>JAPVLO010000045.1:10497500-11697500 GCA_027257055.1 Cephalopachus bancanus
TATGTATGTGTGCCTGTGTGTGCATGCCTATGTATGTATGTTCATACTTGATTTGTCGATTCAGTCTTATTAACAGTATTTTTCTTGTTGACAAGATAATCATGAAAATGATAATTCTGCATTTAACCTTTAACTGTGGGCTATGTTCTGTTTTAATCATTTTATAAGTATAATCTTTTTTATTTTTGAGTTGGAGTCTCACTCTGTCGCCCAGACTGGAGTGCAGTGGCCGCTCCTGGCCACCACAGCCTCCACCTGCTGGGCTCTGGTGATCCTTCCGCCTCAGCCTTCCGAGTAGCCGGAATTACAGGTATGCGCTACCACGCCCGGCTGATTTTTTTTTTTTTTTTAATTTATTGTCGAGATGAGATCTCGCTGCCCAGGCGGGTCTCAAACCCGCGGGCTCAGGCAATTCACTCACCTCAGCATCCCAAAAAGCGCAGGATTACAGGCTGAGCCACCGAGCCTGGCTTATAAGTATAATCTCATTAAATCCTGGTCATCATAATTTTACGAGGTAAGGTGTGAAAACTGAAGAAAAAGGTGTTTGGTAAATTGTTCAGGGTCTCATAGAAGTAAATGTTAAACCTGGAACACAACAACCCAAGGCTGACTCCAAATATTCTATTTTCAATAACTTTCATATAATGGATAGTTATTATTTTTGAGTAAGGACTTAAATAGTAACTTCAAGATAAATGAAATGTATAGCTATACAATGGTTTTCTGTACAGTTAGTTCACACTGACATTTTCAAGCAAAATTCTTAAATAAGAAACTTCTATGGGTTCTATGATCATATTTCAAGAATAATTTGTGTATTTTATTAGGAATATTTTCTTCTTTATTTTTAAAGAAAACAAGCAGTCATTATTCTGAAGTAACATATTTATATACACAGTTAAATGACTCTTTTCAGGGAAATTTAATTAGTCTATATATAAATGTTATAAAAGGATTATAGGTATAGCAATGCAGTACTGATATAGGTATAGCAATGCAGTACTGACAAATAATAATTCTTTGAAAGGAAATTATTAAGCACCTACTATGTGCCAACTGCCAAGGGGCTGCATGCCAACTAACTTCGCTTATGACTCAAGCAACAATTGTGTCAATTTTAAAGTAAGGATACTAGACTCAAAACTTATAATTTGATACAGTGTTTTACATGCTAATCTCATATTTAACCAGGTTAAACATAATATATGATGATTTACATAAGAATAATTGAAGAAAATGATAATATTTAATCTATCAATCACCAGCAAACCATTTATCTGATAAAAAGGTTAATAGCCAAAATATGTTTTAAAAATACTGTTGTAGCTCAATGGCAAAAAACTAAATCACCCAATTAAAATACAGGCAAATAACTGGCATAGACATTTTTTCAAAGAAGACATACAAGTGGCCTACAAGCATATGTAAAGATGCTCCATATTATTAGTAATCAAGGAAATGTAAATGAAACCACAATAATACTGTATTTTCTACTTTAAAAATCGTCAAGTGGGTAGATCTGTAACGTGTTCTTTTTTTTAAATTTTATATTTGTAGGGTACATGTGAGGATTTACAATATAAGTAAATTGCATGGAGGTGAGGTTTGGACTACTAGTGGGCCCTCTCTCCTGATAGTGGACCTGGTTGGTACCCAGTGTGTTGCTCCTCCTCACCCAACCCTCCCCTAGCAGTGTTCAGCATCTGCCTTTCCCACTTCCCACATTTGTGCTCTCACGTGACCAGTGAATACGGCCCGCTTATGCGTTCTTACCACCTTTTTTCTTTTAAGTTTTATTTGAAAAGTCAGGATCTAACAGAAACATGATAGCTAGTCTCATAAAATATAGGAGTGACTCATGGAGAAAGCACCAAACTTGTGCTAAGTTGTCTTGCCAGCAGAACTAGGAAGAGCCAAAGATAGATTTCAGCTTCCTGAAAGATTCCTTGTCAAATCCCTGTGCTGATGGAGGAAATGTTTTCTAGTCCATTTAAATTAGTCTTTTGGGTGGTTCTGATTTATGCAGTAGACTAAGTTGTAATCAGCTCCACCTTCAGATAGGTCTGACCCTCCTGGATTTTTGGTGCCCCATTGGAGTTTGGTTTCTGAGGATACTCCTTAATTTTTTTATGAGCTCATTTATGCCTTTAAGAGGTTTGTTATATTTTTAGAATTTCTATTCATTTGTTTTGAAGAAGGATTTCAGGTTACCAACTTTGACATATTATCAAAGCATCAAAATAAAACTTGGAAAATAGCAATGCTGTATAAAGCATAAGATGCTACCATTATTATGTCTATTAGTGAGATTCTAAATTACTATCACTGGAGTTGTAACATATATGATTTTAAAAAGCAGTAAGTTATAAAAGAGATAAATGATCAGTGGCCGGACAATGTATTAGCATCATAACCATACACGGAAATATTATATAGAATCCCAAAGTGTGAAACAGACCAAGAAAGACTAGCAGTCGCTGTACTAGCTCAGTTGTACTAGTTGAATGCTAAGTTACATTTCCACATAAATTTTATAATGTTCCCAAAAGTTTGGAATGGGTTATTATTGCTAGTAATACCCAATTATTTTAAGGTTTATTTTTATCATTCCAGTACCACAACTTAATTTCATCCTTTCAGATTTGTTAAAATATAATTCTAGATTAATTGATCTTAAAATCTTGATAATTCTTATTCTATATTCTTCCAAGTTCCTCATACAGTTAATTTATTTCTATCAGTTTGTATAAATAATGCTATATATTAAATCACAAGAGTTTGCACCATGATTTCACTCTGTGACTCATATTCATTTCTATGTAATTTTCCTCACCAATAAAAGGGGAATAGTGCATAAACTTTCTATTTCACAAGAATGCAATGAAGACTTATGTTATAAAAATATTCTTTAAAGTTTTATAAAAGATGGAGGAATATAAGTTACTTCATTCTTTAAAAATAACTCATGTTAAAATAACAACAACATAACTAATTCATATTAACACATTTCACAAAACCTGTATAGGTAATTTCTTCATGCATTCACTTACTATTCTAGCCAGTTTCACTTTGTTTCTTTCAGCTTATTTGAGCTGTAATAATTATTCAATGGATAGTGTATATTATGGTATTCAGCATGATGCTGAGAATTTAGTAAGTACCCAGTGGTTGCTAGCCTTTCTTTATATTATCTTCCCTTAGAGAAGAAGTTGTTGTAGCATAAAAAGACAGAGAGGAGAAAATTCCATGCATTTAAAAGGTGAGTTGAGTATCTCTTACCAGCTTTTACAAGGTGTATCAAATGCCTATTTACAAAAGTAAGGAAACTGTCAATTTGATGAAGTACAACTCACAACTCATTAGTGTTGAACACAGAAGAAGTATTCCACATCAAAAATGACTGCTGAAATATTCACAATTACCAGCTGCTCAGAAACCATTTTATATGGATAAAAAACATGTCACATTTAATTTATCAGATGCTTTCTTGCTGTCATACTTTATTTCGTTCGATGTACTGAAAAGTTATAAGAACAACTTCAGTCCTGCTGTAGCCATGTATAGACATTAAGAATAACACAAATCCATTATCTACCACAATATAATTGTATCTGCATGGATGAATAATCTTCTGTAGCTTCTTTGCACTCAATTCTGAATTAAGTATTCCTTTAAAGATATCTGAAATACAACATTCAGTATCTCTATTAACAAAAACTACCATTTCAATATAAAGAAAAAAAAACACATTCATTTCTAAAGCTATATTCCTCGAGTGAGCTGGCATTATTAGCCCCATTTCTATAGTGACTACAGTGAGAAACAGCATCAAAAAATACATTTTAATTTTCTAACAACACTGAAATGAATCAAGTATGCACCCAAACATTTGTGAAAATAAAATAGCAATAGTCAAGCACTGAAATGAATCAAACAGGCACCCAAACACTTGTGAAAATAAAATAATAACAGTATAGCTTTCCACTGTAGTTCTGTAATGTAGGCTGCAAGTTAAAATGTAGTAATTGAATTAACTCTTTACAAAGAGTATTATACATAGCCAATTGCTGTAACATACTAACTCTACGGTAAAAAGTGAAACTATGGAACTGGATAGAAGACAGATAGATAAACAGATAAAATATAGATATACATATTATTCCCAAATAAAAACAAATAAGCAAACAAACAATAGTAGTATGCAGATTTCAGTCTTATATTTAATCTACTGTAAATTTAGCAATATTCCAAATAGTGTGTATGGAGGACTCTGCTCTCATAGTCTCTGCGAAGTGTGCAGCAAGCATCATTTCTGCTCCACTGCATGGCACATCATAGATGCAGTTCAGACATAGACCTCTTAATGGGTGGCCCTCACTTTCTGCTTTCAGTGTCAGCTGCAGTTATGGTTTGACTCTATTTAAGCTGTCAGCAGAAGCTGTTTAAAAACCATGAACCAGAAATACAGATTGTTTCTTTGGAACTTCTCATCTTAAAAAATACAGGACAATTCCCTAGTTATTACAGATGGGCGTTATTTTATATGATTCCTCAGCCACTCTAAAATAATATAATAATATTCAGTTTTTTTCCATATTTTAAAAACATCCTATTTTTCCTGGCTTTGGTCTCCTCCCTTACCTTGGGGAGGTGAATCTCCTCTTTCTCTCTCTTTTTCAAACATACTTTCTATATAAACTATATTTTCTAATCTAAAATAAAAAAAGAAGAGAAAATAAAAATAAAATACTTCTCCTTGTCCCTAAAGCATGCAGAAAGTAGAAATTAGGTCCTTCCCTGATATAAAATAAAAGGTTAATAATAGCTATCCTTCCAACAAAATTGCTCATTCATACTTTACTTTTTTCCAAAATGCATTTTTTAAAATACTAGGCTACATGTGAAGAAAAAGGTGAGGAAATCAGAAGAAAGAAAAACAAAAAGAAGGAAAATAAAATAAGCCTGAGCTAAAGCTGTAAGTAAAACATGTATCTTGCGGTTTTGCACGTTTTATAGAAGTGAAAAACCATTCAGCTCCAGTACATCTAGCAGTCATCACAAGTGAAAAACAATCAATTGCAGTGTCCAAAAAGTGAAAAAATAAATCAGATGTTCAATAAAAGTATAGCTATTCCTAGAAGTGTGGATTAGGAGAAAATTTTTTCTGCAGTCCATGTAGAGAAGTCACTGTAATTTAGAGATTAAAATCAAACAATCCCTAAAAATAAATACAGAAAGGTTTGCAGGATGATTTTATGTTTTCACTTAATGTCCATATTATATTATATATCAGACTATTAAAATTATTAGTCATTGTCTTTTTACTAGTGCACAGAATATTCCACTAGAAATTCAACTTTTTATTTTTCTCTCAAGAAGGACAAGTACTACAAAGATTTATTTAATTGCTTTTCGCAGACTTAATAACTGTTCTGGGTGTTACATGAAGCTTTTTATTGAAGCTTCCAAAAGCAGAAACCAAACAACAAGGCATGTATTCACACATTCCAAAGTGAAATGTCTGACCGTCAAGTAGGAGAAACAAATAATTCAGCAAAATCTGGTTTCTCTTTAAAAAAAAAAGTTAAGAGAAAGATAACTGTTAGAAATATTAAGCTCACACCTTCCCGCTCCAAGTGAGAGCATTGGGTGCGGAGTCACCCACCCTTCATGAGGGGGAGACCCCATTTCTGAACACCTGAGAGCTGTGCCCTCTCTCTGCAAACCTCCCAAGCCTGGGTTTTTCCATAAACGTGTTTACTTCCTCCACCCCAGCCTCTGAAGTTCCAAAATGGAGTCCGGGCCATTCCAGCCGGAGCACTGCAGCCTCTTGAAAGAATTTTGCTTCCCAGTGTAGATGGTTTCACATAGAAACATTCAAAGCAACCAGCGGACTGTCAGCAAGATGGCAACTGCAGACCTTGAAGCCCCTGCAAGCAAGATCTGCTGAGATCGCTGCCACCTCTACTGCAAGCGTGACATTCTGACAGGTCATGGGTCTCCTGTGTGTCTTGAGGCAGGCTCCCATCCACCTCCATCAGAGGGTCTGTGAGACCCTCTGCAAAGGAGAACGCAGAAAGACTCTGACTCTCTCCGCAGATGCTGCGGATCCCATTGCCGGTAGCCTGCTCTTCACGCGGCACTCGGCTGTCAACACCGCTGAAGCACCATGGCGGTCTGGACAACCACGACTGCAGATGCAAACACCACAGCTGCCACGTTGCCACCACCCCCCCCCCCGCCACATAGCGGCCATTACACATCGTGCCACCCATGCCTGAGGCGACCCACGACTTCATGACTTCAGACCTTGAAACCCCTGCAAGCAAGATCTGCTGAGATGGCTGCCACCTCTACTACAAGTGTGATGTCCTGCCAGGTGATGGGTCTCCTTCCATGTGCCTTGAGGCAGGCTCCCACCCACCTCCATCAGGTTCCTGTCCGGCTCCATTACCTCTGGGCGAGCAGCTGAGATAAAGACCATCTGGAACGGTGAGATAGATAGCACCACCTGCTGGCGATTCAAGGGAGTAAACTTACAACCCCACAGCATGGACAGATTCCAAGGCAGTGGGAAGGTTTCAGATTATCCATACACCTGTCAGTGGATATCAGGACCTGCAGATAGATTTTGAATCACAGCTCTCCCCTTAAGTAAACCTCAAAACTGCAAAGAGGACCAACCCCAACCTACAGTGCAACCCCAGAACTGAACAAAGTAAGAGGATATACATAAAGAAGAATAAGAGATTGAAAAAACAGAAATAAAAGAAACCGCTATACCCCTGAAAACAGAACTAAAAAAGACAGTGACGTGGAGGGAAGGAAAAAGCGGGGAGAGGAAAAAACTTTACAAATGAAGAAAAACCAAAAGAAGAGTATAGGTCTCACACAGACCCCTGGGAGGTCAGACACTGAGAAAACAGGCTGCGGAACACAAACAATGAAGAGCCCCCAGAATGACTGGTCACATGCAACAAACCCAGACATTAACACATTAATAGAGAGAACAAAAAAAATTGAGGAGAGACAAGAGGAAAATAGGAAGGAGTTCATGTCAGAAATGACAGCAGTAAAGAATACTGTGATGGAAATAAATAACAAACTAATAAGCATGGAAAGCAGAATTAGCCAAGCAGAAGAAAGAATCTCAGAGCTCAAAGACCAAAACACAGAACTAACCCAAACTGTCAAAACATAGAAAAGAAGCATAAAAAGACATAATGAAACCTTCAAGAGATGAATGATTACTTCAAGAGACCAAACCTAAGAGTAATTGGCCTTCCTGAGGCAGAGAGAGAAACAGAGGTCACACTGGAACAAACATTTCATGAAATCATTCAAGAAAACTTCCCTCATCTCTTCAGTGATGGTAAAATTCAAACACAAGAAATTCAGAGAACCTCTGCAAGACAACAAATGAGAAGACTGACTCCAAGAAACATAATAATTCACTTAAACAAAGTAGGTATAAAAGAAAAAATCCAAAAGGTAGCAAGAGAAAAAGGTCAGACGTCCTACCAGGGAAGATCAATTAGAATAGCAGTAGATTTATCTACAGAAACCCTCCAGGCTAGGAGAGCTTGGAGCCCTATCTTCAAAGTTCTAAAAGATAAACAATTTCGACTGAGAGTAACCTACCCAGCCAAGCTAAGCTTCATCAGTGAGGGAGAAGTGAAATCTTTCCCAAATATCCAATCCCTATGAACCTACACTGTCACCAGACCACTTCTATAAGAAACACTTAAGAAAATATTGAACACAGAAGAAAAGGAAAAAAGAACAACAATGTTCTTCACAAGAGTACAGGCAAAAGTTCAAAAACACACATGAACCAACTCCAAAACCAAAAGAATGACAACACACAAACAGGAAGAACAACAACAACTCTGTAAGAATATTATGATAGGGACCAACTCTCACATTTCAATAATTAGCTTGCATGTGAATGGACTAAATGCACCACTGAAAAGACATAGAATGGCAAAATGGATAAAATATCACCAGGCAACAAGTTATTGTCTTCAAGAGACTCACCTCACTAGAAAGGACACTCACAGACTCAAAATAAGAGGTTGGGAAACAAATTTTCAGGTGAACGGAACACAAAAGAAAGGAGGAGTCACGATCTTAATCTCAGACAAAATACACTTTAAGCTATCAAAAATTTAAAAAGATACAGAAGGTCACTACATAATGATAAAAGGTTCAATCCAGCAACAAGAAATATCCATTCTAAACATAGATGCACCGAACATAGGAGCACCAACATTCATAAAGCAGCTTCTAGGTAAACTAAAAAAGATCTTGATTCCAATACCATCATAGCTGGGGACTTCAATACCCCACTCACAACCCTAGACAGATCATCAGGAAAAAAAATCAGCAATGAGATCCGAAACCTCAATGTGACTCTTGATCAAATGGACTTAATTCATACTTACAGAACCCTCCATCCAAGGACCACAGAATATACATTTTACTCATCACCACAGGGAATGTACTGTAAGATCGACCACATACTTGGCCATAAATCAAGCATAAGCAAATTAAAAAGGACCAATATTTTACCATGCACTTTCTCAGACCACAGTGGAAGAAAATAAACATTAACACCAACAAGGTACCCTCAAAACCCACAAAGACATGGACACTAAACAACATGATGCCGAACAACTCCTGGGTCAATGATGAAATCAAAACAAAGATTAAAAGATACCTGGAAACAAATAAAAATGAAGAAACATCTTACCAAAATCTCTGGACGCCATGAAAGCTCTAGTAAGAGGGGAATCTATATCCCTACAAGCGCACGTGAAGAAAATGTAAGGATCATAAATTAACAGCCTAACTAGGCACCTAAAGAACTTGAAAAGCAAGACCACAAAAACCCTAATTTCAGCAGAAGAATCCAGATTACCAAAATAAAAGCTCAAATCCAGGACATAAAAGACAAAAAGATAATACAAAAAAAATCAATGAAACAAAAAGCTGGTTCTTCAGAAGAACAAACAAGATCAATGGCCCCCTAGCTAGAATGACAAAGAAAAAGAGAGAAAAAGCCCAAATAAGCACTATCAGAAACATAAAAGATGAAGTTACATCTGACCCTGAAAAAATACAAAAGATCATTAGAAACTACTATGTACACTTGTATGGAAACAAACTTGAAAACCTTAAGGAAATGGAGGACTTTCTGTCATCAGCAACCTACTTAGGTTGAAACAAGAAAAAATTGAGACCCTAAATAGGCCAATAACAATCAAGGATATTGACTATGTAATAAGAAAAATACCTACAAAAGAAAGCCCTGGACCAGATGGCTTTCCAGCTGAATTCTACAAGACATTTAAAGAGGAGCTGATACCAATCCTACTGAAGATATTCCAGGCGACTGAGAAAGATGGAACCCTCCCCAAATCATTTTATGAAGCTAACATCACATTGATACCCAAGCCAGATAAAGACCCAATAAAGAAAGAGAACTACAGGCCAATATCTTTGATGAACAGAGATGCTAAAATTCTCAACAAGATCCTAGCAAATCGGATTCAACAACACATCTCAAAAATCATCCATCATGACCAAGTAGGCTTCATCCCTGGGGTGCAAGGCTGGTTTAACATTCATAAAACCATAAATGCAATTAAATACATCAATAGATGTCAAAACAAAAACCACATGATTATATCACTAGATGCAGAAAAAGCTTTTGCAAAATCCAGCACCCCTTCTTGAAAAAACCCTCGAACATTTAAGCATATAGGGAACATACCTCAAAATAGTAAAAGTCATCTACCAGAAACCCACAGTCAGCATACTCCTAAATGGACAAAAATTGGAACCATTTCCCCTAAAAATTGGAACAAGACAAGGATGCCCACTCTCATCCCTCCTGTTCAATATAGTATTGGAAGTCCTGGCTAGAGCAATCAGAAAAGAGAAGGCAATCAGGGGTATCCAAATAGGAAACAGGAAGTCAAGTTATCTCTCTTTGCAGATGACATGATTGTATATCTTGAAAACCAAGAGAATCTGTCAAAAACCTCCTTGCACTGATAAAGAACTTTGGTTAAGTTTCAGGGTATAAAATAAATGTGCAAAAGACAATTGCATTTCTTTACACCAATAATAAACAAACAGAAAGCCAAATAAAAATTCCATTCACAATAGCCACAAAAAAATGAAATACCTTGGCATCTTCCTAAAAAGAAACGTGAAAGACCTTTACAATGAAAACTACAAAACACTGCTCAAAGAAATCAAAGATGACACAAACAGGTGGAAAAATATCCCATGCTCATGGATTGGAAGAATCAACATTGTGAAGATGTCCATCCTACCTAAGGCAATCTACAGATTTAATGCAATACCTATCAAATTACCAGCAACATTCTTCTCAGACCTAGAAAAAACAATGCAGGAATTCATATGGAAACACAAACGTCCAAGAATAGCCAGAACAATCCTCAGCAAAAAAAACAAAGCAGGTGGTATCACATTACCAGACTTCAAAGTTTACTATAAAGCTACAATCATCAAAACAGCTTGGTATTGGTATACGAACAGGCATATAGATCAATGGAATAGAATTGAGATCCCAGAAGCAAAACCTCAATTTCTCAACCAACTCATCTTCGACAAAGCCTCCACCATCTACCACTGGGGAGAGGAGAACCTATTCAGTAAATGGTGCTGGGAAAACTGGTTGACCACATGCAGAAGACTCAAACAAGACCCCTATCTATCCCCATACATCAAAATTAACTCTAAATGGATTAGAGACCTAAATGTAAAACCTCAAACCATAAGAACCTTAGAAAATGCAGGACATACCCTTATGGAAATTGGAACTGGCATCCAATTCCTGAACAAAACCCGAAATCCACAGGCCATGAGAGATAAGACAGACAAGTGGGACCTCATTAAACTGACAAGCTTCTGCAAAGCCAAAGAAGCAGGGAGACAGTCCACAGACTGGGAAAAAGTATTTGCCAACTCCAGGTCCAACAAAGGCTTAACATCTTGGATCTACAAGGAACTCAAATGTGCTGAAAAGAAAAAAACAAACAACACCATTATAAAATGGGCGAAAGATATGAACAGACACTTCTCAAAGGAAGACATCTGTGAAGCCAACAGACACATGAAGAAATGTTCAACCTTACTAATCATCAGGGAGATGCAAATCAAAACCACACTGAGATATCACCTAACTCCAGTCAGAATGGCAATTATCAATGACTCAAAAATAACAGTTGCTGGAGAGGGTGTGGTGAAAAGGGAACACTTCTACACTGTTGGTGGGAGTGCAAACTAGTGCAACCTCTGTGGAAAACAGTGTGGCAATTACTAAAAGCTCTAAATATCAACCTCCCATATTACCCTGCAATCCCCCTATTGGAAATATACCCTGAAGGACTCAAATCACTCTACAAACAAGATACCCGCACACGTATGTTTATCGCAGCATTGTTCACAATAGCAAGAACCTGGAAGCAACCATGCTGTCCATCAAAAGAGGGCTAGATTTAAAAGATGTGGTACATATACTCAATGCAATACTATGCAGCCTTAAAAAAGAACAAAATCATGAATTTTGCAGCAACCTGGATGGAACTAGAGTCTATAATATTGAGTGATCTCTCACAGAAACAAAGATCTGAGTACCACATGCTCTCACTCATATAGTAGATCTTGAACATCCAACGTAATACTATAGGAAAAGGACTGACAATGGTGGGAAACTATGGAGGTAGGTGGGGAAGGGATTAACGGTAGTCAATATCTGTTGGGGACGGGGAGACACCTCTTATCAACAAGGGTGCCTGAACGAAGCATATTTGTATATCTAACCCTTAACTGTACCACACAATATCAAAATAAAAAACATTGATTTTAAAAAAAGAAATATTAAACCACTCTTTTCTTTGGAGTAGTCAAAATGTCACAATATTTTTTTTTCTGATCCCCTTACGGGAATAGAGGGAAAAGACTACTCCCCTCACTTCTAGTCAAACGGGAGAAATGATTAAATGAGAAACTCAGAAAACTTTATTTGTGTGCCCTGGAGTTTGCACAATAGGTTTCTGACTCATAGCCCCAAAAGATTTTAAGATAAATTTAATAAAACCACCAGTGTAGCTCTAGAAGGAAAAGAAAAAGTCATAGGAGAAAACAGCTGTGATTTCAAAGACAACAGAGCAGAAGATGCTTGCTTCCCATGGACCAAATAAATTTTGACCATGCTGTATAATGATGAACTGAAACAGCTTCACCCGGGAATAAGGAGACATCGACAAAGAGAGGATGGAGATTTACCCATCACCTTTAGAAGCTGAGAATATGTTGTAAGTTGTTGGGAGCCAGTCTCAGAGGCCCACCTGATTGACAGGGTCCTGGTGGGCCGAAGACTCCGGGCTGCAGGGTGAGCCCGCGAAGGTGAGGCCCTTCTGTCTTCCACCTTTGCTGTTTGGTGCGGCTGAAGAATTCTGTGCAGTAGTGGAAGAAGAAAATGACATGTTTATGAGAAGTACTCACACCTAACCTGGAAATGTCATGGTTCATTTTTCCATTTCCCACTATGCCATTTGGCCTTTTCTAACATATGCAACGGTTAAACTCTGAAGCACATCAAGAATGCTTTCTTTCACTTGGTTATAAGTTACTAGATATTGCTTGAGTAAAAAAATGATATAAGTATATTCACTCCTTATTTGATTTAGAATTATGTAGTTTAGTGTTTAGACATAAGGTTTTTTAGAAGCACAAGTTTATAGTAAGTTCATTATGAATTCATTATAAGTTCTAACACTTATCTAGGAGTTATGTAGGGTGATTTATAACACTGTTTTCACAGATTTAGGATGAATATTAATTGTTAAGGTTTTTACTTAATTCAATAGTTAAAATTCTAAGTTAACATTTATAGAGTGGGCTTTCACTGAATTCATAATATACTAATTGGATACTTTTATGATAAATTAACTAAATACAGAGAGAAACCTTGGGAGCCTGGGATACATCACTAAAAGCTTCTTTTGAGTTTTCTTTAGAAATAAACACTGCAGGATAAGAGAAAAGTAACGAAGACACCTGGACAAGAAAGGCAATTACGAAGTTTTGAAGGTCATAGAAGCCCCAGAGAGAAAACTCCTAAGACATGGAGAAATGTGCACTTGGAAACTTTCTTGAGACATTTCAAGGACTGTAATTCGGGACTTTGTACTAAAACTATCATTTTTGGCTTTATGATAAAGACTCATTAACTAAAAGTAGATAGTGTTCTCGGCTTGTTGCTTCTAGACCGCTAGATGGTAGTAACTTTTAAAGAATATGTACGTGAAGGAATTTTCTTTGTCTTGCCCCTATACGAATGGTATAAAAGCTCTGTGTTACCTAACATTAAAAGGTCATCTGTTCTGCAGGCATCTGGCCTGCAAGCAGGTGTCCAAAATGCATTCTTTTGCCTAGTCTGTCTCTCCTTCAGGAAACCCCAGACCCGGCAGGGGCAAGACCCCTGCAGTAAGTTGCCAGCAAGAGGAGATAGAAAGCTGCAATCAGAAGCTCTAATGAAGAATCTCTAAAGGCTATGTTTCACAAGAGTATGCTTTGAACTTGGTAAACCCAAAGATGAGCAATACTAGCCACTGCAACAGCAGTGAAGCATGGCTTTTCCTTCCTCTTGCCCTTCGCATCTCCCTAATGACAACCCTAAGGAGGTCAGGAGTCAGAGATAGTCAGGAAAGAAGAAGCTGGGAGGGAAAAGGGTAGAGAAGTACAGGAAAGAGAGGAAACAGAAAATTATCTGACTTCGTCTCCCTCTCCCTTTCTCACAAAAGGCATCCATTCCTAAGTAGGCCTAAGGTGGATAAGATAAAATAATTTATCTTAGAAAAGGTGTGAAATTTTTATCATAATTGGGACTGGACTGGTGACTGTGTCAATGGAACAAAATAGCAAATATTTTAGAATCTATCATCCATAATGCCAAAAATGTAAAGATTCAGAAATACATATTCTAGATTGAGGTAAAATAAAGAGACGCTATCACAAAATGCAATACATGATCCTGGATTGGATTCTAGATTTGGAAAAAGAAAAAACTATTTTTTTTCTTATTTTTAGGACATACATAATGAAGCACTTATGTGTAAAAGAACATGTCTGCAATTTACTCTCAATTTATTATAAAATTATTATATCAACTTTTCACCTGCCAGTATTGTTTTTTCTGATTAATAAATATATATAAATGATTTAAAACATTGAATATGGTAAGTGAAAAGTACTAAAATCTATTTTTTTGAAAGATGAAACATGAACTTCTTAGAACTAGCCTCCCCTAGTCAAATTCTAAACAAAACAAAACAAAACTTACTATTAAAGTATATACATTAGAGGATTATATACATCCATAAATATGCAACCAATGATTTTTCCAAAGATAAGAATTACAGTCTCCAACTCCCACATAAGCTATTTGACTCAACTGGAAAAGCAAAACTCATTTGATACAGGTGGGAGCACGTCAGAACTCAAAATGGAAGTTAGCATGTTTTTTGGACCAAGTCACCTGTACTTGAAGGGTAATCACTGTTGACACTTCCACAGAAAGAGGATTTGAAAAATTTATTTGCACTATTATTAGGGAACTGGGAATGGGCAACCAATGATCATTTTAATGTCAATGTCATAAGACTATTTGAGTCCCTTAATATTTTTTCCATTTTAACAATTATGAATACATATGTATTGTTTTCCCTGTTAGGCTGGGAATTTTCTTAGACTCCTTTTTCATTCACCTTAATAGTTTTCATAGTGTCTAATACTGTGTTTTATTTACAAGAAAACCATTAATATTAAAGAACACCTGCTGCATTTTACAGGGCACTTTCATCACTAACTCACTGATATTCATGGCAAGGTTGAACAAACAACTAAAACAATATAGTTTGGTGTCCAACATTAGCACAGAAAGGCAAGGATATGTATCAGTCATTGCAAGTGTTAATTCAAAATCAGGCTTGAGACCATTCTTCTGGAAGGGAAAAAACAAAATGAAAAATAAACAGAATCAACTAAATGTAAATGGAGTCTAAAGCAGGTTTTTGTTGTTTTTTTTTTGTAAACTATTTAAGAGTATTTCTGCCTTCCTGTGTGCTTCCGGAAATTCTGTTCCTTAGCTCCGGGATGTACTAGAGTAAGGTCTGCTTTCCTGCCAATGTGGGTTGAAATAACACGACTGCTGATGTATTTTTAGGGAAATCACCCAGGGACCTCTATGAGGTTTAATTGTCTGGGTCCACGTCTGGATCTTAGTTTAGTTTCCAGGTCACCTCTCCTCCAGCTCTTTTTCTCTGAATCCAAAGAATGGCCTCCTGGGGCTCGTCTGTGCTGCCATTATCTGGGCATACTTCCATTAGTCTTTCTTTGCTCATGGATCCTCTTCTAAAGGTCATTAGGAAGGCAGTCACTGGCAGCAGACAATAAAAGGGAACTAGGTAGGATTTTAAGAATAGCAAACTTGATGATATTATAAAGGGAAAAGTATTAAAAACCTAAAATAAGCCGGGCTCGGTGGCTCAGCCTTTGGGAGGCTGAGGTGAGTGGATTGCCTGAGCCTGAGGGTTCGAGACCTGCCTGGGCAACTTGGCGAGACCTCATCTCTACAATAAAGCAAAAATTAGCTGGGCGTGGCAGCGCACGCCTGTAGTTCCAGCTATTGGAAGGCTGAGGTGGAAGGATCGCTGGAGCCCAGCAGGTCGAGGCTGCGGTGGCCGGGAGTGGCCACTGCACTCCAGTCTGGGCGACAGAGTGAGACTCCAACTCAAAAAAAAAAAAAAAACCTAAAGTATTACCATTAACCATCTTCAAAAATATAAATAAAGTGAAAATTGCTCTTTATTAACTTGTTCCTTCACTGATTGTTAGGTTAATTATCTGTTTGACTTTTTAATAGTATCTAACCTTGTATAATTCTTCGATTTCAATTTCTTATGCTTCTGAGGCTTCCCTTTTATCTTCGTCTTTAATTTTTAGCCAGACTCTGTATGTGTGTATGTGTTACACATATAGTAAAATAAACAACAAAAAATTGGATTAAACTGTGTATAATCCTTACTTTTCCCTTCTTAAGTTGTGGATTCTTCCCCTTTCATTGTGCCTTCCTTTTTTTTTCCCCCCTTGAGAATCAATCCTTGAAGCTACATTCCTCCCTCCCTCCCAAAAGTGTATGTCATAGGCAACCACAGCAACAAGATAGGGTTTGATGACACTTCAGACTGACATTTTAGCAAAATATCCCTCTGTTTTTCACATAAAAGTCATGGTCTTTCTCTTACAAGGAAGAAAGCATTATTCGAGAAAGCCACATTGTAACAGAAAGTTAAAACGCAATAAGATGTAGAAGATGGAAAAACAATAAAAAGGAGATTCCAGAATCCCAAAATATTTGTAGATTGGTAGTTAATGCAGTCAAATAGCTTCAATTATTTTAAAAACTCCATTAACATCAACATATAACTTTACATGATTCAAATAACATAACACATATCTATTTACTATAATACATTATATGGATTTAAATAGTTATCATGATTTACATAAGTATGATGTTGATTCTGAAGCACTTTGCTTACAGAATATTATGCTTAATAAGTCAAGATGTGTTTAATGCGTTTTAGTATTTATTGAAACACTGTTATTTTTATGGAAAAATAAGACAATTATATACTGACTAATTTATTTATGTACTGCTTAGTCATAGCTAAATTTAATTCTATACAAAGCATCTTGGGGAAAATTAATTTACATAGGCTTTCAATACATTTTTCTTATTAAAAATGCTTTCCTTCATTTCTGCAGTGACTCTGGCTATGAGTATTCATCAAAGCTTTTGAATGCATAACAAAGAGGAAACTTTTATGAGATTTCTGATGATAGCTTTACGAAAGATGTGGGGTCCAAGATCAGAGCCTATGGGTGGTCTAAAATAGTAGTTACTTAAAATAGTAGTAACACTGGATTTTATTGCATCCAAAGACTATGAGGATTATTATAGTAGTCTGAAGCTATGGCTCCAGTGTTACACATATTATAATTGTATTGAGTAAGATGAGCATTATTCTCTCTGTGACTGAGACATACATGCTCCTGGATAGTGCCTAAATAGTAAAGATACAGTTAGTTGTTATAAATGAAACAAGTCTAACAGTATAATGATCAATAAAATTATGGTGACTAGTTACTTGAATACGTCCTAACAGATGATTGAGATAAGCTCAGTCTTTGTGGAAATGTTTGATGAGACTGGATATCAATAAATAAAATAGATACTCACTGTTCTTCCTGCTTACAAAGCGAATGAGTATGTTAAATTCCTCAATAAAATACAGCTTAAAATATCAGTGTCTCTTCACTATTTTCGAGATAAAATACTGTCCATCTTTCACAACATACAATACTCTCCATGACTCTTTTCATTAATATAATGTTATGTTTTTCTAGAATGTCATCAACTCCTTCAAACATACCACCATGTCTATACTCTTTCTCATGCTGTTTCCTTTGAAATAAATTTTTTAAATGTTTGTTACTACCCACTGGGTTGATTTCATGACTCATGATTAGATCACCATTTAGTTTGGTTGAAAGAGAAATCTGATTGAAAAAGTCTGGGAAAGGAAGTGAGTCTTGGCTAGAACTTTGGGAAATTCACACTTTCACTGTTAGTAAGAAGAAAATGGAAAACCTAGAGGCATTAGAGGACAATCCAAAGTATGTTATGATGGAAAGAAAGAGAAGAGTGCTTGAAAAAGAAACTACGTTTTACTTTTACTTGTCAGGTATAGTAGCTGAATAATATCAATTTTACGAGTTTACCCTTAGAATTTTTCCAGCTCCCAGCAGATGACAATTTTGGTTGTTTGTAGCTTATTCTCAGTATCAAGAATACTATGATGAGAAAATTTATGCATGCATCTTTATGCCCTTTTCTATGATTCCTTAGCATCAATTCCTGTGAAATTACTAAAATAGGTATGTAAACAGTATAACACTTTAAGATATAGTACATATAGCCAAACTCTCCTCCAGAAAAACTAAAAATTGTTATCTTGTGATGAGTAGATGAGAGTGCATATGTTTTTATGCTCCTGATCTACTGGAGCCAATATGTTTATTCACCTTTGCAATCAAATAAGTAATAATACCAGTATTCAGTATACCACTGCATTTTTAATTTACATTTCTTTTATTCCAGAGAAGTCATTTATCTCTTCACTTATTTATTAACCATTTGTACCTTCATTATGAATGGGATGTCCACATTTTTCTTCAATTTCAATTAAGGTATACATTTTTATTTATCATGTTTACAAGTTCTTTACATATTCATGATAATATCTCTTTTTCTGATTTTCTGGTTTGTCTTCATGTTTTAACTATGAGGTAGTGCATTTAAATTAAGTCCCAAAGGAATTTATTCATTTTTTTTTAATAAAGCAGAGTTTCACTGAAAGGAGAAAGTATCAGGCCTACATCTGAAGGCATCAAATTAGCCTAGATGCTCAATATGCAAATAAAAAGTAGTTCTATAGTATCATTGTCATTTAAAATCCAAGGAATTGATGGGAAATTAAATTATTGTGAGGAATATAGGAGTTTTAACAGGATCTGCTTATTTAATAACAGGTTACCGTGCTTCATATTTCATTAATAGAGGAGCAAATACTCCACAATGGAATAAGAAAAATTATACAAGTGAAACTCAAGCTTAAAAGATATCATAATAAGCAATAGCAACCTGTGAAATAAAAGTGCAAGAGTTTATGAATTAAGGCATTACCTTTCAAGTATATACTTGCCATGGCAAGACTTTTTCTATATCTACCAATATCACACTCCAAAGTGATTGCTGGTGACACATGAAATTAAAGCTTACAAAGGACAAAGGTAATGCAGTAGGCAGTAATTATTTGAAGTACAATGTCTGTCAGATTAATGAATGATGTTAATTGTGCATTAATACCATATGACAACTTCATGAAGAACATTTTAAAAAGCTTCAAGTTTAAGAAAACCTGAGTGACTTGGTTTTGAAAAGAAGTTATTCTGAAAACTGACAAATTTCTACGTCTAGAAATGGTGAGCTAACCCATATGTTCTTTGCAGTTGTTCAGAGGTTGTCATAGCCCAGACTGCTTTACTGTAACAGTTCCTATTGTGTTGGTATGACAATGAACAACCAAGATAATTCCCAATAATTATTACTGTGATGAGTTCTAAATGAAAGACAACCTCAAGAATTAATTAAAATAGCAGCCAAAGCCCATCTGGGTTTTCAATGTAAAAACTTTAGTTTCCTTTATCTTCTTAAACAAACTCTTTAATAACCTTTTTGGCAAACTCTTAACCCTTTTTTAGTTTTCTTTCTCCAGTGGTGATAAACAAATCATTTATAGTGCATGTTCTTCTGATTCCTTTGACTTCTAACATCTAAGCATGGTCTACATTAAAAAATAAAACAAAGAAAAGCAAATTTTATCAAGATATTCGAACAGGTAAGGTGTTACTTCACACTTTCTTAAAAGGGGCCCCATTAACAGATTTCTATTGCATTAAAACTTGCAAAGAGCAGCAATCAGAGGTTGGTATTGGGAGGTGGAGAATGACAATCTTTTTCTGTGAAAGGCCAGACACATTTGGAGCTTTGTAGGCCATACAGTCTCTGTCACAACTATTCAACTCTGCCTTTGCAGCAGAAAAGTAGCCATAGATACATAAGATAAATCACTGAATGTGACTGTGTCAAAAAAACTTTATTTACAAAAATAGAGAGTAGGCTAGATTTGACTCAGGGACCCTCATTTCCAGATCCCTGTCTATATAATGAATAAACATACATGGTCCCTTGCATCACACCACAAGTTACCTCTGTAGTTCCCTCTACAAACTCTATATTTTGCCACAGTGAACTTGTTTCTCTTCTCCAGATTGTGTCATTTCATAGTATAGCTTATTTTCATAGTATATCTGACTACCATGGTATCTTACCCTATTCTTCACCTGGAAAACCCCTATCAAACTCAAAATTATTTACAAATGCCCAGTCTTCTCTGATATGTTTCTTAATCCCCATTTTCACCCAAAAATGAGATAACCATGCCTATTCCTTAACTTTCACTGAATGTATACTCCTATGCTGTATCACTCCCTATCACAGCTAATTGCTTATACGCTTCCAAAAGACCATATTCTGTTCATTCTGTATCCTCTGGATTGAGCATATAGTGGGATGTCAACTGCCAACCAAGGTTTTTGAAACATGATTGTAGAAATCTTATGAACATAGGAGGCAGAGACTGCCGGTTGCCTTCCAATATCCAAAACACCTTTGTCCTTAGTGGTAGAATGATCTATTTCAAGTCAAGCACTAGGATGCTTAGAACAAAGATTATATTTGATGCAAAATGGGAACCAAAGGGTGGTTTAAATTTTACTTGTACAGTGACCACCAGTATACTTAATCCTGAATTGTAACCCACAGCTTTAAAATTTTAAAAAAAGTAGAAAAAGATTATACTTAAAGCCTGCCTTGAGGATAAGTTCTGTCCAATGGAATGAGGACAGAAGTAATGCATGCAAATTCTGAGTATTGTTCTTAAAAATACATGAATGTTTATATGAGAAAAAAATGTCTTCATAAACCACTTTAATTTTGGTATCTGTCTCACATGATTATGTTTTACCTGAATTATATAAAAATATGCTTAATATAGTTTTAAATAATATATTTAATGCCAATGTGTTGGTCTTAAGATATATTCCTACAGAAATATGAAAATATTAATTTATTGGGCCGGTATAATGTTAATTTAAAACACTCCTTGCCATTATAATATTTTAAAATAAAAATAGCTAACATGTTTCAGGCATAAACTAAATAAATACAATTTCAACTGTCTACCTATTTAGATATTACTTCAATTAAGGGAAGTTATGCTGTTAGCTAAGTGCAAAGAGAAAACACTATAATTTTACCTACTAGAAAAAGAGTGAACAGTCCAATTAGGACAGTAAGTGGTCATTAGCAAAGAAGCAATCAAGAAAGGCTGAAATCTATGCAGCTTAAAATGAACCATAAGAGACATATTATCCAAAACTGTATACTAAGGATTCGAGTTATAAACACAGTTTTTGCTAAATTTCTGGCATTGCAATTCATACATATGCAATCATACGAGTATATTAAATTGTCAATACTGAATAAATCTAGTTATTTGTAATAAATGCTTACTATTTATGTTGTAATAAGTAAATGGCACAACTATTTTTATTCTGTGAATTTTTCCCCAACAGACAGACCAAAAGTTACCTGCTATCCATCTAGAATGGTATTAAAAAAGTGGAACTTCTGAAGGCCAAGATGCAAGCCATCTTGGATACTAACCAGGTAGTGTGGAAACAAATTATCTTCATCTCTAATCTAACAAAAGAGGTGGGTAGAAGAATATACATGAGGGTCAAATTCAGGTTCAAATTATCAAATTTCCCTTTAATGTTTGTCAACTGTCAAGAAAGTGGAGAGGTGATCCCGTATATCTTTGAGACTGTCAACTTGGAGGTGGAGAACTTCTGAGTGTCGACATTTTCCTGGACTCAGCATTGCCACTGAGTGGTTTAGATGAAGGAATTTCAAAGCTACAGGAGTTGAGGCTATCAGGAAATAATGAGGTTAGGTTATTTCATCAGTTGTAAATAGCGATTTTTGCAGTCATTGAAGTCTGTTCGGAGAACAGAATAATTTCTAAATTTACAAAAATAAGATCAATTTAAAATTCAGCAAATGTAATTGACTAGAACATCAAGAACACAGTACAGGAGAAGGACTTGGTGATTAAAGGAAGATACACTGCCTGATGATAACGAAATTTTGAATGTGGCATCCAAGAGCAAGTTGTGGGGTACCCTCTCCTTATAAAAAGTGACTCCATAAAAGTGGACTTGGTGACCTCTACTAAAAAGCTTCACATAATTGTAGACATGGGAAACATTAAGGGAAATAGAACTCCTTTCCTACTAGTAAAACAATCCTTATGCTACAATGTGAAAGATTATTTTTAAAATTATTATGAGGCTGGACAGGAATGAGGTATGTACACACGTGTGATTCAAGATTCATAGAATAAGGAGTACCTGAAGCAGTGACAGTGTGGAAGAAAAAGAGTAATAAAAGCCTCTGCATGATATATTTCAGGACATTTCCTGATGAAAGCACATTACTACAGGTTATGATCATGGGAAACATTAATAACAATATAAAGTAAACACCTTCATAATCCAGTTAGGAGGTACAGTGGCTGAAAATCTGATTTCCCAAGTGAGAAGTCTTCTGAAAGTTTGCCTTCACTGATGTATGGCAGTGGGCAGGAGTTGGATCTTGGAAGCATTAATAATTCCATAATAGTAATATTAAATAGTGTAAAAGAATCACACCCATAACCCCAAATGAGCATTTCCTAAAAAATAAAACCCGAAAATGTTTACAAAAAAACGATTTCCTTAGAAAGTATAAAGAGAGACTTGAAAGGTTCCAAAATGAATATAATCCTTGTAATAAAACTCCATTGAATTGGTTCTCAATATATTGAAAATTTTAATATGTTTAAGTTATTCTTCAAAAGAACTCGATGTGGTTAGTTCAAAATAAAGAAACTGAAGCCGATAATGGTTAATGGTCACTGGAAAATTGCTCTAAACTATATTGCCAAAGTTCATTTTGCTTGAAGTATTAATGTTATCCTTAGCAATGTTATCCTTAATCATAAAACGGAAGAGAAAAAGAAAGGAAAGAAAAAGAGAAACAAAGAAAAAATGGATGGATGGATGGATGGATGGAAGAAAGGAAGGAAGGAAAAAAAGAAGGAGGTTACTTAGTTAACTGTATATGAAATTGAAACACTTGGTGGATTCAACAGTAAAACAATCAAGATCTTCAACAAACAATCTTAGTTGAGTAGCTCAAACCACCAATCTCTTAATCTTAAACCAATTAGTAAAAATAAAGGAACTTTTTAATTCATTAGAATACTTGTATATTAGATAAAGTATCATTATTCACAACCCACACACTATTACAATACACACACATGCATACTTCAAAATTCACTGCAGCACAGTTCTATTGTTTCGCATATGCTCTTATATTACATGATACAACTATATAAGAAACCCAAAAAGAAAATATTTAAAAGGATAATTACATAACTGCTGTAGTGACATTCCAATATATTTTATACATTTTAGTATTCCAACCCTGTGATTACCAGAATAATTTCTGCACTGAGTCACACTGTAGTACTCATCTGTTGTAAGATGGCAGATTTAAAAGTTTAACTGACAAAACACTTGTTTGATGATGCATGATGAAAATCAGAATCCAAAAGAAACTTTCTTTTATAGTAAGACCTTGGAATTTGGTATATGTGACCATACATACTAGGCTATTTATAATTTTCTTCATTTGATTTAAAGATATTTAATTTAGAACTATATTTCAAGTGTCTTTGTCTACTAATGTGCTAGCTTACCAGTTTAACACTGTGCATTGAATTGCACAGAGAAAACAGACTTTTTTTTTTTTTTTTTTTTGAGTTGGAGTCTCACTCTGTCGCCCAGACTGGAGTGCAGTGGCCGCTTCCGGCCACCGCAGCCTCGACCTGCTGGACTCCGGCGATCCTTCCGCCTCAGCCTTCCGAGTAGCTGGAATTACAGGCATGCGCTACCATGCCCGGCTGGTTTTTTTGATTTATTGTAGAGATGAGGTCTCGCTGCCCAGGCAGGTCTCGAACCCGTGGGCTCAGGCAATCCACTCACCTCAGCCTCCCAAAGGCACGGGATTATAGGCTGAGCCACCGAGCGCGGCCAAAACAGACTTATTTTTTAAGAGCTCAGCTCTAGACAAAGAAATGGAATGATTTTTTTTGTTTGTTAAGAAGCATATATTGGCCGGGCTCGATGGCTCAGCCTGTAATCCCAGTGCTTTGGGAGGCCGAGGTGAGTGAACTACCTGAGCCCGAGGGTTCGAGACCCGCCTGGGCAACTTGGCGAGACCTCATCTCTACAATAAATCAAAAAATTAGCCGGGTGTGGTAGTGCCCGCCTGTAGTTCCAGCTACTTGGAAGGCTGAGGCAGAAGGATCACTGGAGCCCAGCAGGGCGAGGCTGCGGTGGCTGGAAGCAGCCACTGCACTCCAGTCTGGGCAACAGAGTGAGACTCTAACTCAAAAAAAAAAAAAAAAAAACAGAAAGAAAGAAACATATATTAAGATCAAAGGAAAGCATTACTCAAAGTTCCAAAAAGTCTTTTTTAAAAAAATTAGGTCTTCCAAATCCTTCTAACAAACTCTTTTAAATTTAAAGGAGCAAGAAATTGGAAATGCTTTTTCTAGTTAGCTTGTTAGTTTTAGAGCAACTTTATGATACATTGGCATTATATTATTTATGTGTATATGAACAGCATACTGTATTCCTTTGTATAAAATATATTTAATTCTGTATGCAATATATTTATAGTATATTTATGAGCTTTTCCTAAAACTTGAGGCATGTTTCCCTGTTTGAAGCAATTATTAAGAATTATAATTCATCCAACATTTATTAAAAGAACTTCTATTTATGAAGCCCCAAGTTGAAGGGAAAAAAGATGAATAAGTTATAGCCTTTGCCATTAAGAAGCATACAATGTACCATAGTATATATTTTCTTTGAGAAATATTATGTCGTAATTTAGGGGAGGAAAAAAAGGCTTTCTTATTTTAACAATTTTGTCCTCTATCTTGCTTCTGTCTCAACCCTGGTCCCATTAGTCAAGAATAATATATAGTTGTAACTTCTATTTGCAGACAAAGTCACCACTCTTATAATAGCTTTTTCACATACTTTGAATAATATGCAAGAATGGATGTGGGGTATTTGATAAAAGCATTCTGGCAGCAATGAATTGATCTGGATAGGAAAACAAGATTTATAGCAAAGGGAAGGAAGATGAGAGCCAAGAGGGGTGGCTGGAAGGAAGCTGGAGACTGATGAAGAAAAGAACCAGGAGAAAATAGAAATACATTACTAGGAACTGGTCACCTTCTAAAACTTTTACTGATGAATAAAACTATTTGGATTTACATCAGCCAACACAGCCTCACAAAAGGTAGTGCTGACCTCATATTTGTGGAGTCAACAAAGTCAAGTCTTGGTTAATATTAGGTTTCTGGCTTTAAATCTTGGCTGTAGCTTACAAACTATTGAACTTCTTTGAGGATCAGTTTCTGCATCTGCAAATGACGATAAAAGTCTAGATCCTAGTGTGTGAGGATTAAATGAGGATTAAATGAAATAATGTATGTAATGAGCTTGGAACCCACAAATATACAGTAAAAGCTCAGTAAGGGGATTGTTTTATTTTTCCCTTTTTTTCCTAGCTGTATTCTCCTTCACTTTTCCTGCCTATAATTTTTATTTCTGCCTAAATTAATTCCAGATAAAGTATCTCCTCTATCATTTTTTCATTTCTCTATTTTGTTCTTGTCTTTTATGGTCCCAGAATATGATGGATCTTGGTGTTTCATGTAAGCTTGAGAAGAATGTGCACTCTGCTATTGTTTTATAGAGTATTCCATAAGGTCAATTAGATCAAGTTGATTGATATCAAGTTACATATATCCCTAATGATTATTTGTCTTCTTGAGCTATCGGTTACTGATGGAGTATTAAAGACTCCAATTATAATAAATAATCTGTCTATTTCTCTTATTCATTTTTGTGTCACATATTTTAATACTCTGTTCTTAGGTACATGCATGTTTAAGACTGTTATGTCTTCTTGGATTAGTGATCCCTTTATCATTAAGCAGTGTCCCTTTTTATTCCTGATAATTTTCCTTGTTCTGATATCTGTTTCATCTGAAATTATAATAGCTACTTCAGCTTTCTTTTGAAGTATGGTATATTTATCTTGATTCCTTTACTTTTAAGTTTGAGTCTTTAAGTTCTTTTAGCTATAATGTATTGTCAGCCTACTGGAGCCATGTTGACATAGAGGTTAAGTATGGGGGAAGGGAAAGCTTCTATCATCTTATGGTTAAATCTCAGTCTTTCAGTGGCTCTGTGTCTCTGGCTGTGTTCTTTCCAAGTGTTTCTTAGTTTCTCCCTCCCCCAACTTTAGGCGACACAGGAACAACAGAGGGGTTTATAGTGGGAGAACTCCCTTCATAACTGGAATAACTCTCTGGCAAATTATTTCCCCTGAATAGCAGGTCTCGGTTATAGAGAATGCTTTGGAAATATTTCCTAATGATTACTATTTCTCTCCACCTTCAACCATGAAAGTATCTTTCTCAGATTCTCAGGAGATGATACCCATACAAATATGATGGTTTCCCCACTAGGATTGTAGCTCCAAACAGTTTCTCACTCTGATGCTATTCCATAGGCTCCCACAATTGTTAAACTTACCTTTCAAGTATCTCTACCAGTATATGGCTTTTGTGGCTTCTGCTTCAGGTAAGAAGATCTTCAATGTGCCTCTCTCTGGATTAGCCTATCTCTCTAGATTTCAGCATGTCGTGTCTAAGAAAGTATTAATTTTCAGTTTATTAAGCTTTTGTTGTTTTAAGGTCAGGGCACATAATTTCCAAGTTCTTTGCATGTTGAAACTAAAATCACAAATACCATTCTACTCTTTTCTCTTTTTAAAAAAAAATTGTAGTAAAACATGCATATATAATTTACCATTCCTGCCTTTTAAACTCTGCTTTTACTCTACTTCACGTTCCTTACCATCTGTTCTTTTTCTCTTCTTTTTTTCTACGGGTACAATACACAAAAAATTTCACTACCACTTAAATGAAAGTCTACCCTAATGACATCTCCTTAGAAAATTTAGATTTTGTGATATGTCAAATAATGAAAAGAGGGTGAAGAATGGTAAGATGGTAGGCTATTAAGTCTAAGTGAGAATATCTTTCATGACAAGGCATCAGCTTTTTTTTTTTTACTCCTAGAACTTTCTAATGATCTTGGTTAGAATCACGAAGAATATAAAATTATGTTTTAGTTATTTAACTCCAGTTCATTTGCATCAACCAGAAGAATGGACAAAGTGCCCATAAAGGCACTGAGAGAATAGAAGCCTATACACAGGGCCAAGGTTATGTTCTAATACATGGTAAATATTAAGTAATCATTTGCTTAATGAATGAATGAATAATTCCATTTCATTTTAGCTTCAAAAACAGCTACAAATATCAACTAAAATCTGTATCTCTGGTGTTTGATTTAATTGTGCATATAGCCAGCACATAAGACATATATCTATATAAATCTATAACTATATACGAAGCACTACTTTATCACAGTGAAATAAAAATTAAGAATGGGACATGGAGGAGTCTGACTGTACTGGTAGGCTGAAAAGGGACCAGTAGAAGAGGGGTTGAAGGTACAAAGACAATGTCTTGAAGTGTCAGTTTTCTCAGGAAACTGCCAGGTCACATAGTCAGCAGCAGAGCTGATAGAGAAACCAGAGTTGGGGGAGATCTCAGCAAGATGGTGATGGAACCAGTGGGAGTGTGAGAGTCTATGCAAGAGTGAGTGTCCATAAAGACAGTCTGTATGTGTAGCAGTGACTGGTGGGTGGGCAAAAGTCTGCCTGAGGGGAGACTTGGGATCAAGCACCTGGGGTTTCCCTTTAGAGGAAGCTGCAACCTACCACTGCTCTGAGATCGCACCTCTTGTCATGCAGGATTGTTGGTCATATTAGGGGGTCTTTTGGAAGAAGGCTGCAGGGGTCAGCTGCTCCTCATCACCTGGCACCACCTGCGGCAGTGGGCCAGGCACTGGCAATGGAAACCGTGGAGAAAGCACGCAAAGGTAATCTGGATATGAGACCCTCAGCCAGTGAGGAGATGCTGACCAGAACCAGGCAGAGACCTGCGCTGGCTCACCCAACTCTGCTCAACTTACAACCTGAGACCTGGAGGCAATCTCTACACCCCTCTGGGATCAACCTTGCTGGCCCAGAGAGGAAATTTCAGGGCAAACATGGAGAGACAGATGCATCACCCCCATGCTGGACCAGGCACGGTCATGTCTTATCTGAGTGGGAAACTTGGAAGCAGCAGCAGCAGAGAAGCTGGGGTGAGTCTGGATCTGATTCCAAATTGTGGAACTAACCCAAACAGTTAAAAACATGAAAAGAAGCTTAAAAGGATGTAACAAAACCTCCAAGAGATGTGCAATTATATCAAGAGCTCAAACCTACGATTAATTGGCATTCCTGAGGCAGACAGAGAGACAAACACTGCCCTGGAACAAACATTTCATGAAATTATCCAAGAAAACTTCCTTCATCTCATCAGAGACATGACCATTCAAACACAAGAGATTCAGAGAACCCCTGCAAGACATCAAATGAGACAACCAATTCCTAGATACACAGTAATTCACTTACAGAAAGTAGGTATAAAAGAAAAAATCCTAAGGGCAGCAAAAGAGAAAACTCAGACTACCTACTGGGGAAGACCAGTTGGAATAGCAGCAGATTTATCTACAGAAAAACTACAGGCTGGAAGAGACTGGAGTCCAATCTTCAAAGTTCTCAAAGATAAACAATTCCAACCAAGAATTTCCTACTCAGCTAAGCTAAGCTTCAACAGCAATGGAGTACTAAAGTCCTTCCCAGACATACAATCCCTAAGAGTTGATACTACCTTCAGACCAGCTCTACAAGAAGTGCTTAAGAAAGTATTAAGCACAGAAGGAAAGAAGAAAAAAAGAATGACCACAATCTTCCTAAGAATGCAGAAGAAAGATTTAAAACACGCACACATATAGCCAACAAACAAATGAACAAACACACAACAACAGGAACAACAAACTCTAAGAACGTCATGACAGGAATAAACTCTCACATCTCAATAATTAGCCTGAATGTGAATGGACTAAATGCACCACTGAAAAGACATACAATGGCGAACTGGATTACAAAAAAATACAAGGATGCTGACTCCAGGAGACTCATCTCACTAGAATGGATACTCACAGACTTAAAGTTAGGGACTAGATAACAAATTTTCAGGTGAATGGAACACAAAGGAAATCAGGAGTTGTGATCTTAATATCAGATAAAATATCCTATAAGCTATCACAAATTTAAAAAGAAATGGAAGGTCACTACATAATGATAAAAGTTACAATCCATCAACAAGAAATATCCATCCTAAATATATATGCGCCCAATTTAGGAGCACCTACTTTTATAATGCAGCTTCTAGGTAAACTGAAAAGAGATACTGATTCTAAGACTATCATAGTTGGGAACTTAAATACTCCACTGTCAACCATAAATAGATCATAAATTCAAAAAATTAGCAAGGAGATACAGACCTCAACTTGATGCTTGACCAAATAAACTTAATAGATATCTACAGAACACTCTACCCAACAACCACAGAATATACTTATTACTTATCACCACATGGAACATACTCCAATATCAACCACAGCCTCGGTCATAAATCAAGCATAAACAAATTTCATAATATCAAAATACTGCCATGAATCTTCTCAGACTACAGTGGAAAAAAATAAATATCAATGCCAACAAAGCCACCCCATACCCCACAAAGACACGGATACTAAACTCCATGATGCTGAACAACTCCTGGGTCAACACAGAAATTGAATCAGAAATTAAAAGATTTCTGGAAACAATGAATATAAAAACACATCTTACCAAAACCTCTGGGATACCCTGAAATCAGTACCAAGAGAGGATTGCATTTCTTTATGAATACACATCAAGAAAATGAAAGATCACAAGCTAACAGTCTAACAAATCACCTAAGATGCTGGAAAGACAAGACCACCAAAACCCTAACTTCAGCAGTAGAATCCCGATCACTAAAGTAAAATCCCAAATGCAGGATATAGAAGACAAAAATATCAGAGAAAAAAAATCAATGAAACAAAAAGCTGCTTCTTTGAAAGGATAAGCAAGATTGATATACCACTAGCCAGACTGACCAAGAGAGAAAAAGCCCAAATAAACACAATCTGAAACGCAAAAGATCAAATCACAATGGACCCCAAAGAAATATAAAAAGTATCAGAGATTACTATGCATACCCGCATGGAAACAAACTCAAAAATCTAAAGGAAATGGAGGATTTTTGATATCAAACAAACTTCCAAGGTTGAAACAGAAAGAAACTAAGATATTAAATAGACCGATAACAATCCAGAAAATCGACTCCATCTTAAGAAAACTACCTACCAAAAAAAAAAAAAAAATCCTCTGAACCAGACAGCTTTCCAGCAGAATTTTACAAAACATACAAGGAGGAACTAATACCAATCCCATTGAAAGTACTCCAAGCAATCAAGAAAGACAGAATTCTCCACAAATCATTTTATAAAACTAACATCACATTAATACCCAAACTAGGTAACGTCCAACAAAGAAAGAGAACTACAGGTCAACATCCCTGATGAACATAGGTGCAAAAATACTCAACAAGATTCTAGCAAATCGAATCCAAAAACACATCTCAAAGATCATCCACCATGACTAAGTAGGTTTCGTGCTAGGGATGTAGAGCTGGTACAACATCTGCAGATACATAAATATAATTAAATACATCAACAGATGTAAAAATAGGAATCACATGATTATATCATTAGACACAGAAAAAGCTTTCAATAAAATCCAATATCGCTTCTTGATAAAAATCCTTGAACACCTAAGCATAGAGGGAACATAACTCAAAATAGTAAGAGCCATCTACAATAAACCCACAGCCAACATATTGCAAAATGGACAGAAATTGGAAACATTTTCCCCGAAAACTGCTGCAAGACCAAGCTGCCCGCTCTCACTCCTCCATTGCAACATAGTTTTGGAAGTCCTAGCTAGAGCAATCAGACAAGAGAAGGAAAAAAGGGGTATCTAAATAGGAGAAGAGGAAGTCAAGTTATCCTTCTTTGCTGACAACATGATTCCTTTTTTTTTTTGAGTTGGAGTCTCACTCCTTTGCCCAGGGTGGAGTGCAGTGGCACTCTGACGGCCACCCCAGCATTGACCTGCTGGGCTCAGGCAATCCTTTCGCTTCAGCCTTCCAAGTAGCCAGAACCACAGACACATGCTACCACATCCAGCTAATTTTTTGACTTTATAGTAGAGATAAGGTTTTGCCAAATTGTCCAGGCTGTTCTCAAACCTGTGGGCTCACTAATCATCAAAGAAATGCAGTTAAAACCACACTGAGATACCAGCTAACTCCAATCAGGATGGCCATCTCAATAACACAAAAAACAATACATTCTGGAGAAGACTCAGGGAAAGCGAAACACTTCTACACTGTTGGTGGGAGTGTAAACTAGAATAACCTCTGTGGAAAACAGTGTGGCGATTCCTAAAAGATCTAAAAATTGACATTCCATACAACCCAGCAATCCCCCTTCTGGGAATATACCTGGAGGAACTCCAATCACTCTATAAAAATGATACCTGTACACACATGTGTATTGCAGCATTTTTCACAATAGCAAAAACATGGATCCAGCTGTGCTGCCCATCAAAAGTGGGCTGGATAAAAATATATATGTTCACATACAAGATGGAGTATTTTACAGCCATAAAGAACGACAAAACGATGAACTCTGCAGCAACTTGGATGGATTTAGAATCTATAATATTCAGCGATCTATCACAGAAACAAAGAACTGAGTACCACATTTGTCACTCATAATCGGATCCTGAATAATTATCATAATACTGTAAGAAAGGTATTGGTAGTAGTGGGAAACTGCCGGGGGGGGGCACTGCCAGGGGAGGGGCGGGGGAGACACTTCATCAAAACGGGTACTTGATATCAAACCAGGTGAAGTGGGGACCAAAATGAAGTTTAAACATTACCTGTACAATGACCATTTGTATATCTAATCATGAATTGCACCCTACATCCTTAAAATAAAAATAAAAAGAAGATAATGGGACATAAGTTTTAGTGTATGTACATATACATATATATGCATACACACATGTACCATATATAGATGCATATGTATAAATATTATATATATATGCACATATAGAAAGAGAGAGAGAGCATGAGGTATATGGAAGGATAAATGCATAAAGAAAATTCCAAGCTTAGAACCTCTATCATATCCCTACCTATAGTTCACATTACTTTGGAGTAGACAGCACAGGACAACTGTTGTTATTATGTGCTTCAGGAAAAATCTAAGCAAAATATGTATGTAAAAATGTCAGATTTATCTGATAAATCTGAATCTAACATCAACTATTCTGACTGATAAAAGTGTGTGTTTAATACAAAATTACTACTGCTACAAAAATGTAGAATTCCAACCATATTATATTGTAATTCAAATATGGAGAAAGCATTTACCCAGCTTATATTTTAAAATAAAAATTGTATTTAAAAAGTCATGTTCACTGACATCATTTATGTATTTTAAGTATAATGCAAGAATTTTACATTTACATCTATGTAAAAATAAATTGTAGAACAAGACACAGAACAGCACTAGTTACGTCTTTGAATTCCATTTTTAGATTACCTTAGAGAATTTGTATCTTTTGAAAAAAAGTTCTCTTATGACTAACAGTTCAAAAGATACATTTTCCTTGGAAGTTTAACAGGAACATATTCTAATATATTTAAGTGATAAAATGCTGAAGAAAAATGTGTTTCTTCACCTCTAATAGCTTGATCTTTTCTAAGCCTCTTCTATGCACCAATGACTCAAAAATTGCTAATAAAAGCTTTACTTACATTTGGCAAATATCAAGACTTCCTAAAAGACCTGTCTCTTAGCTATGATTAAAGGACTGAAAGTTTAAAAGACAACCAGCAGAACACTTTGAGCATGTCAGTCGGTATCTGCAACAACCTTAAGGAAAACTTTAGGAATCTCTCCTCACTCTTGCTATCACATCAGTGAAAAAGAACCACCATTCCTTCTTTTTGACAGGAGAGAAGGTTATAAAATTGGTAAGCTATTCACAACATAAATGCAATTTAGATTCCTTTTAATAGGTGTATTGAAACTACTTTCCAACCAAGGACCAAATCTGACCCTACAGAAAAGCCAAATATTTCTTAGAATAACTTTACCATCTATATTCAGTACGAAGACAGAGCACCAGCACAAAATATTAAGAAATGTTTCTCAGTTGTCTTAAAACAGTCTTAGAATTATGAATAAATACAATAATTCATCCATTTTAAATATAAATGAAATCAAGCTATTTATCCTATGAATGTAAAAGGAGATGAATCTTCTTCAAGAAACTCACTATGCTTTAGCTCCTGATGCCATTGAATATTTGGCTGAGAATCAGTCACATGGGTAAGTCATGTATATTTCAGATTTTATTCAGGAGAATGTTCCTGGTTAAGTGTCAGTGCAAAAAGTATGTTTATCACTTAAATTCACTCAACTCTGTTAATGATCATTCCTGAGCAAAGCAGTGTTATTCATATCAAAACCAAGACATGTTGGCAGGCCACTCTATTCTTCATAAATAAAGCCTATAATAACTTATGAGGAGGAAAATATTTATAAAACTTTTCACTGATTTAATTTAAAATATTTTATAGATAAAAACTAATAGACTAGTTCACAGAGCCTCCATGTAAGTTTTCCATATTAGTAACCTAATTGTGACAAAGGCTACATTTGTCCTATTCTCAACTCTATTTTCATCATCTCAATGCTTCTATTAAATTGAGAGTATTTTTGAGTATGTCTGGCACTGTGGTATGCAATAAGATTTGAATGAACAAATAAATAAACTTGATCTTTCTGACCAAATGGACAGTAATGAGAAAAGAAAGGAAGTGTGCAAAAATATTGTAAATTTATTTATAAATATTACAAATTGCTACAAAAAAGAAACACCACATGATAGTTTACCATAGTTATGAAGTCAGTGAAGATTGTAAAAGGATGTGACGAATGATATGATTTGAAAAATGAAGAGGGAAGGAGCAGCTGGCAGAGAATAGAATGTGCAAATGTCCAATGGCATAGTAATAAAAGAAAGTGAAAGAAAATATAACAGTCAGAGTTCAGAAGGTTAAGAGCAGGGGCTGGTGTGCGGGAGATGCAAATTAAGAGTTAGACTGACAACATTTAGTGTATACTAAGGATATAGATCCTCATCCTAAGAGCATGAGAAAAGATATTTTGAGTAACCATATGAAGGGTTGTAAAGCAGAGCCCAGCTTCATGGACGTGCAGCCGGTGCAAGTTCCACAGAGCCCTCTGCTTGGTTTAATGCTCTCCTGTTGCCATATTGAAGCTCTTAATAAATTTTTGAACAAAAAATTCTGCTTCTTTATTTTACACTAGACTCTACAAGAGATATAGTCAGTCCTTTTGTAGGGGATGAGTTGTGAATCAGGGTAGATGTTTTATGGCTATTTTAGCTGTCTTCAAAAGAAATAATGATAGTAGACTAAGGTAATATGGAAATAACAGACTAAGGATAGTAATATTTAAGAGGAAAATTTGCAAGAACTAGTGACAAATATTTAATAATTAAAATAATTAATAATTAATTAAAATAACCAAGAAGAAAGGAAGGGAAAAAGAAAAGAAGAAAACAGAAGCATAAAATAGTTTCCATGAAATTCAGGACTGTGTTTTTCCAATTGCACCAATGTGTATATTGATTGTCAAAACAAAAAGTACAGCTTTGATCATGAAACTTCCCTCTTCAAAATGTTTCAATAATAAAGCAGACACTGATAGTTACCTAAACAGTATCTATTCCCTTCCCCTTCTGTCTACTAGAAGTCCAGTTTAAGCTTCTCTTTATAGGTACACGCATTCAACTCAGCCAATCGGGGTAAACTCACTCATTTTGTTGGTTATTAGTTTAGAAATAATGTATGACACAATTCTGACCAATGTGACATGAAGCTGTCTGTCTGATGGCTTCTGAAAAGCTTCTCTCACTACTAAAGAGACATATCTAGTCTCCTTCCCTTTTCCACTTGACTTTGCCACACAATCATCTTGAAATCATGAGGAAGCATCAACACGCTCAGGATACCAGGACAATAAATAGTAAAAACTTGCATTCAGTTGCTGAATTACCCAAACTTTAACCACTTACTTTGGAAATTTGAATGTATGGTTTAACATTTCCCTGGTTTAATCCTGTCAGATTTAACATCCTTGAGGACGGAGGTTATTTTATTCACCTTTGTTTCACCCCTAGCATCTGACACAATGTTTCAATATCTTAACTGTATCTTCTGTTATAAAAGATGAGTTAATTCAGAAGCTAAAGATTATGTAAACCAAGTATCACAAAAAAGTATTTTGTACAGGTTTGCATATGCTTCATCCCTGTTGCTCTTTCTATATTCCTTTAAACATGAGATTATTATGTTGAGTAAGAAGATTTAGTATGTTTTTTTTTCCTATAAAATAGGAAGCCCTCATCTGGGTCTGTTTTTTACTTGGTCAGAATAGACTGATAAAGATTCTAGATGTAAAGAAAGGTAAGTTTCTAAATGTCAAATTCCAGAAAGTGCTGAGATTAGATATTGAACTTGTAAAAAGAACTTGAGTAAGAAGTAGATATTATTGCTTCTGTGAATCATGAAATCTAGCTCTGGAGTGCTTTTGAGACTACCCAACCTAATTAAATGAAGTGCTATTAAAATTTAATTAATGTGTGCTATTCAAAATTAATCAGTTCCATAACTAAAATTGTGCTTAGCAAATGATCACACACACAAAAAGAAACAGATGCTCTCTAGTGACTTCAAATTATGTTTTACTTTTTAAAGATTTAGTATGTTATTTTTTCTGTAAAATATGGAATCCCCATCTGGGTCTATTTTTTACTTGATCAGAATAAACTGATAAAGATTCTGGATGTAAAGAAAGGTAGGCTTCTAAATGTCAAATTCCAAAAAGTGCTGAGATTAGATATTGAGCTTGTGAGTACAGGATGAGAATAAACATTTGAATATGTTGAAATAAAAAAGAAATATATCCACCAGGAAAATAACAACAGATTATTTTAGCATTGTTGAAGCTAACAATAGCAAGGATATAAAGCAAAACAATAAATCACTTAAATTTGATCATACCTACTAGGATGCACATATAATAGGAAAGAAATCTTCTTTTCTTGTTTTCTGTATAATTGTGTATATCAACTAACAAACATTTTAAGTATTAATAATGACAGCTATGGAAATACGATTTATCTTTATCACTTTTAAGTTTGATATTATCCAAATACTTTTTGAGACAACTATAACACATAATTTATAGTACATGAAAGGCTGTGTAAAAGGAACACCAATAATACTTTTCCTTGTCTTTCTCTGCCAGATGTCTGGAAATGAGTGTAAATTCCAAACAAGGGATTTAGGCAGACTTTAGCTAGAGATGCTAAAGAGTAAATGGGTCAGCCAAAGAAGTTACAGTTGTTATTTCTGGGATATCAGAGTAAAGATGGCTTCATAAAATCTTTATAGAAACATGAGCTTTAAGGTCATGCTAAATTTACAATTATCTAATTCTAACTTAAAAAGTGGAAGACTCAATTCTGCAACTTAAAATAATAATTTTACAAAGTAGAATACATATTCTTTGTATTTCACTGTTATTTAGTGAAGTCATTGGACTACATAACATCAGTTGCGCCTAAAACTGCATTTTCCCCCAACTTTGTATTAACTGTTATTCTCAAGACAAACTATAATTTTCATTAAAGTTAAACATTCAAGGAGATATTTAGTATTGTGTCACTGTTTCAGAAAAATTTTGCTGGGCAATGAGATAGCAGGATGTCAATTTCTTGCTCAAATTAAATATTTAAAATAGGCTATACATTATGCAGCTAATGAATTTTCCTTATATCTTAGATTATATTTCTATATAAGGCTACACAAATCTCCACTGTACTATGACATATAAAATCTAATTAACTGGTCTTATATTAACATGAACTTTGGCAATTTATTCAACTAATTTTGGTTGTTGTATAAATTCCTCTGAAAATAACAATCTTTGCATGGTTCAAAATACAGAAAGTACAAAGAAGGTATTCATTGAAAGTTTCTTAATATACAATTCTCTCCCAGACCAGTAATTCCCCTTCTCAAAGGTTGCAAATTATATCAGACTTTTGTATTTAGGTATGTATTTTTACATATTAAACAAATATGTATACATATTCTTTGTCTCCTTTTTATAAAAATATTTTTAAAAATTAAAGTAAGCATACTCTTGGCATATCATTTAATATAATTGGAAGATTATCCCCCATCAGTACATAAAGACTTAATGTTTTTTAAAGCTGTTTTTTATTCTATATTGTGGATGAATATAAATTATTTAACTACCACTTTCTTGTACATATGAGAATATACATACAGAAAAATTCTTAAATGGACTTTGTGGATAAAATGTAATTTATTTAATCCCTGGCTTGTAAAAGGACATTTAATTTATTACCAATATTTTCTTTTCAGAAATAATATGGTTCAATTTTTATATATATTCTCTTGTACATATAAAAATGTACCTACAGAAAAATTCTTAGCTGTGCATGGTCATCTCAATAATAGTTGTTAAACTGCTTTCCAACTATGCATGGAACACTTGTCTCTCCAAAGCTATGTACCAGAAAGTGACTTTTCTGTGGACACTTTGATCATATCCTCATGCTATTTTCTACTGAATTTTTCATCTTCCTTCTTGAGCACTTATATATGTCATAGTTCTTTATATATATCTTAGTAAAATGTACATCACAATCTGTCATTTTGTTGTTTCTTATAGTGATTGTGTTTGCAAAATGTTTTAAAACGTGTTCACGTATTACCTTCTTAAACATTGAGTTTAGCTGGATCCAACAACACATCTCAAAAATCATGCACCATGACTAAATAGGCTTCATTCCCAGGATGCAGGGATGGTTCAACATCCACAAGATCATAAACATAATTAAATACATCAACTGAGTAAAAACAAAAACCACATAATAATAGTATTAGAGGCAGAGAAAGCTTTCAAAAAAGTCCAGCATCCCTTCTTGATAAAAACCTCGAATATCTAGGCATAGATGGAACATACCTCAAAATAGTAAGAGCCATCTACAAGAAACCCACATCCAGCATACTGCTAAACAGAAAGAAATTGGAACCATTTCCCCTGAAAACTGGAACAAGACAAGGATGTCCACCCTCACCTCTTCTGTTCAACATAGTTTGGAAGTCCTATCTAGAGCAATCAAACAAGAAAAGGAGATCAGGGGTATCCAAATAGGAAAAGAGGAAATCAAGTTATACCTCTTTGTAGACGACATGATTTTATACCTCAAAAAACCAAGAGAATCTGTCAAAAACCTCCTTGCACAGATAAAGGACTTTGGAAAAATCTCAGGGTATAAAATAAATGTGCAAAAGACAGTCGCATCCCTATACACCAACAATAAACAAACAGAAACACAAATAAAAAGCACAATCTCATTCACAATAGCCACAAAAAAAATTGAAATACCTTGGGATCTTCCTAACCAGAGACATAAAATAACTTTACAATGAAAACTACAAAACACTGCTCAAAGTAATCAAAGTGATACAAACACATGGAAAAATATTCCATGCTTATGGATTGGAAGAATCTACATTGTTAAGATGTCCATTCTATCCAAGGTAATCTACAGATTTAATGCAAAACCCATCAAATTACCTACAGCATTCTTCTCAGAACTGAAAACAATACAGGAATGGATATGGAAACATAAATGACCACAAGTAGCCAAAACAATTCACACACACACACAAAAGCAGGAGGTATCACAATCCCAGACTTTAAACTATTATAAAGTTACAATAATCAAAACAGCCTGGTCTTGGTATTGGTACAAGAACAGGCATACAGACCAATGGAACAGGATAAAGATTCCAGAAGCGAAACCTCAATTTCCCAACCAACTCATCTTCGACAAAGCCTCCATCACCACCTAATAGAGGAAAACCTATTCAGTAAATGGTGCTAGGAAAACTGACTGACCACATGGAGAAGATTAAAACAAGAAAGCAAGAACTCTACCTATCACCATACACAAAAATCAAATCTAATGAATCAAAGACCTAAACGTAAAACTCAAACTATAAGAACCTTAGAAAATTCAAGAGACACCCTTATGGAAATTGGAACTGTCAACCAATTTCTGATCAAAACCCCAAGAGCCCATGCCATAAAAGATAAAATAGACAAGTGAAACCACATTAAATTGCCAAACTTCTGCAAAGCCAAAGAAACCACCAAGAGAGCAGGGAGATACCTCACAGACTGGGAAAGAATATTTGCCAACTGTATATCTGACAAAGGCCTAACATCTAGGATCTACAAGAAACTCAAATGTGCCAGATAGAAAAAAAACAAACAGCCCCATTACAAAGTGGGCAAAAGATATGAATAGACACTCCTCAAAAGAAGACATACAAACAGCCAACAGATACATGAAAAAATGTTCAGCCTCACTATTCATCAGAGAAATGCAAATTAAAACCAAACTAAGATACCATATAACTCTAGTCAGAATGGCCATCATCAATAACTCAAAAAACAACAGATGCTAGAGAGGATGTGGCAAAAAGGGAACACCTTCTACACTGTTGGTAGGAGTGTAAACTAGTACAACCTCTGTGTTAAAACAGTCTGGTGATTACTCAAAGATCTAAAAATTGAACTTCCATATGAATGCAATCCCCCTACATGAATATACTCAGAGGAACTCAAGTCACTCCCTGAAAAAGATTCCTGCACACACATGTTTATTGCAGCAGTATTCACAATGGCAAAAACAAGGAACCAACCATGCTACCCATCAAAAGAGGACTGGATTTTTTAAAATGTGGCAAATGTACACAATGGAATATTATGCAGCCATAAAGAAGGACAAAATTATGAACTTCACAGCAACTTGGAAGGACTCAGAGTCTATAATACTGAATGATCTATCACAGAAACGAAGAACTGAGTATTACATGTTCTCACTCATAAGCAGACCTTGAACAATTATCATAATACTATAAGAAAAGGATTGGCAGTAGTGGGAAACTGCCAGGGGAGGCAGGGCGCACCTCACCAACAAGGGTACCTGTATAATGAACAGCTGTATATCTAATTCTGAATTGTATGCCACATCTTTAAAATAATTTTTTTTTAAAGAAAAGTACAAACAGTAACAACAACAACAACAACAACAAAACTGAATTTGGTTTTTGTATATGGTTTGTATGTATTTATATAGACAAGGCTTTTTAAACTATGGTATGTGTATGTATACACACACACACACACACACACACACACACATACATATTTATAGTATATATAGTCATTATGCTCCTCTAATATTGTTCCTGTTCCTCATCTTTTCCCTTAATTACTTTTTTTTGTTTGCTCAATTTAAAACGTTGAAGGTTTGAGGCATTATATATGGTCCCAAATTATTTTCTTGTCTCATGGACACAAGATTATCATACCACCATTTACTGTATGATCTATCTGATTATGTTAAATTGTACTGTTGCTTTACATTAAACTTCTTTATGTATTTGTTCTAATTTTTTATAACTGTTGTTATTGGCATTGTTTCATTTCTTTCTCTAAGTGTATATATAGTATCACACTTCTTAAAATGATTGAAACTTTATAATAAATTTCAGTATCTATTATGGCTAATTTTTCAGGTTTTTCTTTTAATTATTCTTTTTTATCATCTAGAAATAATGACATCATATTTTTATGACTAAAATAATCCCTGTGGTATTTCACTGAGCTCCTATGAAATTCAGAGACTAATTTACAGATTACCAATTCTCTTGTGGAAGCAAGTTTCATCTTCAATATACATAGAATAAACGTTACAGGTTTTAAACAGTTAAGCTTATTTATGGTCTTTTGTTTTTGCTACTAGAGTAGAAATGAATCTTCCAGTCAATGTTTAATCATTATTATTTATGAATGGAAAATTATTGATTTAACTTGCTAAATTCTTATATTGTTTGTGATAGCATTTCTGTTTACACTCTTGATTATTTGCAAATATGATAATCATATGCCTAGAAAACATTTCCACTTTTATACCCATATTCAATGTCTTCCTTAACTGAATTGTTACTGAATTATAATTGTGTTAATGGATAGCCTTGCTTTAATGCTGAATTTAACGGGCCTTTTTTCAGGGCCTTTCCATTAAACATAATTCTAGTTTAGGAGTTGATACATACATACATTCTTTGTTAAACTGATTTTACATACACAATTATATTGAATATTATGTTTCATACATTTTTATTATATATTAATATATGAAATTTTTGATCACATATTAGAATTGTTTACTTCAATCTTACTATGAATTCTATTAACAGCATTTATGATAGCCCACAGATAACTGTATAATCTTTTTCTCCTTAAAGCAATTCATATTTCAAATTTATTTGAATACTGTGAAACAAAATTCTTGTCATTTTCAACCTTGTCTATACTAGTTTGCTCTTGTCATTCTTCTCTTCCTTATCGTCATTTTATTTTCTTTTAAATCTTAGTGAATTCTTCCATTTGTATTTTTAGTTTTCATTTTTTGACATACATTTTTATTTGCTATACATATACCGTGTAATGCTTACCACAGTCAAATTAATTAATGCATCTTCCATTTTTCTTAGTTAGGTTAGCCAAAATGTATTTTTCTTTTAAAAAAACTAGCTCTGAGATTTATTTTCTTATGAAGCTTCATGTTTTGTTTTTTGTTTTCTCAATTTGCCATTTTCCAAATGTACCTTTATAAATTTTTTTTTTGTTTTTCATAGGTCTTTTTATCATAAATTAAATATTTTGTTTAATTTCTTCTTGTACTAATAGAAATGTTTAGTTCTGTGATCATATCTCTGAGCATTGCCATCTCCATTTCATTAATTTGAATATTCAGCATTTCCATTATATTAATCTTCTAGAATTTCTATAATGTTTTGTTTTAGAATTATTCTGCTTAATACAAGCTTTTTAGAGACTACTGTTTATTTTTATATATTTTAATATTAGTTAATTGAAAATTTAACTAATGCTGTTAGTATTTTAAATGGAAGGAATCTTTTACTTTATAATTTGCTATTAGTTTATTGTTTCAGTGCATTATTACTAGAAAATGTTTTGTGTAATAATCCTAGTTTCATTAATTGTCTGACTTTATAATCTAAGATGTTATCAATTCCTGTGTATTTTCCATTTATACTAAAAAGAATGTATGAGGTCTGACAATTAAGTGCACAAACTCATCCTGGAAAAAGTGCTACATACATCATTGCTGAATATCACCTTTGAAGTACTCCTCCTGGGAAGTTATGCATCAGTGCCAGTGCCTAGTCCATCTGTCAAACCCGTTTTGAAACTCTTTTCCTGAAAAGGTCATCTGTTTCAGAGCTGTTGCCCTGTTACCCCTGATGTCCTGAATGTCCTCACAATGTCTTCCTTTTGATATTTCCTTTATTTTTAGGTAAAGATAAAAGTTACCGCCAGCCAGATCAGGTGGGTAGGTAGGGTGCTCCAATACAGTTATTTGTTTACTGGCTAAAAACTCCCTCACAAACAGTGCTTTGTGAGCTACATTGGTGTGACGTAAGAGCTCCTTTGGGACCAATTTTGTACACGTTTCTCAGACCAAGACTTTCAGTTAGGATTTTTCTGTTTCTCTATTGATGTTTATTTGGTCTGCTAATGCTTCTCATAGTCAGTTGGTGATTTTGACACACGTTTGGCAAATTTTTGCAATGTTTTCATCAGTTCTGCTTCTTACTGGCTATCCTGACCTGTCATCATCCGTAACACTTTCTCTCCCCTCGAAAAATGTTTAATCCATTAATACACTGTTGTGTTCTTCATGGCATTATCCTGGTAAACTTGGACTAATATGTCCCTGATTTCACTTCCACTGTTGCCAAATTTAACAGGAAATTTAATATTTGTTCACTGCTCTAATTCAAGCTCTGGCATTCTCACAATGGCTCACAAAAAGATGAAACAATAATAATGAATGCCACTCAGTAAGACACCACCGCACATCAACACGAACACAGCGAAAAGACACTGATATACCAGGGTAATGACACCTTACCAAGTTGTTTGTACCATGCTGCCCATGTAAGCTCACAATGGGAAGCTCACGAACTTAATTATCAGATATACATTTCAGGTTACAACAATACAAAACATTAATTTAATGCACCTAATTAATCATATTGTTTAGCTATTCTAATTTTGCATGTTTATCATGGACTAAGACAGACAAATTATAGTTTTCTACTTATAATAAATTTGGTTTTGTTCTATTTAATTCTATTTCTTAAGGTCCTTACTTCTATGGATGCTGATATATTGTGTGCAAACAAAATCATTATAATTTCTATATGTTCACATGTCCATTGTGTAGCATATACTTTAGTATTATAATTTTATATCAATTAGCAATTATTGGCCTTAATTCAACATTTTGTGATATAATTGATATAATAATCAGAACTCTTGATATTTGCTTATTGTCATTTTCTTTTTTTATATTTTATAGATGTGTGGCACAATTCAGTGTTAGGTATACAAATGTCTATTATGCAGGTTGTTGTTGATGAGCTGTGCCCCTCCCTCCCCTAGCAGTTTCCCTCAACTGGCAATCTCACACTCCATCCCCTGGCAGTTTCCCACTATTGCAAACCCCTTTCTTATAGTATTAAAATAATTGTTGAAGGTCCACTTATGATTGAGAATATATAGTACTCTGTTCTTTGTTTCTGTGATCAATCACTGAGTATGATTGACTCTAAATCCATCCAAGTTGCTGTGAAGTCCATATGTTTGTCCTTCTTTATGGCTATATAATATTCCATTGTGTATATGAACCACATTTTTTTTACCCAGTCCAGTTTCGACGGGCCCCGTGGTTGGTTCCCTGCTTTTGCTATTGTGAATGAAGTTGCAACAAACATACACGTGCAGGTATCTTTTTGCAGAATAATTTGAGTTCCTCAGGGTATATTCCCAGTAGGGGAATTGCTGGGTCATACGGAAGATCAATTTCTAGTTCTTTCAGAAATAGCCACACTATCTTCCAGAGAGGTTGCACTAGTCTGCATTCTCACCAGCAGTGTAGAAGCGTTCCTTTATCTCCACATCCTCACCAGCATCTGTTGTTGTTTGTTTTATTAATGATGGCCATTCTTACTGGGGTTAGGTAGTATCTCAATGTGGTTTTGATTTGCATATCTCTGACATTTAGAGGCTGAGCACTTTTTCATGTGTCTGTTGGCTGCCCATATATCTTGTTTTGAGAAGTATCTATTCATGTCTTTTGCCCACTTTTTAATGGGGTTGTTTATTTCTTTCTTTTTGGCACAATTGAGTTCCTTGTAGATCCTAGATGTCAGTCTTTTGTCAGATACACAGTTGGCAAATATTTTTTCCCATTCTGTGGGCTATCTCCCTGCTCTCTTGACAGTTTCTTTTGCTTTGCAGAAGCTCGTCAGTTTGATGAGGTCCCACTTGTCTATCTTATTACTTATGGTATGGGCACTTAGGGTTCTGGTCAGGAATTGGTTTCTTTTTCCATCTTTGCCCACTTTTTATCATCATGTTTATATATCAATCTGTAAGAATTGCCTTATTTTAGAAGTTGCCACTGTTGAAAAGACAAAACTAGACTTTGATTTGTAACCAAATGCAACATTTTTTTCTTTTATTAGTAAAATTTAACCCATTCTTATTTATTGGTATTATAGGGGTTTTTTTTAGTTCTGACATTTTAATATATTCTTTTTATTTTGAAATACATACTTTTTTACACTTTAACAAGTCTGAAATTGGGATGTATTCTTAAAAATTCATGGCATAATACAATCATTAGCCTCTTGCAACAGCCATTGGCTGGTGGCAGTTGTTACAACTTACTGCCTGGGATGAATAAGATATCTAAAAAGTGAATTGACCTCATTGTTAATCTGGGTGGTATTACTAAACTCTGCAGTTAACAAGCCATTTATAGAGCATTTGGTCATTTTCTGAAATCTTCCATTGACCTAGAAAGTGCCAGCATCCAACCAACCAATGGCATGAAAAAACCTGGAGGGGAGTGAATATTGTTTCAAATTTGTTTTAAAAAAAACTTAAGATATAACAATAAACTTCTTTCTTATCTTTCCATATCTTCCATGAGCTCTTCTTTTCTTCTGCTTGGTATTTGCTTTAGAGTCATAAGGTTTTACAATTTTTATCAAAATGGTTAATTTTTTCTGCTACAGGGCTATCTTTATTATTTTTTGTGTATATTTTTTTCTTTTCCGTATTCTGTCTCTTCTGTTCCTTCTTTTTCCTTGTAGAATCTTTATATAGATACTTTGTTCATTCTTTTTTGACTACTTATCCTTGGTGATCAATTTATATGTAGTTTGTGTTTACAAAGGATGGGAGTTAAGGTCTTAGAGAAGAGAAATTTTTTTTCTGACCTAGGGTTTTGAGTGGCAGTTCAATTACCCTCTACTTGGTAACAGCTAATGGATACAGAAAATTAATCTGTTTTTCACAACTGAAGGAATTCCAACTTCTTCCTGAAAACATGTCTTAGCGCAATGTCCCTTATTTATCCTGAGCCCTCTCTTTGTGCAAAACAAACTATAATCTGGGAAATTCCTGACTCAAGCCAATAACCCCATTCTGACCTTTGCAAATAAAGACATAGCCCTGTGTCTCAGAATGTGCACTCCATCTTTGAAAGGTGAACTTGATTGGTTTTCTAAGATGTGAAGCTATGGGTCTTCACTCTTCTTTCTCCACCACTCACCACTGCTCCCTCTTTTATTTGCCAGCCCTTCCAACTTATTGCCAGAAAAATATCAAAGCTGTTTTTTCTATTCTCCTTCTGGCCTTGAGTTATTTTCAGACTTAAGGGAAATGTTTATCTTGAATGTCACTTTGAATCAATACTATTTTAATCAATGAAATAATGTAATTTAAAATACACTTGGTTGTACTTATTTTTCTAATTTTTCTATGAAGAGTAAAAAGATATAAACTGGAATTGACAAGGAAGGACAAACTATTTGAATTCTATTTCATTTTCTGTTTCATCTACGTTAACACTCAATGTAAGCCCTGAGTCATGTTATTCAAAAAAGATCCATTGTTTGTATTTTCCTAGGTGTTAAAGCAAATACGTCTGCCATGAGAGGTTTAAAGATTGATTCACTACATTATAAACCAGGGTTAAGTGTACCCTTAAGTGGCTGAATAAAAAGGAAGGAAGGCAAGTCTACTCTCCATATAAATACACAGAGGAAATCCTGAATGGGGTTTTTCTGCTTTTCCTAACTCATAGGAAGATCACTATTCACTAGTCACCAAAGAAATGCAAATTAAAACTACACTGAGATGTCACCTAACTCCAGTCAGGATAGCCATCATCAATAACTCAAAAACGACAGATGCTGGAGAGAATGCAGGAAAAGGGAGCAATTCTACACTGTTGGTGGGAGTATAAACTAGCACAATCTCTGTGGGAAAAAGTGTGGCAATTCCTAAAAGATCTAAAAATCGACCTTCCATATGACCCCGCAATCCCCCTACTGGAAATATACCCAGAAAAATGAAAATCACTCTATAAAAAGATACCTGCACACATATGTTTATCACAGCATTGTTCACAGTAGCAAGAATATGGAACCAATAGTGTTGCCCATCAAAAGAGGACTGGATAAAGAAAATGTGGTACACATACAAGATGGAATATTATGCAGCCATAAAGAAGAACAAAATCATGAACTTCACAGCAGCCTGAATGGACTTAGAATTTATAATACTGAGTGCTCTTTCACAGAAACAAAGAACTGAGTATCACATGTTCTCACTCATAAGCGGACCTTGAACGATTATCGTAATACCATAAGAAAATGATAGGGAGTAGCAAGAAACTGCTGGGAGGGGGGTGAAAAAGCGGGATTGGCAGAAATGTGAATCTGCCTGGGAAGGGGGGGCACACGTTATCAACAAGGGTACCTGCATAATGAACATTTGTATAACTAACCCTTAATTGTATCCCACATCTTTAAAATAAAAGAAAAAAATTTTAAAAATCACTATTTCTCCCTCTGTACATAATGTAAAACCTCACTGTAGCTGCCAATGTGAGGTTTTACATTATGTAGCCCCCAATCATTAGCACTCTTGTTTTTAAAGGAGTTATATAATCCACATACCCTCTGTAATAGAACTTGTCACTCTTCTGACATTCACTCAAAGTAGAAGGCTTTTCAATAGTGGAACCCCATGCATACCCTATAATGTACACGCTAAGTTTGGGAAAAGTTCTCTCCACATAGTTTAGTAGGTTTGTCCCATTTTCTTAATCCTGATCTAAGCACCAGGATACATAGCCCCAGCAATTTAACTTGATCACCTTGGTTGAGGATTCTCATTTCGTAGACAGAGTTATGGGAAAGCTTTGTCCTCGTCTTTATTCAAGTCCCTTTATCTTCACATCTTTGGACTGAAGGGCCACTTACCAAACCATCTTCATTATCAAATAGTGGTGGTTCCTTCATAGTTGTTCTGAACTGAGAAAAAGGGGCCAGGAATTTGTGTCCCTGCATCAGCTTGTTAGTGGCTGTAGGCTGCCCCGATAGGTGTAACCTTGATCCAGGAAGTTTCTTGAAGCTGAAGTGAGGTGCAGCTGGCACTCCAGGTCACTGTAGGTGGGTGCATCGACCTTGAAGAGGGGTCAGGGAGAAGCACCACTGAATCCACTTCAAGACCAAAGCCTGATTTATACGTGTAAAAAGATGGTTTAAACACTTAGCAAGGTAGACATGGTTCCAGAATCTATCTAGTTAGCAGACTCACCCAAAGTATCACTTTAGAAACAATACTTTCCCTTTTTATTTGTCATGTATGTGTTCCCCAAAACTCACTGCAGCCAGAGTATTTTCTTAACAAAACTAATTTGGGCATATGCACAGGTGTCTAAGATATACTTTGAGCCGGGCTCGGTGGCTCAGCCTGTAATCCCGTGCCTTTGGGAGGCTGAGGTGAGTGGATTGCCTGAGCTGGAAGGTTCGAGACCCACCTCGGCAGGCGAGACCTCATCTCTACCATAAAATCAAAAAATCAGCCGGGCGTAGTAGCGTGCGCCTATAATTCCGGCTACTCGGAAGGCTGAGGCGGAAGGATTGCCGGAGCCCAGCAGGTTGAGGCTGCGGTGGCCGGGAGCAGCCACTGCACTCCAGTCTGGGCGACAGAGTGAGACTCCAACTCAAAAAAAAAAAAAAGATATACTTTGAAAGCAATACATTTTGTCATTGAAAGGGGTTAGAAATTTCCAAAAATATCTTTGCCCTGGGACACTGCAGCTATATACTCTTAGTTTTCTTCTCCAACAAATCGTCGAGTATCTTCCTTCATTTCCCATTAATATATCACTGTACCTTCTTTTCCTAATCCAAATCATCCTGCTGGTATTGAACTATTGCAGTAAAGGAGACTATGCAGCTTCCTGAGAACATGATCACCATCATGTTCAATTTCCAAGCAATTTTCTTTCCTTGCCATTAGTGGGGAAAAGAGGGGCAATGGGGTCAGAAGGTGAAACTAAGTTTTTAAATATACTGTATGACAAATGATACACTATTAATCTAATTCATGCTCCTAAATTATCTATAAACAATGAAAAAATTTACATAATTCAACGAAGTTGGAAAACATTGGACTTCTTTTTCTTTTGCTTGTTTCATTTGCACTTTGTTCCCTTTTCTCACACTTCACACAATTAATTTCTATAAACTTTTCTATAAACTTTTTCTCAGTGTTCCTCAATATATTATTTTACATTAAATGCAAGCTTAAAGTAATTGTTTTTAATCTCCCTCAGTTACTGAAAATATTGTTTATTTTATGTAAATGAGCATCTGTTGCTGAATAAATATCAACCGAATTACTACAGGATTAAACGAAAGTATCAGTGAGATCTAGAAGTATAGATGAGTCTTTTATTATTTATTTATTATTTCATGTTAAGAATTCTAAAATAAAAACATTTTTCCCTGAAACAAAAAGCTCTCTGATTCAATTTTCACATGAGCAAATATTATATGCTTAATAAATATTGGTTATATACTTGGATGAAAGAATGAATAAATGAGTAACAGCAGTTTATATATCTTTTAGGTTTTAAGCTTAAAACAGAAAAATTAAAGGTGTCTTCTAGTTTTATCATCTCATTTCTCATTCTGTTAGGTGCAAGCACTTTTGACAAACCAACTCTGTAACTTTTGTTTCCCAAAAGTCTTATACAAAACAGTTTTAATAAAAAATTATGCAACTTTACAATAAAAGTCTTCCTCACTAGTACAAAAAAATTACAAGATCAGAACTGTTTAATAAGTTTACTGTAAGACAACTACAGCACCTAAAATTTCCTATAATAAATGTTTTTTTCTCAATGCACATACTTTAAACCTTAATTTTTGTACACATTGTTAACAGTCAGCTTTCATTGTTGTACAATTGTATCTATCCCAATTTATTTTTCAGCTTTAAAATTAAGAAAAATATGACAACAAACCAATGAATAAAATGAACAGATATGCAAAAAGAGCAAAATAATCTTATGACTTTTCTTTAAAAACATATGTGATTGTGAAGGACGTATCAAATTAGAAGTAATTTATTTTTGAAAGACAGCAAAATATTTATGAGAATGTGTTTTACATAGAACAACACAGGACATAATGTAAAAGTGGTAATGGCTTATAATTAATATAAAAAAAGAGCAAGAATTCATTTTCTTTTCCTTTTTTTTAGCTAAGGGCAAAATTAATTTACTTATATTTATTAATTATTGTAAAGATGTGGGATATCATTCAGTATGCAGGTACCCTTGTTGATGATGTGTGTCCCTCCCTTCCCTAGCAGTTTCCCTCAACTGCCAATCCCACCTCCCTCCCCTGACAGTTTCCCACTACTGCCAATCCCTTTCTTATAATATTATAATTAAGAGCAATTCATTTTCTAAAGAAGGTAACTAAAGATAAAGAATTGTTAGTAAGAACTTCACTAATATCACATGTAAGTATTTAAATAGAAACACAATGTTGGTTTGGATTAAAATATATACTTTTAAAATATGGGGAAGTATGATGAGTTTTATATTTTATCAATAGATTTCTAATAAACAGAAAATGTCAAAACTAAAATGTGTTCAATATATATATAAGCCATAGAAATGTTCATTTACCCCTGCTAACGTATGATTCAGATGGAAATAGAGTCACCCAGATAGCCATAGTTGTGTGGGTGTGATCTCTTATGTTAACCAAGGAAATGGAAAGAAAATATTATTATACTGAATAAGATAGTAGAAATGAAACTGTAATAACTTTGCCCATAATGGAATATTACATTATATCCATTGTCCTCATGAGCTCTGCCTTTAGTGAGCTTTCCTTTCAAGTCACACATTTCAGTTTTAAATTTCTTGGGATGTTTTAATGAAACACTCCTAAATACCTACATCTCTCTCCGATTAGCTATCTTAGAAAACTAATTAAGTAATCAATAAACAGAACGAGTATAAGTCAATAGTACCTCTGATAAGCATGTGTGATCGTCGACCTACAACAACACAGTTGTCAGCAATTATGGGGAAGCTATATCTTAAAGTTCATTAAAGACACACTTGTAAAGCTATTAAATGTTATCTGGAAATGTTTCTTGTACTATTTATAATGCAGCTCTTTATTACTAAGTTCTAACTCACACAGTTTTGTTTTTGTTTTTTTTGACTTGGAGTCTCACTCGGTCGCCCAGAAGGGAGTGCTCCCGGCCACCGCAGCCTCGCCTGCTGGGCTTCTGCGATTCTTCCGCCTCAGCATTCCGAGTAGCCGGAATTACAGGCATGCGCTACCACGCCCAGCTGATTTTTTTATTTATTGTAGAGATGAGGTCTCACTGCCCAGGCGGGTTTCGAATCCGCGGGCTAAGGCAATCCACTCACCTCAGCCTTCCAAAGGCGCGGGATTACAGGCTGAGCCACCGCACACAGTTTATTTTTAAGCAAGGTAAATAATAGAAAACAAATTTTATCCAACTCACTCAAATATGCAACTTGAATCACAGCTCCACATTGTATCTATGATTCATTTATTTATACATTCATTCACTAACATTTATTTATATTGTTATTAACGTGTTCCAGATGCCATGCTATTCACAAAGACATAAACATTAATATGGCAGTCTCTCAACCATCAGTCAGAACACAGTGTAGTGAAAAAGACAGACACATACGGGGAATAATTTAATTTATTATGATAAGTAAAAGTGTACCCTGAATATGCCCTAACCTCAACAGCACGCTGATAAAAATTAAATTATATTAGCATTAATATTAAAATTATCAGGTTCATAGACTCCTACCTACATAACTACAGGACTTCAGATTCTCTATCTCAAGGTTTCTCCAATTATTTCTGGGAGTCCTTCAGGTGTCATAATATAAGTTCTTGACGAATTATTTCCATGACTCTGTTCTAGCATCCTTATAAATGTTCACTGACACAAAGGTACTTGAAGGACTCCCTCTACTCAATTTGTAAGTAAATCATCCTCTAGACCTCACTGCACCTCCCCAACACGATTTCTTTTTCTAAAATGCTTCACAGATATCTTTATAAAAATGCAAAGCTGCTTATCTCACTCCTCTTCCCACATCTACCCATAAGTGGCTTTCCATTGACCTGAGGATAAAGTCTAGATTTCATCTCTCAAGATGTACTCTTGCTCTTTGGCACAAAATTTTAATCAGAATTACCAAAAAGATAAAAAACAAAAATCAATGCGCTCTCCTGGGTAAAAATGGAATAAGAAGTGTAAAGAGGGTAGAACTATGAAGTTTTCAAAAATCAGAAGTCGAACAATCTAGAGTCTAGAGAAAAGAGGGAGGTGAGCAGCAAAACTCAGAATAGTGAGCTGTTCTGTTCAACAAGTATACTTAGTTCTTACACTCTAGAGAAAAGAACAAGGACCAACAAGGACCAAGGAGAGGTAACAAGAAGGCTTCAGGTCAACTAGAGGAATAATTTTTCAGTGATCACTATTTCAGATGCAATGTGAAGCTCTCTCAAGGAAAAATGTTTCTAAAGTATCAGAATAGTCACATAACAAACATCACAAGAGGAGAATGCCTGCATTCAGGAAAAAAGGGTGCCACTGACTCTACAATCTTTTGTCGCTTCTGTGTCTCAATTGTATGGTATCCTTTGGGACAGTCCAGCAATTGTTCTAAATTTTCCATACTGCACTGGTATAATTATACTCCAAAAAGCTAGATGATAACTTGGAAAACACTTGTGCATAACACGGATTGACTTGCATTTTTTTGGTTTATAACTAAGGTATAGATTTTTTAAAATTCCCATTACCCAAATTCTTAATTTTTAAACTTAAAAAATGAAAGATTTTTATTTCTAAAAGACACGTTTTCCATATTGCTTAGCTAGGTTCCCATATTAGGGCTTTCATTATTTTATAAATTTTCTAGATAGTTATACTTATGAAAAAATGTCTGCAAAAAATCTGACTAGTTATAAGAAACAAAATATACAAAGTTTTATGCAAATTCATAACATAATAAATTCCAAGCTTTCTTTTTAATTCATTTCCTTCTGCCTTAACCCCACAACATCAAAATGATTACTCTGTTCATATTGTCTAAATGGTATATTTAAAATCTATATTTATTTTTCATGGCCTTAGCTACAGATGAATTCACTACCTTTTTAAAGTCACCTGATTAGCTTATCAAGGGCTACCAATAGTGATGTCTTCCCTCCTGAATACATTTATATATTTGATGTATATAAATTATATATATATTGCAGAAATATGCCAGGAGGTATTTTTCCTAATATAACAGATTTCCTATGGCCCACCAAATTAGTGATTCCTTCACTCATTTCAAATCTTTGTTCTCCACATTCTTCATCAATCTAAAATAAATTAATACTAAAATCTGTATTTGGTCAAGTGTTTCTTCCGTAAGAGCAAGGTCCTGGGAAACAGCATGTACTTCCTTTGAAAAACAAATATAAAGCCGGGCTCGGTGGCTCAGCCTGTAATCCCGCGCTTTTGGGAGGCTAAGATGAGTGGATTGCCTGAGCCTGCGGGTTTGAGATCCACCTGGGCAACTTGGCGAGACCTCATCGCTACACTAAATCAAAAAATTAGCCGGGCGTGGTAGCGCGTGCCTTAGTTCCAGCTACTTGGAAGGCTGAGACGGAAGGATCGCCGGTGCCCAGCAGGCGAGGCTGCGGTGGCTGGGAGTGGCCACTGCACTCCAGTCTGGGCGACAGAGTGAGACTACAACTCAAAAAAAAAAAAGAAAAAGAAAAACAAACATAAAGTAACTGACATAGTCTATAACACAAAATATAAGTAACTTACATAGAAACCATAAAATATCAGTAACTGACATATTAAAGTTTTTGTAACATACAGGTTATGGGCAGTACTTGCTTTGCACAGTTCTATTATGCACGATTTCTAGTTACCATGGTTACTTAAATAATTTCCGTCTCCAAAAACACTAAATTTCAAATACCACACTATATTAACTTTGAGTCATTGCATAAAGTACAAATCCTGCTGCTCGCTTTGCTCCATAAATAACAGATGTGTATCATAAGTGACCAATCATACCTCTCAATGTCCGTTGGTAATTGGTCACTGTGCACTTGTTATTCAGTTTACTTACAGGTATCAAGCCATGTGGTTGTGGTTGTTTCCTTGTCTTCCAGTCATAAAAAAAATTTGAAATTTTACAAAAACAGATAATTGAAAAAAAAAGTGGCCAACGGAGATGAGAGTCACAAATAAACAAAAAGTAACAGTGCCAAAGATGAAGTTTTCATTGAACATATATAGTTATAGAAGAAACTACTGAACATAAGTATGCTCATGCTGCCATCATTCAATAGATTCTACATATGCAGTCAAAGAAACTTACTAAAGGTGAACCTATTTACAGAAATCAGGACAGATGTTGTGACAAAAAGGATGAAGATGTCTCAAACCAAGTGATGCTGGCAAAAAAAAAAAAAAAGCTTGCATTAAAAAAACTCTCAGATATCTTTCCTAATATCAAAACACAATGGATAAAATATTAGAATGTGATCCAAAGTTAGAAAGAAATATGACGATTCACTAAGACAAAGAAAGTATGCTCATTGGATATAAGTTATACAACAAGAAGAGGAAGACAAGTAGTCAACCATAATTGATGAGTTATTTAAAAAAAATACTTTCCCAATGTTTCTAATATTCTAAATTATGATTTACTAAATTATATCCATTTTACTATTTGTTTAATTTCCCTTTAGATTTACAATTCAGAGTAAGAGAGATTTTAATGCTTTGACACAAATTTAAAGGTCACAGAGAAAATATAATTTTTCCTATTGTTTATTAAGATCACTTTGCACTGTTTCAGATTGCGGTCATTTTTGTGGTCACTCATTACTGGAAAAATCAAGGAATGTCTGTAAACTCTTAATTCTAATCTTTCAATATGTTATTCTTCAAATTCTTCTAGTTTCTTCTATGATCAACTCAATTGTTATCTGTAGAATTTAAGATGCTTATTGAGCCCTCCCTCACATGTACAATTACTACATAAAAGAAAAATGCCAATATTTTTAAGACTCTTTAGACAACAAATAAAGGTATTCTATTCAGTTGATCAGCATTACATATTCATTTAGTTGTGTAGTTGTGTGAGGGTGTCCCTATCAGATTCTTATTGCATGATTGATTGATTGATCTTTTTTTAAGCGAGAGAAACAATCCATTACTCCATACTTCACCCCAAGCAAGCTTGGAGCAGATTTAATTTTTCCTACTGGTTCCTTGAGTGGTATATCCTCTCAGGCAAATGAATGCAAGAGAAAGATGTCTCCTGCTCTAGGAAATAGGTGAAACAGGACTTTTTGTGTGTGTCTCAGCATGCCACATCTTTGAATACAAAGCTCTGAAAACTGGATGGCATAATTAATCTAAGGGGCCTGGGGCATTTTTGAGGAAAAAAAAGATGAACATTGAATATGGTGAAGAGGGTAAGAAGTCACAACCCAAGGAAAGATGTGTCCTGGGATATGTGTGTATGATCTAAAAGCATTGCTCAGTGAGATAAATTTTTGGTTACTTGGCAAGCTTTACACTTTGAATCTGGTCTGAGTTCAGCATTAGGAAAATTTTCACACCTTGAATAATTGCTACTTCTGAAGGATATCTCCAATCAGCCAGTAGTAGATGACAAGTTAGTGGTAACACAACCCGAAGTTACCTGAAAGACATATACGGTAATAAACAGCGCGTGCTTGTCATGCACACACAACCTCATAAATATCTCTCACTCCATAGGCATTCTAGAATCACCCACCTTGTATCCTTCCTGAGATCAATACCTATTCTGCCACTATTCACCAGAGCTAGCACTGCCTCCCCAACTCAGTAACTTTATCCCAATCAGCTCAAAGTCTCCTTACAATAGCAGGAGAAGAAAGCACAGTTCATACCACATTTCAGACACAAACTTCATAGTCTGATTTTGTCACAGAGAAAGTGTTTCTTCCACAGCCAGCAAAACCAAACAATGTCATGTTCTAAATGATATTGAGAATACTTAGGCCCATACAGAAGATCTTTAGGTAGGATAGACAGCATTTGCAGAAAATACTATTAGGAAATTTAATGTAATAAATGTAGTATATAATTCAGCCAGATTTCTTTGTGTAAATGTGATTATTAATTTAACACAGCCATTTCATATATTATGCAAACTTTAATATAGGATTATGGCATGTAAGACAAAAACAATTTGGTACAGTAAGAATCAATATCACTCACTGTCTCTATTAACATGAACTTGCTCTTCTTTTGTCTTCAATAGCGTGACTCTTTTTTGTAGGAGTCTCCTGCCCAAGCAAATGGTTTGATTGTTAATTATAGGAACTTCCCTGAAGATCTCCTCAATGACAAATATCAATAGGCTTTTGAATGATTCACCTCAAAATTCTTACTTTGCTTTGTCAACAAATCCTGGACTTTTCTTATCCTTATCCTTATTCAATTCTTAGCAAACTGTCTCTCATTTTGAAAGACCTACCTTAACTTCCAATTCACAGTTTCACTTTATCCCCCCCACCCCAAGACACTGTCAAAGCTTTTTGAGGTAGGATTCTCCCTAATACAGATAATAAATGAATTCAGGCTTGGCACAGTGGCTCAAGCCTGTAATCCCAGCATTTTGGGAGATGGAGGTGAGAGGATTGCCTAAACCCAGGGGTTCCAGACCAGCCTGGAAAACATGGCGAGATCTTGTCTCTATAATAAATTAAAAAATTAGCTGGGCGTGAAAGTGCACATCTGTAGTTCCAGCTACTTGGAAGATTGAGGTAGAAAGATTGCCTGAGTCCAGCAGGTGGAGGCTGCGGTGGCCGTGAGCATGCCACTGCACTCGTCTGGTGACAGAGATTTCAACTCAAAAAAAAAAAAAAAGAAAAAAATGAAATCAGGTTTGTCTTATCAATAGGTTCTGTTGGCAATGTTTGGGGAGTGAGAGACCATATGACAGTCGAACTCTAACACACAACCTCTGCAGCAATCAAATCAGACAGATCAGAATTGGTCAATGACCGCCAGCTTCCCTGATTTTTGCCCTTGCTTTCTAACACAGGACAAAACAGACAAAGCCAATTATACTTTGCAACCAATGACAAACGATATCCCCATTCTTGATAGTCTACTTCCAGCTTTCCCATGCCAACAACCTCCAAACAGAACAAAACTAAAGTTTCTTCAGATTGTTTTTGCTATGAAGTTTTCTCTCTCCTCTATCTACCTTTTAGTCTCTTCCAAATACAATGATTGTGGGTGACTCTTGCTGTAACATCTCTGATTAAGTGGCCTCTATCTGTTCTCATTTTGGTGGTCTTCCTTGCTTTCTATAAGAGCCAACTTTTGACAACAGGATTTGAAAAATACTGTAGAAGCTTTTAGAAGAATGAATTGGCAGCATATTCCTCAGAACGACTACTTTTCCAGTCAAACTTTTAATAGAATTGGTAAACTCCCTGCCCAGTCCAGAATTTCAACTGAGTTCTGAATACTCTTGATATTCTTATATGAAACTGAGGACACCAATAAGCAAACCAAGCATTCCTGAACTGCACAATCTAACTCATATACAAAAGGCAAGTCCTGTCACTTTTTTAAAAATAACTGTTTTCTAAATCTCTCATTTTTTCTTTCTTTAGTTCATACCTAGTTATCATGTATTTAGATAATCACAATTCACTGTTTTCTACTTTAGCACCACTTATAATGATGTTAAATTGTCAATTTCATTATATTTTAAACCTTTCTTATATGCCAATCACATTTGCTAAGTATCTGCTTTTGAACCAAGCACCAAAACAAATTAAGAAGTAGGGTATAAAAGACTATAAAAATTCTCATTTTTCTTATATAGAGTGGAGAGGGGGGGAAGCCTGCAATTCCTTAGGCAGGGTGAAGAAAAAACAATGTTCCTTCCAAGAGAGACATATAATCTTTCTCCAGGGTGGATGACTACTCAGAAAAATGTTATAGGTTGTTTTTGTATAACAAGTCAGGGCTTGCTGCAACAAGAAAAATAGAGAGTTGAATTTCATACATAATAAAATGTGGAGAAACAAAAGGAAGAAGAAATGGTAAGGAAAGTTTCAACGTAGGAGAGTACAGTTTGTGAATCTCAGCACTTATCACAAAAGGTAAAGAGATGAGCATACTGATGTCGGGTGACAAATGACAGCCTCTAAGAAACACCAAGAGTGGGAATGACTGAAAGACTGTTAAGAATAATATTATACTAATATTATTCCAAATTTCAATGTTATTGTTTTATATGAGGTGCTACCCAAAATAATTTAGAAAAACTGTGCTATATTCAAGAGCTTTGTGATCACGATTGACTTGAAGAATCAAAGAAAAATATGTGTTTACATCGACACAGAATATAGAAGACACACCAGAAGACTGAGAATTCAGTGGAAATGTGAAATCAGGCCAAGAGGTGATTGTGAGAAATGTAGATCCCAAGTGTTTCTGTAGACTGTGTGAGGAAAATGCTGACTTTTCTGTAATAATTGGGATTTTAGAAATCACATAAATTTCACTTTCATATTAAAGGGAAAATAATCTTATGAGGTCGGAAGATTTAGGAACACCCAGGCAACTGACATTTATTGCCATATGATTCTGCAATTGTAATCATATAACTGGTAATTAATAGAGGGTAACAATTCCCTTTCTTTCTCTCTCTCTTTCTCTCCTTTCTTTTTCTCTTTCCTTCCTTCCTTCTCTTTCTCCATTTAAAAAAATTTTCCTTATTGCTTGGTTTGTTGATATTTAGAACTAATTTTCTGTTTTGAACTTTAAATTTACAAGCAAATTTAGTAGATTTTAAAAATGTCTTCCTTTCACTTTTTCCACTATCATACTAAGTAAACATGTAATACTGAAATAATTTTAAAAATGAATTTATTAGCACAATCTAACATTCAAAAGATGGAAGAATGATGTGGAATGGGAGGTAGGTGTGAGGAATTATTTCACTGGAATTTGAGATCACACGATCTACCTGTGTGTTCTCTAATAATAATCTTATGTTGGTAAGAAAAATCTGTGAGACACGAATTTCAACACAGTAATATGAGGAGAACAGTAGAATAGTATCCATTTGTCACTTTGCAATTGGATTCTTAGGGATAAATCAGACTGCAAACTGTAAAGAATATATGTATGTATATATACATGTATATATATGCTATGTTCCACATATTACATATTTCATGTATATGTATTGTCCACATATATTCTATATATCTAGCTAATATAAATTACTAATGCACGTGTTATATTATATATAATCCTTATATATGTAGGTTATATATATTTATTATTTACATTTATTTAATTTCTCGAATTTGAACCAGGAAAAATGTGAGCTCTCTTGTTACAACTAACAGCTCATCAGACAAAGTTTAACAGATACTTCTTATTAATAATTTTTTTATTTTAAAGATGTGGGGTACAATTCAGGAGTAGGTATACAAGTGGTCATCATACAGATAAAGTTTGGGCATCCCTTTGGTTCTCATGCTGCCTGGTTTGAAATCAGGTACCCTTATTAATGATGTGTCTCCCCGCATCCCTGGCAGTATCCCACTACTGCCAATCCCTTTCTTATAGTATTATGGTAAATGTTCAGGGTCTGCTTACATGTTAGAACATGTGGTATGCTGTTCTTTGTTTCTGTGATAGATCACTGAGTATGATGGACTCTAAATCTATCCAAGTTGCTGCAAAGTTCATATATTTGTCCTTTATGGCTGTGTAATATTCCATTGTGTATGTGTACCACATTTTTAAAATCCAGTCCAGTTCCAAAGGGCAGCAGGGTTGGTTCCATGTTTTTGTATTGTGAATAGTAGTGCAATAAACATGCATGCACAGGTATATTTTTTGTAAAATGACTTGAATTCCTACTGGTATATTCTGAGTAGGGGGAATGCTGGGTCACATGGAAGGTCAATGTCTAATTCTTTTAGCAATCACCACACTGTTTTCCAAAAAGGTTGCACCAGTTTGCATTCCCACCTGCAGTGCAGTAGCGTTCCTTTTTCTTTGCATCCTCATCAGCATTTGTTGTTGTTTGTTTTATTAATGATGGCTATTCTTACTGGGGTTAGGTTGTATCTCAGTGTGGTTCTGATTTGCATTTATCTGCTGATTAGTGAGGCTGAGTACATTTTCATGTGTCTGTTGGCTGCCCAAACATATTATTTTGAGAAGTGTCTATTCATGTCTTTTGCCCACTTTTTAATGGGGCTGTTTATCTTTTTCCTTACAGCACATCTGAGTTCCTTGTAGACCCTGAATGATAGGCCTTTGTCAGATATACAGCTGGCAAATATTTTTTCCCATTCTGTGGGCTGGCTCCCTGCTCTCTGATGATTTCTTTGGCTTTGCAGAGGCTTTTCAGTTGAGGTCCCACTTGTCTATCTTATCTCTTATGGCATGGGCACTTGGGGTTTTGATCAGGAATTGGTTGCCAGTTCCAATTTCCATAAGGGTGTCTTCCGCATTTCCTAAGCTCTGTATAGTTTGAGGTTTTACATTTAGGTCTTTGATCCATGTAGAATTGATTTTTGTATATGGTGACAGGTAGAAGTCTCGCTTCAATCTTCTGCATGTGGTCACAATTTATTGAATAGATTCTCCTCTCTCCAGTGGTTGTTGGTGGAGGCTCTGTTGAAGATAAGTTGGTTGAGAAATTTGAGATTTTGCTTCTGGAATCTCTATCCTGTTCCATTGGTATGCCTATTCTTATACCAATACCAGGCTGTTTTGATTGTAGTCTTATAGTAAAGTTTAAAGTCTGGAAGCACGATACCTCCTGCTTTGTTTCTCTTGCTAAGGATTGTGTTGGCTACTGGTGGTTGTTTATGTTTCCATATGAATTTCTATATTATCATCTCCAGGTCTGAGAAGAATGATGTTGGTAATGGATATTGCGTTGAATCTGTAGATTGCCTTGGGTATGATGGACAGCCTAACAATGTTGAGCCTTCTTATCCATAAGTTTGGAATGTTTTTTCATTTGTTTGTGTCTTCTTGGGTTTCTTTGAGCAGTGCATTGTAGTTTTTATTAGAAAGGTCTTTCACTTCCCTGGTTAGGAAGATGCTGAGGTCTTTCTTTCTTTCTTTCTTTCTTTTTTTCTTTCTTTCTTTCTTTCTTTCTTTCTTTCTTTCTTTTTCTTTTCTTTCTTTCTTCCTTCCTTCCTTCCTTCCTTCCTTCCTTCCTTCCTTCCTTCCTTCCTCTTCCTTCCTTCCTTCCTTCCTTCCTTCCTTCCTTCCTTCCTTCCTTCCTTCCTTCCTTCCTTCCTTCCTTCCTTCCTTCCTTCCTTCCTTCCTTCCTTCCTTCCTTCCTTCCTTTTTTTGTGGCTACTGTGAATGGGATTGTGTTTTTATTTGGTTCTCTGCCTGTTTGTTGTTGGTGTATGAGAATGAGACTGCCTTTTCCACATTTATTTTGTTCTTTGAGACTTGGCCAAAGTCCTTTATCAGTGAAAGCAGGTTGTTGACAGATTCTTTTGGATTTTTGAGGTATAGGATCATATCATCAGCAAAGACGGATAACTTAACTTCCCTTTTCCTGTTTATATAATCCCGATTAGCTTCTTTTGCCTAATTGCTCTAGCTAGAACTTCCAACATAATTTTGAACAAAAGGGATGAGAGTGGATACCTTGTCTTGTTCTGATTTCAGGGGAAATGTTTCCAGTTTCTGTCTGTTTAGTAATATTCTGGCCATGGGTTTATCATAAATGGTGCTTACTATTTTGAGGTATGCTCCTTCTATGCCTAGGTGTATGAGGGATTTATCAAGAAGGAATGCTAGATTTTATCAAAAGCTTTTTCTGCATCTACTGATATATCATGTGGTTCTTGGTTTTACACCTGTTGATGTATTTAATTACACTTACGGTCTTGCAGATGTTGAACCAGCCCTACATTCTGGGGATGAAGTCGACTTGTTCATGGTAGATAATTTTTGAGATTGTAGTTGGATCTGATTTGCTAGAATCTTGTTGATAATTTTTGCATCTATGTTCATTAGGGATATTGGCCTGTAGTTCTCTTTTTTTGTTGGATCTTTGCCTGGTTTGGGTATCATTGTAATGTTAGCTTCATAAAATGATTTGGGTAGAACTCCATCTTTCTCAATTGCCTGGAATACTTTCAACAGGATTGGTATCAGCTCCTTCCTTGTACATTTTGTAGAAATTCACTGGAAAGACATCTGGTCCAGGACTTTTTTTTGTAGGTAGTTTACTTATGACCATATCAACTTCCTGGGTTGTTTTTGGTCTACTTAGTGTCTCAATGTCTTCTTGTTTCAACCATGGAAGGTTGTGTGATGTCAGAAAGTCCTCCACTTCATTTAGGTTTTTGAGTTTGTTTCCATACAGATGTGCATAGTAATCTCTGATAATCTTTTGTATTTCTTCAGGGTCCATTGTGATTGAGCTTTTGCATTTCTGACTGTGTTTATTTGGACTTTTCCTCTTTTTTTCTTGGTTATTCTAGTCAGAAGTCCAACAATCTTGTTTATTCTTTCAAAGAACCAGCTTTTTGTTTGTTGATATTTTTCTATGATATTTTAATCTTCTATGTCACATATTTGGCCTTTACTTTGGTAATCTTGGGTCTTCAGCTGAAGTTAGGTTTTTGGTGGTCTTGTCTTTCAGTTCCCTCAGGTGATTTGTTAGGCTAACTTGTAATCTTTCCATTTTCTTGATATGTGTTCATAGAAATATAAATTCCCCTCTTAGAATTGTTTCATGGCATCCCAGAGGTTTTGGTTGTGTGTTTCTTCATTTTCATGTTTCCAGGAATCTTTTAATTTCTGTTTTGATTTCTGTGTTGACCTGGTAGTTGTTCAGCATCATGCTGTTTAGTGTACATGTCTTTGTGAGTTCTGGGGAATTTTGTTAGTGTTGATATTTATTTTTATTCCACTGTGGTCTGAGAAGGTGCAAGGCAATATTTTATGAAATTTGTTTATGTTTGATTTGTTTATGTTGGCTGAGGATGTGAGCAATCTTGGGGTATGTTCCATGTGGTAATGAGTAGAATGTATATTCTGTGGTTGTTTGGTGCAGTATTCAATAGGTATCTTTTAAGTCCATTTGGTGGAGTGTTAAGTTGAGGTTACAGATATCTTTGTTGAATTTTTTGCGTTAATGATCTATCTAGTTATTAGTGGGGTATTTAAGTCCCCAGCTAAAATAGTGTTAGAGTCAGTATCTTTTTTTTAGTTTACTTAGTAGTTACTTTTTAAACACTGGTGCTCCTGTGTTGGGTGCATATATGCTTAGGATGGATATTTCTTGTTGATGCAGTGAACCTTTTATCATTATATAGCAATCTTCCATATCTTTTTAAATTTTTGCTAGCTTAAAGGTTATTTTGTCTGATATTAAGATCATGACTCCTGCCTTCTTTTGTGATCCATTAATCTGAAAACTAGTTTTCTGTCATCTAATTTTGAGTCTGTGTATGTCCCTTGTGGTGAAAGGAGATTCCTGGATGCAGCAAATTAGTGGGTCATGGTTTTTTATTCAGTTTACCATTCTGTGTCTTTTCAGTGGTGTATTTGGTCCATTCACACTCAGGCTGATTATTAAAATGTGATTGTTTATCCCCATCAAGAGATAGCTATAAAGTTTTTTCTTTGTTTTATTTTAGCTTTGGGGTTGACGTATGTGTTTTAAGTTTGTATTCTCTGTTCATTATGTGTTCTGCTGTACTCTTGGGAAGTGTGTGGTCATTCTTTTTTCTTTTTCTTCTGTGCTTAATATGTTTTTAAGTGTCTTCTGTAGAACTGGGCCTGTAGTTGCACAATCTCTTAGGGATTAGATGTCTGGAAAGGATTTTAATTCTTCATCACCGATGAAACTGAGCTTGGCTGGTTAGAAAACTGTTTATCTTTGAGGACTTTGAATATTGGACTCCAGTCTTTTCTAGCTTGTAGTGCTTTTGCTGACAGGTCTACTGCTATTCTGATTGGTTTTCCCCATGAGGTAGTCTGACCTGTCTCTCTTTCTGCCTTTAGGATTTTTTCTTTTGTGCCTACTTTGTGCAAGCAAATTACAATGTGTCTAGGGGTTGGTCTTCTCATTTGTTATTTTGCAGGGGTTCTCTGTATCTCTCGTGTTTGGATGGGCACATCTCTGGTGAGATAGGGAAAGTTTTCTTGAATAACTTCCTGGATTACTTGCTCCTAGCTGTTCTCCATTTCCCTTTCTTCTTCTGGGATACCAGTCAGGCATAGGCTCAGCTTCTTGATATACTCACACATCTCTTAGAGGCATTGTTCTTTCTGAGTTTTTCTATGTTTTTACAGATCAGTTTAATTTAATGTCTTGGTCTTCAAGTTCTGAGATTCTTTCTTCTGCTTGATGAATTTGTTTTCCATACTTGTCATCTTATTTCCTGGATGAAATTTTTATGGCAAAAAACTCTGCTACAAGTTCTTCCAGTGTTGCATCTTGTCTTTCTTAATTCTTATTCACTCTTTCCACCAATGTCCTAATCCTTGTTGTATTCTGAGGCCATTCATTGGTGACTTTCCACTGTCTGGGCTCTGAGATCTGATTTCTCAGTTGTTTTCTCTTTGTAACACTGGGAATTACCTGTGTTCTTCTGTTGATTTTTCCTCATTTGTGACAGATCACCTTCTGTTTTCTTTAGTTCCATATTCAGTGGTAGTAGGAGGGGTTTTTGCTTCTGATGGCTGCTCAGCCTTGTATTCTTCTCTGATCAGAGCTCTGAATTTGTTCAATTTGAAACAGAGCTGTAGTGGGAAGCTTCTTGAGAGTCAAATAAGGTAGAGGATGGGGAGTTAGGATTCAGAAACTACTAACAAATCACATGTTCACTAATTGTAGTGTGTGTTCCCTGAGACCCACTCCCCATCAAATTCTTCATGATGATGCAATGGGTATGTGTGTGTACCCCCAGAGTCCAAGATACAGTAACAGTAATGAGGAGAACAGAGAAGGGTAGAATGAAATAAGATAGACAATTAAAAAAATAAAAAATAGGAGGTTCCAGTAAGATGGCGATGGCATAGGTGGAATTGTGAAATTCTCTGAACATGAATTCCCAAAAAGACTCTTACTTTCCTTCCACACCCCCATGCCCATCGCCAGTTGCACTGGTCTGAGGTCTGGGGACCCTCGGTCCCACGCAGGCCTGGATATAGTAGCCCCCAGATGCCGCTGCTCCACTATTCGTGGCCCCCGCCTGCCACATGGGAATCTCGGCTCCCTCCCTGGCTATATCATCTCACCCAGCGCCAAGCTGCCGATCACCTAGGGGGGCTCCCACCCCTCAGAGATACCAGCTCAAGTTCTGGCTGAAGTACCCTGTGAGGGGCCCAAAGCCACTCGCACCACTCACCACCTGCCTTTGGAGCTCTGGGCCCATGCTGGCTGAGACACCCAGTGTGTGACCCCATACTTGTGTAAGGGAACAGCATATCTTAAATAGGTGCTGATCAGCCACTCTCAACTCCAGAGGAGGGAACTCCCAGCTTCCTCCTCCACCCTAGCCTGCTGGTGGCACACCGGATCCAGCACCCAGCTGTGCAGTTGATCCCTGCATGCCACCACAGCATGTCATAGCAGATCACTCAGGGACCCAGATGAACAGAGAGAAAGGATCCATGAAAGAGGAGCTGCCTACCTTGGTCATTTTCCAGGTAGAGATTTGCATTGCCCCATCCACCTACGAGCAGCCTGCACCTCGGTTCCTAAGGTAACGTCGCTAAACAGGAGACAAATCCCCTCCCCTACACCGAATCAGACGCAGGCAACTCAGCATCGCAGACCTCTCAGGCAGCAGGATAAAAGAACAAACCCAAGCTGCAAGTAAATCTAGCTGCCTTCAATGAAAGCAAAGGGGAGAGGCTGGAGATCAGAGCTGAAGAGACTTTAGACACTCAGGAAAGATTCCAGAGTTAGTCTGATTTCTTATTTTGACTTTTGATTTTATCATTTTGACTGTTTGTTTTCCTCACTTTTGTTTGCTTTTTGACTTAGACTATCTGTTTGTGTTGGGGAAAACAATCAAAAGGCATAATTTTATTGGACTGTCTTTGTGTGGTTACCGGTATGCCTTAGGAAATTTTGCTTATGTGTTTTTTTCGCTTCTCTCTGGCCTTGTGTCACTTTTTCACCTGTTAGTTGGTATGTATGTCTGTTTTCCCTCCCACTCTTCTCTCTTTCTAACTTCCTATTGACCTCCTCTTCCTCCATTATTTGCCTCTTCCATACCTCCTTTTCTTCCAGGGACCAAATCTCCATCCCACTGCATAGACAGAGTGTAAGGGAGTAGGAAATAGGTTCCAGTGTGCCCATACACCGGTTGGTGGATGCTGTAATCAGCAGATAGATTCTGAAATACAGCTTCCCCCTCAATTAAACCTCAAAACTGCAAGAAGTACAGCCCACAGCCCACACTCCAGCCTCAAAAGTGAACAAAGTCAGAGGACCCTCATAAGGAAGAACAGGAGATTGTACAAGTGGAGCAAAAGCAACCCCACCTTCCCTGAAAAACAGAATGAAAGAAGGGAAGGGAAAGGGGGAGAGCGAGAAAAATCTACACAAATGAAGAAAAACTAAAAGAAGAATATGGGTCTCTCCCAGACCCCTGGGAGGGCAGACACTGAGAAAACTGACTTGTGAATGCAAACAATGAAGAGCCCCCAGAATGACTGATCTCAAACTACAAACCTGGATACAAAGACATTAATGGAGAGATTAAAAAGAATTGAGGAGAGACAAGAAGAAACTAGGAAGGAGTTGATAACTGAGATAACAGCAATAAAGAATACTGTGAATGAAATAAATAACAAACTAATAAGCATGGAAAGCAGAATTAGCCAAACAGAAGAAAGAATCTCACAGCTTGAGGACCAAAATATAGAACTGTTTTAATCCAAACTGTTAAAAACACAGAAAACAAGTTTAAAAAGACAGAACAAAACCTTCAAGAGATGAGCGATTACTTCAAGAGAAAGAACCTAAGAGTAATTGACCTTCCTGAAACAGAAAGAGAAACAGAAACCACCTTGGAACAAACATTCCATGAGATTATTGAACAAAACTTCCCTCATCTTATCAGTGAAGCAAAATTCACACACAAGAGATTCAGAGAACCCCTGCAAGACAACAAATGAGAATATCAACTCCCAGACACAGATACATAATAATTCGCCTAATCAAAGTAGGTATTAAAGAAAAAATCCTAAAGGCAGCAAGAGAAAAAGGCCAGATCACCTACCATGGAAGACCAATTAGAATAGCAGCAGATTTATCTACAGAAACCCTGCAGGGTAGGAGAGCTTGAAGCCCTATCTTCAAAATCCTAAAAGCTAAAAAATTTCAACCAAGAATAACCTACCCAGCCTAGCTAAGCTTCATCAGTGAGGAAGAATTAAAATCTTTCCCAGATATCCAATCCCTAAGAACTTATGCTGCCACCAGACCACCTCTACATGAAACACTTAAGAAAGTACTAAACACAGAAGAAAAGGAAAAAAGAAACAATATTCTTCACAAGAGTACAGGAAAAAGAATAAAATACACACAAACCAACCCCCAAACCAAAAGAAAGACAACAAACCAAGAGGAACAATAACAACAACTCTATAAGAACTCTATAATAGGGACCAACTCCCACATTTCAATAATTAGCCTGAATGTGAATGGACTAAATGCACCACTGAAAAGGCATAGAATGGCAAAATGGATAAAATATCACCAGGCAACAATATTCTGCCTTCAAGAGACCCATCTTACTAGAAAGGACATGCAAAGACTAAAAGTAAGAGAATGGGAAACAAATTTTCAGGCGAATGGAACACAAACGAAAGGAGGAGTTGCAATCCTAATTTCAGACCAAATACCATTTAAGTTATAAAAAATTTAAAAAAAATACAGAAGGTCACTACATAATGATAAAAGGTAAACTCCATGAACAAGAAATATCCATCCTAAACATATATGCACCAACATAGGAGCACCAACTTTCATAAAGCAGCTTCTAGGAAAACTAAAGAAAGATAGTGACTCTAACACCATCATAACTGGGGACTTTAATACCCCACTCACAACCTTAGACAGATCATCAGGACAAAAAAATCAGCAATGAGATCCGGAACCTCAATGTGACTCTTGACCAAATGGACTTAAATGATACTACAGAACACTCCATCCAATGACCACAGAATATACATTCTACTCAGCACCGCATGGAACATATTCTAAGATCAATGACATACTTGGCCATAAATCAAGCATAAACAAATTTCAAAAGATTGAAATTTTGTCATGCACCTTCTCAGACCACAGTGGAATAAAAATAAGCATCAACACCAACAAGCTTCCCCCCAAACCCACAAAGACATGGACACTAAACAGCATGATGCTAAACAACTCCCGGGTCAACAATGAAATCAAAACAGAGATTAAAAGATACCTGGAAACAAATGAAAATGAAGAGACATCTTACTAAAATCTGTGGGATGCCATGAAAGCTGTAGTAAGAGGGGAATTCATATCCCTACAAACACACATGAAGAAAATGGAAGGATCACAAATCAACAGCCTAACAAGTCATCTTAGGAAGCTGGAAAAGCAAGACCACCAAAATCCTTACTGCAGCAGAAGACTCCAGATCACCAAAATAAAAGCCCAAATCCAGGACATAGAAGACAAAAAGATAATACAAAAAAATCAATGAAACAAAAAGCTGGTTCTTTGAAAGGATAAACAAGATTGGTGGTCCCTTAGCTAGACTGACCAAGAAAAAAAGAGAAAATGCCCAAATAAATACAATCAGAAACACAAAAGATGAAGTCACATCCGACCCTGAAGAAATACAAAAGATTATTAGAGAATACTATGTACACTTACATGGAAACAAACTGGAAAACCTTAAGGAAATGGAAGACTTTCTGATATCACACAACCTGCCTAGGCTGAAATAAGAAGAAATCAAGACCCTAAATAGACCAATAACAATCAAGGAAATTGACTATGTAATAAGAAAACTACCTACAAAAAAAAGCCCTGGACCAGATGGCTTTCCAGCAGAATACTATAAGACATTTAAGGAGGAACAGATACCAATCCTACTGAAAGTATTCCAGGTGATTGAGAAAGGTGGAACTATCCCCAAATCATTCTATGAAGCTAACATCCCATTGATACCCAAGCCAGAAAAAGACCCAACAAAGAAAGAAAACTACAGGTCAATATCTTTGATGAACATAGATGCCAAAATTCTCAACAACATCCTACCAAACCGGATTCTACAACACATCTCAAAAATCATCCATCATGACCAACTAGGCTTCATCTCTGGGACGCAAGGCTGGTTCAACATTCACTAGAAAATAAATGTAATTAAATACATCAACAGATGTCAGAACAAAAACCACATGATATATCGTTAGATGCAGAAAAAGTTTTTGATAAAATCCAGCACCCCTTCCTGATGGAAACCCTCAAATACCTAGGCATACATGGAACATACCTCAAAACAGTAAAACCTTCTACAAGAAACCCATAGCTAGCATACTCCTAAACAGACAAAAATTAGAACCATTTCCCCTGAAAACTGGAACAAGACAAGGATGACCACTCTCTCCCCTCCTGTTCAATATAGTATTGGAAGTCCTAGCTAGAGCAATCAGAAAAGAGAAGGTGATCAGGGGTATCCAAATAGGAAAAGAGTAAGTCAAGTTATCCCTCTTTGCTGATGACATAATTGTGTACCTTGAAAACCCAAGAGAATCTGTCAAAAGCCTCCTTACACTGATAAAAGACTTTGGCAAAGTCTCAGGGTTTAAAATAAATGTGCAAAAGACAATCGCATTTTTTTACACCAATAATAAACTAACAGAAACCCAAATAAAATACACAATCCCATTCACAATAGCCACAAAAAAAATGAAATACCTTGGCATCTTACTAACCAGAGATGTGAAAGACCTTTACAATGAAAACTACAAAACACTGCTCACAGGAATCAAGGATGACACAAACAAGTGAAAATATTCCATGCTCATGGATTGGAAGAATCAATATTATAAAGATGTCCATTCTACCTAAGGCAATCTACACATGTAATGCAATACCCATCAAACTACCAGCAACATTCTTCTCAGACCTAGAAAAAACAATACAGGAATTCATATGGAAACACAAATGACCAAGAATAGCCAGAACAATCCTCAGCAAAAAAAAAAAACCAAAGCAGGAGGTATCACACTACCAGACTTCAAACTTTACTATAAAGCTACAATAATCAAAACAGCTTAGTATTGGTGCAGGAACAGGCATATCGGCCAATGGAATAGGATTGAGATTCCAGAAGCAAAACCTCAATTTCTCAACCAACTCATCTTCGACAAAGCCTCCACCATCTACCACTGGGAAGAGGAGAACCTATTCAGTAAATGGTGCTGGGAAAACTGGCTGACCACATGCAGAAGACTCAAACAAAACCCCTATCTGTCCCTATACACAAAAATTAATTCTAAATGGATCAGAGACCTAAATGTAAAACCTCAAACCATAAGAACCTTAGAAAATGCAGGACACACCCTTATGGAAATCGGAACTGGCATCCAATTCCTGAACAAAACCTGAAATGCACAGGCCATAAGAGATAAGACAGACAAGCGGGACCTCATTAAACTGACAAGCTTCTGCAAAGCCAAAGAAATCATCAAGAGAGCAGGGAGACAGACCACACACCGGGAAAACGTATTTGCCAACTCCAGGTCTGACAAAGCCTTAACATCTTGGATCTACAAGGAACTTAAACGTGCTGAAAAGAAAAAAAAACAAACAACCCCATTATAAAGTGGGCAAAAGATATGAACAGATACTTTTCAAAGGAAGACATTCGAGCAGCCAATAGACACATGAAGAAATGTTCAATCTCACTAATCATCAAGAAGATGCAAATCAAAACCACACCGAGATACCACCTAACTCCAGTCAGAATGGCAATTATCAATAACTCAAAAAATAATAGTTGATGGAGAGGGTGTTGTGAAAAGGGAACACTTCTACACTGTTGGTGGGAGTACACTAGTGCAACCCTGTGGAAAACAGTGTGGCAATTCCTAAAAGCTCTAAGTATCAACCTCCCATATGACCCTGCAATCCCCCTACTGGGAATATACCCTGAAGAGCTCAAATCACTCTATAAAAAAGATACCTGCACATGTAAGTTTATAGCAGTATTGTTCACACTAGCAAGAACCTGGAACCAACCATGCTGCCCGTCAAAAGAGGACTGGATTTCAAAAATATGGTACGTACACACAATGGAATACTACACAGCCATAAAAAAAGAACAAAATTATGAATTTCGCAGCAACCTGGATGGAACTAGAGTCTATAATACTGAGTGACCTCTCACAGAAACTAAGATCTGAGTATCACATGTTCTCACTCATATAGTGGACTTTGAACATCTATCATAGTATTATAAGAAAAGGATTGACAGTGGTGGGAAACTATGCGGGGGGGAAGGGAAGGGAGGTGGGATTAACGCTAGTCAATATCTGTCTGGGGCCGGGGAGACACCCCTTATCAACAAGGGTGCCTGAATGAACCATATTTGTATACCTAACCCTTAACTGTACCCCACAATATTAAAATAAAAAAATTTGATTTAAAAATAAAAAAGCAATAAATAAATAATAAATAAATAAATAAATAAACCACAGAACAAAAGAGCAGTATCCAAAGCAAAAAACAATTACACACACGCACGCGCGCGCGCGCGCACACACACACACACACACACACACACACACACACACCAAAACAAACTGGAAAAACAACACAGCAAAACAACCAAAAACAGGAGAACCAAACACACATGCACACCCAATGCAAAATGAAAGGAGCAGAACAAGAGGAATAAAAGGCATTCAAATCAAACCCTCACACATGTATTCACACACATGCATTAAACTAAAAAAAGAGAACAAAAAGCAGAAACAAATTTTAAAAATTGAAAGATGAACACTCAATCCTTCACATACACAAATACACAGAAAACAAAAAACAAAAGAAGAAAAATAAAGTAAGAAAAAACCAAAAGAAAAAAGGGATGGGAAGATGGAGATCAAACCCTCATAAGTACAAAAAAAAAAAAAAAAATCCGGCCCTCTTGTGGCAGGTTCTGTAATTGTTCCTCTCAGTTGCCCCTCTGCTCTCTCCTGAGGACCTTTGGCATCATTCACAATCTCCCCAGTGTCCAATCCAGGAAAGGAGGAGGGGGCAGTCAGGGTAGATGGGGCTTTAGTCGTCCCCTCCCACTCCAGTATGGTCAGGGGGATACCCTCCAGTAGGGAAGTGCAGGATTTTCTCTTCCCCAGGTAATGGCTGGGGGCATTCCAGCCAGACTTATCCTGGAGTGGAGTCTTCCTATTGCAGCTGACATCAAGTCTCCTCCTGGATTTGTCCCTCTCAGTTGTGCCACAGCCGTGTGGGTCTGATGTCCAGAGGATTGCTGGGGTGGAGGGGGTTGGATCAGCCCTGGACTCACCACTGATTTCTTTGGAGGTCTTCCTTATCTTTTTCTGGCCACACCCTTTGTCCCATGGCTAAATCAGGGTAGGAGGTAGGGCATCTGAGACTCACCACTGGTCCTGATTCCCCAGGCATAACATATTCTTAACTGGCTGCATTCATGCTCTACATAGATATGTTGCCTTTTTATTGGTTAAAAATTAAGGTCAAAATTATCTTTTTTTACAAAAGCAAGATCTCCCTATTCAAACAATAAGGTCTCTTGAAAATGAATACCTATTATATTTTTAGTAAGTAAATTTTCATAAGCAATGCACATAACATTTAACTAGTTTTAATTATTCACAATAAGCCATAAAATGATGAGCTTCATTAGTCATTAATATGTCATCTTTAGTTCTGTAGCATTCACTTAAAAATCAAAGTTTTGATTATTAATACTTCCTCAGAGAACATAAATATAATTCAACTGATGTTTTTGATTCATTAAACTATGAAGTGTTACATACTGTACATAGAAATCTTAAAGACTAAAAATGCCCATTCATTCTACACATTCTTTTCAGCTTAAGGTTCACCGACTTCTAGACATCTTTACTCAGCCAGTATTTATTTAATGCCTATTATATGCCAAATTCCATGATAAATTCTGAGGGGACAAAACTAACTACAAAATAGTGTTTCTCACAAATTTTTCAGTCAATAGTGCTTTTTATTTAAATGAGATTGGACTTTTCTTGAACTAACCATTTTTAGAAGTCACGCAGTAAACTTTAATCTGCCTCTCTCCCTTTCTCGTATGTCAAACTGTTTGTAGCCTTGTTGAAGCCTGTGTTTCAACGCAATGCAGTGTGATTATATGCTTGTATGACTGTTTCCTCTGCAATGAGCTTTTAAGACTTCATTTCAGTATTTCAACCTTATAGAATAGTGTCTATTTTATAATAGGCAATCAATTTATTATTTGAAAAGAGGTAAGATAAAAATAATAGCTGGAGAAAAAAAGAGATCTGGAAGATATCAAAAGTACAATTACATTCCAAGATACTACTTTCCTCCAATGATTTATGGCTCTTTCAGAGAAACATTGACATTTCCAGAATTTAATGATCATGTAAAGATAGGGGTTTTTAAAATGAACAAAACATGTAAACAAAGGTAACTTTGGAAGTATTGCACCCACGAATATTTACTATAACAAGTTAAATCATGGAAAATACATGTCTTAATGTGCTGTGCTATAGTTGGGTGATAATTATTGGGAAAGAGTTGGACCCCACATGGAATAAGGTTTGTCTTTCCTTATAATTTTGATTGTCATTTGATGCATCCTATAACTATTTACTCTCTCCTTCCTCCAATAAGCAGTGATTATCTCTATATAACAGATATATCAGTGTTTTGTATTTTACTAAAATTAAGATATAACAATTCTTTTTTGCCTGAAGCCAAAATGAAAAAAATATCTTCAAACTAGACACATTATTTTACCTAATTTTTTAAAATTCAAAACTAAGAAATCCAGTGGGGGCACAAAAAGAGTAAAATATCTAGGGAAAAAAACAAATACCTAGCTTTTATTAGCTTTTGGTACATTATATAGATTTTCTCTCATTTCTAACTATTAAGCAGGATAATACTACAGTGTTCATTTAAAAATAACATTAAAAGCTCATAAAATGACAGTTCCCAACAGGGGAATTACAAATGAGCAATGACTACATTACTACATTTCAATCTTATTGGTAATTGAAAGTGAGATATTCTACTTTTCATTTACAAATTGGTCCAAATAAAAATAAAATATGGAAATATTCTCTCAAACAAACCCACATTGGCACAAACATAGAAAAATGGAAACTCATACACTACTAGTGAGTGAATAATTACAATTTTTAAAATATTTTTATTTTACATATTTCATTTTTTAGAATCAGAGTCTCAATCTGTCACCCAGCTGGAGAGCACTGGCACACTCATTATTTACTATGGCCTCAACCTCCTGGGCTCAGGGGATGCTTCCACCTCAGCATGTCAAGTAGCTGGGACTACAGGTGTACTCCACAATGCCTGGTTATTTTTTAAATTATTTTTTGTAGAGATGAGGTTTTGCCATTTTGCCTAGGTTGGTCTGGAACTTCTGGGCTCAAGTCGTCCTCTGCCTTGGTCTCTCAAAGTGCTGCGATTACAGGCGTGAGCTACTGTACCGGAAAAAAAAAATCTGAAGGCTATTTACCAATATGTATCAACTGTTAGTAAAATATTCTTATACTTACGTAGCAATTTATCTCTCCTTTTTAAAGAAATAAGGAGAAATAAGCATTGACCAAAATGGACTTAAGGTTCTCCTTAGCTTGGCTAAACTCACACCTGTTTCCTTCTGACTCTGGGCCCTGACCTCCCTTTTCTTAGAGCATTTACCTTAGAAACTTGCAATCGTGAATTCTTTCTCTCCTCCTGGAGATGTAAATCTTTTTAAAAGCCACTTGTCAATTTTACATCTCAGGAATGTCTCTCTCAAGGACATGTGAGTCATCCTTTTCAGAGGGAAGCATCAAAGGAGATAGTGCAGCTCTTTCCCAGTTCTATGGGAGAGTAGGAGCCTAACTTCTGCTGGAGCCTTGCTCCAACTGAAAACTGAAAACTGAAAACTGAAAACCGTCACAATGACAAGAGAAAGTTTATTTTTCCTTTGAGTGAAGCCAATTACCCAGCATAAATGGCCTCTTGTGTCCCTCTCACCCCAGAACTTAAAAGTCCTTCCACCCTTTGTTTCAGCACAGTTCAGGTCAGATTGCATTCTGGGCTTCCTCTCCTACTGTGATAGCTTTAAATAAAATCATTGTTGTCTGTTTAACTTTGACTAGTGCAATCTTTGTTTTGACAGCATAAAAAGATATGTACCATTGCATTTATTAATGCATTATATATGATAGCTAAAAAGAAATGTTCAAAGATCCAGTGATATTAATTACTTAAATAAATTGTAAACATCATAAAGCAAATAAAATACACCAAAGAAAAATATTTATTCCCTTTTACATATCTCCTTTCTACTCACAGATTTTCAGGTAAAGAAGCAAAGAAATTTTAAAATGAAAATATCTTGCATCTGTTCTCACTCTCAGGGTTCACATCTTTGTTAGCTAACTATGATTCCAAATAGGGCAACAAAATGTAATAGAACAACAATATGCAACTCAAAATGCATAACAAGGGCACAATGTGACATTACAGACACAGAATTTTATGTAATTGATGAATGTGATGGTCTATAACTATTTATATTACAAGCTAAACCATTGAAAAATGAGACCCTGTCACAGATTGAACAGATAACAACTGAAGAAGAGAAAATCAACAATGATGACATGACAGATGTTTTCAATGATTTGAATATCATAGGATTAAGACACACTGCAGCACAATGGCCCTCACACTTGGCTGCCCATTGGAATCTCTTTGGGAAATTTTTGGAAATACTGATTTCTGGGGCTGTGACCTGGGTGTCAGGATTTTTAAAAGCCGCCAGACATTTCTAATGCACAGAAAAACAGTGTTCATTTAACTAGTGAACCACTACTGTAACCAATACTTTTGTTCTCCTGCACATGGGCCTCAAAGCTCAGCTCTCAGTTTTCATGTTGCTCAGTGGCCTGACTACCAACCTGAGATCAGCCTGTGGGCATTATTTGCCCACTGGAGCCAGATTAATCTCCTCGTTCCTTTTATTTTAGAACAGGTACAGTACTTGTTTTACACTGAGATTTGATGGTAACACGATTTGATCTCAGTAACCTCAGAAATAACAAGGTAAGGATTGTCTATACATCTGCCATCATGATAAGAAGCCTGGGCTACAAAGTCATTGTTCAATCTCAAAATTTTTTATAGTTCTCTAAAACCCCCTAATCAACCATATGTTCTATTATTCTCACATTCTTGAATGACTGAATCTTCTAGAATTCATGGTCAATTATCAGCAAAATACTTTAACCCCACCCTCTTTAAATATTCCCATGTCTTTGACCCCTGTTAGTCCCCTGAGCCTAATGCCTTTCTTATAGCCTAAGCACCATGACTTTTTTCTCTCCTATGATCCTTAAAACGCTTTATCACTTCCAGACCATTTTCCTCCATTCTTCCTAAAATCTCCTCTTTCATATAATCTGATATTACTCTGAGTTTCTCTTTAATTTAATTTAAATTCATCTGCCAACCACCACTTGATTCCCCTCATTCCTTGAAGATTTTAGCCCCTGGCTACAGTTACTATCTCTTCAACACTAATTCATAACTGTTGGTGATTGCAATGATCTTCCCTTCAGTCCTATTTCCACCCTATCTCATCCACTCCCACACCTAACACATCTTCACCTTTTTACTTAGGCAGATTAAATTGTTTGGTCCATGAGAACAATAGTTTTTCTGCACAAATACTCAATTCCCTAGCACCTTGTTTGCCTTATTGTACCTACATGACAAAAGGTAAATCTTAGTCACAACTAATTCTCACCATACCTTGTTCCTGCTTGCACACAACCAACCATAGCCAGAGAAAAAGACACCAATGAATGGCAACTCCAACCTTTCAGGTATGTAAATTAAAAACATACAAGTCATCCTTGACTTCACTCTTTCTCTCACGCCAAAAACTAAGTCATTAGTAAATCCCACTAGTTAAAATGCCAGTGTATAACTAGATTTTGATCACTTACCATCACCTACTGTTGCTACTGTATTCGAAAGCACCATGATTTATCATGTTTTCCTTTTTATTACAATAGCCTCCCCAGTAGTTTAGCTGTTGCTTCCATCAAAACAGTATCCAGAAGCCCTTTTAAAATATATCAAAACATGTAACTCTTTTCCTCAAAATCCTCCAATAGCTTCCACTCTAACTCAGTAAATGGAAAAGCCCTCAATATTGCCTACAGCAGTCTCTATTGTTCTGTCTGACCTTGTTTCCTATTACTATTCTCTCTCCTTTACTCCTTATTAGCTATATTAACCTCTGTGCTGTTCCTCCACAATGTTAGATACACTTTCACTCTAGAACCATTACACTTGCTATTTCTTAAACTTAGAATCCACTTTCCAAAATATCCCGATAACTCTTTATTTCACTTCAGGACTTTCAAATGTTCCCTTTTCAGTCACAATGTTATTCAGAAATTTAGAATTATAACTCCTTATCCCTAGACCCCTGATCCCCTTTCCATGCGCCATAGAATTTATAACTGCATATCATACTATATAATTTATTTATTTTCATTATCCTTCTCCCATTAATATGTTTGTTCTTAGGCTTAGTATCTTAAAAAATTGGAAGACGTGTATATCTTGGTAACAAATATCATCTAACAATTAGCCTTCTATGCATCATTACTCTGAGGATAACTCTCAAATCAAAGTGCATATTGTCTATTCTCTAGAACTTATATACTTAAATAACTTTTTAAATCTTTGAACTCCAGTAAAAATATTTTTGGACTACAACACTGAAAGGTATCATTATAGTTATTATTGGAGTTACAGACTTGGTGATTGCTCCTAGCTTGTAAGAGTGACAAGATGGAGCCATGGTTGTCATTAACACAGTATCCAGAATCTCATAAAGGCTAAATTAATGTATTTGAATTGAAAAAATGAACTTATGAAATCTTGGTTTTCCAACATCGTATACATATTTCTTTCTTCTCATTTTCTTGTCCTCTCTTCCACTTTCTCTTCCTTTATACTTCGTATTTTTTACAGAAAAAATATATCCAATTGAATATTATAGTTCAAACATAGACACCCAAGCAGAACTTGTGTTTAATATGTTCCTAGCATTAGAAATGACACTAATTTTAGGTTTCCAAATTATTATATCCTTCACTACAATTAATATAGTTCAAAGTAGATATTTTAAGATAATGGAAAAAATACTAGTTAGAAAGCAAGAACTTGACCCTAACCATCTTTTGCCATTACTGAATATATGAGGGATATCTGCCAAATGAGTTTTAACCTGTGCCTCTTTCCAATTAATGACTTCATGGGCTCTTTTAATCCAAAAACCTCTAGGAAATGCCCATCCTGACTGTGATAAGGTTAAAGTACTGTCAAAGGTCTACGAATCTTTTGCATTGGAAAATTGCTCTCTATTCCTGCAGAGTTTTCCTTGAACAGTCTTCTTATGCAGTGGCAAAAACATTTGTAAACAAGAAAAAATTGAAAGCTACATAACTGGTCCTTATGTATTTCTAAGTGACTCATTTCAGAATATAAACATTTTGTTATTTAGCTGAAAATGTACTCGTTTGTTTAATAAAACACCAGTGTCACTATTATAAGAAAATAAAAGTGAATTTTATACTGCCTAACATCATATATTTGTCTAATGTTGAACTACAGATGACTTTTGAAGCAAAAAAACAATCATTCAAACAGAGCAATTTTCTGCATTACTGCTTGACTTTCTGAAAATAACTAACCTTTAAGAAATGGAAAATTGAAATAAAAGGGTATTGCTAAATAAGATATTTTCATACCTAGTAATCTGGGGTAAGGAAAGACTGTATGACTATTTTTGAATGGGATCACTTATTGTAACATTTTCTTGAGCCACATTTTATTATAACACAGGAATAATTTTCTAAAATCTAATTTGTCAACTATTTCTACTCATTTGATTTATTCCTTTTTTCTTTAACCTTTACAATAAAATTACAGTTTGTATTATAGTCAATATCTTATTTTAACTAATTTCTTTAATTTAATGTTCTGCAATCTCTTTAACTTTTTTAACTGGTCTGGTGTAATGCTCCATTTGATAAATATAACTAATGGCTTTTACTATTCCACTAGGATATATATTCACTTCTGAATATCAGTCATTTCATTGACTGTGGGAATTATGTGATATATACTCCAAATCTTCCTCTTCAAGGAAACTTTGAGTACCTTAGATATACTATCTCACCACCCTGTCACCATTTCCTTGAGTAAACCCAGCTTATTGGGTGACACTAAAGCCAACAAATATGCAAGGGGCTTTTTTGGCTGCAAATAATTTAAAAACCAATTAGCTATGGCCTAAATCTTAAGAATATTTTTGATAACTACAATGATGGCTGGTTCTAAGGTTCATTCAGTGATTAAATAAAGTCCTAGTCTTTTTAAATCAATTGTAACATCATGTTGGAATTTCTTCCACATGTTAATTACAGGATGGTCACAAAATTGGTACTACTTTTGCAGGATCATAGCCTCAATTCAGAATCCCACAAACAAAGAAGGAGTAATAGCTTTTTTCCTCATGAGACTTTTAATAAAAAAGGGAGCTTTTCCATTTTCCCTTTTATGACTCCTTCTAGTTAGTGATACCAACAAACAGAGCAGAAAGACAGCATGGATGTGCAAATGCATGATGTGTTCCTACAATCACTTGATTAAAGTAAAGAGAAAAAGCAACAACTGAGCAACATCCAGGAAGAATACCCAACAGCAAGCTCAGGTTAATTCTTTTATACATAACTCAATTTTCACACATCATTATGTTATTCTTTGTGGTACAAATTCTTCCAAACTCCTTATCTAAGCATTTCTTTTTTCAAAAAGGGGCTTGCTGGTATACCAATGGCTACATTACTAATTACTGTCTTCCACATTTCTATGTGGATTATCTTAACATACTACCATTAAAAGCAGGGAAGAGTGGTGTCCTACTTCTATGTCAACCAGGAATGAAGCATACAATCCACCCTAGTTGAATGCTCTGTTCCATGTTGTCAAGTCCCAATTTTTTTTTAATTCACCTCATTTTTGCAAACTAAAAAAAAAAAAAAAGGAGAGATAGACGCATTCTATAATTTCCCATTCTACATTAGTCTAGCCCATACAGACTGGGTGACCCATCCACATTCACCTGCTTATAAAGTCCTCACATATTTGTTTTTCCAACCTCTTGCTTGGAATTCTGCTCCTCAGTCATTGAACCAGCATTCTCCTTTAATTAATATCAAAACCTTAACAAAAATGGCAAAAAAATAAATAAATAAACAGGACCTTGCAAAACTTTGTCTGAGTCTCTGTGCAGCTAAAGAAAGAGCTTCTAAATTATGAACTACCTCCCATCCCTACTTTCTCCTGCCTTTCTATTCCCAATAGGTCTGCAGATTTGCACTTTAAAAAGAATGAAAAATTAGGGAAAGGAGAAAGGAAAATAAAAACACTGTTTCAGTCACTTATCAAACTCATCACAATATACTCTGCAATTACTATGTGCCAGCCATACTACTAAGCACTGTGTTATACAAAAGTGACAGGGCCTCCAACCTTGTGGAATTTACAATTTAGTGAGAAAGGGGGGCTATAATCAACTAAATAAATACACACACACATAATCATAATTTTTCAGTGGCATATGCCAAATAATACATATAGTGATAGAGTATATCAGAGGGGAACCACTTAGATAAAATTCCTAGTACAGAAAAGTTATTCTGAGCATTTACTTCTTAAGACAAAGACTGAAGGACAACAAGACAGACAAATAAAGAGCAGGAAGGAGAGATTTCCATGGAGAAGGAATAGCAAGTGTAAATCTATTAGGCAGCACAAAACTTGACATGCTCAGAGAACTAAAAGAATACCTCCATGTCTGAAGCACAGATACAGAGAGAAGAGTAGTATTAACATGATATGGAAAAGGTAGGCAGGGCCAGATCGTGGCTGAATTCAAGGATATGCTCAAAGTCAAAAGAGAAGTCACTGAGGTTTTCAAAGGGGGCGGAAGAGAGAGAGAGAGTGAGTAAATGCACACACACACACACACACACACACACACACACACACACACAACTGTTTTTATTATTTTCAAATGGGTAGATTAAAGAAGAAAAGAGGAAAGATTGGGGGTAGTTATCTGAAGAAGACTAGTTTCTACTGAGTTTCCCCAAAACTGTTTGATAACTCATATACTGGAGTTTGAAGAAGACAATTCTGGAAAGGGGAATGAACAGTGGTATATGCCCAAGAGTGTACACCCTGGTTAGTGTCATATTTAGTTTCTGGCACTAAATTATCTTTTTCATATGTTATAAAGCCCTACATCTTTTATCCACTTTTGAGAAAAAAATATACTTCAAAAAAGCAGTTTGGTGTGTGATAAGTGAGGAGATATAAATTCATCTCATTTTTTCCTTCAAGAGAAGATAATACCTAAGAGAAAAAAAATTGATGTAATAGCAATATTAGAAAAAAATAACCTTATGCTTGTTTATATATCTGAAATTATCAAAAAATACTTAGGATACTTCAGCATTCCAAGTAATTTTAGGAAATTGCTCTACTTAGATCTCTCATCACAAATTGGGTCTTCAAACCAAAATACTAGTTAAAAAGCAAGCCAGGAATCAGGCCAAAGAAAAATCTTCCTGCAAGCATGTGAAGCCCCCTCCCCCGCCCTTTCAGTGCTAATGAAAATGCTGCATAGCTATCAGCTTGAAATTCTCACTCACACTAGCATCTATCCTGGTGATAATGCACCTCCTCTCCCTGCACACTGAAGTGTGAAAACACAGGCTCACAGCATCACAGAGTTTTAAAGCTGGAAAATAAATAAGTAAAAGAGTCAGTTTAACTACTCTCCATGTTTTTACTTCATAAGATAACAACCAACAATATACTTTCCTCCCAAAGGATGTATTTTTCACACTCACCAACCATTTACTGGAGGGAAGAGTTTACTTATCTTCTAGATAAAATATGCCCCCCCACACACATACACACACACAGACACACATACACATCCCTACCTCAATCTACATTTCCTTAAGAAATTGTATCAATTACCTATAGAATACTGGTATACTTTTGAGCACTTGAATTAAAAATTGAGCTATTATGTATTCAAAGCAAAATAATTGGGGCAAAGATGAAGTCAGGGTCTTTGAAATCTCATGCCCCTTTAATGTGCTTATGTATAGTGTTAAATCCAGAAATAAAAGTATATTACCAAGTTTCTAATAATACCTCTGTCTGAAAATTTCCAATGCCCTAAATTAAGAATATAAAACAATTTTGGTACGTAAACTTTGTAAATACAATGAGAATTGGTAACACATTGTGTATTTTGGTGTTTCAGGAAAGTAGGTAAATATACCATATTTTGCCTTCCATGAAATTTTTTAAATGTCTCCAAGTTAATATTTTTCTATGTTGAAAGTATAGCATATTGGTTCCTTGGCCTAAGTCTCATCTAGAGACCTCATAGATATCACTAGTTGCTGAGATTTAATGCAAATAATTTTCTGTTAAAAGCTTTCAAGGGCAAATGTAAGAATACCACTGTATATTTATAACTGAGACATGATTTTATGCTGTAGTCACAAGAAAACAGTAGACTCCATCATCTCATGTGTACTGATAATTCTTTTCAAAGAAAGACACTACAGCAAGAGTTCTTTCAGCCTTTCTACCTCAGCTCAATTGTTGTTACTTCAAATAAACCAACCGTGAATATACAATCTGATGATGTCCCACCCATTCTAGATTATTCTCTCACTTAACTTCACTCAGTAGGCTGAAAAATTGCCCCCAATCAAGATGTCTACCATCTACTCCCAAGTACCTATGAATATGTTTTCCTCTATAGCAATAGGAACTTTGCAAGTGAGATTGAGGATTTGGAGTTAGGAAATTATCCTGGATTATCTAAGTGGTTCCCAAATATAAGCACAGGGGTCCCTATAGGAGAGAGGCCAGAGGGTCAAAAATCAGTTGTAAATGATGTGATGACAGAATGAAGAGACTAGAGTGATGCAAGGAAGGGGCCATCAGCCAAGGAATAAGGAAACCTCTAGAACCCAAAGAAAGCAGAAAAATGGTTACTTCCCTGATGCCTCCAAAAATAACACAACCCTGTCAACACCTTGATTTGAGATTTCTGATTCCTGAAATGTAAGAGAATGAATTTGTGTCATGTTGTCACTAATAACAATAGGAGATTCACATACTTCATTTTTATTTTCTTCATAACACTTATCTGTACCTGAAATTACCTGTTTCTGAATTTTACTAGTACATTTCTTTCCAGTTTTGAATATAGTCTCTTATTACAGACATAGAACGTATTTATCTTGTTGGCTGCAGAAACCACAGCACTTACAGGAACATCCTAAACACAGTTAGTGCTACATATATATCAAAGGAGCAAGTTGGAGGGATAATAGAGCTATAAAAAGACACAGAGGTGAACATCAAACCTTGTACTCTGGTGAATGTGTGCTTTTCTCCCTTTTACATCAGCATTGCCTTTGTTTCTTAGGAAAAAAAAATAGCCTTTTATTTTTCTATTACCCTTGATGTTAAGACAGGATGATGATTAACTTGTGTTTTCACATAAAATTCAAATCTAGTTATTAATGTTTTATTGAAAAGTCTAAACTTCTCATGGGTACAAATGGTAAATAATTTTCTTTGATTCTCCAATCACTATACTACTATTTCCTGTCTCTCCAAAGGATGGCTAGAGCAAGTCAAAATTTAGTCCAATTTAAACATCCAATATTAGATCTTATTTAACATCCATAGCACTGATCTTTTCTTTGTCCTCAGCAGTTCTTCTCAAATTCCTTTCCATCCCACTGTTCTCTGCTTAGAACACAAGAACTGAGTCAATAGGTTGACTGTAGTGGGCCTAGTTCTGATGCCTTTCAATAAACCTTCCAGAAGTATACTTAATGTCTAACATTTTCAATTTTGCTTCTCAGTTTGCTTAACTGTAAAATGGAGAAAATAGTTTTCTTTCTTACTACAGAAAGATGCTGTAAGATTCAAAAGACACAAATTAAAATGTTTTCTAAAATGTAAAACAGTACAGAGTAGTGAAAGCAAGGTTTAGTGAGAATAGGGGAGGGAACATTTGCTGAGCCATACTGTGTTCCACAAAGGTGCCTTACACATGCTATAGCATTTAATCTTCCCAGCAGTACAATTCAGTATATGATCATTTGTGGCTCAAATACAGTAGAATCATGCCCACATTCATATTGGATAACAAGTAACAGAGCTGAGATTCAGTCTGTCTCCAAGTCTCGAATGCTCTTCTTTTAAAAACGCCATACATTATTAATAAAAAAACAAACAAAAAAGTTTATTACCAATGTGATCTTTTTACTTCAAAGGTTATCATACATATATAAATAATATGTATAGATGGCAAGTTTAAAGCAGTTAAGTGGCTGTTTTAAGAACAAAAGCATAATAAGCAAAATATGATTTTTATATGCTATTGAGTATAGGCTAGTGAGATGAATGATATCATTAAAAAAAAAAACTAGTTCAACAAAGTAAACTTTATTTTTGCCTTATAGGAAACTGTCTCAAGGCTACTGATACCTGCTTATCTCATTTCAAGCATGACATCTGTAAAGAACTTACTAACACATTTTAAAAATTGACCAGATTGGCTACTTCGTGTTTCAAAGGCTATCCTTGAGAAAGAAATGAATGTACACACGAGTCTAAAATAGTTCACCTCATAGAAGTAGAAAGCAGAATGGTGGTTACCAGGGGCTAGAGAAGTTGAAAGATTGAGGAGATGTTGGTCAAAGGATATAACATTTCAATTAGATAGAAAAAATAAATTCAAGAGAACTATTGTACAACATGGTAACTACAATTAACAACAATATATTTCATTCTTGAAAATAATGAGAGTAGATGTGTTCTCACCATAAAAATGACAACTATTTGAGTTAATACAAGTGTTAATTAACTAGACTTAGTCATTCCATAATGTACACATAATTCAAAACATCATGCTGTACATGATAAGCACATCATTTTATCTGTCAATTTAAAACAATGAAAAAGTGAAACAAATACAAAAGAAATGTTAGTACTGATTTTAAAATTTAAGTTACTTGTAATAAGAATTCCAAATTTAATGTGGGTGTCCAACCCATGTATATTTCCCACTTCCCATTGTGGTTATGAAATATATTAACAAGTTGGACTGGGTTCAACATACTTGCACAAAATACTCAACAAATAGCAGTCTAAGTTTTCAGAAACATGAGGGTCTAGAGATGGCAATAACATTCTTGCTTTCCTTTCCCAATACACTCCTCTTCCTTGGGGAACTATTACTCCTTCTACATTGCCTATTGCTCTAGTGTAAGCACAGAGAGATGAGACAGTATTTGTTATAGATTTAATAAAATTCTCCATTAGAAAGTATAAAAATAAAATATATTCAGCACAGAAACCAAAATAAGCTGTTTTACAACTTTCACAATGTTTGTGTATTATACTACCTGCTAGGTTATAGCTGACTGGTAGAGGAGGAACACCAGACCCAAATATGGTCAGTCACAGGATCTTGATCCTCTGGCCACAGGGGGATTGATCCCAGGATAGACAAACCTGAGCAATCAGAATATTTCTCTGTTGTTTTTTTTTTACTGTGATGGTGGAGTTCTAAGTTGTGGATCTTTGAAGACAGTCTCTCTCATATGCCATATGGTAAAAACCTACAGTAAGAAGAGATGATAGACTTGGCAGAATTCTAGATATTTATACAGCTTTAGTTTTTAATCCTCTCTTCAGTAATATAGGATCCCTTCGATAAAACAGCAATTTTGCCTGTGCTCATTTGAATTAGATTTACATGACTTACAGACATAAAACTCTTGAATTATACAAAAAAGTCAACAACAAAGTCTCTCATGTTGTCAGCAATAGTTTTATTAGTGTCAGCAGTTATATTTAAAGAAATGTTTTTGATTTGCTTTATTGTTCAAAAAAAAATCTTAGGTGCAAAAATTTATGCTTTTAGTTTTACTTTAAATGATAAAGCCCGGATGTGGTGGCTCAAGCTTGTCATCCCAGCACTTTGGGAGGCTGAGGCAAGAGGATTGCCTGAGCCTGAGGGTTCGAAACCAGCCTGGGCAACATGGTGAGACCTCGTCTCTACAATAAATCAAAAAATTTTCCAGGCATGGTAGCATGAGCCTGCAGTTCCCGCTACTTGTCAGACTGAGGCAGAAGGAGCGCAGGAGCCCAGCAGGTTGAGGCTGCAGTGGCCAGGAGCATGCCACTGCATTCTAGCCTGGGCGACGGAGTGAGACTCCAACTCAAAAAAATTAAAAAATAAATAAAAATAAAAAATAAAGGATGAAATGCTATTTTTTCTTTTTAGGTACATTACCTAAGAATCACTTAGTTGTAGGGCATTCTGTATTATTCATACAGATTACATACACAGGATACATAGATAGCTAGGCTTCCTGAAGTTAACCAAGAAACAAAGTTAGTGCAGTTTCTCTCATTATATTTAATAAAACATAAAATGGCGAAGAAAACAATAATAATAGTAAGTTACATTAAACTCATATTATTAAATGGAAAAATAAAGGCATTTTACTAGATTAGCAACATTTAGCAATGGCTTCTTCAAAGAAAGCACCACCACCACCACCACAAGCACCACCACCACCACCACCACCACTACCACAACATTTAAGTATTATGATTAAAATTCACATTTAATTTGTATATTTGAGTAAAATGACATTATTGTGACATAACCATAACCCTGAAGTTTTGGGACTTCACAACAGCTTGATGGGAAAAAAAAGTGTTTTTTGTTAATTTAATTTAAAAGAGGGTAAGAATTTTAGCATGAGAATAGAGAAAGGAAGAAGTGGACAAGGGAGACATAAAAGGTATTTTTTTCTGTGGTTCCTAATTTTCTTTTTACCCAGACTGATGCTAGATAAAAAACATAGTAAGAATTTACAGGGCAGCTTGATTCTTATGCTATTCAAGTGACACTGTACCTCACGAGAATTCTTCCTCTCTGAAACAAAATACATTTTTTACTTCCTTCCGTACCATTATATTATCTGATTTTTAGCAAAAATGCCTCTTGCCCCTCCACCATTAACAAAGTAGTCTTACATCTTTTTTTTTTTTTTGATTTATTGTAGAGATGAGGTCTCGCCAAGTTGCCCAGGTGGGTCTCGAACCCGCGGGCTCAGGCAATTCACTCACCTCAGCCTCCCAAGGCGCGGGATTACAGGCTGAGTCACAGAGCCCGGCTCTTACATCTATTTTTAATTTAAACTTGCTTTGTAGGAACTATATATTTTCACCAGCAATGTCCAGACATATCAAAGAATACTAATAGTAAAGTGAAGCTTCTCCCAAAACATAAAGCACAAATGTGGTAGGCATCCTCTAAGATGGCTGAGATTACTTGATGGTCCCACCTCTGGGTATTCAAGCCCTTGTGTAACCCTTGAGTGGGGATTTAATGAATCCCCTCTGTCAAGTATGATGTGGCAAGGATCACAGAGTTTACTTCAGAGTTTAAGTTACAAAAAAGACTGAGTGAAGCTAGCTGCCATGCCGTGAGCTGCCCTATGGAGAAGTCCATGTGGCAAGTACCTGGTCAACAGCCAGAGAGGACCTGAGACCTGCCAACAGCCACACATGGGTGAGCTTAGCAGTTGATGTTTTCCCACTAGAGCCCTGAAATGATTTAATTGCAGCCTTGGAAGAGACTCTGAATCAGAGGCACTTGGATGCTGGATTCCTGATCTACAAACTGTGAGATACTAAATGGCTGATGTTTCAAGGTTCTGAGCTTTGATTATAAAGTAATAGATAACTAATATAAAAAGCAATAAATTTGTTCTCTGGTTATAAAGCATTATGATCAACATATAAATTTTCAGTGCTGAAAAATGCAAATCAACCTAAGTAGGCTGAACAATTGCTAGGATGAAAGGAATCAATCTAGCAAATGTATATAACTATGTCTCTATCTCTATATCCCTACATCTGTTTCTACATCTATATTTATATCTATATCATCTCTCTGAGTGGGATGGTTAGACATGGAAAAAGGTCATCATTGCTATGGAACAGAAAAACCAAGTACTGTATCTTGATTCCAGTAAATAGCAACATGACTTAATCAATTGCACTAATTTTGAGTCTGTGTTCATCTAGTAATTTTCTGATTATGATGTATTTTATGAGCCATTCATATAGCCTGACATTTTTGACTTTGCAATTGCTATTGCTTAAAATACACCAGTGTATTTCCATTAAGATAAATGAAATGGCCACTTGCTATGTAGTCCTATTTACAGTAGTAAATAAGTTAGTTATATGTACACTAGCACAGAGAAGCTGTTTCCTGACCCATGCGACAACAGTATTTCTCATGCTGATGACATAATCAAGCTTTTCAGGCAAATATTTCATCACAGTAAATTTACCAAGTTAATGAATCCCACTTTCTGAAATCTCACAGGTAGTAGCAGCCTACTAGTCTTCTCTCTAGATGGATGCTTTTGCGCTTGATATCTGTCTTTTAATTAAGCATGTACATACTTCTCCTACTAAAAACAGAAAATAATCTTGAAATCTCATTTTGAAGGCAGCCTAATAATCTTTAACAGCTCTATATTGAGGTAATACCAGAAAATTCATCTATTTTAAGCACATAATTTGATGTTACATAATATTATGTATGCTATACATAATACAATTTTAAAATTCTCTCATAACCCCTCAAATTGCCTTGTGCCTGTTTACAGTCATTCCCCATACCTACCATAAGCATAGATCTGCTTTTTATACCTGCAGGCCTGCTTTTTTCTAAAACTTCAATATAAATGTAATAACATAATATGGAGTCTTCTGTACCTAGCATCTTTTCTATAGCACAATAATCTTGAAATTCATTGAGGTTGGTGCATGTATCAGTAGTTCATTCTACTTATTGCTGGGTAGTATTCCATCATATGGGTACACCACATTTATTTATCCATTCACAATTTGATGGCCATTTTTTGTTTATTCTACTTATAAACAAGATTTTGTGCAGACATATTTAGATAGCTAGAAATGTAGTCACTGAGGTTAAATAGTAAGAAACTACAAAACTAAAGAAGTCAGGAAGGTTATAGCCAAACCAGTAGGACTATGCAAGTCCCAGTGAGAGTGAGTGAGTATATGGAAAATTTTGTGTACAAGCTGATGAGTGAGTGGGCATGTGAGTGGCTGACTGAGTGAGGGGTAGGGAGCTATCGGCCAGGGCTCTCCTGGTGCAGTGGCTGGTGATGCAGCTGCTGTGATCGGACCCTTGCGATTTCTGGAATGCAGAAACCGATGTGCCATCTCTTTTAATCAACAAAACCATTCCTGGGAAGAAAATGTTGGAGAGACTGACTAAGTGAGGGCTCAGGAGCAAGAGGCTGGGACCCTGGTGCAGCAGCTGGTGCTGCAGCTTCTCTGCTTGGCTCCTGTCTCTTCCCAGGTTGCAGAAACTAAGCACCAGTTTTTTTAAATGGACAAAAGCTTTCCTGTGAAGAAGTGGTCGGGAGAGACTACTGTCCCGGGCTCTGCCTCACCACTGCAACAGGAGAGACTGCTAGCTCCAGACTTTGCCTCACCACTTCAGCACCTGGCCAGGCACCGGCAGCAGGGGCTGCAGAGGGAGCCCAGAAGCAGAGTTCCACTGAAGAGGACAAGAGAGATACCCCACCACCATCTTGAAGGTGGAGCAGGAAAGTGCTCCAACTTGCTCATGATGGAGCAACAGACATGATCTCTGTGACTGGCGAACAACTACTCAAGGGTTGATCGTGACCCGGAGGGAGTAATCTGAAAGCACAAACTTTGGAGGAACCTGATGAGTGCTGTGTCCCAGGCGACCCTTCCCCTACCCTGATCCAGCCATGGGAAAAAGTGTGTGGCTAGAAAAGGATGAGGAAGAACTCCAAAAAGATCAGTGGTGAGTCCAGGGCTGCCTCAAACTCTCCCTTCCCCAGCAATCCTCTGAATGTCAGACCCACAGAGCTAGGCCACGATAGAGAGGGACAAACCAAGGTGGACCCTGGACGTCAGTCACAATAGGAGAACTCCATTCCAGAATAGGACTGGCTGGGGCGCCCCCCACAAGTACATACCTGGGGAAGAGACAATCCCACACCTTCCCACCAGAGGAGATCTCCCTGACCATACCAGAGTGGGAGGGAAGGACTGCAGCCCCACCCACCTGAACTACCCTTCCTCCTTCCCTGCTTCAGAAAACTGAGAAGAGAGTGAAAGGGGTGGAAGCTCTACAGGGGACACCAGACTAGAAGAACAATTACAGAGCCTGCCACAAGAGGGGAGGGTTTTATTTTATTTATTTATTTTAAAATTTTTTTAAATTCTTTTGCCTGTTTGTTAGTTTGCTTATTTTAAAAAATATATTTTCCTTTGTGCATGAATGTGTATTGAGGGTTTGATCTGCATCCCCTGATTTTTTTCTGTTTTTCTTTTGTTTTTCTGTGTCTTTCTTCTTTTGTTTGTTGTTTTCTGTTTATGTGTCTATGTATATGATTTAGTGTTCATCTTTAAATTTTGTTATTGTTGTGGGTTTGTTTTTGCTTTTTTGTTCTTCTGGGTTTTCTTATTTTTTAAAATTTTTTATAGTTTAAGGTATGTGTCAATATAAGTATGAGAGTTCAATCTGAATTCCTTTTCTTTTTCTGAGTCTTTCTGTTTTTCCTCTCCATTCACTTTTTGCTAGGCATGTGGTCGGTGTGTGGTCAGTCTTCTTGCTTTTTGTTTTTGCTTGTTTTTTTTTCACTTTCTTGTTATTCCAGTTTGTTTTGAGGTGTGGGTGTATGTCTGTGTGTGTGTGTGTTCAATTGTTTTTTGCACTGGTTTCTGCTTTGCATTGTCATAATGAGTGGTGGTGGAGAGTGGGTATTAGGGAACACACCACATACCACAATCAGTGAATATTGTAATTTTCAAGTAGTTTCTGAATTCTAGCACCCATCCCCTAACTTATTTGACTTTCAAAACTACAAAAGACAGCAAAACTTCCCACCTACAGTACTATTTTAAAGTAGAACAAATCCAGAGCCTGGATCAGGGAAGCATAGAGGGCTGAGCAAACATCAGAAGGGAAAGCCTTTCCCACTGACACTGAATAACAGAACTAAAGAGAAAAACAAGAGATTTGTCACAAATGAGGAAAAAACAAAGGAGACCACAGTAAATTTCAAGTGTAACAAAGAGAAAACTCCGAAAAATTAGACCATGGAGTCCAAACAATAGAAGTCACCAACAACTGGTCCCAAAATATGACTGGTATTAGGGAATGAATGGAAAGAGTGAATAACACTCAAGAAAGACAAGATGCAACACTAAAAGAACTTTTAACAGAGATTTTTGCAATAAAAAATTTAATCCAGCTGGGCTCGTTGGTTCAGCCTGTAATCCCACACTTTGGGAGGCTGAGGTGAGTGGATCGCCTGAGCCCATGGGTTCAAGACGCACCTGGGCAACTTGGCGAGACCTCATCTCTACAATAAATCAAAAAATTAGCCAGGCATTGTAGTGCATGCCTGTAGTTCCAGCTACTACTCGGAAGGCTGAGACAGAAGGATCGCCGGATCCCAGCAGGTTGAGGCTGCGGTGGCTGGAAGCGGCCACTGCACTCCAGTCTGGGTGACAGAGTGAGACTCCAACTCAAAAAAAAAAATTAATGCAGGAAATAAATAACAAGATGACAAGTATGGAAAGCAGAATTAATCTAGCTAAAAAAGAATCTCAGAACTTGAATACCAGAACATGGAATTAACCCTACTGGTAAAAAACATAGAAAGAAGACTCAGACAAAAAGAACGAAACCTACAAGAGATGTGCGACATATCAAGAGGCCAAACCTGCGCTTGATTGGTATACCAGAAGAAGAAAGGGAAATGGAAAACAACTTGGAGCAAGTATTCCAGAAGGTAATCCAGAAAACTTTCCCCATCTCCCCAGAGAAGTGACCAGCCAAACACAAGAGATACAGAGAACCCCAACAAGACATCAAATGACAAGATCAACCCCAAGATATAGCAATTTGTCTATGCAAAGTAGGCACAAAATTTTAAAAATCCTAATGGCAGAAAGAGAGAATGATCAGACCACCATCTGGGGAAAACCAATCAGAATAGCAGCAGACCTATCAGCAGATACACTACAAGCAAGAAGGGACTGGAGTCCAATATTCAAAGTACTCAAAGATAAACAATTTCAACCAAGAATTTCCTACCCAGCCAAGCTCAACTTCATCAGTGATGGAGAATTAAAATCCTTCCCAGACATCCAATACCTAAAAGATTATACAAAGCAAAAGAAACCATCAAGAGAGCAGGGAGTCAGCCCACAGAATGGGAAAAAAATATTTGCCAACTCTATATCTGACAAAGGCCTAACATCTAGGATCTACAAGGAACTCAAAACATGCTGAAAGCAAAAAAACAAAACAGCCCTATTAAAAAGTGGCCAAAAGACACGGATAGACACTTCTCAAAAGAAGATATACAGGCAGCCAACAGACACATGAAAAACTGCTCAGCCTCACTCATCATCAGAGAAATGCAAATCAAAACCACACTGAGATACCACCTAACCCTAGTAAGAATGACCATGATTAATAAAACAAATATTAACAAATGCTGGTGAGGAAACGGAGAAAAAGGAACGCTTCTACACTGCTGGTGGAAATGCAAACTAGTGCAACCTCTCTGGAAGACAGAGTGGTGATTTCTGAAAGAACTAGAAATTGGCATTCTGTATGTCCCAGCAATTCCCCTATTGGGAATATACCCCGAGGAACTCAAATCACTCTACAAAAAAGATACCAGCATACATATGTTTGCTTCAGCTCTATTTACAATATCAAAAACATGGAACTAACCATGCTGCCCATCAAAGCTGGACTGGATAAAGAAAATGTGGTACATATACACTATGGAATATTATGCAGCCATAAAGAAGGAGAAACATATGGACTTCACAGCAACTTAGATGGATTTAGAGTAGATCATACTCAAGGATCTATTACAGAAACCAAGAACAGAGTACCATATTCTCACTCATAAACAGACCTTGAACAATTATCATAATACTATAAGAAAGGGATTGGCAGTAGTGGGAAAATGCCAGGGGAAGGAGGGTGGGATTAGCAATGGAGGGAAACTGCTAGGGGAAGGAGGGGCACACTTCATCAACAGGGGTATCTGCATAATCGATGTTTGTATACCTAACCCCAAATTGTACGCCACATCTTTAAAATAAAAAAAAATTTTTTTTTAAAGGAAACAAAACTACTTTCTAAAGTGGTTAGAAGACTTACACGAACTTCAACACTGTTTGAGAGTTCTTTTTTTCCCCACTTGCTCACCAATACTTGGCACTCTATTTTAGGTATTTTCATGGTTTTATAGTTCTATTTCATTGTGGATTCAGTTTGTTTATTTCCTAGTGACTAATGATGTTGAGCATCTCTTATGTACTTATTTTTCATTTGAATATTTTTGTTGAATCCATTCAATTATTTTTTCCATTTTTTAAAATAGAGTTGTCTTTTTATATTTTAGTGGTAATAGCTCCCTATATGTTTTGGAGTACAAGTCCATTATGAGATACATATGTAAAAATGCTTCTACTTTTTTGCTTGTTTTTATTTTCTTGGTGGTGTCTTTTAAAGAGCAAATTTTTTAATTTTGGAAAAAGTTCCATTTACCATTTTTCATTTTATATACTTTTTTGTCACAAAAAAAGATCTTTGCCTAATTCCTAAATTACAAGAAGTCTCTCCTATGTTTTCTTTAAAAATATCTTAATTGTAGTTCTTACATATACGTCTTCTTTATGCTATTGCATATCAAATTGCTTTTGTTTTATTTTATTTTGACTTGTATATGTATGTATACATGCATTCCATGACCTGTATGAAATAAAATTTTTTACTAGAAGATACCATGTTCAACACAAATGCAAGGATATCACGAAGACAAAATTAAAGGCAATTAACTTTAGTCATTGAATATCTGTAGCAAAAATGATTTTCTTATGACATTATAATTTTAAAAACTATGTAACTTTAAGAAATTGAGAACATTGTAAGGAAGAAGAAATAATAGCTCTAATCACATTGTGAATTCATGGCACAGTTTAAGAGTTCAGCACCATAGGAGTGGATTGATTTGTGCTCACACTGGCCTGTCCCATAAGATCCCTTGATCCACCACTAAGTTAATTTACTCACTGAAATTTGTTAGACTCAGACAGTAAAAATTACTTTTTAAAATGTTAATATGTTTATTTTTCTATCTGCAAATTTTTAAGAAATGTAGAAGTTCTACTTTCCCATTTTTAATATTAAAAAATTAAGGAAACAAATTCTTAAAAATTAAGAGTAAGAAGTATGAAATGAAACATACTATATGAATATTGCAGTGTTATGGTGTTGTTTTTAGGCACATACACTATGTAATAATATTTTATAGAAATAAATGTGAAAATTAAACACACAGGAACTTCATGTCAAGTAATCTGTTAAAAACTCAAGCCAAAAGGTCCCTAATGTTGCACTCCTTTGAACAAACATCAGAAGTTCTTTATAGGTTTTCAATGTTAGTATCCTAGCCTTTATTTATTTGGACAATTACTTTGAAGACCTTTGTTTTCAAATGTATCTTAATCTCTACTCAAATCTATATTTGCTTTTATTTTGTGTGACATCATCAACATCTTTTCAGAGAGCACCTTTGAAGTTTATTTGTATCTTATCATAGGTTCTATCATCACCACTTCTACTGACCATTATTTGTGCTACTTTTTCCTTACCACAAAGTGACCAGATTTTCACTTTCCTGTTACTGATCACAATGCAAAAATTAGAGGAGGTCTTAGTATATGCAGGCATGAAAGGCAATCTGCTGTTCGGACTTGTTAATAACTGGGTTTATGTGACTCTGTCCCTCACTGGTGATCACTTAACCCTACCTTCATGCAGGGCTGCTCACATAAATGCCAACTTTCTGTGTCTGTTATCTTTTGTTCACAACAGTATTATTATGGATAATCGAGAGGTGTTTGCTATAACTGAGTCTTTCTTAAAGTAAAATTATACAATCAAAAAGTAGCTTATTTCCCCTTATTTAACCCCCAAAATTATGGAAATGTTAAAGATAAATATTTATACTATAGTTTTAAAACATCAATAATTAAGAAAACTACTTGAATTAAATTTCTATATTAGCATTTTCTTTAAATGAATTTTCTAATAATATATATCTATTTTATGATCCAAAGATATACACCTAGCAAATATTTATAAAAACAGGAAAAATATTTAACATAATGTAGCTTTGAATCACAAACACTCATTGTTGATGATCTCTCCTGAAAATAATAACTAGAATTGCTACACATTAAATACATTACTGAAGCCACTTTGATATTACTCAGTCATTGCTAATAAATCTGAACTATTAATCAAACTTAATGGACAGTGTTTTCCTGTCATTGACAGACAGCATACATCTTATAATTCCTAAAGAATTTAAATTTGATATAAGAATTGAAACTCTTTTAAAAGAACAGAGAGCCAAAACAAAGTAGGATTAAATCAGACAATAATTAATATATTTTGCAAGATACAACCATTAATAATGAATAAAGTAAAAAAAGCTACCTCTGACTTCATCTGTATTCATGACAAGAGACTTGCATCCCCACATTTGTCCATCACTCCCATTAAGATTTCTATTGAATAATGCAACTGCTTACCAAAGCATTCAATGTGTCGTGGTGTAAGTGGCCACCAGTCCATAAATTTCAAATTAATTAGTTTTTTATGTATCTGTATTCACTAATATAATTCTAGTCTCACTATACAGAGGAACCATTCTTTTCCGTATTAATTATATAATTTCTGTAAGTAAAATAAGAGATCTCACTCTCAAAGGAACTAGAACATTTAGAGAAAGAGTTATATACTCATAGTTATCACCTAAAAAGCAGCAACACTAGCAGTTTATTACATCAGTAAATGCAATATGGTTTCACCATTTATGTTTAGTACTAATTACTTAATACTCTTTCATCTCCTAAGACTATCATATTTAGTAGTAATAACTTACCTTTGACTATTTATGCTAATAGAGTACTGCCTAACTAACATTGAAGTCTCATTTCTTCCCCTCTCTACCAAACAATATGCTTCCCTTGCCTTAGAGGAACTTACATGCCAAAGAATAAACATTCATTAAATATAAGATAGCAAAAGACACACCCAGTTTTCCTTCTTACTTGAAAAGGCTATAACACATGGCAGTTACCAAAACTTTGGTATACAAATTGCTTGAATGAACTGGACAAGACAACCACTGTCAGAGGAAAGGAGTAATCAATCCTAAAATGACCTCTGTTCAGCATTTGTATCACCAATTAACAATGAAAATGTTGACTATACTGCAATGTAGTTCAGTATTTCTTTCTTAATCTGTAAAGGGAGTATTTCTGTGATTTAGTGAAACAAGCAAAGGAATAAAAACCTACAAAGTAACACAGTAAACCACTAAGTAATGCACTTATTACTATTTTTCTTCTTGATATTACTTTTTTATTTGCTTTGATTCGATTTGATTTTACTTTAGTCTGAGTTTATCCTAATTATTCTCTGAAAAACACTAGTATTGACCCTCCATATCATACATTGAATTGCCAATTCCATTTAAGAGTGAAATCTCTCATGGAGATGATTATGATTTTTAAGTATACAGATGTGACTGAAAAGGGTAGAAGATAGCTAATAGTCCTCTATGTGGCCCCTAAAAATAAATAAAACATTGTCACTGGTTTATAACCACAATTGTTTAAAGAAGCTCTCACTGTGTCTATCTCTTTGAGTACCAACTTCATGAAGCCTTTGCTAAAAAATATGTAACCTATTTTTGATAGCTTCATGTCACACAGAATTAGCTCTACAGCCACAACTGCCACAAATTGTTTAAGTTATTTTCAGGGATCCTCAAAGTAGTTTTCCTCCACACTTCAGTTGAAATCATTCTGCTTATTATGCATTTTTAATGACCTGAAATAATGGAGCAAGTTTAACATTGGTAAACATTGATATTCATGTTAGCAAGCCTTTCATAAAACAGAGTAGCTTAGACTGCCTAATACTGAATCTAGGATAGTCAAAGTTCTTGAAATTCCCTGTACTTGGATTTTAATTACAGTTTTAAACCTGGCTAAAAAGAAGCTTTAAATTCTTTTGCTTATACTTTGAACTATTTTGGTTGAAACAGAGATTTTAGAAGGTATTCTGTATTTAGTGCAAAGATGTCTGTAAACATTTAAGAAACAAGCAGTTTTTTGTTATTGGTTATTCATCTATTTATCTATTTATTTATTTATTTTGACTACAGTACTCTGGGTCTGCTGAGAACATATGGCTTTCCTGCTACTAGACTGCATTCCAAGCAGGGGCAAAAGAACTTAATTAACATAGGCGAGATATGGCATAAGATAAGCAGAAGAGTGTTTGACTCATAAATGCTCAGTGACCAAAATGTGAATGAAAGTTCTGGGTGGGCACCTTTGTGGACACAACAAAAAAATAAGGAGCAGGGGCTACCTTCAAAGAACTTACAATTTGGTTAAAGAAATGTGATAAAAAGTAGGCAATAATTAAAACACAATATACAACTTAAATAAGAATGGAGGACAATAAATAAGTCTTATCAGCTAATTCATGATTAATCATCAATGAAAACTTTAGGTATTATGGGCTTCAGGAGTTCAAAAATTAGGAAATGATAGGCAACATATCAAAATATTTAAATTTTTTAACTGGATATTTTGAGGGATTCTGAGGAAAATAACTATATGGACTCTACAACTCATAGATCACTATGAAATATTATTCTTCCTTATGTGAAAGATGAAAAGAATAGATTATGGTTATTTTCCTTTAGCAAGATTGCCAAGCAAGATCATTCTGCTCTTTCCTGTTAAGATTCCTACAGATCAGCCCTGGAGTGAATAATGAGCACATCTGCTGCATAAGGCTCCAAGTATATCCTCTCTTTTAGAATACTGATCAGGGAGATTGGAATCCCTTTGTTTCTCACATCAATTTAAAAGACTGACATTTACCTACTGAGGTTGTAATTTGATTTCACCAGGAACTCTTAATCTCTGTCTAGGAAAAGTAATGAAAAACAAAGGGTGAAAACACCTCTTGCCAGATTGCTGGCCTAATCTGTTTGGCCCAGCTTTGAAGTATAGGATAGTTTGATATTTGAGGATTCTACCTTTCAAGATTAAAGAAGGAGGCAATATTAGAAAAACCTAAATAATACCTTGCATTACAGTCGATAGGGAAGAACGAAAAAATGGTTTCATTGGTCTTATTCTCTTGGAGCTCTGAAGTTTCCTTTTCATTGTTACTAAAAGAATAGTAGCATAATATATTTTCAGGCAAAGCAGTTGCTAATTTGAAAGACACCAAACATAAGAGGACTAGGGTTTGAATAGGCAAAGTGTGCCAGGAATAAGTACACTGAAGGTGACAGGAATGAGACAGACAAAAATCACACTGGCAAAAAACCAAGAGGTATATTTAGGGGATTCTGAATGAGCCAAGTTGGCTAGCTAAGGTGATTTCTGTAGAAACATAATGGGATATGAGGCATAATAAATGCAAGTTGAAACTAGGCTACAGAGTACCTTGAAAGCTATACTACAGAGGAGTCTATTCCTGTCAAGGAACCATTTAAAATTTTTGACTCAGAAAGCAACAAGATCAAAATTACTTTTAAAAAAAAGTTATCGTGAGGCTAGGCAAGACAAGATGTGATCAGGCCAGGATTAGGACCGTGAGAACAAGAAAAGAAGAGGAATGAATATGAGAACTAGAACTACTTGAAAACTCCAATATATGGTTAGTGTATAGAAAGTTGTATAAAATTATACATTAGTGTATAGAAAGTTGTAAGTAGTGATTTCAGCACTGGCTAACAAGGGAAAGTATTGTACCTATCAAAACCAATCATGGAGTAATCATCTGTTGCCTGAATCATGAACTGACTGGTAAAGACACTGAGAACCCCAAACCTAAGATGTTCTAGAAGAGAGTGAAGAGAAATCTACTTATCATTGTATATTCCCGTTTCTGCTTTTTTTCAATCCTATAAACTAATGCTGAGCTAGGACAAGCTAGTCACTCAGTCCTATGGATAATTTCTCATGTGTCTACAAAAATGAAATCTTGAGTTTTTGCCTATTTTTCTTTCTGTTTCTTCTTTTTCTCCTTTTGTGGCCTGATTTCCTCTTCTTGAATTCTCTGGATTAAATCATTTAAACATGTTGAAGATTCATCACAGGCAATATTCATGCTTTAGTTAGGCAGATTGTTTTGAGAAAGGAAGAAGATCCCTCTAATTATCTAAAGAAAAAAGAGGTATAATGGAAGAATACATATAGATTACAATGAACACTAGAATTTGCAAGGCGTCACTGCCTCCTTCTCTAGGTCAAAGGCTGTGGGGTCTCTGCTTTTCTCTGCATACCTGCTTGTATCTTGCCTTCCTACTCACAAATTTCCTCTGGTAGCTCCTACTTTCTTCTTTTCTATTCATTTCATACATAGGCCATCAAAGACTTTCAATCTCGTCTTAACTCATGATCATTCAGCTCATATCAGAAATTGTAAACTTTTTTCGTATTTGTTCTAGTACAAAGTCCAGAGAAAGACAAAGAGAGAGAATTTAATTATCCACGTTTATTTTTAAGCCAGGATACAGTTTATGTGTTACACTCTAATCTAGAGTTTTTATGCCATTGGCTTATCTGTGGGTTGGATGCCTTTGGGACAATAACTCACTTCTGTTTCAAAGAGATGCAAAAAGAGAGAAGTGGTGTCCAAAAAACACTGCACACCATCACTACAATAGGATATATGCTGCTGTTGCAAGTTAACCCCAATCATAGTGGCTTAAACAATCCTAAATTACTATTTTCCACAAGTATCTCACAAGTCAGACATGGGTTTCTTCAGACTAAAATCAAAGTGTCACATAGCTGCAGTCCTTTCAGGTGGCTCTAGAAAAGGATCTATTTACTTATGCATCCAGATTATTGGTAGAATTTAGTTTCATCTAGGTATAGCACTGAGATCTCTGTCCCCTTCCTGGTTATTCAGTTGAGGGCTGGTTCCAGCTTTTAGAATCCGCTCACATTCCTTGCCTCAGGGCACTTCCCTCCATCTCCAAAGCCAGTCATGGTTATCACACAGTTTGAATCTTTCCTCCTCATGGCATAGTATACTTCTCATGCCACAGCTGGGAAGATTCTCTGCATTTAAGAACTCGTGATTAATCTGGGCCCACCTGGATGATCCAGGATAATTCATCTATCTCAAGATTCATACCCTGAATCATATCTGCAAATTCCTTTTTGTGTGTAAGGTGACATTCACAGATAGTGAGGATTAGAGTGTGGACAACTTTAATGGGCCATTATTCTGTGTACCCAAATAAAGACTATGAAAACAATTGTTTTTCTCTGGGGGAAGAAAAAGCAGGAGACAGCAGGCTTTTAAGCACACCTAGTCCATGAAAGGACTTTTGTTTATGCAATGCCCCCCAACCCCAATCTAGAACACATCAGACAAGGTATTAGCATTCAGGTCTAGTTCAATCCCCTTTTAAATTCCTTCCAACTACCTGAGATCATACTAGTTCCTCCATTCGCTAACCACATGTTAAACTCACAGGCATCACCACAATTTTCCCTTATTATTTAAATTAGTTCATTCAACAATCCATTCGTTCAACAATACTTTGGTTTTGTTAAAGAAACTACTAAAGGTGCAAGAGTAAGAGTTATAAAAATAAATATACATCATTATTACTTCCAGAGGTCACACATTTTATGACCATTTACTTTATCTTCTCCATTAAAATGATAGTTTCTTGAAGGGAAGATCACACCTTTGGTGTTTTAACAGAATAGTTAATCAAGATATACTTATTAAATATATGACTGACTAATTCCTAAGAATTAAAAAAATCAATCTTTAATAACAACCTAATACATTAAACTTTGGTTAACAACTATAGATATTTAAGCAGAAACTAATTATTTAAATTGCATTCAGAATGGGAGAATTAGCATTTTTTACTATATAATTTTCTTATATATTTCATTTCATTTTTTTTTTGAAAGCAGGATTTATGGAGAGGACAGAAAAACTCCCACAGTGGGAGGGGACACGAAGGGGTTACCCATATTTCATTTCATTTTGAAAATACCTTGTGGCCGGGCGCAGTGGCTCACACCTGTAATCCCAGCACTTTGGGAGGTTGTGGCAAGAGGATTGCCTGAGTCCAGGGGTTCCAGACCAACCTGGAACCTTGGCAAGTCCTCGTTTCTACAATAAATCAAAATATTAGCCAGGCTGGTTCCAACTATTTGGAAGGTTGTGGTGGAAGGATCACCTGAGGATCACCTGAGCCCAGCAATTGTGGTGGCCGTGAGCATGCCACTGTACTCCAGCCTGGGCAACAGTGAGACTCCAACTCCCCAAAAAAAGAAAAAGAAAGTATCTTGTCAGTCAGGTCATAACATAAAAGTAATAGAATCTTACTATTTTTTTAGTAATATAACACTTTCTATTCTATAAACCAATACATTAAATTTTACCAGTGGGAAGTTTCCTGTCAAAATACTTCAAGTATGACTGACAACTGTCTTATGGTTATGAACAAGAAGCTGAGAAATTAGAAATGAATCAATAGATGAGTCCCAGGTCTTTTAATATTAGAAATAAGCATTTAGTGCAGGAGGCCAATATTTACTTAAAACTTTTGAAAATGAAAATTTTATACTTTTTCTAATGAATAATAGCTCATCTTTATTTTATTTTTATTTGTATATATCCATGGGGATGAGTGCAATTTTGTTATATTGTTATAATGCATTGTGGTGAAGTCAGGACAGCTCATCTTTAGTGTGTGGCTCATCTCATTACACTTGAAGACATTAGACTTAGTTCAATAATGAGGATAAATCTTGTTATTTAAAAACTAGAGTTGCTTGTCAACAGGTACCTCTCAAACTGATTTCACCATGATCTTTAACTAGAGGCATATTTTCCTATGGCCAACCATTCATAAATGTATAAAACTGAAACAGAGCTTTCGTGAGACAACATCTACCTTTTACAACATACCTGTGGTACTCTTTGATCTATTTTACTCAATTTTATTTATTTGCTAATGCCAAGTTTAACCTACAAAATTGATCTCATGAACCATGAATAGGTTGAGCAACTCTTCTTGCAGAATATTTTGCACAATTCACCCAAGAAGCTTAGAAATATTTTCCTACATTTTATCAATTCAAACGTCTATTAAAATAATTAAGGCTAGTTATTTTACAGAGAATAGGACAAATTGTTACATTAGACTTAAATGTATTATCATTCGTTAAAAAAACCAATACACTGTAAATAGTTTTACTCACTTTTTATTTACAGAAATACTCAAGAAACAGATTAGAATTTTATTCAGAATTTCTTATTTGGTATCTCCAGAAAAAGAAACTATAAACGTTTTGGTAAACACATTGAAAGACTGTTTTCAGTTTAGATTTGTAAATAGTGTTTGCTTGTAAGTAAACTTGAAACGTTATTTTGAGTCTCCAGTGTGTAGCAGAGCAAACACTCTTACACATATAAAAGCTACAATAAAAAAGTGCACTATATTTTTCCACTACTGAAAGAACACAGTTGTCAGGGGGAAATATTAAATCAGGAGACTAGGCTTTAAACACTGAAATTAATAACAGCTACAAACAGAAAACATTATCATAAATTTCTGTTCTAGAACCATGACTCCTGCACTCACTGGTGTCATGCAAATTTCCATCAACAGAGAAGAGCTGACTTTATTGCCATGAAAATATTCTAAGTATGTTAGTGATGTAATCGAAGAACGTTTTTTATATAGCTTCAAGTTTAATAAGTGATAACACAAAATTTCCTTTGTCAAGTATCTTTATTATGTGAAGTCTATTGCCAGGCAATTAATTTATAAATATATAGTACATTTCATTTTTTTAAATTACAAAAACTTGAATTGATGCAATGAGCTTCAAAAAAGCAATATAAACATCTTAAAAACATGAAGATGACTATTCTAATGCCATATCACAAATAAGGTAATAAAATAGATATCAAAAAATAATATTTGCAAGCATCAATTGTCTAGAAATCCAGGTATAATTACTAGTAAATCCAGGTATAATTACTTTTTAAAAGCCTAGATTTTTGAAATAATATTAAACAGCCATATATTCAGATTTCCAAATAGTATTATACAGAAAAAAAGCAGAACTTCTGTGATATATTTATCAGTAAGTGGTCAAAGAAAGCAAATGTGATTCATGATTTTGTTGAGACATTTTACAACTAAATCAGATATTTATTACACAATTTTGTGATAAAAATGAATTAACTCAATTCTATCTGAATAAAACTTAGTAATCAACCAAAAGCACTAAGCAATGATAATAAATCTTTAGAAATAACTTATTGTAGTTACATAAAATTTAGTAGGCCTGATCATATTCATACGTAATTAAGAATCTTAAGGCAGCACAATTAAATAATCAGTAGATGAATTATAGAAATTCAAGGTTCCAAAATTGTAATCTACTACATTTCAAAAAATGTTTATCAAATTCCAAAATTACAAAAATAACTACAAAGATGGCAGAAGCATAAGTATAACAATAGAATTAGTTACAAATCTAAGAAATTTGAAATTGTTCAGGTTATTATTTTATTTTTTTGAGTTGGAGTCTCACTCCATTGCCCAGGCTGGAGTGCAGTGGCACAGCCACTCAGGCATCCACCTTCTGGACTCCCGTGATCCTTCCGCCTTAGCCTTCCAAGTAGCCGGAACTACAGATTCACACTACCATGCCAGGCTAATTTTTTTTTTTTTTTTGAGTTGGAATCTCACTCTGTTGCCCAGACTGGAGTGCAGTGGCGGCTCCCGGCCACCGCAGCCTCGACCTGCTGGGCTCCGGCGATCCTTTTGCCTCAGTCTTCTGAGTAGCTGGAATTACAGGCGCGCGCTACCATGCCTGGCTAATTTTTTTATTTATTGTAGAAATGAGGTCTCGCCAAGTTGCCCAGGTGGGTCTCGAACCCGCGGACTCAGGTAATCCACTCACCTCGGCCTCCCAAAGCACGGGATTACAGGCTGAGCCACCAAGCCCGGCCTAATTTTTGGATTTATTGTAGAGACGAGGTCTTACCATGTTGTCCAGGCTGGTCTCGAACCTGCCTCAGGCAATCCTCTCGCCTCAGCCTCCCAAATTGCTGGGATTACAGGCTTGGGTCACCGTGTCCGGCTAGAGTTTTCAATCAACATATAAAGAAGTACCATTCATTTAATTTTTAGGTAGCTGGTTAAATCATCTTGAAAAACCAACAATGCAATTGCAGAACTCATATCTTCCTCTTTGCATATTACTGTTTTCCTTGTGGTCACTGTAACAAGCTACATGCAACTATGGTCACCAACAGTGGCCATCTTTCCTCTTTCATGCATATGGTTCCTCCCACCAATAGAAGAAGTCAATTTCTCATCCTCTTTAATCTGAGCTGGGTTTGTGAGTTGACTTGCTGTGATCAAGAGAATGTGACTGAAGTGACCTTCCTGTCCTTCAGAATTCAGGCCTTAAGAGGACTGGCAGCTTCCATTTTCTCTCTCTGAGAACTCTCAGGCCACTATGCTGTGAAGTAACCAAGCTAGCCATCTGAACAGACCACATGGAGAACTAAGGGGCTCCAGCTGACACCCTAGTTGTTCCACCAGCTGATTGTAGCTGCATGAGTGATCACACCTGAGACCAGTCAGGAAGAGTCAATACACAAAATGATGAGAAAAAATAATTTGCCTCTGTGTTAATCTACTAAATTCTAGGGTAACTTCTTTCACAGAAAGTGGTATAATAATCTGTTAACTTTCCTCATACGGTCTTAAACTTTCTTTAGGGAACATATAACGGGTAAGTGCAATCCTTATGTAGCTGCCAGACCAGACCCAGATAAACCATAATAAAATAAAATATACATGTTTAACGCAATTCAAAAGACTCCTTTGTATTGCTAGCCTTTCAAGGGAACAGACTGAATCCAGATAACACTGACAAGTCTGATGATGGACCTGCACCAATCCGGGTTCCATTCTTGGGGATCCAGACATGGGATGCAGTGTGTACATTTACTCATACAGGCTTCCATCACACGCCCTGACTGTGGAAACACTCTGCATGTTACCACTGATTCCTGTTAGACACTTAGTTTTATATTATACATTTTTCTGTTGTTTCCCCGACTGTTCAAAGCATCAATAAGTATGAAAAGTAAAGGTGGCAAAAAAAGACAATGTTTTGATTAAAAAGAAAAAACAAAAAAACACTAAGGCTTGTATACAAGCATAATCAGGAAAAACATATTGCTTAATTCATATCTGAATGGCTATGTTCTCCCAAATATGCAAAAACTGGTTGTTTTAGATATTCTATGCAAAAAATATACTAAATTGCCTTGAGAAAAATTATATTCTGGTCTCAAATTTAATGTTGACTGAGTATCCCTGTTCAAGTCGCTTAACTTCTTTCTGCCTCATTTTACTGAACAATTAGAATGATAATATCTGTCCCTACATACATCACAGGAAATTTGTTCAAATAAATGAGATAATATATATGAAAGTGCTTTTGAAGACTACCTAAGAGGGTAGTTAATGACACAAGAGAAAAATGTAAGGCATAGAATACAGGAGCTGGAGGGGAATTTAGAGGTCAGGCTATGCAACATTTCTTCTGCATTATCATTCACCTTGTGCTTGACCTACATTGTAAAGGCGGGTCATTTCATTTTCAGACAGCTCTAATTATTAGTAATGAGCTTGAATAATCTGCGTCCTTGTCACTTCTGCCCTCTGGCCCTATTTCTTTCCTCCAGAGCACAATAGAACATTTCTATTATACCCCCAGTTCAATGCAGTACAAAAGCATATTGTCTGAAATTGAACTCAGACTACTGACATAAATAACACATTAGTAAGATGAGATCTGCATTCTCATATCTCTTGTAGTCTAGAGAAGATAGGCACATATGTCAATAAATTAAATATACTTCAATGTGGTAAGTGATGAAACAATATGGATAGGATAGAAACATAAGAACATTAAAGAGAGTGTGATCAATATCTGGTACTATCAAGAAAGTCATCACAAAGAAGGTGTCTCTAGAACTGAGCTTTGAAAAATGATTATGGAGAAGGACAAACATATGGACTTTGCAGCAACCTGGATAGATTGAGAGTCGATCATACTCAGTGATCTACCACAGAAACAAAGAACAGAGTATCGTATGTTCTCACTCATAAGTGGACCTTGAACAATTATAATACTATAAGAAAGAGATTGGCAGTAGTAGGAAACTGTCAGGTGAGGGGAGGTGGGATTGGCAGTTGAGAGACACTGCTGGGGAAGGAGGGGCATACCTCATCAACAAGGGTACCTGCATAATCGTTTGTATACCTAACCCTGAATTGCACCCCACATCTTTATAAAAAAAATATAAAAAAGAAAAATGATTAGGGAAATGAGTTTGTGGGGAAATGTATAAAAGTAAATAATTTAACCAGCTACCTAAAAATTATATGAATGGTACTTCTCTATAGATTGGTTAAAACAATAATAGACCTTTAATTATATGCACACAGAATAACCTTGGTAAACATTTCCTAAACAGTCTTTACATTATATTTACAGTAAATAATTTACAGATCTACTTTCTAACCATTGAAACTACTATATCTGAATGTATTACAGCTCTTAAGAAAATAAGGAGAAGTAGAAACAATAAGCTAAGTCCCACACACAAATTATACTGAAAATGTCTTTTTTGATACATTCCAATAACACAATCTGTTTATTTGGAGAGGGAGTAGAAGAGTTGCAGAAGGAATTAGTCACTTGTGGGCCAAAACATAAATAAATAAACAACAACAAAAAACATCACCTTCAAACTAAGCACTTTAAAATGTGGTTTTGCAAGCCTTTCTTAGGGCTGTATTTACTGTTTCATAATAAATGCAGAATTTAATATTTGTTAAATTAAATTTTCACTTTCTTTTGAACCACTGAGTCTAGTAAAATAAAATTTACTGAATTATAATATTGTCATTGAATGCATTATTTATACCACTTATTTTTTATGATATTTGAAATCCTGAGAAACTCACATTCTATGTGCTTATCTAAATCACTAATGACAATAAAAAAAAACCAAGCGGAAAAGGGACACAAGTAAATACCAACACTACACTCCTCCACCTTATTGAACATCTGTTAAACAAAACTCTTTGTATATGGCCACTATGATTCAGGCACCAAATAGGCTGATGATGTCTAGAGTTGCAATTTCTCCTTAACTGCAAACACTGTATGTTTAATTATCTTCCAGAATTGTCATGTAGACACCCAACAAGAAATCTAAATTCAATGTCCTTAACAAACATTTTTGCCTATTTTAAATCTTTACTGGAAAAATCAAACCAATGTAAATCCCAGAGATGTCCCTATTCAGTTAGGATGGCTTATGGAATCACAAAGAGAAAAGATGATTTGAGTATAACAAGTTTCTATTGTCTAATGCTCTAAAGTAACTCCTGGCCTGCCAATAACTGACCATAAACCAAGCCTGATGCAATTTCTAACCTGGTATTAAAAAGCATATGTTAATATCACCATGACCACGTTGATGAAAATGTATAGCACCAAAAGGTTTGCATGCTATGAACTTTTATGGCTATAGCTGGCATTTTGCAGTCCCATTAAATAATTAAGTGGGTCTTTTTTTCTTCAAAGTGTCATTGCTCTAACTATGACCCTTCAACTCCAGGTATAGCCTGTGGTAATTGGAATTTAAGTAGGCAAAACAATGAAATCCTGCATAAATTTTCTTCTATAATTCTAAGATTCAATAATCTGTGGCCTAATGTTCCATAAAGCAATTCAGGCCAAAAGTGGGGCTGTACTGACCACTTAAACACTTTTCAGTTAGTTTTACTAGCCAGATTATTCACACGATCTTTTCCCAGCAAGTTTTCTTTAGTTTTTCAAGAATAATTTTTTGTTGTTAAATGACCAGGTGGAGTGGGGACCAAAGTGAGACCTGAACTTTACCTGTACAATTACCATTTGTGTACCTACCCTGAATTGCACCTCACATCTTTAAAATTAAAAAAAAATTAACTCTTAAAATATCTCTAAATCTCAAATATTTATATTCAGAGTGAAAACTCATTTAATAAAAACCTGCTTTTGTCAGACATTATCTCATTAAATCCTCAGAAGAATACTCCAAAGTAGACAGTATTAGCTAGGCATAGAAGAATGTGTATAAGGTTATGGCTCAGGGGACAGAAGACTCACTTAATTCCTAGGCCCACATGCTGCCTGTCTAGGTAAGTTACTTAGCCTCTTTGTACTTGTTTCCTAATTTAGAAAGTGAGCATGATGACTGCAGCACCACTCCCTAGAGCTGACTAACAATTAAATAATTTAATTCATAGAATAAGAAAAGTGGATGGAAACACAGAGAGGTTAGGTCACTTGTTGAAAGTTATACAGTCAATAAATAGCATTGCCCTGATTTAGACAAATTTCTGTTATTCAAGTCCAGTTCACTTTCTCTACCATAGTTGCATGAAGAACCTATTACTTTAAGGATGTAGACAAGATGAAGATAGCAAGTAGAGCCAAGATCACTCTATAGGTCCTCAGGACAGGAAGTATAACCTTCAGAAATGGTTTTATGTTAACAATGTCTTTGAGTGTAAATCACTCCCAGTTATTACACAGGAAGCCCTTTACCTGCTATTTGATTGATACATGAACACACCTTGACTTAATGAAAATAGTTGGGTAGCACAATAAAATAAAATATAAAAAATCCAGAAAACCAAAAACCCTGCACAGAAAATAGAAACCTTAGTCTTTCTGTTAAGAAACGCATGCTAAGAGACTAACTCCACTCTTGCCAGGAATATTTGAGAACTTTGTATTAAGGCTAAAAACTAGAACAGAAAACGTGGTACACAGAAACAGCTGACAGATGTTGGCAAACAAGCCAATATATATAATCCCTCCCAACCTCAGAGATAATTATACACTTCACCACTAATCAGACATACCCTTTGCCACTCTGGCCTTTGGCAGATCTGTAATTGCGACAAATTGCTTCTCTTACCATGACCCTGAATATTTCATGATATTCAATCTATGTTTTTCAAAACATTTTTCAATGAAACCTTACTCATAATCATAATAATTTTGCTAAGTGGTATCCTTATTTATGCTCCTGGTTATAAAAGAAAAAAAAATCTTCTATTAGTCTCCAGGGAAATTATATGCACTATCTCATTCATTCTTCCATTTCCATAAAATTGGTTTTGAAAAATGTAAATGAAATTTCTAGGGAAAATGCTACATAAGTGCACATCAACACATAGTCACTTCAGATGTACAGTTACAATCATATTACTATTAATGTGTTTTTACAAAAATACTTTATTTCATGTTTATTCTTAGTCAACATTTTATGAATAGAAAAAATAAATAGGGCAAACTCTTTCTGTTAAAAAGATCACGTGATTAAAAAAAAAGTAAGACTCCTAATTTTGGATCTCCAAGTCTTCCACTCACTGGTCCTGACAGAACTTTCCATAATAACTTGCACTAACCTCCATCAACGATCTGAAACACCAGTTACGCCCAGGCTCTTTTGAGTTCCCTGATACATCCTGAATTTGCCTGTCCCTATGTATTTGTTTTTAACAGTTTTCAGATGCTCACCCCAATCCTGACAATTTAAATTAAATATATCTGTTAATATAATCTCAAATAATTCTTTCACAACTTTCACTAAACAAAATTCATTTTTCCCCAGCATTTTCAAATTACTTTTACATGACATCTCAGACTTTGCAGTGGGTTTAGCAACTCTTACTATAAAAAAAGTTCTGTGAAGACAGTCTGTATCTAAATGTTCATGTTTTACACACTATGGTACACTATCTTACACATGTAAAGTATTCAACAAATATTTGTTGAATTAAGTTTTTAAAATAATTAAGACTTTCAGTTTAAGCATTTAACATTCTGTGATACAAAATTGACTTCCCCTTCACTTTTTCATTCCATTTAACACTCCCACTTACACACACACACACACACACACACACACACACACACACACACACACACAAAAGAATTCCTGTAATACTGATAAGCTAGAACTGAAGGCAAAATTTCCAAGTCAAAGGCAGTTGTAGCCTTTGAAAATATACTCAGGCTAGACCCAGATAAACGAGAATGGGACCCACCCATCCTTTCATGACATGTTCCACTGTCAAAGGCACAGGGGTTTCACTAATTGCAGGGCTTGCAAATCCCATAGATTCTTCTAGAACAGCTAGCTGAGGAAATCAAATTTCATTTTTGCATTCCTTCCTTTTTTACTCCCCTATTTATATCATTTGAGGGCAGGACAGGCCAGTATAAGGATTGAAGTCGTACCCACAATTTGAACAAGTTATTTCAATTTAATAATATATTTGAAATAAAATAATGTATTGCTTTTAAAATATATACAACAGAATATATTGCTTTTAAAATATATACAACAGAAAATAAAATTAACTTGGCTAATGTTGAAATGAAAAAAATGAATGATTCTCAATGGAGGTAAAAGGAACATGGTCTACTACAAAGTAAAAGAAACTCTGAGAAGTTTAAATTGTGTTTGCAATTAAAGTGGCCAACTATTCTATTTGTCTGGAACTGTAGAGGTTCCCATACTTGGAATTTACATTGCTAAAACCAGTAAAGTGCCGGGAAAATCATGATGTGTTCATCACCCTAGCTACAAAAGGATGAGAAACTATATATATATAATGTATATTTTTTTCATTCAGGGATGCCAGTTCCCAGAAAGACAATACAGATTGAACTGAGTGGAGACACAACAGCACGCTGTATGTTGCAATGAGGGACTGGCAGCAGGCAGGGAGGGAACTAGGAAAAACTGAGAGTGCTTTTCCACATCACTGATATCAGAGGAAGAAATATTGCTTTAAGTAATTCAAGAATAAATTCTCGTTTGCCCAGCCAGACAGTGAGTGAATGGAATATTTCCTAATTCAAGAGACCTATAAGATGCCTACAAAAACAAAATCCAAAAATGATGGTGTAGATGGTTATACTTCAACTATTGCTGTATTTTAAGATTCAAGACAAGAACTGTAACACATTCAGGAGGGTCAAGAAGATAACAATCAGAACCTATCTTTTCCAGTCAATTATTATTCAAATACCAGGTATAAAAGAGACATCTTTTCTTTCTGGCACGTTTTGAGTTTCTTGTAGATCCTATATGTTAGGCCTTTGTAAGATATACAGTTGGCAAATATTTTTTCCCAGTCTGTGGACTGTCTCCCTGTTCTCTTGATGGTTTCTTTGGCTTTACAGAAGCTTGTCAGTTTGATGAGGTCCTACTTGTCTATATTATCTCTTATGGCATGAGCACTTGGGGTTTTGAACTGGAATTGGTTGCCAGTTCCAACCTCCTGCATTTTCTAAGGTTCTTATAATTTGAGGTTTTATGTTTAGGTCTTTGATCCATGTAGAGTTGATTTTTGTGTATGGTGATATAAAGTGGGCAAAGCATATGAATAAACACTTACCAAAAGAAGACATACAACCAGCCAACAGATACATGAAAAAATGCTCAGTCTCACTAGTCATCAGAGAAATGCAAAAACCACACTGAGATATCACCTACCACCAGTTAGGATGGGCATCATCAATAACTCAAAAAGCAACAAATGCTGGAGAGGATGTGAGGAAAAGGGAACACTTCTACACTGTTGATGGGAGTGTAAAATAGCGCAACCTCTGTGGAAGACAGTGTGGCGATTCCTAAGAGATCTAAAATTCGGCCTTCCATACAACCCTGCCATCCACCTACTGGGAATACACCCAGAGGAATTCAAATCACTTTATGAAAAAGATACCTGCACATGCATGTTTATTGCAGCATTATTCACAATAGCAAAAACATGGAACCAAATGTGCTGCCCATCAAAAGAGGACTGGATAAAAAAAAATGTGGTACATATACATGATAGAATATTATGCAGCCATAAAGGACAAAATTATAAACTTCACAGCAACTTGGATGGACTTAGAGTCTAAAATACTAAGTGATCTATCACAGAAACAAAGAACTGAGTACCACATGCTCTCACTCAGAAGCAGACCTGGAACAATTGTCATAATACTACAAGAAAGGAATTGGCAGTAGTGGGAAACTGCCAGGAGAAGGAGGGGCACATTCCATCAACAAAGGTAACTGCGTAATAAACATTTGTGTACTTAACCCTGAATTGTACCCCACATCTTTAAAATAAATTTTTTTAAAGAGACATCTTTTTATTCAACAGTATATAAAGTAAAATGAGACTACACAACTACACACACACAGACACACACATTTTTAAGAACTGCAGTCATGTTGGTTGAGAGCTAAGTATACATCAAATGAAAGGCATAGGTTATTAGGAAAAAAGTTATATTCAATGAACGTACAATGCCAAGATTAAAATCAGATTTAAAGCAAAAAAACAACAAAGTCTTTATGTAGAAAACTAAATCTATAGTGTAATTGACCAAGTTGAGAAGACTGTCATATAATACAGGGAATTAAATATATGTGGAACAAAATAAAACATGTGATATTGATATTCTTAAAGACCAAAACATCTGATACAGAAATAACATGCAAAAATAAAAATAATTACATTTGAAAGCTAAGTTACTGAAAATTGAAAGAATTACCAATTATACTCAGCATAATTAAGATAAATCGACAAATCTAGGCATATTCTAGGAATTTTTTTCTTTTTATTTGGAGATAAAGAAAAAGTCAGATAGAGAAAAGCATGTATATGTGTTAGCAATCACACATGCCTCAGAGTTTTCTTTAAAACTAAATTATAAAAATCATTCAGGCAAGGTCTACAAAACACTAGCTATATATGACCCAAAATGGCCTGTAGGCATTTCTTTTTTCCTTTCCAGCATAAAAATACATAGTTAAATATGAACGCCTCAGAGGGTCTGAACCTCTGAACTGTGCTAAAGATTTTACCTATTGTCTTACCTCTGGCACACTTCACAATTTACATTTCCAGCTTGGACTGTATAGGTGTCTTAAATTTTCTTTTTTGTTGTTGTTATTTTACTTTTTAAAATCTTTATGACATTTTTTAATTTTAAAGATGTGGGGTACAATTCAGGGTTAGGTGCATAAGTGGTCATCATACAGGTAAAGTTTGGTACTCTTATTGTTGTTAACAATATCCCACAGCAGTGTCCATTTATCATAATACTATAAGAAACGGATTGACAGTAGGGAGTTTTCTTTAACCTCCAGTCTACAGAGAATTGTATGGTTAATATTTAATTTGTGTCAGAAGCAAAAGAATTTATCTAATACAATACCTTCTTGTCACTCTTAGAAATATACCAAAAAATGAGCACTACATAGAAATAAAATAAATTATATTAATAGGGAAGAAATGGTATAATAACAGTGTTGGAAGACTATGTCGAAAACAGTGAAATGCAGAAGTTTCTCTTAGGGTTTGTCATAAATATGATGCACCACAAAATGTAATTGTGCAAATTTGTGACTCAAACATAAAAATGTAATAGTTCATTTTATATAATATATCAACAAAATATATAAAACAAATGAATGAGGGCATGCTAATTCTCCCAATTTGCATATATCAAGTTGATATAATTTCCTCATCAACACTAATAGAGAAATATAAGTTAAAGTATTGAGGAGGAAAAAAGCTAAAATGGAACCAAGAAGCTTTGAAATAAAAAACAAATCTTTCTAAGTCTTTCCTCCAAATCATTAGAGAAAGAAAAACAGAATAGAAAATAAATTCCACATATCTAAAGACAAAAATAAATTCATAAACAAACACAAAAAAAACAAAAAGCAGGAAAAAAACAGCAAACATAAGAGCTTACCAGCCGTAGCAAAAGCAAATGGATTAAGGCACTTATTAAATACAAATATTTGCAGATTGTGAATAAATATCAACTATATGTAGTTTTCAAAAAAGCCTAAAAGAAAATATCACATAAGAGTAAAGTTAAATAAATATGCACAAGGACATTTGTATCAATTTCAGACAAAGTGGAACATTTTAATGGGTATGATTGTTTATTTAATTAATATCAGTCTACTTAGACTGTAGACTCCAAAATGAGAGAAAACTTGCATTTTTCAAAAAAAGTCACAATTTAATATCCTGATATCCTGACCTAAAACACATTGGAAGGGTACCATATGTTCTCACTCATAAACGAACCTTGAACAATTATCATTATACTATAAGAAAGGGACTGGCAGTAGAGCAAAATTGCTAGGGGAGAGAGGAGCACACCTCATCAAAAAGGGTACCTGCATAATCAACATTTGTATACCTAACACTGAATTGTACCCCACATCTTTAAAAGCTAAAAAAAAAGAAAAAGAAACACATTGAAAACTTAATAAATACTGAACAGACAGGGAAATGGGTGAATAAAAGGCTGATGAACAAATAAATGAAACATGGCACAGAAGGCTCTATGTGTTTTCTCCTGCCAGGCTCCACCTGAAGAAATCTTTCCTTTATTCTACATCTCACACTCTGTTTCTACAGGACTTTATAACACTTTCACTTTTTTGTCTTTCCAAGTGGTCTATAAGTTCCATGAAAGCAGTGACTACATATTTTATACCAGTATTTCCAACCCTCATCCCAATACCTGATACTACTTTAGGAACTCAAGAAATGTTTATTGAAAGAACTTTATTACTTCTGGGTGCGGCTTCTTACTCAGTACAAAGTGATTCCATGGCATACAAAAAATGCAAATAAATGTAATATAAAATGTGGCTAATACATATAGGACTTACAATACCTATCATGTTGATATAATTTCCTCATCAACATCAATAGACAAAGATATTACAAATACTGGGTTGAAAATGCTGTATTAACTCATGTGATCATTCCAAGATCCCAGGTTGAAGATTCTATTTATTATTCTATTTTTACAGATAAGGCCATTAAGATACAAATAATTTGCATAAAAAGTTCCAAAGTATGACTTTTTAAAATAGCTACTTACTTTTGTAAGTAGTAAAAGTGGAAATTGGGTTGCTTGGTACTCTGTTTTCTATTAATTACATCCTATTTTTTTAAAGTTGCTGTAAAAGTCTCTAAGAAAGTACATGGTAGACTGAAAAACTCCCCTTTTTACACTAAGAAAATCAGCATTGACTACAGTATTGAATTTTGTACTTAATTTTGAAAGCAATTCAGCAGCATGTATTATTTCCATTTTCTTCTAAGCAAAAATGCATATAATTCCATAATAAGGAGCAGAGCCCAGATGCTAGGGAGTCTTACTCTAGAGTCTGAGCTCTTAGTAAACACACTGTACTGCCAGAAAATGACTATAATTCAAAAGTATCAAGGAGACAATTTTACAGTTTTAACAGTTAGTATATTTACAATTTGACAGTGAAAGTAAATTACTACCGAAATTTCAAATAAATGTACTAACACCTTAAATTTGTTTTGGTAACTTCATCTGGGCAGCAGAGTTTTTGAGTTCTAGACAGATCTAAATTCCACAATGCTAGTGATGCAAAACTGTCACTTAAATGTTATCTGCTTTAGTTTTCTTAATTCTATAAAGAAAATAATGAGGGCAACTCCCTCGGGTCCCCTCCCACTGTGGGAGCTTATTTGTCCTCTCAATAAATCCTGCTTGGAAAAAAAAAGAAAAAAGAAAAAGAAAACAATGATGTCTTTCCCATAAACGTTTTTATAAGAGTATGGTGACTTTTTTTTTTTTTAAAGGCATCTTTGGTCAAAAAACAACCTGTAAATGTGTGCTAGGATTTCTTACCTGTCATGTTGTGTATGGGAACCACTCTTCCAACATTACTCCTTTTAGAACTTTAAGAACCTAGTAAACATTGAAGAATTACAAGCAAATGGCTTTGCAAAGAAGAAATAAAGAGCAACGGACATGTTAAAACCTGAGTAGAAGCTGGGCTCGGTGGCTCAGCCTGTAATCCCGCGCCTTTGGGAGGCTGAGGTGAGTGGATTGCCTGAGTCCCCGGGTTCGAGACCCACCTGGGCAGCGAGACCTCATCTCTACAATAAATCAAAAAATGAGCCGGGCGTGGTAGCGCGCGCCTGTAATTCCGGCTACTCTGAAGGCTGAGGCGGAAGGGTCGCCGGAGCCCAGCAGGTCGAGGCTGCGGTGGCCGGGAGTGGCCACTGCACTCCAGTCTGGGCGACAGAGTGAAACTCCAATTCAAAAAAAAAAACACCTGAGTAGAAGATCAACCAGGGGAGATACAGTTCCAAAGTATGACTTTTTAAAATAGATACTTACTTTTGTAAGTAGTAAAAGTGGAAATTGGGTTGCTTGGTACTCTGTTTTCTACTAATTACATTCTATTTTTTTAAAGTTGCTGTTAAATCTAGAGTAAAAGTCTCTAAGAAAGTACATGGTAGACTGAAAAATAACCCTTTTTACACTAAGAAAATCAGCATTGACTACAGTATTGAATTTTGTACTTAATTTTGAAAGCAATTCAGCAGCATGTATTATGTTTCCATTTTCTTCTAAGCAAAAATGCATATAATTCCATATTTCTATTTTGTAATTTCCTATCATTAATATACATATCCAAGTTTAGTCCATAACAATATAAATATTGACCATTATTTCTCTGGACTAATTTTAAAAAGTCACTTAAAACTGGAACATAACATCTCCACAGAGAATGTGAATGTAAATTAAACAAAATAAGTATGAAACAAGAAGATAAAACACACCTGAAGTTTTGCTTAGTACCATCTGCTCAGTCGCTCATTAGAATTTGAAGTTCAAAAGAATTTTTTTTTAAAAAGTGAATTTCTTTTTAAATGCCATGATGTTAAAATTTTTGAGTGCTAGAAAGCCTGTTTTCCTAAAATTAAAAAACCTAGATAGATAACTTGATTTCTAGTTTTGTTTTTATATTGTCTCAACTGTTTAATAAAGCACAACACTGGACATTGTAATAAGCTAATCTAAAACAAAAATAAAATAATAAATGACATGCTGATATTTTTATAAGTTTTGGAAAGTTTCATGACATTTTCCATAACAAAAAAAAATTTCAGCTTTTTATATTTTCCTGTTTTGTTATTTATAGCTTAATTATGTATGTATAAAAACTTTAACTCAAAAATAATAATAAAATTATTTTTATATTTTCTCTCCCTGGAAAAGTTTTCAACATTAGAATTTTCTTCAGTAAGTAATGTAATATAGTAAAAAATATACTCACTAAGATATAAAGAAACCTGTTTGGTTCTGGTTTGGAAATAATCTGGCAGCATTCTTTGATTTTTTAGAATCCAGTTTAGTGTTCTATAAAATGCAGAGCAAATACATACTCAACCATTTTCAGTTTTAAGACCATAGGATTCCACATTCACTTTTATCACTTCCTTAAGTCATTGTTTTTTGACCTTTAAAAATAATAGAATTGCAAATATAAAGTTAAAAAGTTCCACTTAGCATCTCAGAAATGTTTTGATAAAGTTACAAATTGTAGTAGCTTATTGATAAAATGCAAGTCCCTGAAGTAGGTTAAAGGGGAGATTTTATATGAGGGTTCTGCTATGTTTTCTTTTCAATGACATGCATCTCAGATCAGGCAAACATACTTATTTGAACCCTTGCACAAATTCCATCTAATTGTAAATTTTAGAGAAATCCTAATAGGTATCAGATGACTACACCTCACTAAATTTAGTGAATTCTAGTAGCGCAAAGACATAAAACAATTTTTAATTTAATTTTTCAAATTCCAGGGAATCTTCTTTTAATTCCTTACCCCATTTTGGTGACAGTTTTTCTTGAATATCTTTTTAAAAATATTTTTCAAGAATTTCAATATTGTTTCAAGCTGTTTCAATATTGTTTACACAGTTCATTTTTTTATAATGTCCCTTTTGTCACAATAAATATGTTTATTCAAGAATTAGCTCCTCCATAGCTATGAAATAAACAAATATATAAAAAGAATTATGAATACACTATGATAATTCTTTCTTTCTTGATATATTCAAGCTGAATATTTTATATTCAAGGCATATAAACTTAACTTTAAAATATCAAGTCCCTGAAGATGACTTTGTTGATTATGTCTTCTTTATATTCTGTTACTCAAAAGAAAAATGTAAATCTTTCCATAAAATGAAATTGTTGCTACTTATATGCTCCCATTTTGGAAGCATATAAATATGAGCTTGAATTATGCACAGGTCAACTTTCATGTGGCTGACTCTTAGCCCAAAATGTCCAACAGCATCAGAACAGATAACAAGAAAAAACAGTGAGAGAAAGAATATTTTCCCCATCTGCAGCATCATAATGCAAAACTACAACTAGGAGAGAGAGAGTTTTAGTGGAAAACATAAGATGATTAAGGATTACACAAAGGCAAACTATTTTAGCAACAAGAAAAGACAGCATCCCGCTACTGCTGTTATCATTTTGTGGAAACACTATTAGAACAATCATTAATGAAATATGAATTCTGACAACAATGAGCTACTAGGTATATTAAGAAGGGCACATCAGGTGTTACCTCCTGGGGTAGATATGGCATTGTTTACCTAACAGCAAATTATTTGGTCCAGGCTTGATATAGTTGCTGAGTGGGACGATTACTGACCAATCTTTACTACTAATTATTCCCATCAGCCTCCTGAAACTTTCCTCAAGCTGCAAGGCTAGACCTAGACAATTTCTTTATGATTTTCCTGAAGAGATATCTAATGACAGCCTGACATAATCAACCAAACTTAGTCATATATTTTAACATCTAGCATTTAAATTGGTAATTATCTTATTGTTTTTCTTTTAAATACATAAAGACATCCCCCTAAGCAAATTAAAGATGAACTAAAGCTATATATACTTTATCTATGATTATTATTGTTTTTATAATTTAGTAGATTAGTAACCTTAAGAATAAAAATTGTTTATATTTTGAAGCAATTTTTAATTTGACAAAGAGGTCAAATATATTCATTTGACCTAATACACAGAGTAACTGTTTCTACTTGAGTGCCATTTTTTTTTTTTTTTTTTTTTTTTTTTTGAGTTGGAGTCTCACTCTGTCGCCCAGACTGGAGTGCAGTGGCCGCTCCCGGCCACCGCAGCCTCGACCTGCTGGGCTCCGGCGATCCTTCCTCCTCAGCTTTCCGAGTAGCCAGAATTACAGGCGCACGCTACCACGCCCGGCTAATTTTTTGATTTATTGTAGAGATGAGGTCTCGCCTGCCCAGGCGGGTCTCGAACCCGCGGGCTCAGGCAGTTCACTCACCTCAGCCTCCCAAAGGCGCGGGATTACAGGCTGAGCCACCGAGCCCGGCTTTGAGTGCCATTTTTAAGATGCACAAATTAATGCAAATCTAGGATAGTCTGGGTCCCACCATTTATTTTATTTGCATAACTGAAACTCTGGCAGATTGTTTTTAGTGTTATCCCTGCTTAAATAGCAGAACTGTGAGCAGATGGTGCGCTGGTTCACTTCGATTAGACATGTCTAGATTATTACACTTGAAGGGGTATTTTATTACAAGCCGTTGGAAAATAATAAAAGAAATCCTTTTTAGAATAGAATTTAGAATAACCAAAACTAAACCACAAATTTATTTAACAACTCACTAGCAATTAAAAACTACATTCTATTCTGTATTTACAATTTTTCAGGTTTGAACCAATGGTTTTTTTTTGTTTTTTTTTTTTTAATTAATCCAAAATACCTCATTAAATCATTGCATAAACTTGCAGGAATAAACTATACCTGGTATGATAACTTTGAGAAAAATTTTGTAATGTGTTGGGAGTGTTACTACCAATTACATGAACCTTATAAGACATTTATAAGCACTGAAACAAACCAAAAGGGTTTAAGACATTGCAGAAAGAATGGCAAAGAAATATACAGAAACACCTAATTGTCGGTAAATGTTAGGACATATTTAAAATACTTGCCGGCATGTATCCTTTGCTCCTTTGATGGAAATAATGTGTATAGTCTCCTGTATTGTACAACCATTTCTAAACAGGTAAACTCTTGTAGACTTTGTTAATGGAAAAACTTAGATACTTTGCCTGTGGTGTCTTTCTATAAACAACTGTCACCATTTTGATAATTGTACTAACCATATAAAACAGGTATTTCTATACAGTCTATTGTACAGATTAGGCTCTGAAGGTCAAGCTATCCAAGTTAATGCAGCTAATAAGTAGAAGCATTAACATTTGAACACATTCAGTCTCACTCTGAAGTCTGTGTTGGTAAACATGTTTCCTGAGGGTCACAGACAACTGATGGCAATTATAAAATAATACTCATCAGTTATCTTGCTTGAAGAGTTGGTCAGTTCTTCTACTTAGAGGTGTGTAAAAGCATCATCCATATTTCAACTCCATATTCAGTTCTTTAGTACATACCCCACTTGGACTGTGGCATTAGCCTCCTGGGGGTTCAGTTCTATATAAGGTCTGACAATTAAGTTCGCGAACGACCACCATACGCTTACACTGTTACCATTGTACAAACAACTTGATAAGGTTTCACGGCCTTGGTATATCAGTGTCTCACAGCTGTGTTAGGGTGGACATGTGGCAGTGTCTTGCTGAGTCGTGTTCATTATTGCTGTTGCATGATTTTGTGTGCTGTCGTGGGAAGGTCAGAGCTTGAATTACAGCAACAAATGAACACTAAATTTCTCGGTAAACTTGGCAAGTGAAATCATGGACATGATAGTCCAAGTTTATGCGGATAATACCATGAAGAAAATGGAAGTGTATAAATGAATTAAATGTTTTTCTGAAGGGAGAGAAAGTATCACTGATAAAGGCAAGTCTGGATGGTCAGTAACAAGCAGAATTGACAAAAACACTGCAAAACTTCATTGAATTGTTTGTCAAAATCGCCAGCTGACTGTGAGAAGCATAGCCGATCAAGTAAACATCAACAGATAAACAGTTGGGAAAATCTTAACTGAAAATTTTGGCATGAGAAAGGTGTGTGTAAAAATGATCCCAAAGGAGCTCTTGCATCATGACAACGTACCAGCTTACACAGCACTGATTGCAAGGGAGTTTTTAGCTAGTAAACAAATAACTGTATTGGAACACCCTCCCTACTTCCCTGGTCTGTTCCCCAATTACTTTTTTCTTTACCTTAAGATAAAGGAAATAGTGAAAGGAAGACATTTTAATGACATTCATGATATCAATGATAATATGACGACAGATCTGATGACCAGCCCAGTAAGAGTTCCAAACTGCTTTAACAGGTAAACTAGGCACTGGCATCATTGGATAGCTTCCCAAGGACAGTACTTCTAAGATGTCCATGGTGATATTCAGCAATGAGGTATGCAGCACTTTTTCTAGGATGAGTTTGTGAACTTAATTGTCAGATCCTGTATATACCTGCATACCACCAATCAGGTCTCCAAACAGAGACCTAGTTCTGTTTTCAAATCCTGCTTAAGTCTCCAATCTTATCTCAGATCACTTACTCACAAAAAGTTTGCTCCGGCCACACCAGTCTTCTGTCAGTTTCTAACTGTAAGAAGGTTTTTCTCTATCAGGTTTTCTATGGCAGTTCCTTTTTTCTTTACCTGCAAAACTCTTATTTGGAGTTAAATATCACTTTCTCAGAGAAATTTTCTATTCTTTCAATGTAATTTAGTAGTCCCTTGTATGTCTCTACCTTGCAAATCTTTACAGTTTGCAATCATGTTGTTTTTTCTATCGTTCATTTTTTTAACTAACTTATAAGTTTCTTAAAGGCAAAAACCACAAATTCTGTTTAATAAGCTTAAGTCTGAGCACAATGCCTGACACAAAGTAGATGTTTACAAGGTGAAAAGGGGAGAAAGTAAGAAAGGGAGGGGGAAAGAGAGGGAATTTGAGGGCAGGGGAAGGAAGAGGAAGAAAGGGAAAATCTCATTCTGAGTCTGCTATATCTGTGTTTGCTGATGCTACTGTCTACCTCCTAAGAGTACACATGTGTCCTTGCCAGTTTACTTCAGGGGCATTTAGTTCACTTTTTAATTCTTTCACTATCAAACATAAACCAAACAAATTCTTGCCACTCTTAAAAAGAACACATCTCTCCCAGGACCACTGTCACTGCTGCCATATAACTCTCTTCCTTTGGCTTCTGAATATCAAGGTAGGATATTACTATATTCAGTGCTTGATGTCTCCATGCTCTCCTTTCTGTGAAACACTCTGCATTTGTTTTTAAAGCTGCACTTCCTCTTTGTCAATTAAGATTCCTCCCAGGCTGTGCTTTAATTATTAAAAAGTTCTTCTTTGTAGTGAGAGTAAATTGGCCTCCTCGTAACCTTTATACATTGATCTTGATTCTGTATTCTGGAGCAGTCTAAATCTGCCCCCCATTTCACCCCACCAAGAACATTCGTTCAGGTTATTTAACATGATATCATGCATACCCCTGTGGCTGCCCTTCTCCAGGCTAAACATTTACTTTAATGTTAACAAATGTTCTTATGAAAATATGCCATCCAAAACTATTCAAGCATCTTAGATTTGTTAAGTCATGTGCATATGCCCAAACAGCTATTGACAATAACAAGAATGACAATAGAGTATGTGAAGATTTCTTCAGTATCTCATTTATTCCTTTTGAGCATTTTTCTATTTGAAGTCTTCTCTGAATCAAGGTCCCCAAGCAAAATTTGTTAGCCTTTTCTTTTGGCCACCAATATAAGAAATACAAATTCCTCTATACTTATTACACTCAGGTAAAATTATTTGTTCATATCAGTATGTCCTAAAAGACAGTGTGTCAGAAGCTGCTAAATTATTTTTCAAAGTTCATGGTCCTCTTCTTCTGTTCATTGAGAGAAACTTCTCAATGAGTGCTTTGTCTTGCTCCATTTCTTGCTAGTAGAGAAAATGTCCAGAGTATCTTTCCAAAAATATTTTCACAGCAAAGAAGCCTGGAAGAGAAAATATGTCTCTCTGGAGCAAGAGAGATTTGTTTGCTGATCAGTATGAAGACCACATTGTCCTTTGGTGCAAGGGTCAAGCAAGTTTGCTTGCAAACGCTTGAAAAGGCTGAGATTTCCAGAGCTCAGCATTGCTCAGCTGTAAGGCACACCAATCACTTGTCACTACCTGCCTAAGTCACTCCACTTTCCTCTCATGGAACTTAAGGACAGGTAACAACGTGAACTTAAAAATTGTAGTGCCTGCTGTGCTTTAATTAACACAGTGTTTTGTCTCTGACTGAGGAGCCGTGGGTCTTAGGCCAGCATCCATGACAGCTTAGACATAAGGCGAAGACTCAGACACTTCACAGTTCTTCACCTATCCCAGGTAATAGCAAGAATGTACCAGGTGTAAGTGAAGGAGACTTCCGATGCTTCCAGTTGCTAACCTTTGATTCTCCTAGCTGACCTCCAGATATTGTTATGCAAAGACAAACCACAGTCACAGTACTTGGTCTGAATATGAGATACATAAAATGTGAAAGATAATAAACGATAATTTTTATTGGAAGCAGATAGGTTTTGAGGAAATTAGATTAAAAGTAAATACAAATATGTCCTGGAAATGAAGTGTTTTCCTGGCCAAAAAAAAAAAAAAAATCAGCATATTTAAGATAGTATGGTGGACAGAAGGTGAAAAGGCTTTGAAAAAACTGTTGGGGGAGCCTGATAACCTTCAGAATGGATTAAAGAAAAGTAAAAAAAAAAATGATATTTAAATCTGGAAGACGGGAGACCCTTGTCCTATGGGACAATTCTGGCTACTCATGCCATTCAGGAACTCTGATGATGTATTCAGATGAACAAAAAAAGGGAAAATAATGCAATGTGTATAACTTCATATATGCAGTTTTCTTAGTAGATACAATTATTTAAAACACAGTATCTAAGGGGAAGGAATACAAAACCTTAGTTCTTAATTAAAAAGTTAAAAATTCTGCACTTTCATGTTCCTTTATTTTTTCTGGGAACCAGTGAAAAGAACACAAGCCTTTGAGTCAAACACAGTTTGGTTAAGTTATTTAACCTTAGTCAAATCTTAATATCCTCATCTGTTAAATGGAATAACTCCACTAGGAAGTTTATAGGAAATAATTATAAAATACACAGTTGTTTCTATTTTGTTGTGATTGAATGTGCATGTTTATTTCTTGTCCCTTTCCCAAAGTCACTAAGATGACAATAAAGGAAAAAAAAATACTAAACCACATAGGCAAAATAAGAAAGACAATAAAAACAAGTAAGAGACATTTATTTACACTGATGAAAAGCTTGTAGAAAAATGGTAATTGAGTTGGCAGCACAGAGTAAGTCTGACTTCGAAGAGAAATAGCCAAGAGATATGCATGTCCTCTGGATTTATATCCTCTCAGATCCACTAACTTTCAATACAAGATTCCAGCTCTATGACAACAGATAATGATCTCTCATGCTATTACTTTGTGAATATCCAATCCTGCAAAGAGTGTAATTCTTAATTCTCTTGAAAAGTAGATCTTAGAGACCACAAATTGGAGGGAACTCAGCACAGTAAAGGAAGGTAAGAAGGCAATTTAGGCCATGAATCAAAATGTGGTAGTGGTGGTAAAGGGTGAGTGCTGGGGGAGTAGTTACGTAGTTAACATGAGTAATTAAGTCAAGTCCATATATTTAACTGGTTTATTCCCCATCCAACGATTTCTAGATTCTCTAGATTTCTCCCCATCTAGAGTACAGAGATGCACACCTCCCAGATAGAGAACTACAGCATTCCACTCTGGAAAAAAAGAGACATCTCAAAGAAAACCACCGTGGTATTGCAGCATTGTTCACAATAGCAAGATCATGGAACCAACCATGCTGTCCATCAAAAGAGGACTGGATTTTTAAAATGTGGTACATATACACAATAGAATATTATGCAGTCATAAAAAAGAACAAAATCATGAATTTCGCAGCAACCTGGATGGAATTAGAGTTTATAATACTGAGTGATCTCTCACAGAAACAAAGATCTGAGTATCAATGTTCTCACTCATAAGTGGACCTTGAACAACTATGGTAATACTGTAAGAAAAGGATTGACAGTGGCAGGAAACTATGGGGGGGTAGGGAGGGGAAGGGAGGTGGGATTAATGTTAATCGTTATCTGTCTGGGGATGGGGGGCACACCTCATCAACAAGGGTACCTGTACAATGCATATTTGTATACCTAACCCATAACTGTACCCCACAATTTTAAAATTAAAAATATGTATTAAAAAAAAAAAACACTGTAGATACTGATATTTGGAAGACTTCTCCCATAGAGATTTTAGCTCAAGTCACTGATCACACTCTAGGAAATCCAGCAGCTGTTGAGTCCATGGCATTCTCTTTTTATTCTCCAACCCCCACCTCAAGCACAAAGAGCTTTTTAGCACCTTACTCTTAAATGTGAATATAATCGGAGATTACCAGACATCTGAGAAAAACATTCAAAAAGAGACCAACAGAACAAGTAAACTAATCAAACCAAGAGGAAGCAGAGACAACAAAGTGAAAGAAAAAAATGAAAATAATAGTGGTCATGCTGACAGTACAATACACCTCACCATAAACCGTCATTATTATTATTTTTTTTTTGAGTTGGGGTCTCTCTGTCACCCAGACTGGAGTGCAGTGGCCACTCTGGCCACCACAGCCTCGACCTGCTGGGCTCCGGCGATCCTGATCCTTCCGCCTCAGCCTTCCAAGTAGCTGGAACTACGCGCGCTACCATGCCCGGCTCATTTTGATTTATTGTGGAGATGAGGTCTCGCCAAGTTGTCCAGGCAATCCACTCACCTCAGCCTCCCAAAGACGCGGGATTACAGGCTGAGCCAAGCCCGGCTCATAAACTGTATTATAAATATATTGGAGAAATGAGTGGAGGGAAGTACTTGTGTGTACGCACATGCACTCATGCAAACAGGTGTATTATGTGTATGTTTGTTTAAAATAACTAAGTATTGGCCGGGCGCAGTGACTGATGCCTGTAATCCCAGCACTTTGGGAGGCTGAGGTGAGAGGACTGCTTGAGCCCATGGGTTCGAAACCAGCCTGGGCAACATGGTGAGACCTCATCTCTACAATAAATCAAAAAATTAGCCAGGTGTGGTGGTGCGTGTCTGTAGTCTGTAGTTCCAGCTATTTGGAAGGCTAAGGATTGCCTGGGCCCAGCAGGTTGAGGCTGTGGTGGCCGTGAGCATGCCACTGCACTCCAGCCTGGGCAACAGAGTAAGATTTCGACTCTAAGAAAAACCAAAACAAAATAAAACAAAGTATTTAACTAGTATAACAGAAAATCAATAAGTCATGTTCTATATATATATATATATATATATACACACACACACACATACATAGTGAAAAATCACAGTACAGTTACATTATTTTAGTATATGCAAGCAAATACTAAAATAAATAATATTTTTTCATTTTTAATACAAACGAGGTAGTGAATGGGGTGTCTGCTGCCTTTCTTTATAAAGCTGTTACCAATATTTTGTTTTTAAACTCTGTGTACCTTTTGCTTTGGTTTGTTTAAATGCACTCTTTTAAAACACTCAGTGATGTTACTGTGATACAGTTGGTACTCAGATTTAAGCTTTTATATTGCACCCTTTCTACTGCTTTCTGTTAAGATCAAAAGTCTGTAGCTTAACCAGAAAGTGTTTTAAAGTTACCGATTGAAAAGTTCCTATAAATGCCCAATTCAAGCTATTCTTGCAATGAAAATATCTTTACATATGATGGTGAAACATAAAGAGCTCTCTCTCCTCCCTCAAAAATGCAATCGTATTTGCTGTCTGTTTTATTTATGTGGCAATGAATTCACATTGTCACTTTATGACATTTCTTCTATCATCTTAAACAATGAAACTTCCCTACAACCACACATATTTCTTGAAGATATGTATTTCTTTGTAACACTGTTGCACTTAGTAGGCATTCAATAACTATCTATTGATTAGAATTGGCTATAGGAAAGAAACCAGCAACTCCAATATTTTTTTATCTCTGGAAGTCAGGAGGCCAAAATCAGCAATACCTCAATTGACACTAATTAGAATTGTGGAAGGCAGCTTAACACATGAGATCAAAGTTAAAAATAATTCTAGAATGAAAAACCTGCTGAAGAATCCAAATTGCACATTATTTAGTTTTTAAATAATAATAACATATCCAAAATATAGTTATTATTTAATTTCATACTGTTCAATTTTAGCTAAATTCACAGACCATTATTATTCATTTGTCTCAGTTCTGGCTTAGGCAATATGTAAATTCAGTTTGTCTATAATAATATTGACAAACACTGATAACTAATGTTGGAAAACTTAGTCATCACTGCAATTCTCCAACAATGGTTTAAAATATTGGCTATCTATTGTTGGTTTGTCACTTTTACAACATAAAATTCATTTTGAGGAGGAAGTACCAAATATGATGCAGTGTTTGGCACATACACCAGAGACAGGCTGCCTCGGTGTAAATCCTGACAGCTTGTTTGTATCTGAGTGATCTTGAGTAAGTTATTAACCTCACATGCCTCACTTTCCTCATTTGTACAAAGGAAACAATGATAATTACTTTGTGATAATGCCATGAGGATTTAATGAGCTGACACATGTAAAGGCCAGGCACATTATAAATACACTGTTGCTATTTTTCAATTATTATCTGAGGTATATTTTTTTCTAAGTAAGCATGTTATAATTTGATTATGTTACATTTAATGGTTCTGACAGAATTAGAAAATGACCCAAATGTATTCAGTGCATTAGGAGCCTCAATTATATTTATCAAGATATCAGAATATGTTTGGGGTTGTTTGTGAATGAATTATAAGGTATATAAAGGTTCAATAGGTGAGAATTTCTCCTGCTCTCCAGTTCATATACATTTCTTAATTTTTAAGAGACATTTTCTGCATATATACTAATTATGGAATTGCCAAACCATATATAATGATGAGGAAACCAGCTACAGTGGTTGTGTAGTTTCATACCATTTTGATGCACTGCTCATCAACCTATAACAAAGAAAGTTACTGCACATGACAGGGTAGCCTAATGTCTGACATGGTATAAGTGCCTTTACCACTTAGCGATCCTAAAGTCCCCTTGGTTCACAGTAGAGCCTCTGATTCTGAGCCACATCTTGTAAACCTTGGAAATAAGATGCATGCTATAGATTGACATAAAACTAGACTTTGTGCTATCCATTATATTGATCATAGACCTGGAACTAACAAACTGAGAGTCAGCAGCTGCTACCATGGCTTCTGCTTTCTGATTGCTGTCACTGTGCCCACTTAGAAGTGTTAACTCCCACCTAGTCCCATGGTCTCTCAAATTCCCTTCTCCTCTCTCACAGCCTATCACTGCAGCCTTCAAAGGGCTTGATTCTTCACCACTTTTCCAATCTTTCCCACTGCTTCTCTGCCAAGTTCAGTCAACACCCCTCACTGAGTTCGCCACGAATTTCAAGACATAAAAAGAAGAAAAGTTTCTCTAGTATAAATGTGTTTCTGTCATCTGGTAAGCAGTAGCAGGCTGATACATGGTATAGTTTATGCAGCAGACAGTAACTGTGCACCACAGGATGCATGTGGCATCATGAAAATTACTGGAAATATAAATATATATAATATATGTTATAATATATATACCTGGAAAATATCATGCAATGAAAATATCTTCAACAAGATAGTTTCCCTGGTACTATGCATAGAATCAAACTCTGGGAATCATCACAATGATATAAATACTTCTGAATTTTTAATTTACTAACGAATATCATGCTTTCTGAAAAAAAAGTGTACCACACCTCTGATAACAGATCATTATAGTTTTATGAAAGATGGATCATACTTCAAAATACTGTAAACTTACAAAATTGCTTACAAGCAATTTCAGGCTAACATTATGATTATAGTTAATATCTTCTTACAGATTCTTATATTTAATAAAATTACATTTATTTGAAAACAACTTTGGTCTGTTTTTCTGGTGTTTCTTTTTCTTCAGCTTCCTGATTTTGTCAACTCTTGTGTTACATCTAGATTTTCACTCATTTACTCAGTTTTTGAGTTTACTTTTTGTAATTTTTCTTATAGTAATGTGGTTTGAGTACTACTTGATGTTTCTCTATTCATTTGAAGTTATCTGGGGATTTTTTGCACTAGGAAGAAAATGGTTCTATCTAGGAAAAAAGGATTTGAATTTTCTTGTTGTTATTGTTGTTGTTGTCAAGACTACCTTGTTCTTTGGCATAGATAAATGTATTTTTAAAAATCAGCTTCAACCTAGGCTTCACCTCATCTTTACAAAAATTATAAAATGAGCTGGGTGTAGTGGCACATGCCTGTAGTCCTAGCTATTCTGAGGCTGAGGCCAGAAGATCACTTAGTCTCAGGAGTTTCAGGCTGCAGTGAACTATGATGATGGTACTGCACTCCAGCCTGAGGAGCAGAACAAGATCCAGCTAAAAAAAAAAATAGTAGTAGTAGTAGTAGTAGTAGTAGTAGTAGCAGCAGCAGCAGCAGAAGCAGCAGCAGCAGCAGAAGCAGTAGTAGTAGTAGTAAAATTCAGTATTCACAGAAAGGAGGTGACTTGGGGATACCCTTTTCTGCTCCTCTCAGTCTCTGGGAGACTCTTCCCTGGAGTACCTTTCCAAGACTAACACTTACGCTCTGCATACCGTTAAGAATCTTTCTTATGGTTCTCTAGTACCCTGTGGTTTCATCCACCAGCTGCCAAACTTGTTCTCTGTACTTTTCCCTCTTTCTTAGGTGTGATCTAATCTGTGGCTGGCCACCACTAGTATCCTACTGCACTCCCCTATTTAAATCTCTGTCTCCACGTGACTCAGCATGGGTTTTGGAACCGGCTCTTCAGGTTTCATGTACTTATTTTCAATTTAGGAGTATTTTGAAGTTTGGTTGCTGGTACTGTTTGTCTGCTAGTTATTCTGAAGGCTTGGTTATAAGCAGTTTTATTTGATTTCTTTGTTGATTTTTCAGCTGGATGTTTGGAGAGATCAAATTTACATAGCCAGCATTATCCTACAGGAACATATAGACAATTCACCATCTAACAAATAAATAGGTTATTTGCTAATTAGGCACTAATTAAGTTACACTACACCATATTATTTCTACCAGTTTGATAAACTTTTATTAAATTATATGTCATCTCTCATCAATCATATTCTACTCATGTTTGAAATCATTTTTTGTTTCCAGGTTTTTCTTTTTCTTTTCTTTCTTTTTTTTTTCGAGTTGGAACCTCACTCTGTCCCCCAGGCTGGAGTGCAGTGACATGCTTACAGCCACCGCAGCCTTGATCTGCTGGGCTCAGGTGATCCTTCTGCCTCGTCTTCCAAGTTGCTGGAACTACAGGCACACATCACCATGCCTGGCTCAATTTTTAAAAAATTTATTGTAGAGATGAGGTCTCATCAAGTTGCCCAGGTTGGTCTCGAATGTGCAAGCTCAGGCAATTCTCTCACTTCCGCCTCCCAAAGTGCTGGGAATATAGGTGTGAACCACCATGCTCGGCCTCTTTTGCATTTTTATTAGGTCTCTCTTATTTTGACACATTGAAATTATACCACATGAATATATTGACTAGAAAAGTATTCTGAGTAAGTGGAAGGCAGAAGCCTTGCAATATCTGTGTCTAACATACATGGAGCAGTATTTTGTGGGAACATTCTGCAATGGGCCCTCTCTACATCTCTTTTTCTGTCAGCACAAACCTGAGGATCTTGCTTTACTAGAGAGATAAAGATGGCAACCCAATCACATGAATTAGGCCAGGATCACTAAAGCATATAATAAAAGATACCTATCATGGGCAGATTTAAACTCCGCTCAAACAAATACCACTGAATGGCAACAGACAAACCAATAGAACCCTCCCTAGGGACAGGGTTATTTAGCCAAGGCTACTAAAATATAGACGTGTGTGTGTGTGTGTGTGTGTGTGTGTGTGTGTAATTTGTGTGTATTGTTTCTTTGTGATTCTGAGTAACTGCACATTATTGAACAGCAGAAAGAACAAAAAGTTGTTCATAAGTACATAACTAAAAAAGCATCAGTGTTCTCATCTTTCCAAATATGCCTTTAGTCCATTAAAACATTTTTTATATACTCATAGCAAATTACATTACTCAGGTTGATTATACTGAATGTAGCACAATAAAACTATTCAGTATTATCATAAGCATTGAAACACAGTTATAAGAGCTTTAATTAATGGGAATCATGTTTGTGGTATCTAAGAAATTCACTTCATATCAATCTAGATTCATCCTATTTGAATTGGGGGACACAATATTTACTACTATTAACTAGCAGATGCTGTGCTGTGTACAGTATCAGCATTGTTGATGAGGTAAGCTGTTAATATTGAAGACTCCATTTGTGAATTTTTCCTTCTATAATTTACATAACTTTTATATCAAAATCTTGCAGGACATTCTGAGATTATCTTCTAGCCATTCCAACCTCAAATTGTATAAATTATGGCAACAAAAACTGGTTTAATACAAACTTACAAGAACATACTAAAATTCAGAACTGAAGTTGCCTATTTACCTTTAAAGGAGCCACAACTGGTAATCTGAGGTGTAACTAATATATGAAGAAAAAGGGACAAATTAAAAATTTTATACTGTAGAGGATGGGAGGCTGGTAACACCTGTGTCTAAAGCAGTTCAGTAGCCCTAAACCAATTTGCCTAAATAACTTCTTAGCCTGTCCTTCAAACCTCATCTTATTATTTTTGTACAAGTTATTAAAATGAAAATGAAATAACACTAGTTGACTAAAATTAAAATTAAAATACATTACAATTCAAGAAAAATAAACACTGAACAATGTAAACACTGAATGAAAATTCTTATAAAATATTCAAAATAGACAAAATGGAAAAAACACTTAGAACAAAACAGGTCCATTATTTCCAAAATTTTGCATGTCAGTAAATACTTTAACAAAATGAGGTCACATGTCCTTTCATAAAAATGATTTTAAGACATTTCACATTTTTTTAAAGTGGGCAGGTGGACAGAAAGGAAAAGACATTCCAATGAAGGGAAATCACTCAAAAGTGGTAGTATTTTCCAGATGAGGAAGTTGAAGCTTTAAAAAGTTTCAATAACTTGTCTGAAGTCACCCAGTTGAATCAGCTAAGAGACATGTTTTAAAACTGAATCCCTGTCTTATGATTACAGATCAAGTACTTAATGCCACAACATATTGTGTCCTGATCATCTTGTGTTAAAGCCTAAGGGTTCAGGTTGAAGAAGTCTTATAGAATGATCTTTTTTTGGCTGAAGATATGGGAAAGAAGCATGTCACTTTATCACACAGAATAGGAAAAATACATATACATGTGTATGGTATATTTTACAGAGCTCTTTAGAAAAGACACATTTTTTAGAAGCAAAAGACAAAGCAATGAGACAACCTGCCAAAGCTAAGAAATGGCTGAGCAAAAAGGAATAATTAGCAAGGACTAGACTCTTGAGAGTATATGAGCAATTTAACTGTGGATATTTTCCAAACACCTCTAATGCACTAAAACTTAAGGGATTTATCCAGTTTTCCTTTATGATATTTATGTTTATAGTTCTTTCCAAAGAGAAGTTAAAGAGCTGCCAAAAACTAAGAAAGAAAGGCAAGGCAATCAAAGATGCATCAGGATATTACAAACAAATTAGATTGGAAAGCCGAGTGTACATCAGTGAAGCAATAGCTGGCCAACTACAATTTTCATAGTCGACATATGAAGCACAGAAAGCAAGGACACCACCAACCAGTAGGTAATAGGAAATGACTTAAAGAGTTTGAGATGAAACATGGCATTGTTCAAGCATTTCAACAGCGGTGTTTATAAAATAAACTAAAGAGAAATAGGAGGAAACAAGATCAACTGGAAAGTCATTGCAGCAGAATATGATGATGTTGGTCCAAGTGAAGGAAAAAGAATGAATGGAAGAATTAGCAGAACTTGGTGAGTAGTAAAGTGGCTACGACAAAGAAAAGGAAAGTTCACAGAGAATTCCAGGGTTTTGAGTTTGAATGACTGGAAGAATGGAGGTGGCACGACAGTAACAAGCAAGCAGTGCCCATCCTTCCTTTTTTGCTGTCTCAAATTTCAAATTGTAAATATTAGTTCCACTTCTACTCAGTGCCTGGACCAAAGCAGATAAAAGCCAGAAAGAGATAGGTGCTTCAGATTTGGAGTCACTCTAGCTCCCTCACACCTGTTACACAGTGTTATGAGTAGATCCAGACCATAGATCTGCCACAGTAATAAAACGTCTCCAACAAATCCATCAGGTTTTTCTCTACAAGATGAAAGTTTTCATTTTCTCTGACTATGAAAGTGCATCAGAAATAAAATGCAAATACAGAAATACCTAAATCCTAATTACCAAGCATATCTACTGTATGTCAATGCTTTCTTCATGTTAAGAAATATTCTAAAATAATTCTAAAATATTATTTTAATGGTTCTTTTCTTTTCTTTTCTTTTTTGAGTTGGAATCTCATTCTGTCACTCAGACTGGAGTCCCGGCCACCGTAGCCTCAACCTGCTGGGCTCCGGCGATCCTTCCACCTCAGCCTTCCAAGCAGCCGGAACTACATGTGCACGCTACCACACCCGGCTAATTTTTTTTGATTTACTGCAGAGATAAGGTCTTGCCAAATTGCCCAGGCGGGTCTCGAACCCTCGGGCTCAGGCAATTCACTCACCTCGGCCTCCCAAAGTGCAGGATTACAGGCTGAGCCACCAAGCCCAGTGGGGTTATTTTCTTATATTGTTAAAGTATTACATACATACAATTCCAATAATTGACATATGGTCACATTATAGCATATTACTATATTATGTATTATATTATATACTATTATAAAATTGACATAAAATTGCATGTATTTATCATACATACAATTTATACACACACACTGTCTCATTTCAGAGAATGTTTTTAAGTATATATCTATGTGGAATAACTGAATCTATCAATGCATATGTTATTCCATGATTAACATATGCATCATGTCACACAGATGTGGTGAGAACACCTAATATCTACTCTCTTAGTATTTTTCAAGAATATAATATATTGTTATTAGCTATAGTCACCACGTTGCACAGTAGGGCTCTTGAACTTGTCCCTCCTAACTAAAATTTTGTATCCTTTAATTTTAAAATAATAGTTTTCAATTGGATAAGCTAGAATGGCATCTCATTATCATTTTGAGTAATAATAATCTTATTAGCAAGTCTTGATACATTTAAATATTTTATTGGTCATAGTAACCATTCATTTCTCATTTATGTTGAAAACAATTTTCTTTTTTTTAATTAAACATATTTATCATTATAAAATCGTGGGGTACAGTTAAGGGTTAGTTATACAAATGCACATCATTCAGGCACCCTTGTTAATAAGGGGTGTCTCTCCATCCCCAGACAGATATTGGAAAACAATTTTCAATTATTTTCTTTCAATATTTACATTGTAATGCTAAATTTGTATGTAGTTAAATATCTCTTCTTTTTGGATTTCTGTCTTTGCCATCATATACTGAAAATCTCTCTACATTCTAAGTCACCCAAATTATATGTTGGTACTTTTATTATTTTCATTTTCACAACTAAATCTCTCATGCAAATGAAAATTATATCAATATAAGGAGTGAAGTATTGACCAGACTTTTATTTTTCCAAATGATTAGTTGGTTTTATTAAAGCCTCTTTTGGAGTAATCTGCCTTTTCCATGATGATCTGAAATGCCACTTTTATCATATACTAAATATCTATATACCAGATATATTTGAAAATCCCATATTGCTTTATTTATCAGTTTTTTTATCTGTACTACAATCCAACTCCATCCTCTTCCAACAAGAAAAGGAGTCTTACCCATAATTCTGGGATATTTAGCTTCTTCTCAAGAACAGAGATTGTCATATGAGAGTTATTTAGTAGATCTATGCTTGAAACGAATGTTATGATTACTTTGAGTGAGTTTGATGGACTTAATGATAATCAAACTATCTATGGAAATGTTTGCAGATATAACTATGTAACTTAAGTATGTAAAAAATAAACAGAACTCTACATATTTACTTAGGCATATATAGCCAAGGAAATATATTTTAAGAACAGAAAGAATAAAACCTTTAAAAAAGTCCTTCAGCCCTCACCTTGAGCCATTGTCATAGTCTCCTTATTGGTATAATTCCCATCTCTATTATGACCCTTTTCATGGCCTTGCACATTATGTCAATAGTGATCATATAAAGCAAGTATGACTTTTCTAAAATATTACAAAATCATCAACAGTACCTCAATAACTATGGAATATATTATAACCTCTTCCTAATACATAAATAATATGAGTAAAATCCATATATTTTGTAATATATATGCCTTTTTCTCTAGCTGTACTTCTTGCTTCAGTCAATATGAAAACTATGCTATGTGATGGTTCTTAGTCTTTTCTCAAATCAGGATAACCATTCCCTTTCTTAACCATTCTACACTTTCTTATCTTCTAGTCTCAGTTCAAATATCACTTGTTACACAAAGCTTTTCCTTGGAATTTCTAGATGAAATAATATGACTTCTTTGATGTACTCATTATGCTCTTTTGCAGTAATGCCACAGCATCTGTAAGACTCCATTGCAATTGTTTGGTTAAACGTCCTCCCTTCTGAAAAAGTTCTGGAAGGGGTGAAACTATGCATCTTGGCACCCTTAACATCAGAAAGAGTGCTAATATGTAAAGGTTCAATAAACATGTGGCCATTGAACAGAGGCAGTGTTGCAAGGAAATCAAGAGCATGGGTTTTGTAGAGAAGGCTAGAGTCCACTTACAACCTGTAGTATTTAATGGTAGCTTGACTCTGAGTATCTCCTTACTGTCTATGAGAGTCTGTTCCCTCATCTGTAAAATATGAATAACACACTGGCAAGAATATTATTAGAATTAAGCAAGTTAAGGTAAGTAAAGGATTTAGCACAGTGCTTGGCATAAAAGATGTGCTTAATGGTAGCTATTACTAGTAAAAAGTGTTAAGTAGTGTCCATTGTAGTAACTATACAGATTTGTAAGGATTGTGTTTATATTTTAAAATATGTAAATAAAGATTTCAAATAGTAGATTTGCTTTTGTTCACATTATTTATGTATAACATTAGTATTTTAAATTTCTAGTAATTAAAGTTCTATTTATTCTTGTTATTTTATTTTCTTCATCAAAATCATAACAATGAATATATATCATCTTCACAAATTACCTTGTAATATTTATTAATGTTCATCTTCACAAATTACCTGGTAATATTTATTAATGTTATAGGGTTGGTAACAACTCCCCATGTACAAATTACCTGATGAATTTCATAAAATAATTAATTTATTGACCAAAATACAAATTTCCTTAGTTAAATCAGCTAAATTGTGTCAATTATTACATATATGTTTTAGAAATCAGGACTCTGAAGCTATTTCTATAATTTTTATGTAGTCTGTTGACACTGATGGGGTTTTAATGATAAACTGTGTATGTGGGGAGTATATTAGGTTTAGCTTTGTTTATTCAAATACAAATTAGTACATTTATTTTTTTATTGATGGCCTATATACTTCCCAAATTAATTACAGGTGGCATCCAAATAAAACTATATGCAAATATAATTTTAGTACTTTTCATTTCACTTATATTACACTGAAATTCTCAGGTTTTAATTCTATAAAGTCTTCTTACCATATATTATATAATCAGGTTTCTTCACCATGGGAAGAAAGTCACTGCAAGTCAGGAACCATGAGTTCAAGTTCTAGTCCCAGTTCTGCCACTACAAAAGCACACAACTGAGGGATATCAGATAACTCATACCGTCATCTGTTAAATTAGCAAGTTGGACAGGACATACCTTTCATCCTATCACTTATCTTTCTTCTAAAAGATTCATTCTCTTTATTAATCTTAAAGTCCCTAACTATCCTACAGCTATTTGTGTTTTATATCTAGATTATCTTCACATTTATTGAGAGATATTAGCATGGACACTAACAACTATGATAAGCAAGCATTAAATTAAAAAATGATTTGGAGTTATTGTGGACTGTTTTGAGTCTCAAGACCTCCAATGGAAACTTAACATTATGGAATAAATAGCTCCAAAGTCTCTCCTAGTTGAAGAATTCAAGGAGAACACGTTTTTTTCTATTTAGCATGTATTTTCCCTCTGTGCATTTAGCACTCTTGTGTTGGGAGTCGGCCGTGGAGGCCTGCCTGAGCGTTAGGGATACAGGCGGGCTGCAGACCTTGAGACCACCAGGCTGGTTCAGGAGTTGAAGGCCCATTCCCTCCTCCTTTCTTTGTTGTTTAGCATTATCCACTGGCAGGGACTTTTATGATCTAAGCATGAAGTTCTGAGAATATGACAGGCATGACTGACTCTAGAGATCCAATGTTCCCGTTTCTCACAGACTGTGGTTTCGGCTTTAAACTTAACACAGTTCAAACTCAGATCACATTTGGGAGCCTTAGACATAATACAAGCTTCTTTATAAGTATTAAAAAATATATTTATAAAATTAGTATATACATTTAGAGGGCTGTTTCCAGCGTTAGATGGTATAGATTATTATCTAGGGTTACCAGAAATGGCCCAGCACAAACTTTGGGCTGGGCCACATTCTTTAGGAACTGTTTTAAGCCATAATTAAGAGTTGTTTATAGTACAGGTAAAATTAGCACAGATAAGAAAGGTATTAGGATTTTAGTCAGTTATATTGCTTTTGAGGAATATAAACCAAGCATGAGGAGCAGTGAGATAACTTTGGGATTGCCCTTCCTCATGCTTGGGCAAACGCCTGGTGGGTGGGGGATGCCCCCCACCTACCTGGCTTTGTGTTCACGTAAAAGTCTTGTGATTTGATTGGGATTGTCCTTCCTCATGCCTAAGGAAACACCTGGTGGGTGGGGGATGAGCCTCACCCACCTGGCTTTGTGTTCACGTGAAAGTCTTGTGACTTAACATGTGAAAGTTTGGGATAAAAGACTCACAGTCGGTCCCAATAAACGGCTTCTGCTCATTTCACTGAACAGTTGTCCACTTTCTTTCTTTCTCTTTATATCTATCCCTCCATCTTTCTTTCAATATCTATCCCTACTATAGAATCGGCTTCTGCACTAGACAGAGTCCAGTCTCTTTCTTTCTCCTTATTTCTCCAGAATTTTGCCGACGCTGCCCCACCTTCCAGGGACCCTCTAAATCTCTTTTGGGGGTCTGGCCCCCCATACTCTTGCTCGTCCTTTACTATGCATTCTACATCTCCAAATGTTGCTTATTTCTCATGACTCAATCCAAATCCCACTACTTCTGTGCAATCTTCCTTATATTTCTGATGAAGATGCAGAGCAATTTATGTATACTTCTGTTATGACTAAGAAAACTTCCTATTTTTTCTTTAAAAGCAATGACTATGGTTCAGATCATTGTTCCTATTTCTTCAAAGAAAGTAAAAATATTGCTTGCTTTATAAATTTTGCCCCAAAATATGGCTGGTTTACTGAATGATTAAGTGACTGAATGCACATAAGCATCATACACATATATGAATGACTGAATGTAAAGCATGAGACAAAATTACAGAAAGAGCTGGACACTGAATACAGCCGTAATGTAGAAGTTCTTACGAACATCATGTGTGTGTAAGTGTGTGTGTGTGTGTGTGTGTGTGTGTGTGTGCGCGCGCGCGCGCGCAAATGTGGCTTTGATTATTTACATTTAATATAGCAAATGATACACTCTTCACCCACTATAATGAGACAAAGACAGGTGTTTTCCTCTATTTATCAATTTGAAGATTCTCTTGTAAATACTGATGTTATCATTATTTCCAACTGGTATATAGGTTACAGGATTTTGTCAGTTAATACCCTTTGTCTCTGGGTTTAGTCCTACTTTTGATAGTTGAGTACCACCTCAGCTATGTGGGGTCAAGTGTACTTGGATTAAAAGTGTTTTCAAAAGTCTTCTATGGTAGTAATTTTGTATGTGCTCTCTCACACACACTGGATTATCTCCAATACACCCAAGATGGAGCTTAAATTCTGTAATGTGGCTTACTCTTACTACTCTATCTCATAGTCCTCCTCCACTGTCATCGCCACATACTATGCTATTTTCTTAGACTGGAACATTAACTGCCACAATTTTTTTTTCATGAATTATTTTTATTCTTTATGTCTCAGCTTAAATGGCACTTTGGGACAAAGAAATTTTACCAAACACTCAAGAATAGGGGAGTATCTCTTCAATTCACTCCCTTATAGCTCTATATTGTACCCACTGAAGCACTTATCCCACTGTATAATGTAGCTATCTGTCTACCATTCTGTATGTTCCACTTAAGTGCAAGGTTCCTGTGGGCTAAAAAGGTGTCTTTTAAATTCTAGTGGCATGCACAAAGCAACTCTTTATTAAGACTTGATAAATGAAGGTATAAATGGCATATATGATAGTAATAACAATTTTAAAAGTTAAAGACAGAATTGTTTTCTAAGTCACCATTACAACAATGAAACTGATTTCTAAGATTTGATTCACCTAATGCCCCATAACTACCACAATCTTAATTAATTCTTATCAACTTTACATTATTTCTTAATAGTAACAGGGGAGTCAAAATATCATCACACATTGTGACTATGTTAAGAAAAGATGACTTTCAAATGAAATGTCAAAAATAAAAATTCAAAAATAAAATAATTTAACTGTGGAAGAAAAATCATGTAACTTTTGTTTGGTAAATATTGTCTGTATGTATCATTTTTTAGTAACATGATTTTTAACAGATTGAGTACTGGTTACTTTTTCAATGAATAAAAATAATAGACTGAAGTAATAAGATTAGATGAAGGTGTAAATGATAAGCCTAAGTACTCAGCAAATTTCTAGATAAAGGTTAAGCTCTACTCTAAATACACATACAAAATTCGCAAAGATAAATGATTAAGATCTTACCTAAAGAAATGTAACACCTATTTAAAATTAATCTAAACAAACAAGTAGTCTTGTACACCTGTACACATTAGTACTGAAATTATATTTTTGATATGTTGCTAACCATAATGATCGGTTTCTCTACTCCTATTAAACTCACTAAAAATTCTACTTTTCATTTCTTCTCAGTCATTAACTTCTCCAAAATCATATCGGCCCTGCACTTGTGTCAGGCATGGAATTGAGCGATAAAATACAATGGAGAAAAGGGGTGACATAGTTTATGTCTTCATGGAGTATTCATTCTAGAGAAGCAAACTGAAGGCAGTCAAGTAAACAAGCATAAACCTTTTTTTTTAACTTGTAGTTTCAAATGGTACATGTGCAGGTTTGCTACATGGGTTTATTGTGTGATAGTGAGGTTTGGGCTGCTAAGCCTGTTTTCCAAATGGTGTACAAGGTAACCAATGGGTACCTCCTTGTCTCACCACTTTAAGAGGTCCCCAGTGCCTGTTGTTCCCATCTTAATGTTCATGTGTACTTATACATACTCAATTGTGCTAAGTACGACAAAGGAAATAAACAGGGCACAGTGAGGGAGAAAATCAGGAGTAAGAGAAGTAACAGTTTGAGACCAAAGAAAGTTTCTGTTAGTAGGTGCAATAAAATCTGAGACATCAAAAATGAGAAGAAAAACACAGTAATACAAAGAGCTAAGGGAAGATTTCTGATGCAGAGAGAGAAATGCTCAAGATTCTGGGCAGAAATAAACATTCTTTGATAAACTAAGAAGGACTCTGTGACAGAAATTTCAGCAAGAGGAAACAAGGCAAGGTTGGAGAGATAAGCAAGAGCCAAATCAGACAAGGCCGTGTAAGCCAATGCAAAGAATCTGGATATTGTTCTAAGGGTAATGAAAAGCTGCTGAGGGACTAAGTCAACTGATGGCATGATGTGATTTGCATTTTGGAAAGATCACTTCATTTGTGGGTCGCAAGGCTAGGTTCCAAATGAAGTTACAACAATAATGTGCTTAAATACTTTAAATTATTAATCAAGCTAAAAAACAAATAATATGTTGTATCATTTCTACCTTGACAAACACACCTTTGTGATAAACTGTCATGCTTAGCTTAAATATGAAATTTTCAAATTCCTTGGAATTTTGTGCAGGAGTTTGGTCAGCATATACTGGACCCCAGTCTAACTCCCTTTACCTTTTTTTAAATAGCCTTCACATTCAGCACCCCCAATCACAGTTCTTTCCACTCTCTCACCCCTGCAAATAGCCACATGCTGAGCCTCGAGATATGCATACTAGTGATGTCATCCATCTCTGTGAGGATGAACCTGGGGCAGGAGGTTATACAGAGTTGAAAGTGGGACAGAGGCCATTTGAGAAAGCAATGGGGAAAATACTGCGTCACTATGAGGATGACTCTTTTGACCCCAATGAGTGAGCAGCAGGTGGAAGAAGTCAGAGCAAGCACCTGGCCAAGGGTAGAGGTCATTTTAGCTGTGTATACAGGCGGTTCTAAAAAAAGAAAGGTATTGGAAAGAGTAAAAAATCAGAATTTCTAATTATGACAGAGTAAACTTAAGATGGCTAGACTCACTCAAGTGGTAACAGATTCCCAGTAGGCATCGGGACATAAGAATTTGTGATCTCTAAATAATGTCTGAGTGCTGGGTACCTGATTTCCTCTTCATCTCTACTCCTATTGCCATACTGAAGGAATTCAATGCAACAAAGTCTGGCCTTATATTTTCTTGATCATGTTTACTTTAATGATATTTACACAATCGTCTGTTTATTCAGAAATATCTACTGATCACTTATTACATGCCATTTTCCCACAAACTTAAAAAGTGTTCTACATATGTTCCAGACCCCCATGCAGCTTAAAATCATTCCACTTCAGCACCATGAGGCTTAATAGTTATACCTAGAACCTTAAACTTTCTTCCCATCAAATACCTACTTTGTTCTGAACTACTAGAGAAAATTATTGTATTATGTAGTTTAAGGTAGTAACAAATTCATGGTTCAACTATGGCTTATGTTACAACAGTCTACTATATAGTATTCTTTCTTTCTTTTTTTTTTTTTGAGTTGGAGTCTCACTGTCACCCAGACTGGAGTGCAGTGGCCGCTCTCGGCCACTGCAGGCTCGACCTGCTGGGGCTCCGGGGATCCTTCTACCTCAGCCTTCCAAGTAGCTGGAACTACAGGCGCACACTACCACGCCCGGCTAAGTTTTTGATTTATTGTAGAGATGAGGTCTCGCCTGCCCAGGAGGGTCTCGAACCTGCGGGCTCAGGCAATCCACTCACCTCAGCCTCCCAAAGGCGCGGGATTACAGGCTGAGCCACTGAGCCCGGCTTAGCATTCTTTCTGTATATCATTACTCAGCTCCATCTCCCTTTTCTTCTAGTGAATATTCCAAACTCTTACTTCTGCCCTGTCCACCCTTCCCTGTCATTCTGAAATGCAAGTGCTTTACCTGACCTCTATCTCATTTTGAGCTTTCTGTATATCATTACTCAGCTCCATCTCCCTTTTCTTCTAGTGAATATTCCAAACTCTTACTTCTGCCCTGTCCACCCTTCCCTGTCATTCTGAAATGCAAGTGCTTTACCTGACCTCTATCTCATTTTGAGTGACCACTCTGCAATAGTCAGAAGAGTTGGAGAGAAAAGGTTCTACTAATAACCTCTAAACATAATCCATTAATCCAAAAACTTCAAAATTCAAGACATTTAAAAACAGACAGGAGCCGGGCTCGGTGGCTCAGCCTGTAATCCCGCGCCTTTGGGAGGCTGAGGTGAGTGGATTGCCTGAGTCCGCGGGTTCGAGACCCGCCTGGGCAGCGAGACTTGATCTCTACAATAAATCAAAAAATCAGCCGGGCGTGGTAGCGCATGCCTGTAATTCCGGCTACTTGGAAGGGTGAGGTGGAAGGATCACCGGAGCCCAGCAGGTCGAGCCTGCAGTGGCCGGGAGCGGCCACTGCACTCCAGTCTGGGAGACAGAGTGAGACTCCAACTCAATAAAAAAAACAAAAAAGAGACAGGGAGAGAGCGAAGGAAGAAAGGGATAGATGGAGAACTGGAAGATGGTAAGAAGACTTCTTCACTCTATCTGTCCCCCAAAATTCCCATTTAAAGTTTGAAGACACAATATTCTCTTAATGGAGATATTTTCCAAGGGAGATGTGGCAGTCAGTGGCACTATTGTAATGGCTCCTTTGGAACTCGGACTCCTACAAGGTTGTCTTTTCAGGATTTGTTTGAATAGGGTATGTGTCAAGCCCAATTACAATCAAAGACCTGGTGTTCTTCTGGCATTCTTTCTCCCATCCCTTCACTCCTGCTTTGTTACACAGAAAGCTTGGGTTACTTCTTAATGAATGGCACATGAATTCTTAAGAACTTCTCATGCAGCAGGGACCACACTACTATTGGCCACATTTATTAATACATCGTTTCAGTGAGATTTTTCTGACCTCATAAAAAATTTTATTCAGAAATTTCCATGGTATGGGCAGTCATGGGCTGTCTTTTCCTCATCTCTCAAGTTGAGATAAAGTGTTCTACATATCTTCCACTCTACTTTAAACATCAAGGTCCTAAGGAAACTTCCTAGGAGTCTCTGATCAATAAGATAAATCCATATCCAGGCTTCAGTGACTCGTTGGTGTATTTCTGTTGTGGTACCCATCACTCTGCACTGCAATTCAGGGTCAAAGTAATATCTACTTTGTTTCTATATCTCCTTTTAATACACAAGAGTGGTTAAATATGTATTGCTGTATAAATACAGTTAATTAGTGTGTTAGCACAGCATAAATGTTACATAGAGGATCGAACATGACAGCTGTTCATAGATAATTGGGATTTTATTAATTTATATGAATAAATTTCAATATACTCATACTTGTAATCAATTTTTAATTGATTTTCTTCAAGTACTATAAGACTAAAAATAACTTACCTCTACATACCATTTATATTTTGCAATGTACTATTTTAGAAAATAATCTCATATTCACCAAAAATCTCACAGGGGTGCTGATATTAAAATACCCATGATATAGGTGATAAAATAATGTTCATTTTACTTACTCAATATCACAGGCACAGTATCCACTTACCTCAAAATATTTAAAATAGTCATATTTAAATCTAAAGACAAAAATGGATATTTCAAGTAAATTATAATTAAAAAAATAAACATTTAAGGTTATATATAAACACAATAAGTGTTCTCTTTGTGTTACAAAATGAGACTAGCAGACACAGAGAAGATGGGTCAAGCCAGAATCCCAAGAGTACAGTATAGATATTTCCATTCTAGTTGTACTCCAGTGAACCTACATCCAAGCACATGGATACTGAAACATAGGGAAGTGTGTTTTTCTCACTTTAATGTTAGATTCTTTGTATTATGATATGACTAGGAAAAAAGACATTTATATCACCTGGACTTCTGGTTTCTAATAATAACAGCTAAGATTTTTTTTAGCATTACTATGAACATTTGACATACACTACCTTAATTATTTAAATGCCCTCTTTGGAATACATTTTTATTCCCCTTTATGTTGACAAAGCTAGAATTCAGAGCAGAGAAGTAACTTGCATAAGCTCTCACAGCTAGTAATCAATAAAGTAAGCATCTAAACCCAAGATTTCCCTAGAGTTTACACAATTAACTACCATACTATGCTGATTTCCTCTCTGTCAAAGTCTATCCCCTGTTATTTCTGTGAAGAATTCCTGAGTTACAAACTTCGTGTCTCTTCTATGAACGTGAAAACAATATTACTTGTAGTTCTGTTTCACTTGTGCATATTATATATATCTATATCTATATATAGATATGGATATAGATTCTACTTTCCATATTCCTAAAAGATTGACTTTTTTTAATGTTGTTTATGATGGCACCAAAATCTCCCAGTGGAATTAATTAACTGATATTCTCAATTGCACTGTAATATGCAAAGTAATAAATGCCTTCTCAGATTAATAGCTGAAGCAAAACTAAGGTGGTTAATGGGTCTCAAAGCCTATTTATGTTGAGGCAATAGTGATTATTGTTCTTTTACAGTCAACCATATCATTAGGAGGAAATACAAGAAAAATACACCTCACCTGAAAGTGTTGAAAATAGTGTCTGTAAAGTGTTCAGTAAGAAACATTCTAATATATGACATAAATATGTTTTTGTTATTTTGCTTATTTTTATACATGTAGAATTTTTTTAAATGATTTAAGGTTTGGTAAGGTTTACTAAGATAGCACAGTTTAGGTTAAAAAGTAAATACATTTGAGAAAATAATTTAATGAATTTTATTTTATTAACAACGCATTCCTCATCACTTATGTACAAATTCTATCTAATTTTTCTAGACTGTGGTTTACAGAAATTGTCCTTGTTCAATTTAACTGCATGAAACTCACTAAAAAAAACTCAAATGAATGGCTAATTTCATCACCTGGGGGAATAAAATATTGGCTAATATGGAAGTTATTTCAAATAGCTATTATGTGTGCATAAAATTATGCTCTGATGTAAAAATCAGGAAAACATTTGGAAATGGGATTCTTTTTCCTTTTATTGTCATTTACCATAATCTTCAATAAAAGTATTATGAAATAATAATGAGATCTATATCAATCATTTCCAGGATGAACAAAGTTTCTTATAAGTTAGCCTTAGAACAAGAAGGCTATCTACTTTCCACTTGTATGTTTATCAGGGACATAAATTTACCATATTTCACCATATATACAAATACTAGTCTTTATGCATGTTATGTGAGACCATGTTATTAAAAAAATGTGTTATACTTGCATAAATGACAAAGCAAGTGATTGAATATACATATAGTGCATACATGTTTCCAGTCTTAAAAAACTTTAGATTTTATAATTGCTCATAACAGTAGTAGCATTAATGTCATAACTAACACAACATTTTATTTTTAACACAATTTCTTAAAGAGAGTAGAGATCAATATATTATTTAACACAATTAGCTGCCTTGTTATAAAGCACCAATTACCAATATCCAATTTATATGACCAAGGATATTCAAACTATCCAGAATAACCTAATCAAACATTCACTGACATGACTAGGTTAGGAATATTAAGCATCTAAAAGACTGACCTGCAGGTGTTATCATAGCCAAAATACATAATGACCCCATTTTCTGTAGTTTTACAGCATCCAGGCACAAGAAGAGTATTTGTCCAGTCTTCTATAATGGATTCATTTCTACCTATCTTTTTACATGTCTTCTGTAATCATTACTTTTTTAGAAGGGGGAAAAGCAGTAATCCTATGCTTCCAATATTTTTATTTATCTACTCTGTAGATCCTATGATGCAGGTTAGACACAATTAGAATTACTATCACTTAACAATTTCAATATAAAAATTGTTTTTCAATTTTTTTAAAAAATATAGTTTATTTAGATAGTAAATGAGAGAGAGAGGGAGGGAAGGAAGGAGGGTAGACTCACTCCCCAAAGCAGGGGATGGGGCCAAGACTTGGAAACACAACAACTGTGGCTCATAGCATGGATCGTGGTTCATGGTGACTGTGGCTTAGTGAAACAATGGCAGCTGACTGCTCAAAGTCAAAAATTTTTTTTTTAAGTTGGAATCTCACTCCATTGCCCACACTGGAGTGCAATGGCATAATCATGGCCACCCCAGTGTCTACCTGCTGGGCTCCGGCGATCCTTCCACCTCAGCCTTCCAAGTAATTGGAACTACAAGCAAGCGCTACCACATCTAGCTAATTTTTTGATTTATTGTAGAGATGAGGTCTCGTCAAGTTGCCCAGGTTGTTCTCGAACCCCTAGGTTCAGGCAATCCTCTCACTTTGGCCTCCCAAAGTGCTGGGATTATAGGCTTGAGCCACCATGCCTGGTCAAGAATTTCTTTTTTATTTTCCTGTATTTAGTCATGCTATGCTGCACTATGAATCCTTACCCATTTCTTTTCTCTTTTTTTTGAGTTGGAATCTCACTCCATCACCCAGACTGGAGTGCAGTGGCTGCTCCCAGCCACCGCAGCCTCAACCTGCTGGGCTCCAGCGATCCTTCCGCCTCAGCCTTCCAAGTAGCTGGAACTACAGGCGCGCGCTACCACACCCGTCTAAGTTTTTTATTTATTGTAGAGATGAGGTCTCGACAAGTTGCCCTGGCGGGTCTCAAACCCGCGGGCTCAGTCAATCCACTCACCTCAGCCTCCCAAGGCATGGGATTACAGGACTGAGCCACCGAGACCGGCTCCCATTTCTCTTGAAATATGTTCTGTTCCACTCTGATAAACACACAGACTTGTCTTATTCACTTTTAAGTTACATTTAATGTAGAGTGAGTAAAAATTAGCAAGTGAATCATCAAATAAAGAAAACAGAAAATTTATGAAGTACACCATCTCAATTTTCTTGCCTATAATATTTTTTAAATCTAAATTCATTATAATTAACTCCTGGCTTAAGTTTGGCATCACATTATCCAAGAGTGCACTAGATTTTTCAGGTTTCAGGTTAACTTGAAAATGTCTCTGAAATGCAATTCAGATGTGGGAAAATCATCTTGTTAGTCTTTGGAAGAATTTAAAGGGAAAAACTTAATTTGGTATTGTGACTACAGCATCAGCATCCCTTGTTTATTATTCATCCATTTGTTTCTTCATGAAAGAGTCATTCAGCTCCAACCATATACCAGGCACTAGGCTACAATTTTGAAAAAGGCTGTCATAGGCCCTCAGGGCTCTGAAAATCATGTGGCAGAGACGGAAGATCAATAAATTGACTGTTGAGATAAGCTTCAGTGGAGCTGTGCACAGGTGTAGGAGCTCAGAGAAGGGGCATTTGAATTAGATTGGAGTTAGAAACATTCTCCACAGGGAGAGAAACCTCACTGGAGTTCTAACCTGCAGGGCATGAAGGCCTTCCCTGGTATCAGTCTGCATTATTTACACACACACAAAAATTGCACCGTAAGAGGTCTTCGTGAAAAAATGTACTCTATTTCATAAAATTTTAAGCATATATTTTTTTTTCCATTTTACCAGCTCTGAATGCAGGGTATATTTTGAAATTGAAGGCATGTCATAGTTGGACTAACAGCATTTTTTTCTTTTAAGAAAATATTAGTGCATGTTATATTCAACAGCATCTTAAGTTCAATGATAAACAGGAAACTATAAGTCTGCAATCACTTGGGCAATATTTCTGCTTGGATAGTGTAACTAGCTTTGATTAGCTTCCCTCCAATTATAACGGGTTACATCTCTCACATACCCTCCACAAATACTTAAACCCTATCATAATTTCAGCTATCAACTTAGAAATTAACTTAAATAGCTTATGACTAGCCTATACATTGGCAAGATACAGCTGCAGCTCACCCATACTTCTCACAGATGATGAAATCATGAGTTCTAGATCCTCTCTTCTAAAGAGTCTAATTTTTTTCAGAAAATGTCAAAATATAATTTGAAAACTGTTAAGAATAAAGGGTCTAAACGTTCTCAACACACACAAAAGAAGTATGTGAAGTAGAGGATATGTTAATTAGCTTGATGTAGCCATTCTACCATGCAGGAGGGAAGACCCATAAAATTGGAATCATCTTTGGAAGAGTGGGACCCATGTAGTACACTCACTCAACCAAAGTTTATATCTGAAGTTTTGACAAGGTTGCATAACGGTGTGTGGAAGAAACATCTCAAGTTGTGGCAAAACAGGTGACTGATTCTTCCACCATGATAACATACCTATCCACATCATGCTGAGTGTTCAGCAGATTTTGACCAAAAACAGCACCAGCCCTCTCTCTTCAGTCAATCTCGCCCCAAACAACTATTTTTTTTGTTGTTTCCCTGAAGAAAACAGTCCTCAAAAGGAAAGGTACTGCCCATGTGGAAGAGATGAGACAAAAAACAGCAGAAGCACTAAAAGGCATCAAAATTCACAAGCTCAAAAGCTGTTTTGAGCAATGGAAAAGGTATCGCAATAGGCGTACTGCATCAGATGGAGAATGAAGATAACTGAAGTTTAAACATGTAAGAATAAGACACAATTTTTTATAAATTAATTTTGAGTTTTTTTGGTCTCCGTATATTTTTTTTAAAAAAGAAAGAAAACATGCTAAGCCAATACTTAAACTATTGAATCAGTGTTGAGAACTAGTTTATGGAATATTCTATTAGGCCCTTCTAGTTTTATCCTCAACCACCATTTTACAAGCTGATTATACATATCATATTAAAATCAGGTATTCTGATGAAAAACAGTTAGTGAGACTAGTTATTTCAATGGGCGATTCACCATATAAATCCTTCCAAGCATTCTGCTTTTCAAATGGATCTGAAAATTTCCACTACATAGAAACCAAACACCATATTTTAGATATACGAGTTTTAGATTTAGTTTTAGATATACAGTTAAAAAAAAACTTAGGTTCTCATTTTTAACTCATAATTATTTTCCTTTCAGTGTAACACTCTAGGATCTACCCTTGAAATGCTAAACACACTCCAGTTCTTAATATTGCATAACTTGTCATTCTCTTCTGTAAACTGTTTAAGATAGTTTATATGCACATAAAAATTGAAGTAAAAATATTTATTTCAAAGTATATTTCAAATATATTTAACATCTAGCATTTTAAGTACTTTAAGATATGCTTCCAAAATTAATTTTAATATGTATTTGCCAAATAGTTTTTGTTTTAGAAATCATAATAGTTCAATAGTTCTTTTTTCTAATAAAAAATATTGACATTAAATGGTTTAGTAGTTTCTAAAAACTAAATTCACACAGCAAATTAAAATGCAAAATGTGCTTGTCTGGTAAGATTATTCACAGGGAAACAAGGACATACTAAGTGGATAATAGTTTTGAAAGAGCTTACCTACTGAGGGTAAGATTTACATATTAATGATACAGAAAGTTTGCACAAGCTCAGAGGCTAAGCTGTGTTCAGGGATGAGCAGGCTTCTATTTAAAAGGTATATAACCCATTATAACCCTTTGTGTTTTTATTACAAAAAGTAGATCAGTGTTAGCAGCATATAGATGTAAGCTAGTTCCAATTTTATCTCAGGACTGGAACACACCCTACAATTATAAAAACAGTCTGGTCTGTTGCACCAACTCTATCTGGAATGTGAATTAGCTGATATGGAATGGTGAGTGGGGAAATTATGTTAGTATAATCTGGACATCAATTCGTTTATACCTTCAATATCCAATTTGGTAGTCACTGGCCATATGTAGCTATTTAAATGTAAATTAAATAAAATTAAAAATTCAGTTTCTTAGTCACCACAGTCACATTTCAAATGACCTTTAGCCACATATGGACCACCATATTGAACAGCAGTTATAGAACGCTTCCCTCATCAAAGAAAGTTCTATTGGATAGCACTGGTGTATACATAATAGTTCCTGAGAAGTGAACTGTCTGTCTGATGAAATTCTGAATTTAGCTGTTTTTGCCATAAAAACTAAAAAGAGAGAACCTATATGAGATGAAGAACATGCTAATTTGTTTCTCTATAGTAATCGTTTTAATATCTATATGTATCCCCAAATATCTTGTTGTACACTTTATATCAAAACAACGAAATTTATTTTACTTTTTATTTTTTTTTACAATTATTAGACTTACTGGAACCACCCTCTTGGCTGGAGTGAAAGACATCCCTCAGTATCTTTTACAGAACCACAAAAAATCAGGACCCTACAAAATCTGAACAAATATTGGGTCAACAAATCAACTGTGGGGCTTCTCAGATTAAGGAGATGTTCAGACTAAGGGAAGTAGCAGAAAGTAGACTTACTAGTTCCTGCAATTCCAACCAGTCCTCATAGCCACCTCTGCTTTTGCAGGCACTTTTCATAGAGCACAAAGTCTATGAGTACCACTGAAAGTAGGAAGCCACCAGACAATTCAGTAACATGTGGTACCTCTTCCCTCCTCTTGGCTCATTATGGCCACCTACTAAGTCTTGGAAGTGTTTATTGTACAGTTGTCCCTGAACTTGTGCATGCTTCTCTTACCATTAAATTCACAGTCTTAGCCCTTCCTTACACCCCTTCTACATGCTGCCTTCACCATTTTTAAAGGATAACGCTTATATTGGCCCTATAACTTTACTTCCTTATTAAAATTTTTACATTTCTCCATAAACTACTGCTGAGATTTTTATTAAAATAAGGTTGTAGTTCTTCATGATCTTGTTACACAGACTTATGATGGTGCTATCTTAAGTCCATTTTCCCCAGAAGCCTTATACATTTTAGTGCACAATTTACAAAATGCTACATTTTTCAGAAATCAATATAATAAATCATAGTGGAAACATCTGTACAGGCTTTGGGAACAAACTTGCCAAGATGCAATCAAACTCAAAATCTAGCATTCCTGAAAATGTCTCAAGATGTAAGGCTCAGCTTCCTCATCTGCACAACAGGGATAATTATAGTCCTATGCCATAGGGTGACAGAAAGAGACGTCATGTGCCTTAAAGGTAGTAAATGTAAATATGTGGCACTGTTTACTGAAAGCATATTTTCAAATGTTATTCAAGGACTATAAATTCCTAAAATATTTATATGATCTCATAAAAGTATTTGGTCATAGTTTCCTCCAGGGAATGTGTACAGTGATGAGAAGGGAGACATAAATTTTAGTTTATGCCTTTTTGTACCTTCTATTGTTGTTTGTCATGAATATTTATTACTTATTCAAAATAATAATTTATAATATTCTTTAAAGATTATTTGCCTGTATTCCTCTCTGTTCACTTTGGGGATAGATAAATTACTACGGGTAGTATGATGCAGAAATCACAAAAGCCAACCAAATCTCAAAATTAAAGAATGAAGTATTGGCTACTTTATAGATTAAGATTAACAAACCACAGTTTATATAACAAGGAAGTAAGGCAGCAGGAAAAGGGAACTAGCTACAGACAGAAAAATGAAGATATAAACTGCAAAAGAGATAAATTCAAAAACATGGCCTAGTATATTTTTCTATAAATACTTAAAATTTAAATTTATCCCTACTTAATATATCCATTATCTTTTTTTTTCTTATTTTAAAGATGTGGGGTACAATTCAGGATTAGGTATACAAATGTCCATTATGCAGGTACCCTTGTTGATGAGGTGTGACCCTTCTTCCCTGGGCAGTTTCCCTCAATAGCCAATCCCACCCCTTCCCCCCCAGGCAGTTGCCCACTAATGCCAGTCCCTTTCTTACAGTATTATGATAATTGTTCAAGGTCCGCTTATGCATGAGAACATTATGGTACTCTGTTTTTTGCTTCTGTGATAGATCACTGAGTATGATAGACTCTAAATCCATCAAAGTTGCTACGAAGTCCATATGTTTGTCCTTCTTTATGGCTGCATAATATTCCATTGTGCATATGTACCACATTTTTTTAATCCAGTACAGCTTCAAAATGGGCAGCAGTGTTGGTTCTGTGTTTTTGCTATTGTGAATAGAGCTGCAACAAACATGCATGTGCAGGTATCTTTTTTGTAGAATGATTTGAATTCCTCTTGGAATATTTCCAATAAGGGGATTGCTAAGTCATATGGAAGGTCATGATTATATCATTAGATGCAGAAAAAACTTTTGATAAAATCCAGCATCGCTTCTTGATAAAAACTCTTAAACACCTAGGTACAGAAGACACACACCTCAAAACAGTATCACCTACGATAAACCCACAGCTAACATATTGCTAAATGGAGAGAAACTGAAAACATTTCCCATGAAAACTGGAACAAGACAAGGCTGTCTACTCTCACTTCTTTTGTTAAACATTGTGTTGGAAGTCCTAGCTAGGGCAATTAGACAAGAGAAAGAAATCAGGCGTATCCAAATAGGAAACAGGAAATTAAGTTATCCCTCTTGGCTGATGACATGATACTATACCTCGAAAATCCAAAAGAATCTGTCAAAAACCTGCTTGCACTGATAAAGGACTTTGGTAAAGTCTCAGGGTACAAAATAAAAGTGCAAACGACAGTTGCATTCATATACACCAACAACTAGCAGGCAGAGAACCAAATAAAAAGTGCATTCCCATTCACAATAGTCACAACAAAAGTGAAATACCCTGGCATCTTCCTAGCCAGAGAAGTGAAAGACCTTCACAATGCAAATTACAAAATACCACTCAAAGAAATCCAAGAAGACAAGCAAAGGGAAAAATATTCTATACTCATGGTTAGAAAGAATCAACATTGTTAAGATGTCCATCCTACTAAAGGCAATCTACAGATTCAACACAACACCCATTAAATTACCAATGTCATTCTTCTCAGACCTGGAAATGACAATACAGAAATTCATATGGAAACATAAACAACCATGAATAGCCAAAACAATCCTTAGCAAAAGAAAGAAAGCAGGAGGTATCATACTTCCAGACTTCAAACTTTACTATAAGGCTACAATAATCAAAACAGCCTGGTATTTGTACAAGAACAGGCATATATACCAATGGAACAGGATAGAGATTTAGGAAGTAAAGTCTCAGTTTCCCAACCAACTCATCTTTAACAAAGCCTCTAACAACAACCACTGGGGAGAGGAGAATCTATTCAGTAAATGATGTCGGGAAAACTTGCTGATGACATGCAGAAGATTGAAACAGGACCCCTGCCTATCACCATACACAAAAATTAACTCTAAATGGATCAAAGATCTAAACATAAAACCTCAAACTATAAGAATCTTAGAAAGTACAGGAGATACCCTTATGGAAACTGGAACTGACAACCAATTCCTGATCAAAACTCTCAGTGCACATACCATAAGAAATAAGATAAACAAGTAGGACCTCATCAAACTGACAAGCTTCTACAAAACAAAAGAAACCGTCAGAAGAGCAGGGAGACAGCCCACAGAATGGGAAAAAAATATTTGCCAAATATATATCTGACAAAGGCCTAACATCCAGGATCCACAAGGAACTCAAACGTGCCAAAAGAAAAAAAAAACAACAGCCCCTTTAAAAAGTGGGCAAAAGATATGAACAGATACTTCCCAAAAGAAGATATACGGGCAGCCAACAGACACATGAAAAAGTACTCAGCCTCACTCATCATCAGAGAAATGTAAATCAAAACCACACTGAGATGCCACCTAACCCCAGTAAGAACGGCCATCATTAATATAACAAACAACGGATTCTGGATGCAAAGAAAAAGGAACGCTGGGAACGCAAACTAGTGCAACCTCTTTAGAAGACAGTGTGGCGATTTCTGAAAGAACTAGAAATATATTCATTGTCTTAAAATGAAAAATATTTCAAATGCAAAGCCATTTACATTATTCATAACCAATAAGCAGAAAAGTGTAAAAATTTCCTTTATAAACACAAATGCCCAATTTTCGTTCAAAAAACACTTTAACAGAATGTTTTATTAGTCAAATGGCACTGTCATTTTTAAACTCTTATGAAGGATCAGGCTTCCCTCTACCCTCACAATCGGTCAAAGACTAAGAAAATAAAAATTAATTACTAATAAAATGAATAAAATATGACACAAAAATACAAGTCAAAATATTTATTCGATTTAGGTAAAAATTACTCTGTCACTTGGAGTAAATGTTCTTAAATGCTAATTCTCATTTTCTATCTGCAGACAAACTCGAATTAAACACTGCTGGATTAATAGTGGTCTAGTGTACAGATCACATTTTGAGTAACACTGAAGAGGGCTAATATTCAATTAAATAAAAATGTCTCAAATAATTCTTGTCATTTAGGTATATTAATATGACCATGGCTATTACAGTAAACAATATTACATCACCTCTACAGTAAACAATATTACATTACCTCTCACAATATCTGAAAATTTCAACATATAACTAAAACAACCAAATAAATTATTGCTTATTTTAGGAATATTTGTGCAAATATCATTTTTATAAACATGTGATTTTATATGCCAAATATGAATACGTATGGAAATGCAGCATTTTCTCTACCTAGTTTATATAAATAAGGTAGAGGACAAAGACTCATTCCATTCCAATCTATATAAATCCATAAAAACATAACCACAATTAAACTGCTGATTTATGTATATAAAATGATACAAATCTCTAATACACAATTTTAGTTTTAATTAGTCAAAGAACATTTAAATGCTGCCTTATTACTTTGCTTATGTTTTCCACCAAAGGTAACCTAACCACATAAGTTTATATGACCTAATTTAGTGTATTCTATAAATAACTGGTCTAAAATATTAGACACAACTTATGACAATTAATAACAATAATAGGCCACAGCCACAGTAAAAAAAATTAGCTAAAATAAATTGAAATGTTAATAACTTAGAAATAAAAACAGTGGAACTTCAATAATAATAAATTTTTAAGTTAAACTCTATTGATCGTTTTCTTCATTCAACTTCCAAAAATATCAATTAAAAGTCCATACTTTTATTTATAAGGAAATCGATCTTTTTTTTTTTTTTAGTTAGAGTCTCACTCTGTCACCCAGACTGGAGTGCAGTGGCCGCTCCCAGCCACCGCAGCCTTGACCTGCTGGGCTCTGGTGATCCTTCCGCCTCAGCCTTCCAAGTACCTGGAACTACAGGCGCGCGCTATCACACCTGGCTAGTTTTTGATTTATTGTAGGGATGAGGTCTCGCCAAGTTGCCCAGGCGGGTCTCGAACCCGCGGGCTCAGGCAATCCACTCATCCCAGCCTCCCAAAGCAAGAGATTACAGGCTGAGGACCGAGTTCGGCTAGGAAATCATCTTATACTAACAAGGCATATGCAGGGCATTCACAATACATGGATTGACAATTACTGCATACATAATTGCCCATATTCATGTGTGCAACTTGGAACATTCAAATACATTAAAATTCTGAGGGTAGAATCTGAATATAAATATGTAAAAATTTTACTTCCCAAAGCGTAATCATTGGGAAATACATGAAATTCTTTTCAAGAATTTTATTGAAAATGGCAAATGTTAGATTCCTGTAACATGCTTTTGGTAGCATGTATTTTGTGTCAGTATTTTGAGTATTTTATTTTGAACTAAAAACACACATACACACACACACACGACAGTTACCAATTATATCTCCATACCATGAGCCTATTTCAGAAAGTAAGAAAAAGGGATAACTGGCAATTCATGAGTATTGTTTTAAAGAACAGTTTCTAATACTGTCGTCAAAAAAAATTCTAATTAATTCAGTACATCAAGTAAATAGGAAACTTTATCGTATTTACCACTGAAATATCATTTCTGTATCTAAATCTTCTTATGAAACTCTTAAAGATAAAAATTGTCAATAAAACATCTTGTTTCAAAATAAGCAAAAGTAAGCCGGGCTCAGTGGCTCAGCCTGTAATCCCATGCCTTTGGGAGATGAGGTAAGTGGATTGCCTGAGCCGCGGGTTCAAGACCCGCCTGGGCAGCGAGACCTCATCTCTACAATAAATCAAAAAATCAGCCGGGTGTGGTAGCGCATGCTTGTAATTCCGGCTACTTGGAAGGCTGAAGCGGAAGGATCGCCGGAGCCCAGTAGGTCGAGGCTGCGGTGGCCGGGAGCGGCCACTGCACTCCAGTTGGGCAACAGAGTGAGACTCCAACTCAAAAAAAAAAGCAAAAGTAATTGAAAAATCATGTTTAAGAGAATACTGATTTTAAATATATATTCATAAATTTAAAAAGCATATTTTCGTGAAATACTACAATTATCAGTCATTCAATGGTAAGATTTCTATTTGTACAGTGCTCACATTTGCTTTAACTTATTTATGCTACCTATACTCCATCTACAGAGCCAGAGATTGCTACCAAAACCTTGCTTCCTAAATCATGAAACCATTTCATCAAAATTTGGAGGATGCAGGCCAAGCACAGTGGCTCACATCTGCAATCTTGGCACTTTGGGAGCCCAAAGCAAGAGAAATGCTTGACTCTAGGAGTTCGAGACCAGTCTAGGCAACGTAGGGCAACCTTTTCTCTACAAAAAGTCACACAAAAAGTCACAAACAAGAATTGACCAGGTGTGGTGGTATGCCCTTACAACTCCAGCTACTCAGGAGGCTGAGGCAGAAGGACTGCCTGAGCCCAGGAAGTTGAGGCTGCAGTGAGCCAAGATCATGCCTTCATGGCACTCCAGCCTGGGTGAGAGACAGAGTGCGTCTCTAACACAAAATAAAAATAAAAAAAAGATGATACAAGAGTTTGTGTCTTCAGAGATCAAAGTGTTTCTCATTTTAGCCTCAGATTCTCTTGTTGATGATTTTGTGCTACTCATCATATATCTCTATGATTAATTAATCATAATTAATTAAAGATTAGAAAACTCATACCTTCTCAGAAAACATGAAGTTATGAGGATTGCATTAACTATAGAAAATGGTTTTGAAAATACAAAGTGTAAAGAAATTATAGATATTATAATTTATGGTAGGGCAGAAGGCTAGGATATGATTTCATGGTAAAAATATATACAATGTAAAATAAATTAAGATTTTATTTATTTGTCAGAAAACACTACAGTTATGTAATAATCATAGAAAATATAAGTTTTAAACAAAATATGCATTTAAAATTATTAACTTCTAAGGTAAATTCTCATGTAAATTAAGTTTCCATTTTATTTTCAGAACTGCGTTTTCATCCATATGAGGCTTTCTAAAAAGTAGAATTCACAACTGCTAGTAACACAGAATTTGGAATATAATTGCTTGAGTTGCAATACTGGATTTTCCACTCTATGACCTTGAACTTAACAATTTTCTCCTTGTTATTGTAAATATTAAAGGTGATACATTGTATGCAATATACTAAGAATATTACTTGGTAGCAGAGAAGTACTAAATTTTTTAATAATTTTTTTTATTACATTATTATTATGATTATGTCTCCATAGAATTTCCCTAGGGTTTGTTTTCCAGCTTCATATATTTTATCTTCTATAATTCTAAATATATTTTTCCATGGTTCTGATTGAGCACAAACATTTATACACAGTCACAGCAAATCATAACACATTTTGATGTCAGCCAACAAGGCAGTTTCCTGAATTTTGTGGAATTCATCACCATTCATCAGTATGTAATTTTGGATCAAGGTACAGGCAGTTAGTGGATTAACCTAGCAGCCATTTTCAAACATTGAACAGAGAGTTTCTTATTGCTTAGAATGGGTAAAGTATGCATGTTAATCATTGACATTGTAATCTAATCACCAAATGATAAAAAACATCCTGGGAGGAAGCAAAATCTAAGTGCTGGATCTAATTACATTACTATTCAGTAGCTTGATGAAGAAGATGGGCAAGTTGATGCAGTCATTTATACAATCAAACACTCAATAGACCATTCTAGGCCCCAGTCCAAGCTGTGACTGGAAAGCTGGTAGCTGTGCATTTCAAATCAAGACCAGTTGTTAAAGAGGCTCCAGGAACTCCAATTCATAGAATCTTTAGGTAACAGCAGTCCTACAATTTGGGTTATGATGATGTAACATGGTATGCAAGAAAGAGATCCAGTATAGAGTCAGGGAGGGATATTTTCAAATATCTGCTCTGCGATTTGCTAACTGACATGAGCAAGTGACCTAATTTTTCAGTTCCATTATCTGTAAAGTGAAGAATATGAGATATATACTTTTCAGAGATTGTGTAAATACTAGAGACAATGACTACAGAATACCTAAAAAATACCTGCACACAGCTACTATTCAGGAATTGGTGTTTTTTCATTGGTAAAAAATTTTTACCAATTAAGGAAAAGCCAACATTCAAACAACATACAAAGCTGCATTATAACTACTCACTAGAATTATATAGGCAACATGGAGATTATACTAGTCCTTCATATGTCAATACTTAGCACACATTAGGTACACAGAACTAGTTGCTGTGTTATTGATGTTGATGATGCAATTTATGGAATTATGGAAGAGTAAAATAAATAATCCATGTAAATCTGTCTCTCACACAAGCACAGAATCTTGTTGAAAAAAATTAAGTTTGTGCAAACCAAATGTAATAAAAATGTTCAGCAAACTATAAAAACTCTCAGTGGCTCATGACCTTACAAGGTGGATTCTGCCAATGAACAAAACAAAGCATTGTATATAATAAACATTCCTCAATTTTCTGCACTGGTAGAGAGGACAATCCAGAACAGGAGGTAACCTGTGCTTTACTTATATTTTTGACTCTAGAATACATGCTTGTATATGTATTTTGACCTCACAGTACCTGTTTTATTTTTACTGAGGCAAATTTGAGACATTGTTTTTGTGAATGACCCACTAATTGAGAAACAGAAACAGCTCATGCTGGTATTAGCACTACAGGGTCCTGTGGTGATGTAAGGAGTTTACTTGAAAAAAACATATATCCGTTTTGAGAAATCTATAATTATTGAGTCTTACTTATTAAGATGTTAAATACAGGATTTAAAGACTCCTCAGTATCAATACAGAGACACAGTAAAAATAAATTTAAATAATTTGAAAGGTAACTAAGATATATATACACATATATATGTGTATATTTATTGAACTTGTACAATTCTGAGGCTATAAGACTAGAAAGCATATAAAGAAGTAAAATTTAGATTAATAAATATCAGAATATCTACCTTAAGCTGTGCACCACCAATCTAAAGTAATCGACTTCTGGTTATATACTGATTCCAATGATGTTGTCACAGTCCTCTTTAATAAATGCCTTTGCCTTTGTGTGAGTTTTCTATATGAGAACAGTAGTTGCATTAATTCATAATCACATTTCAGTCAAAGAAGAATAGAAAATGAAAAATACAAAGTAGGACACTGTGCAAATGATGATAGCCACATATTCAGAAATAATAATTGTATTGGAACACACACACACGTACACATACACACACAGGGGTAGAGAGGTATTGGAACACTACAACAGAATATTAAATTTACTTTGTCATATTTTTCATTTATCTGATGATATTATGGCACTTGTTCCCAGACTGACGACACCTTGAAATGAAATGAGGAAACTCTGCTGTACAAATTTTGCAGCTCCATCCTAGGCTCAGGTGAATTTGAGTGTCAGGGCTGCAAACAGAGCACTAAAACCTTTTAAAACTCCCAAGTGATACCAAATTAGATACAAGGGTCAATGAGTTATATGAAAGAAGCCATAATTTACTGGAAACATTGCCCCATGATGGTTCAGTTTACTAAGACAGTTCTCACAACGTCCCCTAGAGGTAGATGCTGCTATCCCCATTTTTCAGATAACAAAAGGAAGCTCTTAGACCAGGGGTCCCCAACCCTCAGGGACCATGGTCTGTTAGGAACCGCGATGCACAGCAGGAGGTGAGAAGAAAGTCAGATCAGTCTCCGTCAGATCAGCTGTGGCATTAGATTTTCATAGGGGCACGAACCCTGCTATGAATTATGCATAAGGAGGATCTAGGTTGTGCGCTCCTGATGAGAATCTAATGTCTGATGACCCCCTCCACTACCAGTTCGTGGGATAATTGTCTTTCACAAAACCAGTCCCTGATGCCAGAAAGGTTAGGTACTGCTGTTTTTACAGATTAGAATGCAAAGCCAGTATTTGAGTCTAGATCTGTCCGATTCAAAACGTGTGCTTTTTATGACACACTATACTAAAACTAAAAAGCTTTTATAACTGGGGCCACAAAGAGATCACTGAAAGGAAGCTTACAAAGAACCAGCATTTGTGCTTTATTCAGCCAGCAGCAGTATTGTTTGGACAACTGCACATGAATTTGTTGGATCAGGAAATATCAAAAAGACAATACTTTCTGAGAAAATTTTCCTTGTAATATCCTGTATGCATTGCTTTTTAAGGGGAGAAAGTTGGGAAGTAGGGTATATTTGCAATATTTTTTAAATCTTTTAAAATGTTTTTATTTTTATTATTTATATGTGTGTGTGCACATTGGTGTATACACAAGCTTCTCCAATTCAAAATTAAAAATAGCATTCACCTAACTTTCAAAGGGAGCTTAATGCAGCCAACACAATATTTCAGCTAAATGGTCTCCTTCCTTCTCATTTAACTTTTACCCTGGGTTGCTAGTCACTGCTGCTACTCTCAGGTAGCCAAAGTAAAAAATACTCTTATATCATAAAGGGCCCATTTCAGCCTTGTTTGTGCTCCTGCTTTAAAACATCCTTAATTTTTAACTTATGCATTTTAATTAATAATAATAATAGTACATTGAATAATATTAGCCACAGTATTTCTATTAATCATTAATCAAACAGGGTAAAAAAATTAGGCACTATTTCTATAGTTGAAACTGAGGCTCAGGCAAAGAAGTATAATGTGAACTCAAATTAGGACAGGAATTATGGCCAATTCGTCTGCCTTCCAGCCCAAAGCCCTTTCCAAGGTTCTCTATTATTGAGAAATTGAAAACCCTCCCTCAGAGGCTGTACTAGTTTCCACTCCCACTAACCATGTAGAAGTGTTCCCTGTTTCCCGCATCTACTCCAGTATGTGTTGCTTTTTGTTACTATTAATGGCCAACCTGACTGGAGTTAGGTGGTATCTCAGTGTGGTTTTAATTTGCATTTCTTTGATGACTAGTGAGGTTGAACATTTTTTCTTGTTTCTTTTGGTTGCTCATATCTTCTTCTGAGAAGTGTCTATTCATATCTTTAAAATGTGGTACATATATATGATGGGCTATACAGCCATAAAGAAAAACAAGATTATGAACTTTGCAGGAACTTGGATAGATTTTAAATCTATAGTACTCAGTGATCTATCACAGAAATAAAGATCTGAGTACTACATGTACTCACTCATAAGCAGACCCTGAACACTTATCATACTATCAGAAAGGGATTGGCAGCAGTGGGACACTGCCAGGGGAGGGGGGACACATAACATCAATACGGGTACCCAAACTTTACCTGTATGATGACCAATTATGTACCTAACCCTAAATTGTAGTCCACATCTTAAAATTTTTTTTAAAGATAAAATTAGAAAGAGAGAGAAAGCCCCTCCCTCTAGATAGCTTATGCTCTTCCTAAGAAGATTAACATCACAGATACAATAAAACTGTTCACTGTTTAGTTTAAAAAATTTATCTGACACAGGTAAGCTGAGATTAAGTCTAATAATCGTTATGTACCAACCATATTTTGAGGAGAAACGATAACTTTATTATAATATTTCTAATTGACCAGTACATCTGATTTACCTCAGCACAAAGGAAACTGTTGGGCTTAAAAATAAAAGTAATATTTTGCAAATCTAATTTTAAAAATTCAAACTCTAAAAGTTTTTGTTTTCTGTGGTAATAATGATTTTTGGCACAAAGACTTTATTACTGAATTCACACCATAATACTCTACAGGAAAAGGCATCACATTGCCAATCAATCTTGTGTTACTTTAAAAGTATCATGGGATATATGCACAGCACCACATAAAGAAAACTCAAATTATTTACAGAAAAAATGGTGGCTTTGATCTGTATTTCACTGTGGCTAATAGTTTCTGCAGCTAAAATCTTTCCTCCTAAAAACAGTCTAACAAATTAAATGCATTTATAAATTCATCAAACAGCAAATGGTAAATTCTACTTTGGTGGGCTTTTTGTTCTTTTTTTCCCTGTTCAGAGGTAATGATACCTATAAACTGTATACATTTATGGTATACAACATGATGATTTCATATACATACTCTTTGTAAAATTAACAGTCAAGCTAATTAAATATCCATCATTTCATACAGTTTCCTTTTTTCTGTTTTTTTAGAAAGGGATGAAAGAAAATATTTAAAATCTATTCTCTTAGCAAATTTCAAATATACAACACAGCATTAACTCTAATCACTGTGCTATATAGTAGATCCCTGCATAACCAAAATTCTGTAACCACTGTCCAACACCTCCCCAAACATTCCATTCCTCAGTTCCAAGCAACAACCAGTCTACTCCCTGCTTCCAAGTTAGACTTTTTTAGGTTACACAGAAATAGTATCATGCAGGATATGTATTTCTGTGTCAGGTTTATTTCACTTAACATAATGTCCTCCAAGTTCATCCATATTGATTTCCTTATTTTTTTAAGGCTGAATAATATTTCATGTATATATAGTTACATATATATGAATATATTTTATTTTATCTATATTAATAAATATACAGAGGGTGCCAAAAATATGTACAAATTTTCCTTTCTTAAGAAGGGAAAAACACTGTGTTAAAATTATAAAACTCAGCCAGGCTCAGTGGCTCAGCCTGTAATCCCGCGCTTTAGGAGACTGAGGTGAGTGGATTGCTAGAGCCCGTAGGTTCGAGACTCGCCTGGGCAACTTGGCGAGATCTCTACAATAAATCGAAAATTAGCCAGGCATGGTAGCGCGCGCCTGTAGTTCCAGCTATGGAAGGCTGAGGCAGAAGGATCGCCGGAGCCCAGCGGTCGAGGCTGCGGTGGCTGGGAGTAGCCACTGCACTCCAGTCTGGGTGACAGAGTGAGACTCCAACTCACAAAAAAATAAAATAAAATAAAATAAAATTGTAAAACTCAATAAGATAAATACAAGTCACATTTAACTTCTGCAATTACAAAAGGTACTCACAGTGGTTACCATCAGCATCCAGACGCTTCTGATTACAATGGACAGCTCTTAAATCGTGTATACATTTTCTGGGCACCCTTGGTATATATATAAAACACATTTTCTTATACATTCATCCACTAATGGACACTTAGGTTGTTTCCATATTTTGGCTATTGTAACTAATGTTGCAATGAATGGGATGCAGATACTTTTTGAGATCCTGATTTCATTTCCTTTGCTTATATACACAGAAGTGGGATTGTCAGATCATATGGATGTTTTATTTTTAATTTTTTTGGAACCTCCATGCTATCTTCCATAGTGGCCGTACTATTTTACATTCCCACCAAGAGTGCACAAAGCCTCCCTTTTCTCCACACTCTTGCCAGCACTTACTACCTTGCTAATAGCCATCCTAACAGGTATGAGGTGATAACTCACTGTGATTTTGATGTGTGATTTTCCCTGATTCTTAGTCATTAACATTTTTTCATATATCTGTTGGCTATACTTATGTCTTCTTTTGAGAAATGTCTATTCAGGAATGTAACTTTTGCTCATAATAATCTTTCCCTCAGCTTCCACATAACACAATCTTCTAACTTCCTCACTAGTTTGCCTTCCTTTGACTCACTAATGTTCAGCACTCCTCATGATTAAAAGCCATGCCACATATTCTTTTCTGCCTATAATTTCCCAGATGTATCCATTTTCATTTCAACTATCACATACTACCTCCACTCAGATAATTTTAAAATCCTTCTCTTCATTCCTGACTCCTCCTCAAAGTATATGCCAATTACTCTTACCCATTGATACCTGAAACTCTTCACTTACAAAACCGAATTCACATGGTCTTCTAATTGAATTTACTTTTATTACTAATTCAGCCCTTAATCATATACTGTCACTGAACTGTTTTTCCAGTGTCTCATGTATATAGCTTTGATTAAACAATTACATTTTCAAATAAGAAAAGTGCTCTCTTAAAATGAGTAGCTTTCAAGTGAGTAAAGAACACTTTACAGCTACTCCAATGAGGTCACTTTACTTTAGGTATCATAAAGAAGGCTGAAGTTACCTCCAGATCACCCACCCACTCATGCAGTGACTGGTTTATCTGGTCCTGCACAGAACCGCAAACTCCTTGAATGCCAGACCTGTGATTGGGTCTCATAGTATTTCCCAAAGTGCTTTGATAGTTGATTGTTCTTATGAACTGAATTGCAACCCCAAAAGTCGCATGTTGAAGTCCTGTTGAAGTCCTAACTTCAAGTACCTCAGAATATGAATGTATTTGGAGACAGGGTCTTTAAAGGGGTAATAATGGTAAAAGGAAGTCTTATGAATAGGCCTAATCCAATAAAAGTGCTATCCTTACATATTAAGAAAAGGAGATTGAGACAGCAAGGAAGGATGTGTGCATACAGAGGAAAGACCAAGTGAGGACACAGCAAAAATGAGGCCATCGAGCCAACGAAGAGGCCTCAGAAGAACCAAACCTGCCAACATGTTGATCTTGGACTTCTAGTCTCCAGTACTGTAAGAGTTGTTTCTGTTGTGAAAACCACCCAGCCTATGGTATTTTGGTACGGCAGCCCTAATTAACTAATATAGTTCTCAGTATTTATTTGGTGAATTGATTTGAAAGTATAATGAGCTATTTCTCCTTCTTAGATTAGGTTTTTAAGGCAAATTAACAAAGATAGCAGACTTGAAATCATAGATTTCCCTTGTTCTTTGTATTGTTAACTTAGTGCTTTTACAATCACTGCCAACATTCAGCCCAAACTTTATATTAAAAATTTATTCCTTCAAGTAACTTATTCCTTCAAGTAACATGCTTCTAGTTGGAAGTTAAGGAATATCAAAAACACAAAACTTCCAAATAAAATCACAGCAGGGGCTTTCCTTTTGAATACTCGGCTTAAGTGTTGGAGGGGGCTTGTGAAATAATTTAATGTTATAACATTGTTTAAATCCTCTCTAATTTTGACTAAATCATTGCTTAACTCTTGAACAGAAAAGGGCTTCATGCAGTCGATTTCTACCCTAATGGCCTTCTTATTCTGATTCATTTATTTTATCCTGCACAGGTGAAGACAACAGCTACAAAAAGGCCAGGTCCTAGAAATCATTATGTTGTCACTTTAGCTGGTAAGCCAAGAATGCAAGTATTCAATAACTGTATATTGAGAACATTGCCTGTTGTCAATGGTTTTGAAGATGTTTGGAATTATCAACATGTGCTTTATTATGCAGAAAAATAAGACATACAATGAAAGCAACATATTGTAAATAATGTTAGTCTACCATATAAAATGAAATAAGAGTTATCTTGTGGGTCAGAGTTAGAGGCTTTCAAATCAGACAGACCTGGCTGAAGTTTTAGATCTTCTGCTTACTAGCCCTATCATCTTGGACAAATAATTTAAGCCACTGAGCTGCCAGTCTATTATCGATAAAATAAAAATACAAACAATAGACCTCCAAGGACTACTGTGAGAAAAAATAATAAACACATTTAGTATGCCTAGCCTATGGTAAGAATTCAAATAAGAGCTATATATTATTCAATTTAGTAATGCTGAACACTCTTTTCACTTACTGAAATTATGTCTTTAGAGTGAATTATATTTGGAAATGATTATATAAATACTCACATAAGCTTTATAAAGAAATTGGAGGCAGCAGTTGAACATATGGTATTCACAAAAAAGATACATTTAAGAATTCACCAGATATTAGAAAGGAGCAAAGTGTCACAGTGGTACTTTATGGAACACAGTATGGTGATACAACATTTTCATGAAAAAAAAAAAGCCCAAACAAATAGACAAATATAAACAAGAGTGATTTGATTTAGGTAAAATTGATGATTGGAATTATGCAAAACACTACTGGCAGAACTGTAGGCAATAATGACATGCGCAGTTATAATGCAAGTGTGTATGCATTCAATATAAAACAGATTAGTTCAAATTATGTGTAATCTTTGTAAAGAAAAAAAATCTGATTTTCGTACTTTTCAAGACAATCAGAGAATAGTATTTATAGATTTTAACTTATCAATATTCTTTCCGATGTTTAATCCACAGAGAAAAAAGATTTTGTTTTTTTGGTGTGTGCTCTTCCTTTCACCTGTTTTTGAGCTACAATTCTCCCTGTTAAAAGATGATTCTGAGATCTGCTTGGCAAACTACTAAGAATTTCAGTCTCTATATAACATAATAAATTCTTATTCAGTATTATTAAATTATAAGCATCATCAATATTATTTGTCTGTGGTGATTACTTTTGAAATTTAGGCAATTCATTCAGGATGCCAAAAGTTTACATAACAAAATTGTAAGTGTATGCACACACATATACACACTGAGTACATATGATATACATTACACACACACACACAACACACACACACACACACACACGCATGCACACATACTTAAATAAATACAATTCCATTCCAGGAATGTTTACTGACTCTTTAAGCACCATGGCTACTATTCTCATAGAGTTTCCCTGGAGATTGTGAGCCCACTAAGAAGGGGACAATGTTTTATTCATCCTGGGTATCAGTGACTAACACTATGTCAACACCGTTCATGAAAGGATAAATAAGTGAATTAGTGAATGCCTGATTTACACAATCCTCATTTTTAAGAAGCATATAATCTAGAAAAGACTTTTTTCATTTCCACCATTCACAAACCAATATGTTATAGACTAGAATAAAAATAAATTTCTAGAATAATGAGAAAGAAAACACGAAGACATACAATGAGACATACAATGATTCTGTAAGATTATTGTGGAAGGTTCAGTTCCTTTTCTCAAAATAGCACCCAACAGGCCACATATTTTATTTGAGTAATCCCACTTTTAACTATCACCATGAACAACGTGATGGGAGAAGACCCCACTTAAAACACGAATAAGTGACCAAAAAACAAGCTTGAAAAATTCTATTAAATTAGTTTAGAATAATCTGCTCAAAAAAATGTATCATTTTCTTCCTGTACTTTCCAGAAGTCTATAGTGATTCACCAACTGACAAAAAAGAAAGAGAGAAAACAGGGCACCAAATGGTTCTTTTTAGCAAACTCCAGTCATCCTGGCAATTCTGCAGAACTCAGAAGGAGTATGTGCACGTGCAGCTTTTCTCCAGAAAAGCTTCACAGCACCAGGCACTCTTCTTAAGTCAGGCAAGAAACCCAGTTCACTTGAGTGATAAATGGTAAATGTCATAAGCATACTTCTCATTTCCATTTCTTTGTTTTTGCAAATAACTAACATCCTTTTGTTGTGTAGCTGGAAATAATAAATTTCCAGCTACACTAGGCATTGATATCTCCACTCCATTCCCATGCAATTCTGCTTTTTTGTTATGTTTCAAGCAATTTCACCAATGAATGAAACATTACTAAAAATTGCTATTATTTGTATTCAAAAGTTAATACACATATAAGCAGCGAAATTTTTAAGAAAACATTATAATACTTTAAACTTAAATTTGAAAAACGTTTGGCAAGTTTTAAATTAAATATTCAAAATGTCATGCCATACCAGAAAATGTTCTACAAAATGCAACTGAATATCATAATATCTAGCAATGAGATTCTAAATTCATCGTGAAAGTTGTATAAAAATTGTCTCTGAAAATACCTTCAAAAGATCATACAATACTTATATATAAGTTTATATGTTTTATATAATCTCTATGTAAATCTAACCCCACCAGTTTTTCTATTAATGTTTGCACACTGGTCAAAGAGCTTGGCTTATGTTTTTACCAATAATATAACCAAAATATATGAATTCGTATCAATTAAAAATTTATTCAAAAAATGCTAGAATAAAACAAGCAGAAAAGATGTAAGTATGGGAATATATTTTATATGAAACAACAATTTTTTAAAAAGGATAAAAGAACCAACTGAAATATCCACAATGGGACATGGCAAAATATATTTTTACAATGGAATACTATATAACCATTAAATTCCAACACTCTTTGCAGGTATCAAAAACAGGAAATCAAGCCCATAATAAAATTTACTTAAATTTAATATATATCAACCATCCTTTAGGGACAAAGAGACATAGTATCAAATAAATATGCAAAAAAAAATTAGAATTACTCCTCCACTTTGATGCTATATGGCAATTAATACCTCATACCATTTACTAAAGCTTTACAAAGTAGTTGATTCTCCCCAACCACACTCACACTCACACTCATACTCACACAGACATATTTCCCTCACACATACAGACATATCCTGAAAGATCTGCACACGGAATACTGACACATGCTTATCTCTGAAACACCAAATAATAATAGACAATGGATCTAAATCCAATGCTCATATTTTCCCATCAAATTATTGGCGATACAAAAGTTGTAATCAAGGATACAAAAACACTTTAACTTCAAAACACACAAATTATTTAATATTACATAAACTTGCACTTATTTCAATTAATGTTATTCTATATATATTCTTAAAAAGTTTATTTGGTTTCATTCACATCATGATGGGTCATATTTTGCAGATGGAATCACATAGGAAAAATAATCTTCTGATTTAATTGAAAATAAGATACCATTTAAACTCTGAGCTTTATTTTTACTTCCTATGGAATGCATCATTGCTAGCTCCTTCTGCACTTAAGCTCTCTTCCTATGTTATGTGATGCCTCATGACACACAGAGCAATGAAAACTCAATTTTCAGAAAATGTTTAGTATATAAACAAATTAATAGATTGATGAAATAATGTAAAGATAATATATTTTACAAGTTAATATAAACAACATACTCATAGTTTGGGAACTGGTAAAGGAGCAAACGGAATTATTATATCAACCTCCTTGTTAAAACTAAGAATGCATTTTAAATGTCTGATGTTACTCTCATAAACTATTTGCAAAATATCCCAAGAAACTGTCAAAATACATCGCCAAGATCATCTTTTATATAAAACATTATTCCTATTTTGTTCATCTTAATTCACTTCAGTGGGAAACTAATTCTACATTTTTTAAGTGACAGATGTCAAAAGGATTGTAGCTTAGTTATCTTTAAAAGTATTTTAAAATACTCTTATTTGCAAATAGTTAAAACTTTTAGCATAACTGCATGTAGTAAGTAATTTCAAATTTGTTTAGTCTTATAACACTTCCTTTTAATGGAAGTTTACACAAAACATCCTAAATCAGATAAAAGTAATAGCTTTTATACAAAATTACTCTTTAATTTTCCCTTGGAAAATTTTCTTATAAAGTCAAGTCTGAAATGACATTTTGTTTGTTTGTTTGTTTAACACAAAGCTTTGAATCTGGAGTCCATCTCATTACTGCTATCTTATATCAGTCCCAGCTCAAATGTATTGATTTTGTTTAGTGCATTTTATTGTGAAAATGTTTATCAGTATAATTAACTATTTGTAAATAGTAACAGTTTACCTGTTCATGATCACCATTCAAATCTCATGATATCCTACATTAATACTATCACACAAACTGGAACAGGTAGAAAACTTTGCTTTGTTTCAAGTTGATCCTAAAAATATCAAATATTCTTAATTGTTTATCATAAATAAAATAAGTTGCACCTAAAGCTTATAATAAGCACTAGGATTTTTAAGCTACTGCAAATAAATGACTAACATTATGTTAAGAAGAACTAAAGAAATTCCAGAGTAGATTATTACCTTCCAATGCAATGGCAGAGGTAAGTCAAGTTCTTCCCATAACATTTACCAGGACAGCAGACCAAGTGGCCTCACCTCTGATATTAAATTTCAACATTCAAAAACGAAGCAATAAGAATAAATTAAGATGTATATGAATGCACTTCCTGAATTCTAAAGCTGGATGTAGGATAACTCTGTTAAGATAAATCGCCTAAGAAAAGTACACTCTCTTAGCAGTTATGTCCTTACTCCCTTCTGTTGGAGAAATTAGTTTCCTTTTCACATCTTTAGAGAGAAATCTCCTGAACTGCAGTGAGAAATCCTTAAAAAATCTTTTGCTTTCAGTTACTACCTACATCATATGAAAGGTTACAGAGATATTGAAAATAGCTAGAAAAGTGTATATGTGCACCAGTACATAAACCACCAGTGACGATTAATTCACTAATTAATAAGTTAAAAAAGATTTACTGAGTGATTCCTGTGTGTCGGGCACTGTTGGGGTACTGGAATACATCAAGATAAACTATATTGTCATGAAACTACAACCCAGTGGTAGAAGCAGGCATCAGACAAACCAACCAAAAAAAAAAAAAGGTGAGATAACGTTTTAGGTATTGATATTGATACATGATCCTAAATACACTTTGTAACTTAGATTGTGTCATCTACAGGAAGATGAAGTGGAAGAACAATGTTCTGATTTGGAGGACAACACCCAATAAACGTTTAATGTTGATTGTTTAGGTAGTTGATAATATTGGTAGTTGCTAATTTTTTTATTATCATTACCATTTATTCTTGAAATATAAATAGGATATAAAAAATGGTATATCAGAAGTGCTACAGGACTATGTCCTTTACATAAGAGCTAGGACCTAATAACAAGTAAAGGACCTAATAACAAGTAAAGTGCCTTTAATAATATATTAGAAACTGTATGTGAGTGAGATTCAGAAGAAACCAGTCTGATAAAAAGGACATGGTGGGGGGGGGTTGAAACTGAGTAGATCAAGAAGTTTCATATTATGCAAGTCCCATGATTTCCTACATTTAGGAACTTCAAAAATGTGGGAAATAGATAATTAGATATAGAATTTGCTATTAAATTTTCAAATAACTTTTAACACTAAGTCAGTTGTCAATAGGTGTTCAATCTAAAAGCAAAGTTACATATTAAGTATTTCACTCTGTTTTTTAAAATAGTGAGTGACTCTCTGCAGAACCAGGATATTTCTCACCAAAAATTAGGTGCCAGACAAATACTGCTAATATAGAAGCCTATTCTATGAAGATGTTATTCATTGTCGACAATCTCTTTCTCTACAAAGCCAGATAACAAATGAATGGACTGGAAAGGCAAATCTAGTAAAAATGGCCACCTTGCTCCTAAGGAACAAGATAAATTTAATATGTCTTGTCAACCGCCTATAGTTTGAGATCACTTTCTGGCAAAAAATGAACTTCAATGGATTTCAATTTAGGTTCTTAACAAAAAGTGAAAGCTAAAATTGAAACAATCAGAGAGATATGACACAGTCCTGAGACTTGTCCAAACCCTCTGGATCTGCACTGTACTATGTGAAAGCCACTCGCACATGAGTACCCGAAATGTGGCTAATTCTGTGCTGTAAGTATACAATACAAATCAGATTTCAAAGACTTAGGGCAAAAAAACATAGAAAATGTTAAAAGTAGTTTTATATTGATTATATGTTAAAATAAATTTTTATACGCTGTGTTAGATAAAATGTATTATGGAATTTAATTTCATCGGTTTCACTTCAATTTTTTCTAACGTGTCTTCTCAAAACTTTAAAATTACAAATATGATCTGCTTTCATGACTTGCATTATGTTTCTGACGATGTAAATCTAAAGAGCATTTGCACCATTGCTGGTGCTGGCCTCCTCCTCTCTCTTCTATGTCTTCCCCTGCCCTCTTCTGTGCTTTCTTCCTCCTCCTCCTCCTCCTCCTCCTCCTCCTCCCCCCCCCCTCCTCCTCCTTCTTCTTCTTCTCCTTCTCCTTCTCCTTCTTCTTCTTCTTCTTCTTCTTCTTCTTCTTCTTCTTCTTCTTTCTTCTTCTTCTTCTTCCTTTTTTTTTTTAACTTAAGTTGTACCAATGTCCAATATTAGGAGAGGGGGAAAGTGGAAGACTAGATTTTATTTCAAAATATAGCAATTTTGAAATAAAAATATTTCAAACACGATAGAATGAGTTCAGAAGTGAAAAAACAGAAAATACTTTTATATTATTGGTTCACTAATATAACTTGTTGATAAAACTGTATTGTTAGCCACTTAAAAGTAATCTAAAAGTATAGGTATTTCTGAACTCCTTTTACATATTTCATAGTACCTAAGAGTTTCTAATAAAATATTTTCATTTAAAACTTTAAGTAACCTCAATATATTCCAAAATAAAGCTGTTTCCCAAACAATTAAAGCATACAATGGGTATAAATACAAAGTTGCAAACTCATATTAATTGTACCTCTTTACTCTGACCCTCTCTTACCTTCCTCAAAATTTAACCATTTTTTTCATTTCCCAATTTTCTTTCCAGGTTGCTTACTCTATACCTTTTTGTTGCTGTTGTTCCTTCCTCTCTCTTGGCTCTCTTTACCTTCCCTTCTACACATTTCCTCACTCTGCTATCATATGTCCCTGACTTTGGAACACAATATAAGGAGAGTACTATCAAATCTCCCACCCTAAGGACTTACCAAGTCATTGGAGAGAAGAGAAAGGCACTGCACTCCAAATTATTCAAGTGCTTTAATGATCTAAAGAACTACAAATAATCATCTATACTTTTCTTAATTCTCATAACTGTATGCATTGTCATTTTTCATATGCGCCACTTCCAAGTAGACTGTCTATTCATGTAAGTAGGTCCAACATCTTTTGTTGTTAAGCTTTTTTAAATTCCTAAAAAACAGTGAATTCGATATACTACATTCCTAACAAATATTGGCTGAATATATAAAGAATGTTCAAAATCTCACTCAATATACTCACAAAAGAAATTCTGAAAAGAGGGACTAGAAATGGAACCTACTGTAGCACAGTTCTACATGGAAGCATTGTGCATCTTTAACAGTCTTCTGTTCATAGGGAGCTATTGTGAGGGCATTAATTATGTGAGTGTGTCTATTTGATTGAACAAATGTCACTGACCTATTGATATACAAATCAAGGTATCTCTTTTTCTCTGTCTTTTAAATAGGGCACAATGATCCACACTCAAGTTGTGGATCCAAAAAGTCCTTGGTTCAGATCTTTACTCATCCACTTAACAGCACTGAGACATTTAACAAGCCATCTGTCTGATCACCAATTTGTCCTAGATATTATTGTCTAGGCTAATAGTACACTCTGACAAAGTGTTACTAAGATGATGTGCAATCTGACTAAGTACTTATCCATCAGACTGGTCCAGAAGGGTTGATCCATAAATGGCATGAAATTGTACCAGCAGAAGCAGCAACAGAACTAGCAGTAACCATAACCACTGTCAATCTATCTGCTATCTGAACTCCTGATTTTAAAAAAAAAAAAAAAGTTTGAACAGGAATACAAAATGTATTAACAAATGTTCTAAAGCCTTCTTATCAATCTGAATCATTTACTGTTATGTATGGAAAGTATTTAATGATAGTACTCTATATTAGTTTCCTTGATTCTCATTTGTGAATTTCTTATAAAGGATTACATTGCCGAATCCACTGCAGAATTTATTTCTAGATTATCTGAAAATTCTTTTCAAATGCAAGCAAGATAAATACCCACATTATATACCTACAGTTTTCTTCATAGTGTTCCCCCAAAGCAAACAAACAAACAAACAAAAACACTAAAATCCTATAAGTCACAAGTAGAAAAAAAAATCACTTTTGGCATTAGAGGATTATAAACCTCTAGAAATGTCACTGATACTTTTAGCACATTTATGCATTTACTTTCCACATTTTCTCCTGTCATGTAATTACATATTTAAAATCTATTTTATTAAATTACACCTTTAACACTCAGCCTCACCTCACAGTACTTGAACTTCTTAATATCAGTAGCATCTTCCTTACTTTGCCATATGTCTTACTATACTCCAAATGTATTCATCAGTAGACTATACTCCACTTTCAAAATCTGGAAATCAAGCATTCTTTCCTCACTAAAACTATTCATCTTTGCACCACTCTCGTTCTATTAAAGATAGTGAGCCTGCTATTAGTTTTCATCCTGACCTTCATGCTCTCAAATATTACCTGTTCGAGCCTATTCATCTCATGGAGTTGCCCTTGCTCTCTTTCCTAGCCCAGATTTATGTATGTCTTCTCTACAACATATTTACTATCGCTAGAAAGCATACTTTTTTTGTTTTACAATGTATACACTTTGGTAATCTTTCACCAATTAAACCTTCCTTGTTTCCTTGACCCATTCAGAGGCCAGGCAGGTAAGTGCTGCTAAAGAAGGTGATGCAGGCTGGGCTGGGTGCCTCAGCCTGTAATCCCAGCACTTTGGGAGGCCGAGGAAAGTGGACTGCCTGAGCCCGCAGGTTTGAGACCCACCCACGCAACTTGGAAAGACCTCATCTCTACAATAAATCAAAAATTAGCCAGGCGTCATAGCGCACACCTGTAGTTTTGGCTTCTAGGAAGGCTGAGGTGGAAGGGTTGCCTGCGCGCAGCAGGTCGAGCCTGTGGTAGCCAGAAGCGTGCCACTGCACGCCAGTCTGGGTAACAGATTGAGATTCCAACTCAAAAAAAGAAAAGAAAAGAAAAGAAAGTGATGCAATTGTGTTGACTAAAGTGACAACAAAGGTTGTAATTTTGTTAAATTCTTCATTATGGCTTGAGAATCCTTTATATACCACCTCATGCTTATTCCCTGCTACATATTCCAAGCTTCTATCCCCACACCAGTTAATCTCAATCTATGGACTCATTTACATTTAGACTCAGCTAAGAAGACTGAAATCTTTTCAGGCAAACTCCCTACAGTCAAGGATTTTATCTGTTTTTATTTGCCATGGAATCTCCATCCTCCAGCACAGTACTGACACAGAAAATGCTTAAAATATATCTGTTAAATAAAAGTGAATTAGTTTAACTAATGAAATGATACAATTTCCTTCCTCTTCAAAGATGTGATCAGTCTTTTCTTGTGCTATTACTAATCACAGAAACTTTCTAGAACATTCTGAAACTTACTATGGAAAATTATCCTTCCCATTATATCTCCATCTCTTCTTTCTAGGGGAGTCCACCCTGAAAAACATAAATATACATTCAGATTTTTCCTAATACTAGCTTTAAAAATACACCCTTCCTTCAATAATATTAGTTCCTTAATATTTCATTCCCATTCCTTAACATTAAACTTCATTTTTTTTTGCTTGCCTCCATATCTTTAAGACCCAAATAACCTTAAACATGAGCAATTAAACTTCTGCTTCTATTTAACCTTAATACACATATATTTTTCTCAATTACAACTAATATACTTTTCAAAATTTTACTGAAAAAAAAAACTCAAATGTAAAGAATATTTGAAAGACGAAAGGACATAGCATGGATTAAATATACCCAATAAGCAGCCAATTTAACATTGCCTAAATTGTATGTTTTTCTAGCAGTTCACTTAACTTACCCTCTAATCACTAGCCAAGGACAGCACCATTTTCTCAGAGGTAGCTATTGATAGTTGCTTTACTACCCCTTCCCAGCTTGTTACTAATTAAATTTTCTATTTCAAGTATTTGTCTCTACTCATATAACCCAGGTTAACCTAATCAGCCTTCCATGGCAGACAGACCCAACCGTCATGGCATCATCAATCATGTGACTAACCCACCCATCTGCCTGCTGCCCATCACCTGATGTCAGTACCTGTGCTTACCTGCCCCTTTGTGATGACTTGGAGCAGACCAACACACAATCACCTTAACGACCTTCCCCCATCAAAGGGAAGGATTAAAAGGATACAACCACAAGCAGCAAGTCACCATTGCTTTACCAGACTCTGGAGTGGCCGTGTGCTCTTTGAGCTATGGTCGCTGCCATGTTTCCTAAGCTTTGGTCCCCTCTCCTTCCTTAGAGAGGTGAATCTCCTCTCTTTCTCTATCTTTCTCTCTCTCTCTATCTCTCTCTTTCTCTCTCTCTCTCTCTCTCTCTCTCTCACACACACACACACACACACACACACACACATTTACTTTCTAAATAAACTATATTTTCTAATCTAACTTCTGTGCAATTCTTTGCATCTTTCATGTGGCACAGGGCTGCACAACTGACACCCACACCCCTGGCAGGTCTGACCTACATTCTGGAGGCCCCATTGGTAGTGTGACCTAACAAAAGATAATACAGTGAAACCAGCATAACCCTTTCTGGATCAAAATTGGTTACAAATGATGACTTGTTTGTTCTCTCTCTGTCTCTCTCTTTCTCTCGAATATTAGGTTGCAGACATCACAGCATTTATCCCTAAACAATTCAGCATGCATCTCCAATTATCATTTATTTTCTAACCTATATATGCAAATATTCTCAATTCTTCCAAAACTTAGCTTTTATTGTTTGCCTGTTTTTAAAAAGTAAAATAAACCAGGCTCGGTGGCTCAGCGTGTAATCCTGCGCTTTGGGGGGCTGAGGTGAGTGGATTGCCTAAGCCCGCGAGTTTGAGACTCACCTGGGCAACTTGGCGAGACCTCATCTCTACAATAAATCAAAAATTAGCCAGGCATGGTAGTGCGTGCCTGTAGTTCCAGCTATGGAAGGCTGAGGCAGAAGGATCGCCGGAGCCCAGCAGGTCGAGGCTGCGGTGGCAGGGAGCAGTCACTGCACTCCAGTCTGGGTGACAGAATGAAACTCCAGCTCAAAAAATAAATAAATAAATAAATAAGTAAATAAATAAATAAAATAAATAAAAATAAAAAGTAAAATGAAGTAAAGCTTTACGTACTATGTTGGGCTGTCATTTGTCCCTTTTAATCTAGAAAAGTCCCCACAGTGGCACTGACTTTTGAAAAGCCTAGGCCACAGGTCTGATATCTTCAATAAAGCATACCTCACCATATGACTTTATCTTATTTTCTCATGTTTCGTTTAACTTGTTCTTTCCCTGTGTTTTTTCTATAAACTGGAAGTTAACTCTAACCAGGTTTTACCAAATTCATGTTTAGTATTCTAGCAATAGTATTTCGCGAACGGTACTGTAGAATTCCTATGGCATGCCATCAGGAGGCTCATGGTGTCAGGTTGTCTATTAGTGATGCTGGGTTTGATTATTCAGTTATTCAAGAAGAAGACTGCCAGATGCAATTAGAAAATAAAACTTTAGCACAATGAGAATATGTTATTCCCCAAAATACTTCTTTATTTGAGGGTTTTATAATGAGTTGATCATCCATGCCTGAATCATTTATTTCATTGAGAGCTACAAACAGTAATTTTCTAATTCTAGCATTTCTTACATTATCTCATATGATTTTGTGAAGAACTGTTCTTCATCCACTGACAAAGAAAGACAAACCATTTAAAACTTTTATCTAATTATTGTCAGATTTTGTTCATTTTTACATTTTTATGAAATTTATAGTATCACTATTAACTCATGGATTTTACTTTATTCAGTGTTTTACAATCTGTTGCAATCACTCTTGTTCAAATTAATACAAATTGGGCAACTAAATGGACCATCAAGCTGGCTCTGGCTTACACTGATACAACCTTATTTGTCTTTGAGCATGTCCTTGCTTTCTGGCACAATGCAATATCCCAGATTCATCTAGTACTTTTTTTTCTGCCCAGACCTAGAACCAGCCAATTCACTAAAGAGTGATGGTCATCTTGAGTGGCAAATGATATTTAGAAGCCATGATCTGTGCATTAGATGTGCTCATCGCTGCAGCAGAGACATTACTTTGAAGGCTTTTCAGTAGACAGAAATAGTAAATATATTTCTTTTTAAAAGCTTTATAACGCACTTTAATATCTTCTAGATTATCCCTCTCTTTGCTATTCTTGCTCAGAATATTCCTTAAAATCCATTTATCTAGTTCCAGAAAAACTTCTTGCTTGTCATCCTATTTAGATCATGCTACACACACACACACACACACACACACACACACACACACACACACACACAAATATACACACACAGAAAACACATACAATCCTGGGAACTACATCCCTCTTTGTGATGGTGCCACATCACATCCAGAATCATGGATCACTTTTTCATTTGCTCAAGTCTAATATGTCTCATTCATTTAGTTACTTCTTTAAATTAGTGAATTTGAATTACAGACTCTAGGATATTTTTCTCAAGTCCTACTATGGCTATGCAACACTAGCTCCATTGAATAACACTTCTATCTATCTATCTATCTATCTATCTATCTATCTCTTTTTCAGAGCTTCAATGACTACCATCTTCTATGTTTTTTCTGCCTTTTGCCAGCCCCTTTTACACCCACTCAGAAAAATGCAGGTGTTTCCCAAATTTCTGCCTTTGGATGACTTATTCCTACCTACGCTTTTTATATATATAATTTGTAATATCTCTTTCTAAATTTAAGTGTGCTTCCCGGGTTTACACCTGAATTTCAATTGCACATTTTGAAGTTTGCATATCAGAAGTTAATGTCGGCACATCAAATTGGTGATAAGTTAAAAACTGAACCTTTCTTCTACCCCCAACCAAATCAGACTCTCCTCTAGATAATATTTTCCCCTGTTTCATTGTGTTTATACCACTAGTTTTCAAGATACCCAGATTCCAAAATTCAAAGGCAACTTTAATCCTCCTTACACCTTAGCCTCCAAATCCACAGATTTTATGAACTTGTGGATTTATTATCAAATATCTTTAACATCTATCTCCATTTCATCATGTTCATTCACACTGTCTCCACTGTGGTTTATGTTTCCCATTTCTTTTTGAAAATATTCACTTTTTCAAATCTTAAGGAAACTATTTAATGGAAGATGTTTTTGTACATCTAAAGAGGCAATTACACATAGTATCCTAAAATAACATCTTGCAGTTACATTTGTTTTATGTTTTTAACAAACAGATAAAATGAGCTTGAAAAAAATGTCAGATCCAAATATGTGTAACAGTAAAATTCTGAGGTGAGATGATGTTGATGGTGAGATGCTGGTAGACAGAAGAAACACCTATATTTATAGATTTGCTACATTATGAAAGAATTAGCTATTTGATTTTCCTTGCACAAAAGATTAATTTTCCACAGCATACTGCAAAGCTTGAAGAGTAAAGATTACATTTTGTATTTAGTAAGTTAATATTGAATGATTTCTCAGGGCCTCTGCAAAGTCACTGCAGACAGATAAACATCTATTTCATCCCAATCACAGAGCACCAGTGGTAACTCACAAATTTCCATGCATTGTTCTCTGTTCAGAAATCTGGAGTCCTGGAGAGATGTGTGATAACATGGTCACCTGAGAGTCCTTTCAAGACCAGTAAGAGTCTCTGTAAGTGGTGTAATTTTCTTTCATTTCTGGCCAGAGTACTCTCTAGTGAAAAGCACTCAATAGTGAAAACTTGCCAAACTACATTTTAAACACTGTATCAAGAATAAATATAGAATAGTTGTCTTATATTAGGAAAAATAAAACAAACAAAATAATTACTCACCACAAATGAAGCAACCCTGTGCAGGAAAGACATGATGTGTCAATGATGACTTTCTGTCTGCCACCTTCATTTTACTATCTGTGGAGCTTTAGGCAAGTTACATATTTCTCCAAGTCTCAGTTTCCTCCAATTTATAAAAAAATGATGATGATACTAGCTCCTTATGGAGGGGAAGAACAAACGGAAGTGCTTTCATTTGGCACATCAGCTTATGTCTCTCTCATCTTGATGTAATGAAAAGTTAGCCCTTCCTAACTCCCACCTGTTAACAGTTTCCAAAATGACTCAGAAATATGTTATTCCTGTTATTATTTAGCATATGGCTATCAAAGTGTGTGTAAACATTTTCTCTAAACACATGGATTATGTATGAATGTAAATAATTTCCACTGTTAAATTTTAAAAATTCAACTATACTGTTCTAAGCAAAAAGTGTATTAATTGATAAGGCAAGTAGAATTTTACCAAACATCCTTATACACATAAAATCTCTTGTTCTTCCATAGTATGAGGGTGCTTAGTGATACACTGTAAAGACTCTTCCAGAAACTCAGAACCAGGATTCCAAGTTCACATCCCTAATTTCCCTTTTCACATAAATTTATACATGGCCAAAGAAAGAACTCTTCAAGTCTTGACCCCAGCTGAGGAGTCTCCACGGACAGCGCAGAAGACATTTCTCCCATGCTCTCTGTGGCTAGAAATGAATAGGGAATAAAAAAGCCAACACTTTTTTATTTTCTAGGACTCTGTCTCAGAAAAATAGCAAGACGAAGCATAAGAAACAAACATAACCTTTTTTCAATGTATTGAGAAAAACTCAAAGTCAGTTTTCCACAATGTTAGTTTGATATGTAATATAAGACTAACAGAATAGCAAAAAAATTCTCAGTATGTTACTGAAAAATCTAAAAGTTATGAGTATAAGCAATAAGAGTTGGCAATAGCTGTGTGAGATCTACATTTCTGTAAATCAAAATTTAATAATAAAATAAACAGTGATGTTAATTATATTTATATAAACTTGCTATGTGTAACTAGTTATTGTTACATTCAGAAATCACCTCTTACATTTTCTTCAATATTGTTCTCAAAATCATGGTGTATCAAAACTGATTGTTTTCATTGCTAATAATGTGAATGTCTATGTTGCCTATGTCAATTACTGAAGAGAAATTTATTAAATCAAAGAATAATATTGAATTATAAAAAACAGGATCTTTAAAAGCATCATTATGTTACTAGAAACAGCAGATAATAAGAATAACAATAAGAGAATAGTAACTATAGCTTTAGATCATTGGGGTCTTTTTAAAATAAGGTGTTATTTACTTTCTGGAGCTCCGTAAACAGTTTGAAGAAAAAAATTCATCATTAACTCAGTTTTTCATAGCACAAAAGAGTTTTCTTAATGGCAGTGTTATTTTTTTAAGTGAAAAAAAATACTGTATTTTTAAAGTCACAACTAATTATCATTTAAAAGTTTTCAAAAGTCAGAGAGGAAAATAAATTTTAATTAAAATATTTTCCTCAAATTCCTTCTTATTATACAATCAGTCTAAATATCCACTTCACTTATCTTCTACTTCAATAACGGAGCTTTTTGAAGACTTGAAATGTAGAGTTTGACTTGATTTGATGAACTCTTTAGTTAGTTGCTTACAGTATCAGTAAACAGTAAACAAAGCATGACCACAATCTTACTGAGGTAGAAAGCTTTCAGAAATGCAACAGACATATACTTATTATTGGTATTTGTATATGCTTTATCACTGCCTTCTTATAACAAATAAATCTTTTATTTAAGAAATGGCTATCCAAATTGCACCTATTTCTTTTAACTAGGATCACATAAATGTTTCGTATGGTGAATTATTTTTCTATTTCACTGCTTCTATATTCTGAAGGCATCATTTGTAAACCACTAGCTTTTTCTAAAAATTAGAGAAAATAAAAAGGCTGTCAGTTTTTAAAAGGTAAATTTTTTGATAGTTAAGACTATGAAAGTGTGTCTTTAGAAATATGTTTGGAATTTCCCCCTTATATATAACACCATAACAGTGTGGCTACTTAATGCATATTAAGACAAAAATTAGGAGCTGATTGCTTATGACTATGAAAGGATAAATTTAAAAAAATAAGTATTTATCATTAATGATAAAAATATATTCATCTATATATTCTTAGGCAAACCATACACTCAAGAAAAAATTCCAACTAGAATTTTCTTTCTTTATATCAAGGCTGTGATAGAAACTGCAAAATTAATTCAATAATCTGGGATTTTTAACAATACCCACATTTCAGCATCCCAAAGAACACTTCTAAAAAATTTAACAGGTTGTTTTAGGTTTGTTGTTTCTTTGCTACCAATTAGTAAAATATTTGAAGTCAGTCATCCAATAGCCAATTTCATTTATGTGACTTCTTTCTCTCTCTCCTCATATTCACCTCGGAAACCTTCTCTTCCTAAAAAATAAAAGCTTTTCTTTTTTTTTTTTTTTTTTTGTTTTCCTCTCAGTAAATAAATGTAAAAACGTTCATGATTTAGTTGATCCAAATCCGGGTGGTTTGTTTGGTGAATGAAAGAACAGTATGTTTTTCCATGAGAAACCAGTAGGCGGTGCTAACCCCAGGATGCTATCTTCAACAATTTTAAACCCAAAAACTTATAGAACAAATGGTCAGTAAAAAGCATTGTAGAATTCCCAGAATTATTCATAGAGAAGGAAAACTACCTCTCTGGCCACACATTAAAATCTTATGAGTATCTTATTTGATCCCATTATGGTTTCAACCTCATTTTGAAATACATAGTATGCAGTTAGTACTTTGCCTAATCTTAGACTCCAACTACCCTGACCTTAGGGCAGTAATTGGTTCTCTTAATGAAAATTCAGGTTTGAACACTCAACTTATTTCTTTCTTGCTTTCTCTACTTCTTTCTTTTAAAAGAGTTAAATAACTTACAGTTCATAAAACCTACAAAAATATATTACACACACATTTTCTTGCATTTGAAATGAGCATTTCTACATTATTATAATTAAAATTATTTTTTAAAATCACAGAATGTTACAAATGGCTTCTTAAATGTTTTATGTAGCTGCTTGAAACATATGAAAGATTACATTTTAGTAAGGAGCTCACTACACAAAATAAGAAAATCAATATTTAAGGATTAGTGACATCATATTGGCTTCAAATCTTATAACTATGCACTTCAAGATATCAAATCCAGTTTCCACAGACAATGATATAAACTGTCTCCCTTATATAAATGCAACAGGAGTTCCTTCACAGAGAAAAGCTACTCTGAGTACAAAAATAATCCACATACAATGCAGTGTCCAAAGACCTAGGAGATATATGCATCCAATGTGAATAAACATTATATATAGCTTTCTAGATATTACAATAAATTGTAATCATCTACAGATAAATGTTCCTTTGCATTCCTAACTCTTTGACCACAAAGAGTAAAAAAATAAGGCATAAAACTTTTCATTCCACAAACTGAGGTTTCAGACTCAGTGAAATGTTTGCTTAAAAAAAAGCTAGTGTATGTTATTAATATAACTCCTCTGTATGTTGGAGTTAGTTTTTATTTCTGTAGTTACCAGGAAGATAACTCCATCTGAGAAGCAAAAACTTACTTCATTTGCTTTATGTTTATTTAACAGAATCCAAAAGTATATACACATAATAAATTTAAGGCTGAAATTTTCATATAAAAAAAGAGAGTAAGAAAATAAAACCTTTAAAATCAAACAATTTAAATAATAGTTACTTTCCAGAATTTAAAATTTAAAGTATGCCTTTACAAAATACATTTGGACAGCAAATTTTCCAGCAGATCCTGTCCCTCTGTTAAATACAGAAAAGGCTTTTTATTGCCAACTGGTACATCTCTGAAAAGTAGTGCTAGATTATACTGAAAATATGTAACAGGACGATCATAAAATATCATAGAATACATTCAACACTGAATCTTCAGTGCGACCAACACACAAAATCATCACTATTACCAACCCCTCACTCTTGCCCTGTATCCAGTTCTCAGGGAAAAACCTTTAGAACCAGTATCAGTGGTTGAAAAGAGGGAAAACACTGTCCCTTTAAAGCTTAAATAAAAGGCTATTTTGCACCTTAGGGGTGTAGTCTCATTAATGTAAACTAGCAGTTTCATCCGCAGCATTAAACCCGAGTGACCATCCTACAGGAAACTAGTTCCCCATCCCCTGGAAAACGACACCAGCAAGCACTTAAAACCAACGCAACACAACAGAGAAAGAAAAGACCCAAAGACAGCACCACTGAGAAAGCCAAGCCCTTTGGAAAAGCAAAACCGGCAGGGAGAGACCTACTGCGCTGTTTACTCATTCCGAGGAGGAGCAGGAGTTGAGCGTGCGGGGGCGGGTGCCATCCTCAAGGCTCTGGAAATGTCTCCAGCTCCGGCCCGCGTGGCCTGGCGCCGGCCCCTCCGGAAGATGCGGTCCCTGCCTGCTCGTACCCCCATCTCCCGGGTCTCCGAGAGGCCTCCCCGACGGCCAACGCCCCCTACGTAGCCCTCGCCCTCCTGCTTTGCAAGTGGCCCTCGGAGAACTTACAGGGCCCGGCGGCCGCCTTGTCCCCGACCGGCGCCGCCCCGGGCCCGCCAGGGAGACGACCTGGGATCAGCGGATGCTGGGGGGGGGGTGTTCGAGGGAGGGGTTGGGGGACTGTATTTTGCGCACATCCAAAAAAGCGATCCTGAAGCAAGGAACGGACTTTGGTTTTCCCTGGCTCCTGGCGCGGCTTTCCCCACCGCGGGCTTGGACGCTGCCCGGAGGCGCGCGCGCGCGCGAACACACACACACACACACACACACACACACACACACACACACACACACACACACACACTTCTTTGCCAGAACCAGTGTTGCCATTGCACACCCGGGAAACGCCTCCAAGGGGACCAAGTACCTGCTCTCTGCGAGCTGCTCAGCTGTTCACTTCATCCTCCGTTGACAAGGAAACCAAACCGCACTTCATTTTTTTTTTTTCCAGAAAAACCTTCCACTGCCATCATTTGAAAATTGATTTACGGGAGGGGAAGGGGAGGAATAAGGGATATAGATATAGATATCAGGATATCTATCATAAAATTATCTCGGTTTTTTAAAAAAGTCAAATGTGCAAAAGTCACAGTTAATTTAAAGGAGGAAAAAAGTATTCTGCTTAAAAATGATCCTAGTAACCAGCTGTAAGAAAAGTTTTATGTTATCAATGGGTATCAAAAACAGGAGGGAAAAAAACGAATTTGTTCTCACCGGCTTCCAAAAAGGGCACAAAAAATATAAAATTAATATCTTTGCTCAGTGGTTTGCACCAGTATTGCAAGACCACAAACTTGTAAACACTGCCGTAAAATCCCACCTATACAAAAAAAATGTTATCAGAAAAAGAGTATGCAAAAAAGAGTTAGAAACATGCTTTTTTTAAATTTTTTTACAAAGGAAAAAGTAGGCACCATACTTCACATCGCTTTTTCCATAAAACCAGTTGCATATTTTGCTGGACTTGGGAGACGCTCCCAGCGGGCACGGTCGCCGCGGACTCCCAGACACAGCGCCTTGTCTACACAACGATCGCATGCTAGAAAAACTTGGATTCAGGAAAAGGCTCAAAACCATGCTCCTCCAGCTTTCCCAGATATAAACAATAATCAAAGAAGTGGAAAAAAAGAAAAAAAAACAAAAACCGAAAAAACAAAAAAAAGGACAAAAAAAAGAATAGGACAAGAATGCCACTGAGAAGGTACTCACCGAGCGGGAGTAAAATGTTGGAATAAAAATGAGATTTAGTATAAAATACAGTATGGCGGTGGAAGAAGGAATGAAGCGCGTTTTTTTCTCTCAGTCTCTGCCTCAGGCACTGACACGTGACTCGGAGCCAGGCTGACTTGCAGGCAGCGGGGAAGGACCGAGGCTGCGAGGGGGGAGGCCCGCGGAGCCCGACTCCGGCTGGCGAGGCGGCGGCGGCGGCGACGACGGGGAGCCCGGCGCCTGCGAGCGGCGGCAGCGGCGGCAGCGGCAGCTCACGGCGAGGCTGCCTCCGCTGTGAGCCCGGACGAGCAGGTGCCCCTCACGCTGAGGCTGAGCACACGCACACGCACACGCAAGACGGGCAGGGCGCCGGCGAGAGGGGGAGCCGAGCGGGGTTGGGCCGGAGGCGCGCAGCTGCCGCTGCCGCCGCTCTCACTGCTGCTGTTTCTGCCGCCGCCGCCGCCTCCGATTGGGAGTGCGTGTGCTGGGGGCGGTTGGGGGAGGGCGGCCAGGGGGAGTGCAAATAAAACGCCTGGGAGGAGGTGCACAACTTGCTGCTCACCTCAAAGTTGTTGCTTGCCACTTCTTTGTGCATTGCATCTGTTTCTCATCTCTAGGTGGTTTACCTGGGGCGGGACCCCATCCTCGTCTCCCTCGAAGTTTTACTATTCAATTTCAAGCCCGGTTTAACTCGTTCTTTTTTTTTTTTCCTGATTTTCCATTTCCCATTCCTCCTAAGCTGCCTTTGCCTCTGCTGCCCCTTCTTGCCTCCCGCTTAGATCTGCGTGTGTCCCTCGCAATGTTGGGGGAACCTGGCTCAGCGCGATGCTGGGGGCGTTGTCACGGGCAAAGCCACCGTCAATCTTTACTGTCATCTGAACGCAGAGCATCTTGTTGGCTGTCTTCAAGGGGGAAGGTTAGCCGTTTGAAAGACAAAACAAAATGTCTTATTTCGGAAACCCCGTCCCGGGTTTCTTTTTGCGGGATGCAGGGCGGTGGGTGGGGGCGTGGGTGTCTATAACGTATTCGTTCGTGGACCAGGCATTGTTTGTTTTGTCTGTGTGTGCGCGCGCGTGCTTCCTAGCTTGTCTGGAAGGCTCCGCGGTTCCATGCTCCGTGGCAGAGATTCCTGCCTGACTCTTGCTCAAGTTGTTGGCCGAGGCTGAAGTCAAAGCAGAGGTGCAAGGGAAACAAGTGAGTCCATTGTGTGAGTGCTCGCCGGGAGGAAGCCAGCGCCTGGCGGTCGAGAGGGGGAGACGTGCACCAGCAGTGAGGCGGCAGCGCACCCCGCGGGAGCCCAGGTGTCTGAGCAGAGCGTTCTGAAGGTGAGGGTGAGAGAGGAATGTCTCCACCCAATATCGGCTTTAGGATGCCTAGCGCCTGAACAAAGATGCCTTCAGCCAATCGCTGGATGCGTTGGGCTTCTATTACTGCCTGTTGAAGAATCAGCCTTCTGGGCGCTGGAACGCATCTATTTTTCCTCGTTTTTGTGCACTATTCACATCAGGACCATTTCCCTGTGCTGCTTTGAATCTGGTTGTGTGGAATTAATTGGCATCTCTGTGCTTGAGAATGAGCAATTAACAGGGTTCTGCAGTTCACAGATTCCTGCCCCTGATCTTTATCTCAGTGTTTCCAATGTTGACGTTTAAGATAAAATGCCTCCATCAGTGATGATCTAACCTGGACATTCTGAAAATTAAGTACACACATCCGTTACAGAGACCTTCAATAGCAAATATGTTTCTCAAACATTCTGGTCAGAATTCCTTGGCCAAATGAAGTTTTAATCCACAATTTAAACAAAAGAGATTTAAAATAGCCATTAAAATATCACTAAATATTTATTTTGGTTAGCTGCCAACTGTACGCCCACTTATTACACATACTTTCCAGTGAGAGTTTTTGTTTAGAAACACGTAGTGACTGAGAGAGATGAATATATCATAGTGGGTTTGGTAACTTTGGAAGCCTTGAGTTCTATTCAGAAATCACAGGATTTTAAGCTGGCAAATATAAATCAAATATTGTGCTTTCACTGTAAAACACATTGGACTTCATTAAAAAAAATAAGATCTCTTCGCGCGTGGCCCTTTTCTTGCACAACTCATGAATGAATTTTATCTATCCTTTAAGCCTTACTTTGCTAAATTTCCCAAATTTATCTTCCTTCTGAAAACACACATCTGATTCTAAACATTTAAGAAGAAAATATAATTTTAATGCATATCTTTTTCCATCACTTACGTTACAGTGGCAGTCAAACGTTAAAAATTTCACTTTAAAAAACGAGTTTTGAAACTTTCAGCCAGGCTGGGCGAAGTTTTAAAGGGTAATTCCAGAAGAACTTTGAAAAACAAGCTGTTTAGAATTACACTGCAGTAATGGCTGTCCGCCAATCACAGTGATTGTCAGGCTTTTATTATTCAATAAAATGACTCCCCTTTATGTTAAATGCAGCTCTGCTGAAGAAAAGCAAGACATGGATATCCTCCCTGCACTTTATCCATTTACTTACATAATTACAGTACAGTACTCAAAATATTCCATACTGTTTATTTCCAGTATGCCATTTTCATCTTTTTAGGTTGTATCACTATAATATAGACAAAGGTAAACAAAGTCAGGTTGAGGGAATTGCTATTTAGAAAGCATAGTCACTCATTTAATTTTTGTAAAAGCTCTAGGACATTGATATTACACTCGTTTTAAAGATTAGGAAAATGAAGTCAGAGATTTTGAGTAATTTACACATCTTTTTTTTTATTATTTTTATTTTTTTTTGAGTTGGAGTCTCACTCCGTCGCCCAGACTGGAGTGCAGTGGCCGCTCCCGGCCACCGCAACCTCGACCCGCTGGGCTCCGCGATCCTTCCGCCTCAGCCTTCCCAGTAGCTGGAATTACAGGCATGTGCTACAACGCCTGCTGATTTTTTGTAGAGATAAGGTCTCGCCAAGTTGCCCAGGCAGGTCTCTAACCCGCGGGTCAGGCAATCCACTCACCTCAGCCTCCCAAAGGCGTGGATTACAGGTTGAGCCACCAAGCCCGGCTAAGTATCTATTTTTAATACATAGAAAAGATTGGATCAAAGTTAAATCCGGTTTTATAGCCAGAATTTTTAAAATTTCCATAACTAGGCAGGACTGGGTGGATCAGCCTGTATTCCCGCGCTTTGGGATGCCGAGGTGAGTGAATTGCCTGAGCCCGCGGTTTCGAGACACGCTGGGCAACTTGGCGAGACCTCATCTCTACAATTTAAAAAAAAAAAAAAATTAGATGGGCGTGGTAGCGCGCCTGTACTTCCAGCTACTTGGAAGGCTGAGACGGAAAGATCACCGGAGCCCAGCAGGTCAAAGCTGCAGTGGCTGGGAGCGTGCCACTGCACTCCAGTCTGGACGACAGAGTGAGACTCCAACCCAAAATAAAAAAAAAATTTTTTTCCAAAACTACATAAAAGATACTGAATATTCTCAAGTATTGTCATGGATACCAATGAACAAATGCATGATTTTCTCAAATTCAGTAGGTCCAAAATAAATTTATGGAAATTAATTTAGCTATATTATTGCCACAAATAGCAGTTGTAGTACACGAATTTATATTTATTATTTTTATTTCATGAAACACATGGAGAAGAAAATAGATGTTCAAAATACAAAAGTGAAAGGGTTAATTTTTCTTAGCAAAAATCTGTACAAAAGATGTGGTCCTGTCATGCTGGTCGCTTCCTCTGGAGTTAAATATAGATACTTTTAGAAATAAAGTTTCAAACTGCTCGTTTCCCTTTCCATTCTTAGGTAAGCCATGGAGGATTTATAAATTGAACAGTGTACTAAACTTAAGATAAGACAAATAAATGATGACTGAGAAAAAAATCTGTCTTAAAATCTATGCTACATAAGATCAATGTTTATGTCCATTAGAAAACATTGAAGCTATATGGATTATAATTATATATTCATTTTACATATGAATATATACTTAGAAATTATGTATAATATCATGGTCTAAATACACACTTTTGTATCCACTATCCTTAAATTATTTTCTTCCATTTTGATGATACGTTTTTTTCAACTTAGTGATTTTTATTTTTGATTAATTTTAATTTGTCCTATCCCTGCCTATGAATGTACTTCACATTAACTTCTTTTTCAAAATTTGATGGTTTACTGTGCTTTCTTAAATAATTTTATTTGGAAGAACTACAAATACCAAAAACACATCAAATAATGTTTACAAATCATTAAAGAAAATAATCAGAAAATGAAAATAAATATTAATAATAGAATATGGCATTAATAAAATAAAGCAGGCTGGGCTCGGTAGCTCAGCCTGTAATCCCAGTACTTTGGGAGGCCAAAGTGAGTGAATTGCCTGAGTCCGAGGGTCCAAGACCAGCCCGGGATCTCGTCTCCACAATAAATAAATTTTAAAAAATTAGCTGGGTGTGGTAGCATGCGCGTGCAGTTCCGGCTACTTGGAAGGTGGCTGAGGCGGAAGGATCACCAGAGCCCAGCATGTCAACACTGGGATGGCCGTGAGTATGCCATGGCACTCTAGCCTGGGCAATAGAGTGAGACTCCAACTCAAAAAATTTAAAAAATGAAATAAAATAAAGCAGGAAGTGCTATTATACTTTCTGGGTTTTTTTTTTTGGTTTTTTTTGTTTTTTTGTTTTTGTGTGTGTGTTGGAGTCTCACTCTGTCGCCCAGACTAGAGTGCAGTGGCCGCCCCTGACCACCGCAGTCTCAACCTGCTGGGCTCCGGCGATCCTTCTGCCTCATCCTTCCAAGTAGCCGGAATTACAATGCTTTCTGTTTAATTTGATTTTTAATATTATTTCACCCTACAAAATATATGTTATGGAATTCAAAAAATGCTGCTATGTAGAGTAAAATCTACAGTACATTAACATGTATTATGATTTATGTACACTCACTTATTTCCATATCAAATTGATAAAATATGTCTATTGTTAAGAAATTTAGAACAAATTAATGTCTACTAACATTATTTCTTCAATGGGTGTATTTTGAATTAAATAGATTGAGTGTAGTTCTATGATAAAGTAACCTGCAAAAGAGATACAGTGGGCCGGGCTCGGTGGCTCAGCCTGTAATCTCGCACTTTGGGAGGCCAAGGTGAGTGAATTGCCTGAGCCCATGGGTTCCAGACCCACCTGGGCAACTTGGTGAGACCTCATCTCTACAATAAATCAAAAATTAGCCGGGTGTGGTAGCACGCGCCTGTAGTTCCAGCTACTACGAAGGCTGAGGCAGAAGGATAGCCGGAGCCCAGCAGGTCGAGGCTGCGGTGGCCGGGAGCGGCCACTGCACTCCAGTCTGGGTGACAGAGTGAGACTCCAACTCAAAAAAAAAGAAAGAAAGAAAGAAAGAAAAAGAGATAGAGTGTGTAAACAAGATTCACTGATGAGTTTCCTGATAAGTATGTTTGAGACAGAGAGAGGAAAATGAACATGATATATTCAGGGTTCTGCCCCATTTGTTATTACTCATTGATTACTGATCTGATAATCAATCATTCTAAAGATAATATAAAATGTCAGTTTATAAATCTAGAAGCTGCGGATTTATTTAAAATACTTCTTTGGATTTTAAGAGTTTAAGATGAAAATATGACAATAATGGAGTCAGAAATACACATCTGAAAAGATTCTAAAGGTTAACAATATTAACTTAATTAAAAATACTTTAGTATATAAATATGAGCCTATAAGAAACATGAAGAGAACAAAAAGAGAGATTTATATAAAACAAAACAAAATGTAACTAAAAACATCATAAAGGGAAAATATCTGCCAGTAGTAACTATTTACTGTTTTCAATGCTTGACATATGTAATGTCATAAAATCCTCATAATCAAAAATGAATTTCCAAAAGACTCTGTCCAAGGTCAGCAGACTAATAAAAGGGACAGAGAAGGGTTCTAAGGTGAAGACCATGCAATGGGAAAAGTAACTTTAATGACACAGTGATGTCATTAAAACTAAGCAGATGAAAAAATCATATTGAATGAAGGGATGGAGGGCAGGAGAAAGGAGAGAGAAGGGGGAGAGGATTAAACTCAAAGAAAGGAAGAGAGGAAGTAAGGACACAGAGGAGAGAAGGAGGGAGAAAGGGATTCATAACACCAAGAGCATTTGGGGCCTGGAAAATCTCCAAGATAATATCTGAGAAATGTAAGAAAGTGCAAACACAGGACAGATTTGGGTCATACAGATGAGTCCTAAAAGACATGTGACAAAAGCACGTTAGAAAAAAATTGCAGACTTTACAACATATTTCTTTAGTGAGACAAAATTTTGCCAGAAAACAATCTTGCTGAGGTTAACAAAACTCTAAACCAGAAGTAATATTAAAAAAAAAAAAAAGCTAGCGAGAGCTACCTTTATTTATGTCTAAAAAATCAAGAGATTTGCTTATCTGAATGGCCACTTTGCATTGAAAAATTAGATTTATTTAAAGAGAATTTTGAAGATGGATGAGAGAAAATCGACATTTTGCTATCTACTCACAAGATTTTAAGGTATAAAGTTGGTCCTTTGTAACCACAATGTACAGTCATCCTTAGATATAAAGCATTAGTTCCAGGACCACCTCGGATACCAAATTGTAGATGCTCAAGTCCCTTATTGTTGGGAGCCAGCCTTGGAGGCCCACCTGATTGACAAAATTCAGGTGTGCTGAGGACCTCCGGCCGCAAAGCGAGCCCGGGCAGCTGAGGCCCTTCTGTCTTCCGTCTTTGCTGTTTGATACCGCCAAAGAATTCTGTGCAGTCGTGGAAGAAGAAAATGGCATGTTTATGCAAAGTACTCACAGCTAACCTGAGAATGTCATGGTTCATTTTTCCATTTTCCCACTATGCTGTTTGGCCTTTTCTAACGTATGCAAGGGTTGAACTCTGAAGCACATCAAGAATGCCTTCTTTCACTTGGTTATAAGTTACTAGATATTGCTTGAGTAAAAAATGATATAAGTATATTCACTCTATTTGATTTAGAATTATGTAGTTTAGTGTTTAGACATAAGGTTTTTTAGAAGCACAAGTTTATAGTAAGTTCATTATGAATTCATTATAAGTTCTAACACATATATAGGAGTTATGTAGGTGATTTATAACACTGTTTTCACTGACTTAGGATAAAGATTATCTTTAAGGTTTTTACTTAATTCAATAGTTAAAACTCTAAGTTAACATTTATAAAGTGGATTTTCACTGAACTCATACTAATCAGACACTTTTATGATAGATTAGCTAAAGACAGAAACCAAACTTGGGGGCCTGGGAAACACTACTAAAAACTTCTTTTGAGTTCTCTTTAGAAATAAACACCACAGGATAAGAGAAAAGTAACGAAGACACCTGGACAGGAAAGGCGATTACAAAGCTCTGAAGGTCATAAAGCCCCAGAAGGAAAACTACCGCTACATGAAGAACTTTACACTTGGAAACTTTCTGGAGATAGTTCAAAGACTATAGTTCAAAGATAATTCGGGACTTTGGACTAAAACTATCATCTTTGGCCTTATGAATAAGACTCACTGTCTGAATGTTTATAGGGTTCTTGGCTTGTTTGTTGCTAAGACCACTAGATGGTGGTAACTTGTAGAGGATATGTACATGAAGGAATTTTCTTTGTCTTGCCCCTTTACAAATGGTATAAAAGCTCTGTGTTAACTAACATTAAATTGTCATCTGTTCAGGAAGCAGGTGTCTGAGTATAATGTTTTTGTCTTTCGCCTATCCGTCTCTCCTTCAGGAAAGCCCATGACCCTTGCGGGGCTGGACCCCCGCACCTTATATAAAATTATATATTTGCATAAAACCTCCCACTTTCTCCCATATACTTTAAATCATATCCAGATTACTTATAACAACTATGTATAATGTAAATGCTATGTAAGTAATCATTACACTACATTGCTTTTAAATTTATAATTTTCATGGTTATACTAGTATTTTTGCCAAATATTTTTAGTCCGTGGTAGAATGAACCTTCAAGTATTCAGAACCTGCAAATAAAAGGGTCAACTATGGTTTTATGGCTATAGTTATCTTTTTATGCTTTTTCTTTTTTCTTTTTTTTTTCTTTTTTTGGTGAGAAAGCAGGATTTATTGAACAGAAAAGCTCCCATAGCAGGAGGGAGCCCCAGGGAGTTTCTCTTCGTTTTGTTTTTTCTTAGTTTGTTTACTTGTTTTCATCTTTAAAATTTGAGGTTTAGAAAAATCTGGACTTGAAGTATTAACATTAATTTTTTAAAGTTAAGAATTATTCATTTGCTGCTTGTTTAAAAATTATAGCATGAATTTGGAGACCAAAGCATGGAATCAGTAGGTTGCTTTCATATCTTGGGCTCCTATCAATAAGAAGCACTTCCAATTTTCATAAAATATATTACATAATTTGTTTTTATAAATAAGAACCTTGCAATTAAAAAATAAAATTTCCTTTTCTAGGAATAAAATTGAGTGTTTAAAAGTCCAGATAAGTATAATAAAATAATTTTATGATGACAAATCTTGTGACAATGTACTCTGTAGCAGCCTCTTATGGTAGAGCTGAACATTTAAATAATCAATATTTGTTCATTTGCACCTTTTGTACTAACAAATGTGTGAATAAATTTTTTTTTAATGTTTAGGAAATAGTTGATTCAGTCTGAATTGAGACATGTGCAGATCTGTATTCTTTTTTGGTCTTATTGAAACCATAAATAGGTTGTTTTTATATCATTTTCTGTTTTGTATTCTTAATTTCCTCTGATATTCTCTACTCTCCTTTTCTCACTCTCAGAACTCCGACCTCTTATACCTTCCTATACATATTCAGGGTACATATGTGGGGTGAGATAAGACATTAATATATTAATTCCTTGACTTTTTCTTTGATTTAAATAATAGTAGAAATATTTCACACTAACAAATGTGTGAACAGACATTTGATAAGAGACAATTTTGGGAAATAATGATTATGTATGTGATATGTATATGTCTATATCCCCCAGATTCCCTTTTGTCCCCCCATGAATGTCTCCCTCCTCAGTACAGAGGGGTCAAACTTGTTAAGATCTGAAAGATCACAGCCCTTAGCTGTTTGGCTTCAGGGCAGTAAATTATTTGTTGTTTTATTCATTTAAAGCTCTAGAGAAAACAGGAGCAAAGATCAAACACAGACTTTCCCAATAAAAGTATAATGAACTACTAGTAGGCCACTGGGCAAAATATGAATATTTCAAACTACATACTTATAAATACACAAACATTCCAGCTGAAGTTTCACATCACAGTAAAGCAGTACACTATTCTTTACAAGTAGTCATACATGTTCTTGAATGAGTGATAGTTTCAGATGCATGTATCTTTACACATTATATACTGCAGGATTTTACAAAGGTCGACTTTTTCTCTATTTTCATACAACTACAAAAATGTTTATAAAATTTGACATACATCATTAGTTTTACTAGTTTTCAAAAATAATTAGTAACTTTTTAAAAATTTATAAGCAGCATGCTTTATTTGTAGTCCCCAAATCAAATGTGTTCAAGGCCTAGGAGTTAACCAAAATATGTAAATTATAGACAAAAATTAGTTTTTAAACTTGATACTTGCTTTTTTGTTAGAAATACATGTCATTTGTAATTTGATATAACATTTAAGGCCTATAAAAATACATCAACAAATATTATTTAAACTTACTGGAGGCAAAATTAAATTTCAAAGCTATTATCAAAATATGATAGCACACTACTTGAAACTTTACAAAGAGGAAACAAAGGAAGAAATTTGAAATTTAAAGTTCTGAATCAAGAATATGCTATGTTTTGGAAAGGGGATTTTATAGACAAAATTTTGTCAAAAACGAGTTTTCTGTCACACAAAGGCTCTGTTGCTTGATGAAAATGTTCCAGGAATTGAGCATAGTTACTGATGAAGCTAGAGTTTCTTTTACTTAGGATAAGGACCTTCACTAGATGCCTGAAACAAAATACATAATAATTTTATGCTGATTTATATGTTACAATACCCTCTCTTATCCATTGGTGATAAATTACAAGATATGCACTGGATGCCTGAAATTAGGAATAGTACTGAGCACTCTCCGTATAATTTTTTTCTATGTATACAAAGTTGAATTTATAAACTGGGCTCGGTGACTCAGCCTGTAATCCCGCGCTTTGGGAGGCTGAGGTGAGTGGATTGCTTGAGCCCGCGGGTTCGAGACCCGCCTGGGCAACTTGACGAGACCTCATCTCTACAATAAATCAAAAATCAGCTGGGCGTGGTAGCGCGCGCCTGTAGTTCCAGCTACTTGGAAGGCTGAGGCGGAAGGATCGCCGGAGCCCAGCAGGTCGAGGCTGCGGTGACCGGGAGCGGCCACTGCGCTCCAGTCTGGACGACCGAGTGAGACGCCAACTCAAAAAAAAAAAAAAGTTGAATTTATAAATTAGGCATAGTTAAGAGATTATCAACTACAGTTCATAATAAAAGTGAACAATTATAACAATATGCCAATATTATTACTTTTGTGCTTTGAGGCCATTGTTTTATTTATTTATTTATTTTTTGAGTTGGAGTCTCACTTGGTCGCCCAGACTGGAGTGCAGTGGCTGCTCCCGGCCACCATAGCCTCGACCCGCTGGGCTCTGGCGATTCTTCCACCTCAGCCTTCCGAGTAGCCGGAATTACAGGCATGCGCTACCACGCCCGGCTGATTTTTTGACTTTTTTGTATTTATCGTAGAGATGCGGTCTTGCCAAGTTGCTCAGGCAGGTCTTGAACCCGCGGGCTCAGGCAATCCACTCACCTCAGCCTCCCAAAGCGTGGAAGTACAGGCTGAGCCACCGATCCTGGCTTGAGGCCATTGTTAAGCAAAATAAGAGTTACTTGAAGCACTGAGATACCGCTGATAACTGAGATGACTACTTCAGCGACTATTGTGCACAGACCTTAAACAGCATGGATCTCCTGTCTCATGCAGGACTGAGGAGGAAGGTGGGAGATTTTATCATGCTATTCAGAAGAGTGCATAACTTAAAACGTATTATTTGTTTATTTCTGGAACCTTCCACATAGTATTTTCGGACTGTAGGTGATCATGGATAACTGAAACCCCTAAAAGCAAAACCACAGATAAGGGGGAACAATTGTACTTATAATCTATTTTTTTATCTACAACAAAAGTCCAGTGAATATGACAATGAATTGACAAGCGTAACACTCAAGTAAAGACATAGATTAGATTGGATTGATAGATTGACTATTAAAACATAAAATTTCTTTCTTTGCAGCCCATATGCTGTGTATGGTTTAGTATTATAAAGATACTATTTGTTAATTTGGGAAAAAAAGCTATTCAGTGTTAGAAAAAAATGCTATTTTAGATAGCTTAAAATTTTAAATGTTTGCCAATTAATACATAGACTTACTTTTTAACTTAAGCAAGATGGTAGGATGTGTAATAAGTAAAAACTGATGAAATATTCAATTTATTACTGAAACTTTGTTACTGTGACTCTGAAAATGTACTCAAAGGAAACATGGCTTCATTCACTTCTCCAGAAGACAATGTTAGTATTACTCATAAAAGACACTCAAAAATTCAGTCTAGGATTTTTAAAAATTTAAATATCACATGCAACTACAATAGAATCAATACATATCATGTGTAAAAAATTTCAATATTTTAAATTCTGCTTAAATTTAGACTAATCTTTGTTGATCCTGTTTTATTGTTTTTATTTTTTAAAACATGATCTTAAGAAATTTTTTTAACTAAAACCAAATTTTTTAAAGGTTGCAAAGAAATGTACCAGCCACCTGGCATGAGTTAGTATTCTCAACAAAAGACTGACTTTAGTTCTAAATCTTTGTTCTCATTGACTGATGAAGAAAACACAAGTTTTCTAGGCAAGATTAACTTTATTCTAATGCCAAAATCTGAAGAAGTTTATTTTTTACATACTGGTAATGAATGACTATTTTGCAATAAAGAATGAGTTTCCAAGAAATATTTTTATATCATCTTTCTATAAAAATTGTGGTGCTAATATTAAATCTCAACTTAGTAAAAGCATTTCTGCAGGATTCTACTTTCTATCTATTCTCTAACTAGCTTCTGAGAACCCGGTACATGGAGAGTTAATTCGCCCTCTACACATTCATAAATATCATATTTTCAAGCAAGCTTTTCCCAAGTATTGAATCATAGTCAAATCATGGTTGAAGACTTTGACAAATGCCTGAAGTGCTGATAGAAGGTGTTGCTGAATAGACATTTATATCTTTAAGATACGAGGCATTCAGGCAGTAGAAATGATATTCCTTGTGAAAACTCGGGGCCTGATTTTTATGCTTCAATCAGGTGGAGAGCTAGGCCACTTTCTCAGTGGTGCGGTGTAGAATAGGTTTTAGTAGGTGAGTACAACTTTTTTGCTTTGAAAAAAGCACTGGACAATTTGGCTGTGCGTTCGATGAAGACCCAGAATCCTGTCAAGAAGAGAAAACAAGAAAGAACAACAAGGGGCTGAACAGTTTTAAGGAAAACTATTTCAACAGACAGTCCAAACAAAATTAAAACCCAGCTTTTTCCAAAGTTGTGTTTTATTTTTAATTGACAAATAATAATTTTATATATATATATAAATATAAATATACATATATATATATTTGTTGAGTACAATGTGATGTTCTGATACATGTATACATTGTAGAATAGTCACATCAGGAAAAACAACTCTAACTGCATTCTTAAGGATTTGCTAGTATGCTAAGCTTAAAAGCATTCTCAGAAGTCTCCAAGTCCACATGCCTATCTAATAAGATTATTTATCATTATCCTTATAACAATGTTAAAACTCTGCCCCAAATTGCAATTCAACAAGATTGTAACACTTTTACTTCTGGTAATAATTATGCAAGATTAGATGTCATTTATACTTGTTACTAATTTGTCCTCTCTTCTGAAATGCCAGGGAGCAAAATTTTTAGAGGCCATGACTACCATCGTTTTGTTACTTATTCATTTAGTTCTTTGTTCATCCATATGTTTTGTTCACTCATGGAAATTAGCTTTATTTCAGACATTCAATGCTCATTATACTACTTGCTCAATGCTAGAGATCCTTCTGCTTCAGTCTCCCTAGGAGCTGGGTCTACAGGCACCCACCACCACACCCGGCTAAATTTTTTATTTTTTATTTTGTAGGGACTACGTTGCCCAAGTTGGTCGTAAACTCCTGGGCTCAATCAGTCCTCTCACATGGGCTTTCCAAAGTGCTGGGATTATAGGTGTACGCCACTGTGCCCAGCCTAAATCAATCATCTTTAATCATAGCTACAAGGCCTTTTACAAGTCCTGCCCATGCTATTTCCCCCCCATTTTCTAAATAAGTAAGCTGCTTCCCTCACTGAGCTCAAGTCCTTTATTTCTCTCGTCTCTCTCAGCACATGAGCTTGTCTCCTATATTACAGCTATAACCAAGCTAGAACTTAGAGGATACTTTGCAGTTTTGAAAACAAGGAGGAAGTATAGAGAAAGGAGGTAAAGAAGTCTGTGAGATGTGGGGATAGACAGTGAAGGGAAGTTCTCTGTAAAAGATTCAAATGAAAATCTCCATTGCAAAATTGGAAATACTTATCTAGAGCTCAAGAGAGTGATCCATATTAGCTCTAATAAATATGGATCAGTTAACATTCTAACAACCATATGGCATAGATACTATTATCTTCACTTTATAGATGAGGAAAGCGATGCACAGAGAGGTGACGTAATTTACACCATCTGCAGTTTGACTTCAAGCTCTTAACAAGCACCAAGATTTAAGAAGATTGCAAAGGAACTGTCAAAATGCACTGGAATTAAAAGAGTTTCAAGAAGGCAGAAGTGGTCAAGAGAACCAAATGTTGAGAGTTCAAGGGAAATTGGTGATTTTTGTGCTGAGGTAGATGACACAGAAGAAAGCATTAGAAAAATTCTAAAACTCTCATTGGTGAGAACTGTGTAATCAGAACACCTATACTTGCAGAAGAGGTTGTTACCTCTATCCAGGCTTAAGGGAAGAACCTTATCAGTGTTGTAACAATGGCTCTAGAGAGGTGTGAAGAGCCAAATGACTTTGGGAATAGATTTTGGAAGACTGAGAAAAAAAAGAAAGAAGGTAATTTGATATCACCTATTCCCTGGGAAAATGGAGGTATTTTTTTTGTTTTAAAGGAGTTGGCGATAGGTTAGTATTGGACCTTGTCTTGGAAAAACTTTGTTTATTTAGTTAGGGGACATACTGCGCTAGAAGTGACGGCAAGAGATACAGATAGAATTACCTGGTAGGTAATAAGAAAAAGTGATTTTTGTAGTTTAAATTTCCCATTTGTGTCTTTAAAGTCTTGAGAGTAATTGGCATAGATTTTGAGAGTTGAAGCTCTTTGTATGGACAATCTCTGAAAGGAAATACCTGGAGAGATCACAGGGCTAAACTTTTAGAGTCTAGATTTAAAGACAGAAGTGAGAAAAAGGGGAAAAAGGGAAAAAAATAAAGATGTTAGAGAATTCAATAGAGAGCATGGATATGTCACTAATTTTTTTTTTTTCAAAATGTGACGAACTCTCAAATGCAGTACAAAGATATCATCATCACATTTTCTTGATCAGAAAAAGTACAATTTCACTGATTAACATATTTTGGGGGGTTATATTTTTGACAGATAAAGATATTTAATATAGAGACTTTTTCCCATTCTCAAGAAGCTTTTACTAACTAGTTGCTGCCTCTTTAATTTTATAGTATCTTAGAATTTTAAAACGTATTTTACTAGCACATGCAGACTTTTATTTATGATTTTTACATATTGTATTACTGCAAAAGAATTTATTTGTTATTCTTTATGATAACTCAGTTTATGTAAAGAGTAGGAGGAAATAATATATTTAGGAATTTAAGATGTATTAATAATCTATTCAGGGCTCCAGTGGTGGTGTATGAGTGTAGATGCTGAGGGTCAGAAGGATAAGATTATTTTTTAATGCCCAAATTTTCTGCTCTACAAATATCTAGGAGCATTAAAAAGATGACATGCGATATCTGTTACATATACTGTTAATACTACTTACATTTATAATGTGGACAAGTGATGAGGATTAATAATTATAATGAAGCAGTTTCAAACAGGTTCAGGAAGAATTAGCCATAAGGAAGATACTGCTGAGATGCTTATGAAAGCTATGGAGTTGTCCCTTGTGATGTGCTTTGTCAGGCAGAACTAATTATCTGTGGATGATAAGAGAAAATATGGTGAAAAACAGCAGCCATTTCCCATAGCGGGAGTATCCATTTAAAACCCAACAACTCCCTGAACCATGAGATAATTGAAACAGTACCAAAGCTGGCATGAATAACAAGGCATATACTATCTTTCTTGGAAAGTGGTGGGGGCTGACAGTGAAAATAACTTCAAATACATCCCAGAAAAAATAAATTTTATTTCAACTGATAGACATTATTCAATTACAATAAGAAGATAGTGATGAAATGTTACCCAAACTAAGGCTTTCTAACCAGAAGAATTAACTTAGCTTGCTGAAGTTTGCAGGTGGCCTGATATCATCTGTATTTAACCTTTAAATTGTATGGTTTTAACATGAAACAAACTTTAAAGATTTTGTTATTATATCTTTGCTTATATTTTTAGCATTAAAATTAGGATTTAAGTGTCTCAATGAAATGTTTTTCAAATTAAAAGAAATATTATCTAACAGAAAAATATTCTAACAAGACTTTCAGGGTATCTGTCAAAAAGGAAGTTAATTTTGTTCCTAAATTCAGTTATTACCAACAAAGAATGACGTACAAGTGTGTTGTCATTTTTCTCTCACACCATCCTCCCCTAACATCCTGAATTTCCAGGGCCAGGTGATTGTCTAAATAAGTTGTCAAAGACCAAATTTCTTCCATAGGTCTTTCTGTTATGCTTAGATTCTGACGTTCATTGTCCTGGGACTAAAATTGCTGCAAGAGGAAGATGAAAAAGATCAAAAGGAGAGGGAAGACAAGAAAGTGACCATTTTTAATAAGCACTTCAAGAAAATCAGGGTTTGGCTAGCAAAGAAGAAAGATATTAAATCTTATTAAGGCAACTCGAAGTGTTTGCCAGAAACAAAATTGAGTTATCTGTTATCAAGAGAAATAAGACAACAGGAATTCCATGTCTTTTAGAATTTTCAACTGGATCCATGACATATAACACAGGGACTGCAATACTAGCACTTAATATTTATTTATTAAATAAATTGTTGCAGAAAATTTGGGGGAGGGAATATAAAGCATTCAGCAAAATTGCTAGAAGCTTTTTTTTAGTCAAAGATGAAATAAGAAAGTTGAATAAATGGTGAATAATGATGGTTAATTAAACTTTATCCATTTATTTTCTTTATATTAATTTCTCATTATAAGGGATCATCAGAATTCACTTATAAGAAACAATGCAGTTACCTATATTGTTTATAGAAATAAAAGATGATAGAATATTTCTATTATGATTAATTGTTAGAAAACCACATTTTTTCTTATAAATTTAAAATAATGTGATATGAGCAAGATTTTTTTTACTTTTTAAAAAATGTTCACTTCTTTGTTCTTATTGAATTCCTAAAGAGGGATACATGATATGATAAACTGCATTGCTAGTCATGTATTCTTTTCTCTTCCATTTTCTATCTCCTCATCCCTTCAACAAGGCAGCATATTCTTTGAGCTTATAATGCTACTGATATTCAGTGTTAATGTATCCTTCAAGAAGCAATATGAAATCAACTTAAAATAAGAAGGTGTTATGAATCACTTCTTTAATTGGAGATTTTACAAAGAATGCTGATGTTATGGAAAGATTGAACTTAGAATATTTGCAAATAGGAATAATATTGGCATACTAAGAAGGTATAGTAGAGTATAAAACTTGTAGCTGCTGACTAACAAAATTAGAATATAACTGCTTCCATAATTTTTTGGTCAGGTAAATCTACTCTTCTTAAATATGATGCTCATTTATCAAAAGAGAAAAATAGTTTACCCTCATAAGTAAAAACTAATTGTCAACATATTTAAGATAACATTTGTGGATGTAAATACATCATTATAAACTGTCTTGCATTATAAAAAAAAAATAATAACAGGCCGGGCTCAGTGGCTCAACCTGTAATCCCAGCACTTTGGTAGGCCGAGGTGAGTGGATTGCCTGAACCCGTGGGTTCGAGACCCGCCTTGGCAACTTGATGAGACCGCATCTCTACAATTAAAAAAAAAAAAAATTAGCCAGGCGTGGTAGTGCGTGCCTATAGTTCCAGCTACTTGGAAGGCTGAGGCGGAAGGATCGCCAGAGCCCAGCAGGTCGAGGCTGCGGTGGCCGGAGCGGTCACTGCACTCCAGTCTGGGTGACAGAGTGAGACTCCAACTCAAAAAAAAAATAACAAAACTGGTTTCTCAAAGCTCTTTTTTTAAAGTCAGGTTTTCAAGCCAATAATAGAAAAACAACATAAGCTTTGTCACTGAAATGTTATCTATTATAATATCCATTTAGTAACATCAAACAAAATGTCTATATTTATTTTAATAGGCTAGCATTTATTATTCAGAATATTTGCAATAGTGTTTGCATTATGATGCCGAAGATTAGTCATGTAAAATGTTGGTAAAATCTAAGGTATGAATTATAATTACACAATTTTTTTTTTTTGAGTTGGAGTCTCACTCTGTCACCCAGACTGGAGGGCAGTGGCCACTCCCGGCCACCGCAGCCTCGACCTACTGGGTTCCAGCGATCTTTCCGCTTCAGCATTCCAAGTAGCTAGAACTACAGGCGCGCGCTACCACGCCTGGCTAATTTTTGACTTATTGTAGAGATGAGGTCTCGTCAACTTGCCCAGGTACGTCTCGAACCCGCGGGCTCAGGCAATCCACTCACCTCAGCCTCCCAAAGCGCCGGATTACAGGCTGAGCCACCGAGCCCAGCTTAATTACACAATTTTTTACAAATTTTATGCTCATGTTGGGCAAATAAGGACACCAAAAAACAATAACAAGGAAGCATTATTTTTTTGCTCCCATAAATGGTAGTTATTATAAAGCAGTAACTATATTTTAGCTTTTGGATATTTATAATACACAACAGCCAAAACAAATTGTTTACACACATGCATACACATACACATGATAGGCTAAAAATATTCTACAAACTTCAGATAAATACCTGAATAGAAGAACTTGATTATTCTTCGTATATGTAAAGGAGAATCCTCTAACTGACATGAACTGAAACATATAACTGATAGTTTCCCAGAAAGTGAGTATAGCAGAAAGAGGTTCTTTCTGTGGGGCTAGGAGACAGTCTATGGTACAGAAAGGAAATTCCTGCATGAGGACAAGATAAGCTACAAAAATCAGATTATGATTTTTTAAATTCTGTTTTGTTTTGCTAAAATAAATTAGTGTTACAAGGATGGATCATTACAAGGTGGTTTTGAAGATTTTTGGATGGCATGATCTTTTAATGGCATGGTTTAGTAAATTTTATATGTAGAAGTTACATTGTGTAGGAGAATGTGTCCCCTTTTTAAGTGGCAGAATTCGTGGAGAAGTGAACTCTAAGGAACTGCTTGCTTGACATTTGGAAATTTGGGAGGTGAGATGAACTGAAGCCTGGGTTAAAACATTACAAATGCCGCAACTTAACAAAGTGGTCTGGCTTTGGGAGTGTGTACTCAGCACAGGTTATTTCTTTTTTAATTGTCTTAAGAAGATTTACTCATTGCTTTTAAAGAGCCAAACTCAATTAAAATTATTTCCTCTGATTATTAGCAAACAGCAGTTTCTTCTTAGGCTGAATCCATTGCACTTACAATCTAGCTGATTTTTGCCATTTTGTTTTGGAAATTCATTAACCACAGTTTATATAAAGAAATTCCTGTTGCTTTCTACTTTGGAACATGTCTCATAGAGTTTTCTATGTAATATACAGCTTAATTACAAATTAATGCTTATAAATTGAAACACCTGCCCTTATGACTTTTTATTTGGATCTCATGTTTGAAAAGCATTATCTCTATTTAAATTGTCTAATCACTGTGGCAGGTCTGTTACAGTTAGCATCCTCATAGGCTCCTTGTACTGCCTCAGCTACTCTTGGCATTACTGTGATCCCTTTGAGTTGTCACCTGGGCACCCCAGAGTAAATTTCACGAATGCCACATGGCCTATATATTAAGTCCCAAACTTACTATTGAAAGTCTATTCACATATTTTCCCATAATACAGAAGAAGCAGTCACAAACATTTATTTTATGTGTTCCAGTCATTTGGGATATTTACTATATTGTTTTGCTTCATTTACCTTCTTATTTAACAATATGTGTCTATGTATATGATTGTATATTTGTGTGTGTGTGTGTGTGTGTGTGTGAGAGAGAGAGAGAGAGAGAGAGAGAGAGAGAGAAGGAGAGAGGGACATCTTTCTAACTAGTTTCAAAACTCCTCAAGAGCAGATAAGTACTGTATCTCTACACCCTACAAAACAATATCAGTGGATAGAATTTTTTAAAAATGATGTATTACTTGACAGTAAGCTGAGTGATGGGACCTGGAACACAATATGGGATTTTGAAATTAATGCATAGCATTATTATTTCTGTTCTCTAAACCTTTGGTACACACATACACAGACTTTTCATTATTTAATTACTCACTAAAGCATAATTCATGCTTACTAATGTACAGTATACTTGAATTCCACATATAAATGTCCACATTTAAACAGACGACCACATTATGGCTACTAGCATTGGAATTCTGTTATTCTCATGCCTTATTCAGAACTGAACAACAAATTCTTGTTGAATAAATATTTTGGATAACTGAATTATACTAGAGAAAAAAATGTAAGAGCTTCATCATGTTGAGTTGACTTGATGTTATTGGTGAAAACAGTTCACAGTCATAAAAAGACATCAGGGACAGCTCTATTTGTTGGCTAAGTAGAGTAGCAGTCTTCACCATTTGCCTTTGGAGAAGGCGACATTCCCTAGGATTACCAGGTTTGCACAGTTTAACTCTTCCTAACAAAAAACCATATTGCCTTACAAATGAGTAAAACAAACACTGTTTTATGGATATGTTAGTAAAATTATTGAACATGTAAATTCCTATGTATATATACACACAATATATATTTCACTTCCTTATTAGTGGTAGCAAATTGTCTGTAACCTCAAAAAATTAGTGTATTACATCAAAGCTTGACTATACAGCAATTAAAGACAACTGCATAAATAAATATTATTGCATTTTTATCATTAGGTTTTCCTTAAAGTGCTATTATATTGATTCTGTGATCACTCTACTGTCATGGTAACCATGATGTTTTTCATGTTAATAATTGCCTTGGAATTCATTTTTCAGTAGCTTCAGTAGACCTTGAAAGACCTCTTCTTAAGCTTTGTGTTTCTTTAGCACATGCCACAGTGCTAGTAAATTTAGAATCGTGGTGTGGTCAAGATGTTTTATACGTATATTCTTTTATTCTCTGTCAGGTTTTACCAAGCGATTAAACAATAATAATGAATAAAACACAGATTCTTTTGATTTTAATTGTCTATTAGTATAGAATATATAGGTTATGTAGAGGAGTAATAGAGTCTGAAGAGCATTTATATCAAATTTTTATTACTTCAGTTTAGAGAATGACTTTGAGGAGGCAAAATTGGAGACTATGAGAATTTAAATAGTTCAAGTGAGAGCTAGGAAAGATTGGGACTAGACTGGAGATAAGGAAGGTGTAGGAATAAAAAGGAAGGAGTTGTTTTGGCACTGTCAGCATGCAAAATGAACAAGATGTGATGACTGAATAGGAGGCAGAATGGGATAAGTGGAAGACACTAGACTGACTGTGGTGTCTGGTGAGTTCGCTGGGTGAACAATGGTTGTGTTACTGGAGATTAGGAAAAGAGGAGTAGCACATATAGTGAGGGAAAGATGGTAAATTGAGTTTTGGAATGTCGGGGTTGAAATGCCTGTGATATCCAATTATTTATGCTCATCAGGTAGTTGGAATGAATCTTTAGTTCAGGGGAAGAGTCAGGGTAGGGAATAGAGATTTGGGGCCCAGCAGCAGACAGGTGTAGTGTAAGACATAAAAATAGATGAAATTCAGGGACAAGCTCCCTCCCACTGTGGGAGCTTTGCTGTCTTCAATAAATCTTGCTTTCTCACTTAAAAAGAAATAGATGAAATTCTTCAAGTAGCAAGTAGAATGAGGCCATAAGAATTGTGGATTAAAAATGCCAACCTAGCCAGACTCGGTGGCTCAGCCTGTAATCCTGCGCTTTGGGAGGCTGAGGTGAGTGGACTGTCTGAGCCCACGGGTTCGAGATCCGCCTTGCACGGCAACTTGATGAGACCTCATCTCTACAATAAATCAAAAAATTAGCCAGGCGTGGTAGCGCGCGCCTGTAGTTCCAGCTACTTGGAAGGCTGAGGCGGAAGGATCGCTGGAGCCCAACAGGTCGAGGCTGCGATGGCCGGGAGCAGCCACTGCACTCCAGTCTGGGTAACCGAGTGAGACTCCAACTCAAAAAATAAAAAAAAATTAAAATAAATAAAAAATTAAAAATGTCAACCTTTGAAGGGCAGGCCCAGCATGACCTGAAACAATAGACAAGACCAGAAGTTCTCAGTGCCTGAGAAGTGAAGAGTCAACATTTTCAAAAGTGAATATTTAAGTCAGAAGTATTGGCATATGCTTCTAGTCTTGGTCACTATGGAGGTTGAGGCAGAAGGATCGCTTCAGCCCAGGAGTTTAAGAATAGTCTGGGCAATATAGCAAAACCCAGCTTCTGAAAACAAAAACTAGTGAATAGTACACCCAGCACCCAGATTTTGGTTTTTAATATTATTCTCTGATAAAAAGAACAAGAGATCCTTGCAAAAATGGCTGGTGCTAAGGCTGGGACAGGGAAAACACAGGATAATCCTGGAATATTTTGTAGTACCAAAAAGTAAGAAACTGCTAAAAAAAAAAAAAAAAAAGAAAAGAAAGAAAAAGAAAATAAACAAATAAAAAATGAATAATCTGATTTAAAAATGGGTAAATGAGCTGAACAGCCATCTCTCAAAAGAAGACATACAAATGGCCATCAGGAATATGAAAAAATGCTCAACATCACTAATCATCAAAAAAACGCAAATCAAAATCACAATGAGATATCACCTCACACATGTTAGAAAGAATATTAACAAAAAAATAACTAATATTGGCAAGGGTGTGGAGCAAAAGAAACACTTGTGCAGTTTTAGTGGGAATGTAAATTAGTGCAGTCATTATGGTAAACAGTATGGAGTTTCTTCAAAAAGTGAAACATAGAACTTCCATATGATCCAACAAATGCTGTAAAGGTATGGGTCAAAGAAATGGTCTTTCATTGATGAAGGGAATGCAAAAAATAATTTTAAAATGTATATCTATGCAAAACCTGTATGTGAAAGTTTATAGCAGCTTTATTCATAATTGCCAAAAGTTGAAAGAAACCAAGATGCTCTTCAATAAGTGAATGGAACATATGATAGAAAACTGCTCAGTCAAAAAAAAAAAAAAACAACAAGAGGAAAACACAACACTATTCATTCACACAATGATATTAATGAATTTTAAATGCAGTGGGCTACGTGAAAAAAAATGAACTGAAAATGCTATATACTGAATTATTCCATATGCAAGACATTTTAGAAAAGACAAAAACATAATAGGAATGGAAAACAGAAATTAACTAGGGAAAGCACAAGATATTCTTTAGAGTGATGGAAGTAACCCATACAATACTAGAGACACGAATACACAATTCTATGTATTCACCAAAACTCATAGAGCTTACAGCACAAAGAGCAAAGCTTAATGTATGAAAATTTTAAAAAATCAACTAGGAGGTCAAAAATTCAGGCATAAAATGTACATTGTGATATGCTTAGTTATTTACATTAAAGAGTAGGGTATAAAGTGAGCAAATAAAAGTAAATTTACAGTGGAAAAACCTCGTAGCCATCATATTTACCAGGTGACCAAAGTTAACGTTACCAGTAATAGGATAAATATGTTTCTCTGTGCCTTAAATTTTTCTGTGTTTCCTGATGCACTGAGAAGGACATAATGCCACTTCTGTAGTACTCATGGCCAAAATGTATGATATGAATCTAAGCATAAGAAAATAGAAAAATGATTGAGGGACATTCTATAGAACAACTGAGTTATACTCTTTAAAAAAAGTCAATAGGTATCCCATAAATATATATATATATATAAATATGTACCCATAAAATTAAAAATAAAAAAAGAAATTTTAAAGAGTCAAGATTGCTGGGCTTGGTGGCTCAGCCTGTAATCCCGCGCTTTGGGAGGCCAAGGTGAGTGGATTGCCTGAGCCTGTGGGTTTGAGACCTGCCTGGGTAATTTGGTGAGACCTCATCTCTACAATAAATCAAAAAATTAGCCGGGTGTTGTAACACGTGCCTGTAGTTCCAGCTACTTGGAAGGCTGAGTGGAAGGATCGCCAGAGCCCAGCAGGTCGAGGGTGCGGTGGCCGGGACCATGCCACTGCACTCCAGTCTGGGTGACAGAGTGAGACTTCAACTAAAAAAAAAAAAAAGAGTCAAGATTATGAAATCAATGAAAGACTGTGGAACTGTTGAAAGGAGACTAAAGAGCCATGACAGATAAATGAAATATCTGATACTGGACTAGATCTTGAACTGGAAAAAAAATCTATAAAAGACACTGTTGGAACAATTAAAATTTGAATAGAGTCTGTAGATTGGAGCACAGACATTAGTACTTTTTATAGCTCCCAGTAGATTTCCGTGTGCAGCCAAGTTCAAGAACCAGTGGAGTCCTTCCCCTGATTTTCATTTAGACTTCACTGCAGGTCCAATTAGAACAGAAATTTCCTAACTTCACATAGAGTGTCTCAGGATCTTTAGGAAGCTCTGAAGACAGAGAGTTTATAAAGATGACATGATATGAACCTAACGTTGGTATGCTTTATGGTAATTAATAGGATTAATGATTATGTAACTACATTAAAAGAATTGCAGATGACTTGTAAATAATTAATCTTCTAATCACACACACACACATACACACACACATAAATCAAGTGAAGTCAAAGTGACACAAAAGTCAGCTCAAAGAACTCTCAATGGCTAAAGCAGGATAACAAAGTAGTATTGGATTATAATACAAAGTATAAAATAATACCCATGAGTTCATATTAATATAACTAAACGATTGAATATAATAAATACCCATGAATCCATATTAATATAACTAAATGATTGAATATATAAATAATAATAACAAATCTCCCATAAAGATTAATTCCAAATAATTTATGTAGATACCCGCTCTCAAGAAGGGAGAGCAAAAATCCCACTTCTTGAGAGCAGGCTGCATGTAGAGTCTTTCTTTTATAGCATGTAGTTAGGGAAAAGGGGGAAAATGTAACTGCAATGGAGAAACCTTACAAACACTAACTCAGACAGATTATCAAGGCTAACATTAATAGTGATAAGCCTTGTTAATAGCATGTATCCTTGTTATGATGTGATGGGAATGGCATTTTGCCTGTGATTTTCCTCCCCAAAACCTTTAACCAAGTCTAACCATGAGAAAATTTTATTTGGCCTACATTGTATATTTCTAACTAGTTCTCCTCAATACTCTGTCATTTTTTAAAAAGTCAGTAACAGCTGGGCTCAGTGGCTCAGCCTGTAATCCCACGCCTTGGGAGGCAGAGGTGCGTGGATTGCCTGAGCCTGTGGGTTGGTTCGAGACCCGCCTTGGCAACTTGGCGAGACCTCATCTCTACATTAAATCAAAAATTAGCTGGGTGTGGTTGTGCGGGCCTGTAGTTCCAGCTACTTGGAAGGCTGAGGCGGAAGGATTGCAGGAGTCCAACAGGTTGAGGTGGCCGGGAGCGGCCACTGCACTCCAGTCTGGGCGACAGAGTAAGACTCCAACTCAAAAAAAAAAAAAAAATAGTAACAAGGAACGAATTAACAGTGGTAACACATTTAATGTTATTTGAAGAGTACATAGCAATAAGAAAATGCTCAATAAATATGAATTTTCTCCTTGTCCCCTCATTTTCCTCCTCTCTCTTCTTCTTATGACAATTTAACAAATAGAAATCTCTCCTGTGTAATTAGCATGTGCATAAGTCTGAAGTCTTTCAAAATATTTCTCTTAACTATGTCTATATAGTCTTCTCCCAGCACATATTTAGCTATTCTTTTCATCTCTCTACTATAGATTAATTTAGGACAACTGAAAAATGCTATCTCATCTTTAATAACAAATCTGAGACAGTCTCTAATAGAACAATTTCTTATAACTTCTAAGGAGTAGAGATAAATCAAAGTGATTGAGAATGCTTACAGCCTTAGAATTGTCTCACCCGTGAGACTTGGGATGTAGCAGAGATTAACTCCTGACCTTATATAGAGTGATCCTTTCTGAATTTCTTGGACAAAATCTTTTTAGCTATAATCTCTCCCTTAAGATCACCCTTACCTTTTAAGAAGTGATTATTCCAGGAAAATTAATACAGGGAGCTGAGGTCAGCTATCTATCTTGTAAGATACTTGACTAGAGCAAAGGTCTTGGTATCTTATGGTATGGAAGCCCTGAGAAGCAGGCAAAATGTGCCCTGAGCATCCCTTTCTGTCCTCTGTTTTCCCTCTTAGTTCTTATAGATCAGTTGCTTTTTGTGCCTGTCCATGTAATAACCAAAATCTCTCACTGAATCTTAGCATTCAGCTGTACATTTTTTTAACTGGTCCACAGATTCTACACCCTTTCCCTATTAAAAGCAAAAGTAACTTTCTTTGGTTATATTCTTTTATTTTTTATTTTTTATCTATCTATAGTATTAACTATTCTTCTGCTAGGAAACATATCTTTAGATTTAGCAAGATGATTCTACAAATAACATCATAACTAAAAGGGATAGTTTTAACATAGGAATTTGGGGTTATTTGTTGTTTAATAAGAGTGTTCATTTCATGTTTGTATTGCAAATTTTCATCTCTCAGTCAGAGTAAAAATGTAGCTTCTAGATAAGCTGCTAGTATGCCTACGTAGGCCATACATCTGAAAAATTGTATTTATAGATGGGTGTGTGTATAAAAAATTCCTGCTCACTATGTAGAGTTATTAATGACTTTAAGACAGTTGCAAAAAACCAAAAGCAATGGAATTCAAATCCTATGTGCATGTGTACAAAATTCCTGCTCATTATTCAGTGTTATTGAATTACTTTAAGACAATTGTTAAAAACAAAAAGCAAAGGAATTCAAATCTTAAACATTTTTAATATCATGCAGAGATATGTTGAAATTTTTGGTAAAATTTTTTGTAAACCGTGGAGATCACTTAAATAACTTATGGTGAAAATTCTTTCCATTTGCAAGGCTTGCTCATAGTTTATAGATTATAATTATGAATGAATAAAAATAGGTACTGTAGCCTGCTATGAGCATAATATTGAAATTGCAAGTCATTTAGTCAATAGAGCACAATCACTAAACATAAAGTATACAATACATCCCATTAGAACCCACACGTTCAAAGTCATCTCTAGAAAACTAGGTCATTCAGAATAAAAAGTACTTATATTAATTAGAAGGATAAAAAGAAAGTGGCTGCAACTAAAAGACTGGGAAAAAACGACTTAAATGAGATGAGGGTTTCCTTTCCCTTTATGTAAGAGTCAGACATGTCTAGGATGGTGAGCATGTCTGCCTCATAGGATCACTGTGTGTCACAGGTTCTTTTTCTCTATTTGGTCTGCGTATTCATAAGCGTTTTTAGTCTCCTGGGCCTAAGCTTCATTCCTGACATTCCTACATTTCAGCTGAGAGGAAGAGAAAGTGACAGGAAGATGTCCTGGGCAAGCGATTTCCTTTTAAGCATTTGAGGCAGAAATCACACACATCCTTTGCGCTCACATCCCGATGCAGACAACCTGATCACATGGCCACAGTGTAAATGCTGAACTTATAAACTTTGCTTTATAAGATGAAAAGCTGATTTGCAGCCTTTGGCTAAGAAACCGAATGCAATGACCGTGATAGTACCTCTAACTCATTGTGGGTTGCTTTTCTGAGGGGGGGGGAAGAGGAAATAAACCAAATAAAATCATCTCTCCTTATGCAGGGCATGTAGGGATCATTAACTAAATATCAGCCTTCTTTTCTTCTCCAGATAATTCATTCAGCTCTAGTGATCTAGGATTTCTTTGGCAAATTGAGGATTGTTGATATCTGCTGGAGATATAAAGACTCAAAGTCCCTTGGAGACCAAAAAGAACAATGCTATTAAGTAAGTCAGGACTGATAAGCAAATAATTCACTAAGAGACACAATAATTTTCTGTTTCAAAAAACAAAACAAAAACAAAAATATTGTGCCCTGCACAGTACTTGGTACTAGTCTCTAAATTGAAGAGGAATTGGATTTGTTATCCATCAAAAAACTATTTTGGCACATTGCATTTTCTGTATCATTAATGTGAAGTTTATCATATACACTTTGGTCTTGTAATATTTATACTTGTGTCTATTTCCTCATCTAAGTGATGAACTAGTTGCAAAGCAGGATGTGGCTTATGGTGCTTTCAAGGCTTAAGTACACGATAAACTCTGAATAGAACTTTTAAAATATCCAATTGTTGTTTTATTTTTCTTATAATTTTTTTCTATGTTTGTCTAGGCAAATGTATAGGCTTTTGTACTTAGGGAAATATACCATCAAAAATTAAACAATATTAGTGTAAGAATTATCATAACTGGCCGGGCTCAGTGGCTCAGCCTGTAATCCCAGCGCTTTGGGAGACCGAGGTGAGTGGATTGCCTGAGCCCGCGGGTTTGAGACCCACCTGGGCAACTTGGCGAAAGCTCATCTCTACAATAAATCAAAAATTAGCCGGGAGTGGTAGCTCGCGCCTGTAGTTCCAACTACTTGGAAGGCTGAGGCAGAAGGATCGCTGGAGCCCAGCAGGTCGAGGCTGCAGTGGCCAGGAGTGTGCCACTGCACTCCAGTATGGGCTACAGCATGAGACTCCAACTCAAAAAAAAAAAAAAAAAAAATTCAAAAAGCTAAGCAATGTTAAAATGGCTGTTTATTGGATATATTGACTCTATCTTATGACCTTCCAAATAATAAAAACCAGAAAAAAATGAAGACTACGATTTCCCACATAATGACAATGACTAACTGGTATCATACCTGCTATGCCCAAGCACTGTCCCTAAAACAATTACCGAAGAGTCTATGTTAAACATCTCCGTTTTGGAGGTGAGAATGTTGAGGCAAGAAAGTCAAATTTGCTCTCCAGGGACATAAGAATTTGAACTCAGTTGTTCTGGCTCCAAACCTTGTTGATAATTGCTGTGCTAGCTTGCTTCTAGTTTAAATTCTAGCTTCATTTAAGGAAGGATCTACTCTGGCTAGCCCTCATATGCAGCATGCTGACTACTGTTTGTTGAGCACTACCATCCTCTGACAGCTGCACTAATGTAAATGTTTGAGGATTCATGGGCTTTGATACTCTCAGTCCTCCCTATGTAGATTTGGTTAAAGTTGGCAACAGGAAATGTGCAAAAATAAGGTTAAGTTGAAACTGATTAATTTGACAAGGCAGAGGGTAACTCTAGGATAAGAAGAATAAATTCAGAAAGAAGAGGGAGGAGTGGGACTGTGGAATGAGGAGCCATCAGAAAATGGGGGGGGGGATTTGCAGTTGAGATTTTAGGAGATAATTTCAAGGATGTGCTCTCAGATGAAGGGCAGGGCTTCCATACTCTTTTCCTTTAAGGTTCCCAAACTCTACATCTTAGGAGACCCTGTGCTTTAAAGGACTTCACTGATCAGAGGCACACAACATTATTAAAATATGATGAAACATTTGGAATAAAATAGAATAATCATGAACCACTCATACAGCAAAACGCGCATTACCTTGTTTGTGTGGAATCTACTGTATGAGATATGAAAGGGATTGCCTGTATCTATATTATTGCAATTAATTATCTTGTATTAGACAGGATAGTTCCATATTCTAGTAACTTGGAATAACTGTATTATAAAATGTGCTAGGAAATGTTGCACATTTACCTGGTGCTGGCTTGACATTTTCCTTTAATACTGTTTAAGTGCTCATAGATTTATCACTTATCACATATAAAAGAAAATGCTCTGTTTTATAATTTGGATTTCAGCTTTACCTCTTGCATATTTCATATCATTGAATATGCGTCAATGTGACGTATTGCAATAAGCTTGTTGCTAGTAAAATAGACATGTTTTCCTTTGCGATTCTGCAAACAAGAGGAAAAGCCCCCTCACCTTAAATATTTGTTGTGTTGTCAAGTGCTATAAAAGATGCCCATGATCTGCTATTACGTAAATCCTTAGGGACATCATGGTCAATATAGGAAGAGAACAAATTCTAAGAATGCAGTTATTGCTGTCTAAATATTTCAAAAAAATATGGCTGAAATAGGTGTTTTATGTTTAGTCAAGAAAATTACAATAGTAAGTTTAATATGATCAGAAAATGAATTACCTTTCACATTTCTTTCTGTATTCTTTGATTAAGACCTGCATTTGGTACATGAAGCATAGTAATAACCTTCGAGAGAGTCATTGGAAGCCAATACACCCAGACATCATGATGGATGATCCAGAAACATGACTAAAGATATAACCAGCATTAAGTGAAGAGTATTAGGGAATTGTAGAGACAAGAAGGCATATATTGTTTCAGTATAAACAGGTTCCAGAGAGGCATAGCATTGTAAGTAAGAATAGTGAAAAGTAGTTTAGATACTTTTCTCTTATGGGAAAAAATAATAAATTATCTAGTAGTTACACATTTGACAATTGAGAATAGAAAGACATGTTTCTCGACATAGATTGGTAACTGGACACCACAAAAAATCTTCACATGCACTGATTAGCAATAAACAAATATGTCATTCCCTTTCTCCATCCACTAGTCTAGATTGGCATTGATATACAGTAACACTTAAAATTGGCCCATGAATTTTATATTACACATTTCGAATAAAATGTTTATATTTGCAGAGACTCACCAAAAATATTTTTCCAGGGGCCTGTATACTTCTCAGGAGACACTGCCCTTTTGAGTGCTTGAGATAAGAGATTTTAAGTTTTGATTGCATATTATAAAATATATTCCTTTTGGTACCTCTTCAAGAAACATTGGTTATGATTTATAATGTTCTTCTGCATGTTCGACTGATAGTTCCTGTACAAGTAATACCAGTTTTATGATTGAAAAATTTCGGAGGAAAAAGTGATTTTCTAGGGATTACTCAGAAATAAAGAATGAAACTGATGCTTGAGCCAAGATGTATCTGACTCCAAAAGTCATTCTCTACATCACACATCTTCATTGTCCTCCAATGAATAAGTAATTCAGGTTGTCCAACTTTGGTGATAGTAAACTTCTGCTTTATCATATCAAAACAATCTTACATTAATTTGATTGCTTAGATATTCCTCACTAGGATTATTAGGTCAGATATTCTCTGCAATTATCTAGCACATCAATAAGGATTTGCTTACTGTAAGTCTGACTGGGTGCACATGTCCTTTAGAATCTGACCTCATCTTGCAATGAATGACATAACTAAGTCTCTCTGTGCTAATATTGAGGACTAGTGTTTGGATCCATTTCCCTTCTGTTAAGTTTCTGATTCCTTAGGCAACTCTAATTCTATAAGCATCTATGGAATGTTCTTTCACGCAACTCTGACTATATGGCCATCTACTATCTTTTTATCACTTTAATTTTAGCATAAGTAGGCCATACGAGAGTCTCTTGCTCATATGTGATTTAATAAATATATGATGAATGGATAAATAAATGAATAGATGAATTTGTTAAGCTATATAACTGTCTGAAAAATTTTGAATCACTACTCCAATACATAATAGAGATCATATCGGTCTCTACTATGATCATAGAAATCTACAGAAATATCAATCTTTATGATGGTTTATTTATAAAAAATATTTGTATAAGTATGTTAAAAATTGATTAAGTAATGCAAAATAAAAACCATGCATTCCAAATTATGCTAGAAAAGGAATATTTTTTAAATTGAATTAGGTTTATTTCAGACACATCAGCTTTTGGGACAGAGGATCTAGCTTTCATATGTTAATAAATCATATTACTTTGGAAAGATGTTTGTGGGTAAGTCTGGGAGAAAAGTTAAAACTTTTTTTTTTTTTTTGAGTCTCACTCTGTCGCCCAGACTGGAGCACAGTGGCCGCTCCCGGCCACCGCAGCCTCGACCTGCTGGGCTCCGGTGATCCTTCCGCCTCAGCCTTCCAAGTAACCGGAATTACAGGCATGAGCTACCACATCCAGCTGATTTTTTTATTTATTGTAGAGATGAGGTCTTGCTGCCCAGGCGGGTCTTGAACCCACAGGCTCAGGCAATCCACTCACCTCAGCCTCCCAAAGGCGCGGGATTACAGGCTGAGCCACCGAGCGTGGCTAAAAGTTAAAACTTTAGTTGATCCAGATTGTAGGCTGATCAACGAGAAAACACAATGAGCTTCCAGCAAGCTGTACATTGTTTCTTACATGTATTGATGATCTAATTTATAATGATAATAAAAAAAAAGATTGTCCTTGTTCTTAATAACGGTTGTATTCATCCTAGAATGAGGAGTAGTATAGAATGAATCAACTCTGTGCAGGGATTTATGGTTAGAAGTTGGTTGAATAAAACACCTGATCTTCTCAGTCTTGATCTCTTTAGAGATCTCTTTAGCCACATTGGTCAAATTGAGAGGCAACTTGACACCCCCTACAGAGAATATTCTCAGAATTTTTAAAAGCATTCTATCTTATTACAATGCATCCTATATGTGGAACAGAATTATTATTATCACTCATTAGTCACTCAAATAAAATGTTCAATGAATGAGTTGGTTAAATGACGGATAAAGGATTTTGCAACTGGCTTTGTAATGGTTACTTTATTGATTTCTTCATACCATGCAACTTTTAGAATATTAATTATCTAATATGTTTAACTAGATGCTAATGAAAATGATAAAAATGCTCTATCATTTTGCTTTCTAATTACTTGAAATTATTTTGATACACTTACTATCTCACTTTGTACGTTTCTTCATATATTATGAACGCCAAATATATAATCAAGAAGTCAAAAATAATTTCTAGGTAGAGACAGTATTCTTGCAATATTAAATATTGGTTGTGAAAGAATTATTTACATCACTGAATTTAATGCCATCCTGATAATAGAAATGTGCTTTCTCAGTTAATTGGTGTTTAGAAAATATAATTAAAAACCATGCGTTTTCCCACTTCAAAAAAATATCTAGTAGAGAAAGAACACAGTTTTATAATTACATAAGCATTAATCCAGAATGTGATGCACATCTCAGACGATCTGCTAAGTGGTTGCAAAGACAGAAAGACACCTCACCCTTTTATATAGGGAAGCCCCATGCAAAAGGACTTGATAGCATTAATTTGTCACACACACACATCTTAGATTCACCTGATAATTGAAGTTCCCATCTATGTTTCCTAATCAGCGTCATCTAGAAGAAAAACAATCTTCTCAAATCTTTATGACATAGGTGATTTTGCAACTTGGAGTAAGGTGCCCACTGGAGTTAAGGCTCCAGCTCTTTCACAGAAACTGAGTAGATAGGGTTGCTATCTCCCTTGATATATACATTACAAAGAGATGGCTCCCAGGTCCTTGAAAAAGACATTCCTGGGTCATAAAGCTGACAAAAGGCCTATCTAGTTTCAAGAGGATTTATATACATTTCAAAGGGAACAGAAAGTACTTACAAGTTTCCTAAAGTAAATTCTCTAAGATAATGGAGGAGAGGGAAATCTCTTCCCTTACCTTACTTTCAACAGGGAAATGAGACTTTTTTTTAAAGAATCAGGTTTATTATGGTATAATTTGCATCAAATACAATTTATTCATTTTAAATGTACAGCTTAATGAATTTAGGCAATGTACACAGTCAGCTAAACATCTCCACAATGAAAATATAGACCATTTCTATAACTCAAAGTAGTCCCCTCTGCTGTCACCTCTTCCCCTCTCCCACTTCCTGCCCTTGGCAGTTTAGCCTACTTTAGGTCTTTTTTTTTTTCATTTTTACAGAAGTATACCTTACAAATAAAAATTGAATAATTTAAGGTACACAACTTGATGTGGTATAAGTCTGCATTGTGAAATGATCACCACAATCAACCTAATTAACACATTTATTACCTTAGTAGTTACCATTGTGTGTGTGTGTTTGTGTCTGTGCTAATCTTCTTACTTTTAACTTATTTGTTTTTACAAATAAATTAGTTTTTACACTGGTCATATGCTGTTTTCTTTCAGAATTACCTTGCAGATGGCGATACTTTTAGAGAAAAATGAATGTCATTATTTCTTTATTGAAATTTCCTCATTTCTTTGTTTCTGTTGACAAAGTATGCCAAACTCTGAAAAATATTTAAGATGGTTTAACTGAACCAAATGTGAGTGACCCATACTCCCATGACACTAGTCCCCTGTCCCCAGGAAGTCCTGAGAATGTGTGTCTACCATTGATTAGTTGTAACTTGGTTATATGCATTTTAGGAGGACAGAAGTTACAGGAAACCATAAATCAATACATATGGGATTTACATTGATTTGGCTTGGGGGGATTAGCTGTCTTGGGGGGTAGTGCTTATAGGCTAGAGGTGGATTCAAAGAAATATTTATTGATTGGCAATTAGTTAGCAAGTGTTATCTAAGGAATTTTGAAAGCAGTAAAGGAAATGGGCTAACTTAAGGAATGACAGAGGAGTCAAGTTTTTTGATCCGTAGATGAAGCTTCTGTTTCTTAGGCTACTCTGACTCTATACGCACCTATTGAACTTTCTTTCCTTCTTTCTTTCTTTTTTTTGAGTTGGAATCTCACTCTGTCGCCCAGACTGGAGTGCAATGGCCGCTCTTGGCCACCGCAGCCTTGACCTGCTGGGCTCCGCGATTCTTCCGTCTCAGCCTTCTAAGTAGCTGGAACTACAGGCGCGCGCTACCACGCCCGACTAATTTTTTTTTTTGATTTATTGTAGAGATGAGGTCTCGCCAACTTGCCCAGGTGGGTCTCGAATCCACGGGCTCAGGCAATCCACTCACCTCGGCCTCCCAAAGTGCGGGGATTATAGGCTGAGCCACCGAGCCGGCTCTATTGAACTTTCTATTGAACTTTCTTTCGGGCAACTCTGACTATATAGTCATCTATTGTCTTTTCTTTATATCAGCTTAACTTTAGCCTAAGCAGAACATGCCACAATGATTTAATAAATATATATTGAATAGATAAATGAATGAATAAATGAATTCGTTAAGCTATATAACTGTCTGAATAATTTTGAATCAGTACTCTAATACATAATAGAGATCATATCAATCTCTATTATGATCATGGAGATCTACAGAGAGAATAGGTAACTATCCTAAAAGGTGCCTAGAATTCTCAAGAAACAGCTTTTCAGAGTCATAAAAAGCCTTTAATTTTCCTTCTTTGTTATGTGATGTGATGCCAGAGTCAGGTTGGAAAGTAAACCACATCATATAGTCAATATATAATCCATTTCTCCAGGGTCCTTAATTAGGAATTTGGTAAGGTAAAGAAACAAGTTCAGAGCTTAGTTCCCATTTCTTACTTACGTTGAATTATAATGCCTGGCAGCTTTGATATTAATAAGCTGTTGATTTGGGGGCAATTTAATTACTTTTTCTGAAATAAGATTTTTAAGCACAGAGTATATATATTTAAAATGAGTTTCAGTTTTCTTCAACTTTTTCTATTTATTTAAATTATGTATATTTTATTATCATTTTATTATTTTTTAATTGTTAGATAAGTTATATGTACTTATGTGCAAATGATGGCTTGAAGTATATATACATTGTAAAATGACTACTTCTAGCTAGTTAACATGTACATTGTTTCATATGGTTATCTTTTTGTGATGAGAACACCTAACATTTACTCAATTAGCATTTTTCAAGAATACAACATACTGTTTTTAACTATAGTCACCATACGCTATAATAAATCTCTTGGACTTATTCTTCCTACCTAACTAAAATTTTGTATTCTTTGTCCAACATCTCTTCAAACGCTCTTCCCCAGCTGCCCAAGTTCCTGAATAATACCTTTCTACTTTCTACTTATGGGATCAACTTTCTTGGATTCCACATGAGTTAGATCATATGGTATTTTTCTTTGACAAGTTTATTTCAATTAACATAATGTCTCTCAGATTCATCCATATTGTCACAAAAGATTAGATTTCCTTCTTTTTTATGGCCGAATAGTATTTCACTGTGTATATATACCACATTTTTTCTTTATCCACTCACTTGTTGATGGACACTTAGGTTGATTCCATACTTTAGCTATTGTGAATAATGCTGCAATAAACATGGTGGCTCAGCTATATCTTTGACACACTGATTTCATTTCCTTTGGATATATACCCAGTAGTAGGATTGCTGAATCGTATGGTCGTTCTACTTTTAATTTTTTGAGGAACCTCCACACTGGTTTCTATAATGACTGTACTAATTGACATTCCCACCAGAATTGTGCAAGGGTTCACTTCTCTCCATATCTTCACTCCAACATGTGTTACTGTTGTCTTCATAATAGCCATTCTAACAGGTGTGAATTGATAGCTTATTGTGATTTTAATTTGTATTTCCCTGGTAATTAGTGATTTTCGCCATTTTTTAAAAAGTAAACATGTTGGCCAATTGTATGTCTTTTTTTTGAGAAATGTCTATTCAGGTTTTTGACTCCTTTTTAAATTGTGTTATTTGTTTTCCTGCTATTTGGCTATTTGACTTCTTTATATAGTTTGGATATAGTCCCTCATCAGATGTGTAGTTTGGAAGTATTTAATTTTGTAGGTTGTTTCTTCATTCTGTTATTGTTTTCTTTGTTGTACATAAGCTTTTTATTTTGATGTATTCTGATTACTCAGATTTTTTTTTATCTTTGCTTTGAGATCATACTAAAAAAAATGATTGCTCAGACCAGTACCAATCCTAAAGATGAAAATGTAAATGGTTAACATGAATAGAGCACTTGCTTAGGGAGAATTCTAAACATTTTATGTCTAGTAACACATTTGCTAGATGTAGTAATACATTTACCAGGTAGATACTATTATTATCATTCTTTTTTTTACAGAAAGAAAGCAGAGACTTAGAGAGTTTAAGTCATTTTTCCAAGCTTTCTTAATAACTACTAGCAACCCTAGAAATTTGTCTGAGTCCTACTTTTTAACAACTACTGTGCTACACCCACCTTGCAGGGTATTGTGATGAAGAGTTACATTTCATAATGCACTTAGTGAAATTCTCAGTATATAGTAAGCGCTCAATAAATATCTACTATAGCTGTTTGGTACTTCTTGTTGTTTATTCTAAAATCATTTTCTTCAGACTTCTAGATAATACTTTTTCTTTTCTCCATGAATTAAAAAAAAAAGCTTTATTCAATCAATTCTATAGGCAATATTAACAGGCAAGTGTGGAATTTTAGGGTGGAGGAATTGAGTTTTTTGATATTTGCAATTAAAATAGTTTAAATAATCTAAAAAATAATTGATATAATTGTATGTCAAACCTCTTCTACATATAGAGACTGAGTTTAGTTTGGGAGCTTTCTTGTCCTAATTATTCATTTGTTAATTAATTAATTATGTCAACAGCTATCTAAGTAGTGCTTTCTAAATGCTAGACACTATTCTAGAGACTTTTAGCAAAGTCCATGTTTTAAGCATTTGCAGAAAATTGAGTATTAGGAGTTCAAGGCCCAAAGAGGTTGAAGCCTATTATTAGAGTTTAATTTTAACACAAAATTGGCACGAACTACACAGAAGACTCAAAACTTCTTAAATCTGACACTGTTGTCCTTCTCTAAGTGATTTATTCAGAGATCTGTTACTATTTTCTTGAGGCAAAATAGACTTGAATGACCAAAGATTTTTATTAATGGTTTTCTTTTTTCCTTTCTTTTTTTTTCTTTTTTTGGCCTCAGTTAATTGTTTTAGAGTACCTCTTCATCTGCAATCTTCTTGCAGTTAATATTTCAGGACTCTGTGATAAAAACCTTGCTTCCCCTAAGGAAATCCAAAATCTGCAAAAGCAAAATGTTGAACTTATAAATGGTAGAATCAAGAAAACAGGCATGGTAAAAATATTAAAAATATGAATAATTAATCAGAAAGATAATTATGCCTTGGCAATAACATCCCTTAAGATTTCCTCATTATGCTGCTCACCTCAAGATCAATTTTTGCTACATTTATCAGTGGTGAGTGGAAGTGTAAGAAGACTATTAGATAAGTGTAACAGAATTTGGTGGTTTGGTTTCAAATTCAAGCTTTGGCTGTTAGTTGTTATTTAATTGTCAACAGTTTACTCAAACTCTCTAAATCTAAGTGTTCAAATCTGGAAGATGGGTTGATATTTTTATGTATTTCAAAATTCAGTAAAATATTAATAAGGTAATGAATATAAAGAAATTATGAAATGCTAAGTGAGTATTAAATGAGATAATTTATAAGTGTTTAATAAGTCACAAGATCAATATAATTCATCTGAAATCCTACAAGCTAACATTTTTCTATCTTTTCATTTATTTCAATACATCAACCATAATTATCCTGTTGAATTAAGTCAGGTCAAAGCAAATACCTCCTCATCTTGATGTACAAGGCCTTACCCAGTCTGCATTTTGTTTTCTCTCTGACCTCATTTTCACTCTTTTTGATTTCTCTGTTCAGGTCACATGAGCACAGGACTTTCTTGCTACTCCTCAAATAGGAGAGGAATGCTTGTGCTCCAAAGCCTGTGCACTTGATGTTGTTTTTCTTGGATCACTTTTTGACCTATTTACTGCAAAATTTGCTCCTCACCTCCTTGAGGTCTTTACTCATAGACCATTTTCTCTTTAACACACCTGTCCTAACTATTCTATTAAAAATTGTGGTTTACTTTCTAACACTTCCTAGTCCTCTTGTAGGTTTTGGTTTTTCCATAACACCTGCCAACATTTATTATGTATGCTATAATTTATTATTTATATATTTTTTATGTCATCCACACTAGAATATAAATACCCCGAGAACATTTTGTGTCTATTTTACCCAATGTTGTGAGCCCATTACAAGAAGAATCTAGTATACAAAACACACTCAATAACACATTGCACTATAAATTGTCTGAGCTAGAAAAAAAGCATCCATAAAATTATGAGTGTTCATAAAAGAAATACGGTGGTTAGAATATGTAGGAATGCATCGTGATAATGGAGACTTGCGTGTACTTTAGGATGATTTGTCTAAGACAAACAAGTGGGAGAGAAAACACTTGGGAAAAACATAAAATTATCTTAGATCATCCTTGATTACCCTAGCTATTTACCAGTTATTTTAGATAACCAATAGCTAGGTATATAAACAACAAATCAGATAGTATAATTGGTGAAGCTAGTTTGCTATATTATATATTATACTTGTTATCTAGTACTTTATATTTTCTGCCAGCCAGAAATATCTCATGATATGTAAATACAATAAACTAATAATGTTCCTTAAAGCTCGAGATGTCTGAGTTTGAGAAACTCTTTAAGAAAGTCTATAAATTGACAAGTAACAGAAAATTCTAATTTTGAATATAACAGAAGCCACAGGACTCATGAATTCTATAGATTTTCTCTACCATGTCTATTAGCATTGAATTATAGAAAAGTTTAACATCCACAGGAAGGATTGTCTTTGCATTTGCTGAATAAAATGTGGGTCTATTTTGAGTAAGGGGAGGATGTCTTTATTTTGTGGCTTGAATGTTGTTTTGTACTATATTCTACTATGAAATACAGTTACCGATTTGTGCTTTACCCCATTTCATTTTCAGAAGTATTTGTATCTAAAGGAAAATTATGACCCATAAAATAATATCTCTTAAACAAATATATGGTATAAGAGAGGAAAAGAAACAACACTGTGCTTTTTACTTTACTTAATTTTATTTCCTTGCTTACATCTTGGGTATTGGATGCATCAAATGAAATACTGTTATTGGTCCTAGACAGTTTCATAGTTATTAGCTATACTCTGCTTATTATTCAGTGATGTATGCTTTCTGTGGCATTGCCAAATGATCTTACATTTGATAAAATGTATTAAATATTATATTCTTCTTGAATTAGAAGTAATTGCATCTGTTTCAATTACTGAGACCACATTCTGAATCATTCGTGCGTTTATTTTTACTGTAAGTTCAAGATTTTAGCTAAATAAATTAGTGATAAGCCAAGAAATGTTTATGAAGAGTTTATATCATTAAGTAGCTAAAGTTTAACAAATTATTTTCAGTATTAGTTTTTTTAATCTTACGTATTAATATTCAACCTGAAAAATGTGTTTTTCATTTTGAGAATTAATCAATTTTATAGAGTGCCCATAAAATTACTTATCCTTAATGAAAAACGCATTATATCCTTCTTTTACTATAGAACTAATCACACTATTTTGCCCTTGTTTGTGGAGATATGAATTATATCTATCATATTCTCCTGTTACAGAGTATTTGGCAGTGCTAAATTCATAGTAGGTATTCAGTAAATATTTTTAATTAATTCATGATCATACAAGCAACACTTTCGCACACTTTCTCTTGTTTGTCATTTTCGAGGGAATTTCAGTATTAAAAACATCAAATCAAATAAATTCTTGTCTTGAAGAAATTTACAATGGGATTATAGTCTTGAATTTTTTAAATGTTTGATTTTCCTTGAGATAGTCTCAAATGTTTTTCATTTTCCACTTCCTTGTGTTCGGATAATTAGTTCAACTCAGCACAGGCAAATCACCATGTGGGCAGATTAGAAGCAGAGAAGTCAAAGGTGGATTCAGAGTACAGAGTCCCTTTAGTGATTCATATTACTTGGAGCTAGTCTCGAATTACACATTTATTTTCCTTGGAAAGTCTGATTTTAAACCTGTTGTGCTGGTGTCTAAATAGGTTTTTGCATTTTTGCTCTAAAATAGGCTTGTGACAATAAATGGTATAGTTACCCTGCTTATAGTTCCCTATTTCCACAATCACCCGTTTGTCACCTAGATTTTCAAAGTTCCTGCTTCATGACTACCTAAGAATGTGTAAGAATATTTAGAAAGCTAACCATAGTGTGATAAATTCTAATGTTAAGTATATATAAATGCAAAAGTCATTCAAATTACCACCCTTTAATTCATTCATAACAGTGAATGCCCACATAACAGTGCCTGATGTCTAATTCATGTATTATGAGGGACAATTCAGAAGCCTTAGTCTGAATGTACCAGATACATCATGTTAAGCACCATCAGCAGCAGTACTGTTGCCATCATAATGAAGGACAGGATGACACATTCGATGTGAAGGGAGTGGCTTATATTTTTTTTCTCTCACTAATTGGAGAAATTTCCAAACATCTAAACTGGCATTGAAAATTTTGCTTCTTTTGGTGGAAGTTAGATATTGTGCCTACTCTGTTTTTCCATAATATAAAATATTCTCAGTACTTAGATATCTGGGCATGTGTGCCAATTTAAAATATTATAATTACATTCTTCATAGAATTTATCCTTTTTATTTGTTATAATTTTAATTTGTGCATAATAAAAATGACTTTGATTATTGCCATTTGGTACCCAAACATTATTTTGTCCAAGCAATCAGAATAAGCAATATAATTATTTGAGCCCACCAATCTTATTTTGACAGAAAGGAAACTACAAGCTGTAAAATTTGAATGTCTATTTTCAATTTTCTATGTATTTAATTTTTATGAAAATCTAATGATAATTCATAATTTCATGCATTTTTTTAAAGGTATAACTTCACTATCTGGAAACAACGGACACCGGGGATCCCTAAAGGTGAGAGGGAGGAGCTGGGGCAAGGGTTGAAAACCCATCTATGGTGTATCATATTTACTATTTGGGTGATAGGTTTAATAGAATCTCAAACCTCAGTATCACCCAATGTACTCATGTAACAAATCTGCACATGTACCCCCTGAATAAAAATGAAATAAAATAAAAAAGTAGTGTCTTAATGAATAAAGGATAAATTTATTTATTTTTATCTCTTATTTTTTGAGTCAGAGTCTCACTCTGTGGCTCAGGCTGGAGTGCAGTGGCACGCTCCCGGCCACCGCAGCCTCAATCTCAGGCAATCCTTCCGCCTCCACCTTCCAAGTAGCCGGAACTACAGGCTCGCGCTACCATGCCGGGATAATTTTTTTTGTTTACCATAGAGACAAGGTCTCGCCAAGTCGTCCAGGCTGGTCTCAACCCCCGCAGGCTCAGGCAATCCACTTGCCTTGGCTTCCCAAAGTGCTGGGATTATAGGTTGAGCCACGAAGCCTGGCTGATAAAGGATAAATTTAAATTCACATAAATCTGAATCACTAATCAATTAATAGCTTTGTGAAGTTGGGCAAGTTATTTGATCTTTTTCAGCTTTATTATCTTTGTTTGTAAAATTAAGATAATAATGCTCCCTTCCAGGAGGTTACAGGATTACCTGAGATGATCCATTTAATGTGTCCAGGACAGTGCCTAGCACATAATTAGAGCTTAATCTTTTCCTTTTATTTTTTCATCAAAATTACTAGTGTATTGAGGAAAATAACTGTACTTATTCTTTCTCACATGATTTTCTTCCTTTTCTACTTGTCGTATGAAAGTACCACATAAGTGATACTTAATAAATATATGCTACTTTAATTTCATAAATTCTAGGATATGACTATAATTCTGACACTTTAGACTTTGTCTGATTGTTTGTTTCTTTTTAAAATTTCCATATTATCATTTTTCCAAATCTGAGAATTTCAATTATTGGAAAATCTTAAAGTATCTCCTATATTTGTTTGTTTAATAGAATGCAGTTAAAATGTATTGAAGTCCATGCAACACTTTTACCAATAGAATAACTCTGGTGAAAGCAAACAACTCTGGTGAAAGCATTATAACAAAAGCAACTGGCATGGAGAAAAGTTACATGGGAAGTAAGAAATCGGACACAAAGGACAATCCAAACTTTTTGTGAGGACTATTCTTCCATTAACCTCTATTATATTTGACTAACAGAAGGGTAAAAGAGAACCTGGGAATTGAATAATCAGTCTTGCTACTAACTTTTTTGTTGTTTTTTAATTTGGGGATGATACTACCTTTTCCTAATTAATGACAAAGTAAAACATCTTTTGACTTTCTGTCCTGCTGTTTCTTCTTTTCAAATAAAGATTTATCATATTGACTATAGAATACTTAAGAAATTACTTGAATATACATTTAAGAAAAGTCCTTATTGTTTTCTTTGGTTACACAGTTTGATAAATAAACAAAAACGATCATTTAGGAAGCAGAAGGACTATCAGAAAATGAATAATATTAAAACTGGATGGTAAATATCTGATAGTAGAAAATAATTTTATGCATATTTTTTCTGTAAATATTTTTAAGTGCTAATTTCGTATATTTGTCAAGGGAGGTAATTAATGTTGAATAATCATTATCAATAGAAATACATTGTAAAAACCCTGCTTGAGTTGCAAATAATTTAACTGACAATATTAATTTAAGTAAATCTGTAATTTTAACAGATGAAAGTGCAATAATCAAACATTTAGAGTTGTTTTTTCTCTATATTGTTTGGCTTAGCTAATGAAGGCAACATCAGGTTTTGCTTCTAACTCCAATATGTTAAGCATTAGACTTGGAGAAGCTAAATCAGTAGAGAGGTCAAGAAAAGAGGCAAAACAAGACTGACAGATATCTCTGGATTTAGCAACAACTACTCTTGGATAGATAAAAATGCTGAAGAGTGAGTCAGATATCAGATTCTTAAGAGTTGAGGAAAAATGGTGGGTGACAAAGCTAAATGTGCCAACTCATTGGAACGAATAAGTTTCTGGAGAGAGGAAAATTAAAATTCTAGATTTGAATGTAATCTAGAATGGCAGAATAGTGCCTGACACATAACTGGAACTTAAAGTGGCAACTTCTTCTTTTCCTTCTTCTTCATTTCCTCCTCCTTTTCTTTTTCTGATGGAAATAATAGTTTAAAAATGTTTGCATGCTATAAAAATGGTGCTAGTGTATAGACAGATTGAAAGTGAAGAAGAAAGAAGGTAATGCTTTGGAATTGAAATTGTGAGAAGACTATAGCAGATGGGGTTTAGAACACAAATGAAGTGATAAGTATTATACCAGATGAAGGGCACTTTCTACCAAAATAAAAAGAAGACAGGTAAAAATGGATGCTAATTAATTCATCCTCTCTTTTACTCAGTTAGCAAATATTGAGATGTATGATAATAACAGCGACTTTACTGTACCCTTGGTTGTAGAGATAAAACCAACTCATTTTACCCCAAACTACACTCCATTGGCCTCTCAAATGATCTTTTGAAAATACAAATTAACAATATAATTTCCCATTTTAAAAAACAGTCATGCATCACTTAACCATGGGGATGTATTCTGAGAAATTTGTCTTAGACAATTTTGTAGTTGTGTGAACATCATAGAATGTACTTACACAGTTGTATAGTCCACCACACACCTAGGCTATATAGTATAGCTTATTGCTCCTAGGCTACAAACCTGAACAGCATGTTGCTGTACTGAATACCGTAGGCAATTGTTACACAGTGGTTAAGTATTTGTGATCTAAACATATCTGAAAATAGAAAAGGTACAGTGAGCAGACAATATTGCAATCTTATGAGAACACCAACATATATGCAGTCCATAGTTGATGAAATGTTGTGTGGCACATGACTTTACTGCAGTAGCTCATCAAGGAATCATCTATATAAATTTCATTTACTCTAACAAGACAAACAAGGATCTGATTTCTGTCCTTCTCTCCAGTCCCATCTTACCGCCCTTCACCTCACACCCACAATCACCCTCATCAAATATACTGACCACTTCATCAACATAATGCATTCTCTCTTCTTTATTTTTTACATAGCATTGCTATATTTCTAGCAACAGAATTGTGCCTGACACATAACTGGAACTTAACAAATATTTGTTAAATAAATGAATAAGTGGATAAATAACTTGTGTGACTAGGGCATTCTAATTCATGGTACAATTATATTTCTCATTTAAAATGAATACACTGACATTCTTATTTGGGAGGGCTTTTTTAAATCTACAAAGAGACATATTTGCTTCATGTACTGACAAAACATATGTATTTGTCAAGACAAAGGTAGATTATATATGGTGATAAAGTTATCAGCATAATGCATTCTCTCTTCTTATACCTCTAGAAATCACCTTAGAGCCTCTGCTTTCCCTTTACCTGCTCATGTCTGAGTGACCTACTGATGTGTTTACTTTTCTTCCCTCTCTTATTTTTTATAACATGTTACAAGAACATTTTGATTAGTTGATTATCTGTAACCAATAATGGTGTCAATTTTGTGGAGTTCCATTAAAATAGGATCATCAGATGTGCTAGAAGTAAAGAAACATATTTAGTTGAGATGTTTTTGGTTTTGGAACAATTTTATTATATTCTGTGCATACAAAGCATATGTGTAGTTTAAGAAGTGATAATATTCACACACATTCACAAACACTGCTGGATAAATAGAGCATTGCTCTACCTATTAAATCCCTCTTGCTCCTCCAGGTCATATTCCTCCAATTCCCCCCTACAGGTAACCATTATCATCAAATAAAATGTTATTGCAAATAACCTTTAAAACACATATTTAATTTTAAATGTACAATACCTATATTTATATTAAGTATATTACACTGCATGTATTCTTCTGGAAATTTTATTTTGTTTTATTTTATTTATTTTATTGGTGCCAAAACCCAGGATGAGAAAATTTTATTTTTCAAAACCTTAAATTGTGTTTGTTAGCATTATTCATATTTTATTTCATTTATTTATCATTGCCATATAGTCATCAATTTAAAAAATATACTGCCATTTGTAATTTATTCTTTTAACAAAAAGTATTTGGAGAGTGCCTAGGTTTTATTCTTACAAAACACAGATATCTTGACATTCTTGTACATGTCTTGCACTATAGATGTGCAAAAATTTCTAGGGGGGGTATATAAAAAAGGTCGTTGCTTAAAGAATACCTTTAGTTCTTTTAGCTATGCCAAGTGAATTTTCAAAGAGATTGCACCATTTCAAACTCACACTAGACATGTTTCTCATTTCCATTTGCACATACTTTTTATCAAACATTTAAACTGTTATAAATATGATAATAACAAATGGTATGTCTTTGTAACTTTAGTTTGTGTTTTTCTTGATTGCCAACAAGATTGGGCCATTTATGTTTCCTTGTTTGTGAATTGTCTATTTATGTCTTTTGTCAATTACTCTATTTTTCTCCTTATCAGTTTATGTCAATTGTTTATATATTCTGGAAATGGGACTGTTGACTATATCTATGGTAAATTGAATCATTGTTTAATAAATACTCTCTTTTTTAGATGAGAGCATTTTGAGTTTAAATCTTTATCTTGCTTTGGAATGTGGACAGGACTCAAATGTCTCTAAGCTAGGAGTATAGGAGGCATACTGAATAGGTGACAGGTCTCTTGTGATCTCGTCTTCTGAGATGCATAATCCCATGCATGTGCTGGGTAGCAACTTTGCCCAGAATGAGAAGACACATGGAGCTGACCTAAACCATGCCTGAACAAGCACAGCCCAGAAAACAATGATTTGAGAATAAAAAATATTTCTTAATTAGTATCTTCGTGAACATAAGCTTTTAAATATAATTTACCAAACATCACCTCAGTGGTTTAAGTTTATATCTTTTTTAAGAAATATTTTTATTCTCAAATCATTGTTTTCTGTATTTTCTCGAAGAATTAAAAATTTTCCTTTCACACTTAAGTACTTAATTATTTGGATTTTATTTTTATGAATATCAAAAAGTAAACAGAACATTTTTTCTTTCCGTTATTTCTTCCCTTTTCATTTTTTTCTTTCCCTTCCTTTTCTTTCCTCTTTTCCTTTCCTTTTCTTATTTTTTCTTTCTGCCTCTCATTCTTGTTGTCACTTTTTCTTTTTCTGTTATAATTTTCATATGGCAAACTAGTTTGTCTAACTTTAATTATCAAAAACCATTTTTTTCATTTCCTATTTCTCTCATAAATTAGGTCATCATAAATTTTTGTGGTTTCATTTTTAATATTTTGTTCTCTGTGACAATATTATACTGCCTTCATTTCTAGAGATTACTTTTTTTTTTTTTTTTTTTTGAGTTGGGATCTCACTTGTCTGCCCAGACTGGAGTGCAGTGGCCGCTCCTGGCCACCGCAGCCTCGACCTGCTGGGCTCCGGCGATCCTTCCGCCTCAGCCTTCCAAGTAGCCGGGATTACAGGCACACGCTACCACGCCCGGCTGATTTTTTGATTTATTGTAGAGATGAGGTCTCGCTGTCCAGGCGGATCTCAAACCAGCGGGCTCAGGCAATCCACTTACCTCAGCCTCCCAAAGGCACGGGATTACAGGCTGAGCCACCGAGCCCGGCTTCATTTCTAGAGATTTCTAGCAAATCTTGATATCTGTCTGTTAGGTGAAATTCACAACCTGCTTTTAAAAATTACCTAATCTTGCTCTTTATTTTTTGTTTTAAATTTTTGGGAGTTCTGCAATTATAGTTATTAGTAATATACTTTATGTGATTATATAGCTAGATAGGGCATTAGGAAGAATTTTAAAAACTTTTTATGGAATGTATTTTAATGGAGAGAGATCTTTCTGTTTTATCTTCTATGTCTGGGTATGTTGCTTGTTTATAGCCCAACTGGTAAACAAATGAAGTAACTCTATTCTTTCATTGAGACCGAGAAGATATGAAATTACTTTCTCTGTTCCTATTTAATGATCTTTTAAAAAACTTATAGATAAACTTGCCCTATTTTACAATTACATATAATGTTTGATTGAGGTGTTATGGAGCTTGCCAGAATATTGACCTCTTTTCTAATAAAATATATCAGGGCCATGATATATTTCAGAATTAATTAATCATAACTTAGAGAGATTTGGACTTTATTTTTGGCATTAGTTACGAAATAACTTTTCTAAGACCGTTTCTTCTCTAGGGCAGTCCCATTCCATGGACTTTGAGGACAATTGTGCAGCCAGCAGGATCCAGTTTGCTATTGCTACCACTGTTTCTGCTCTTTAATTGTTCATATCCATTTTACAATCAGCTTTTCAAGCTTCTTATGAATAATCAGTAGAAATTTTAGTTGGAACTTAATTTTTGCATCATTTTCTTGGAAAATGCATACCTTTATATTCTTGGATCTTATTATCTGTCATGTAGATTATTTAGCTCTTTAATGTCTTCCAACAAAGTTTATGATTTTTTAAATAAGGTATTTTACATATCTTTTGAGTTTTTTTTCTCTTAGTGCCTTATATTTTAGGTTGTACTCATAGATAGTATGTATTATTATGTAAAAGATTTTATTTTTTGCTGTAGAGAAATGTCATATAATTCATCTTATATCTATAGCAGCTGTCCTAATCTCTTTCATTAATTTTATCTGAAAATTCTTTTGGGTTTCTATGTTGGAAATAACACATCTGTGTATGCTGATAGTTTTGTTTTCTTTTAACAGTCTTATGTTTTTCCTTTCCCCTTGTTCTGGCTAATTGCTTTAGAACAATATTGAATAGAAATTAGGACAGTGGTTAACAATGTCTTATTTTTTATTTAAAAGATAAAAGATTTTGACACTTTATTATTAAATGTTATTATTTTTTTCCAGATTGTTATCATATTAGAGAAGTTCTCTTTTATTCCTATGTGGGTAAGAATTTTTTCTAGTTTTAATTCATGAAAGGTTATTTTATGCAGCTATTGAGATTATTATGCTTTTGCCTTTAATCTGTAAATGCAATAAATTATATGGATATATTTTCCAATGTGAAATTAGGTTTGCATGTTGAGAAAGAGCTAGCCTTATGTGTTGTTATTTTAATACATTTGGTTTGCTAGTATATTTTTTTAGAATGGTCCCATTTTGTTTTGTACTTAAGGAATATTAGCCTGTAATGTTTTATTTTTATATGGTTGTTTTCTGAGTTTGCCACCAAGTAAAAACTAATGCCATGAATAGGTTAAAAGTTGAAGAAAGGTTTTTGCTTTTTTTGTTGTTCTCCTGAAGACAAGTGCAAGATAATAATTATTTGTTCCTTAAATATGTGTTCAAAAATTATCTTTAAACTGGTTCTAGTGTTTGTGGGTAATTTGAAAATACTGATTCAATGTTTTTAAAAATTATGTAGTTCATACTTCTGAAATTGAACCTAAAGTTTCATCCATGTTGCATCTTGTATCAGAATTTTCTTCCTTTTAAAGGCTGAATTATGTTACATTGTATGTATTTACCACATTTTGTTCATCTGTTCATCTGTAGATGGGCATTTGGACAATAAGCTTCCACCTATCTGTCATTGCTGCTATGAACATGAGCATACACATATCTCTTCATGACCACACTTTCAATTCTTTTGCATAAATATCCAGAAATGGAATTGCTGGATTTTTTATTACATATTTTAAAATATTCTAGTTCTTGTATGGCAAAAAGATAAGGTAAGCTGAGGCAAGATAAAAACAACCAGATCAGAGGTAGAGCTATTAAAAAAAAAATCCAAGACAGTGATGGTGGTATTCTAGGCTAGGATTGTAATGGTGTGGGTGGTGATTAAATGATCAGATTTTGGGAGAACTAACTAATGTGTTTCTGGATAGAGGTGGGAACTGAGTGAAAGATAAAAGTTCTTGATGAATCTGAGGGATTTGGTTTGAGCAATTATAGAAAAAGAAGTAGGAAGAAGGGGACTATTAATGGAGGTTCGTTTTAGAGTGTGGGAGTGATCAAGATTGTGGTTTAATATTGAAGTGGACATGTCAAGTGGTCAATTGTATTTTTTTCTATAATCGGGAGAAAGTTAGAGTCTAAAGATATACATTTGGGGATTGCATCAGTCTGTATGGTATTTAAAGCCATGACACAAGATGAAATTCCCTTATGAGTGAATATAGATGAACAAAAGAATATGTTCAAAGATGGAATCCTGAGGCTACCTGACATTTAGAGGTTGATAAGGAAAGAATCACCAGGCATAGGGAAGGGAGAAGAAAGGGCATGAAGGAGAGGAGAGGCAAGATGAGTGAAGTATCTCAGAAGGCAAATGAAAAACTATTAATATATTATCAAAGAGGTAGTGATCAAATATTTCAAATGCTGCTGACATCAAAGATAGTTACAGAAAAAGAAATAAAAATGTCCTTTACGCATCTGAAAATAGTTCATTTTGATTAATAAAAGAAATAAAAATTTGAACTATATGGAAATACTACTTAGTATCTATCAGGTTGGAAGGCATGCAAAATTTGAACAACATTCCCAGATAGGAAATCTGTAGGGAAATAAAATTCTCATATTGCTGGTAATAATACAAAATATTAAAACCTCTATGGAGGGAAATTGAGCAGTAATTTAAAAAATAATATTTGCACTTATCTTTGACTCATTGAAATTTAGGAGCCATTATAAAATGATTCCTAAATTTAAAAAAAATACAGAAAATGCATAACAACTGGATTTTTTGTTTGTTTTCAGTTGGAGTTGCATTCTGTCTTCCAAGCTGGAGGGCAGTGGCACGCTTATGGCCACCACAGCCTCAACCTGCTGGGCTCAGGTGATCTTTCTACCTCAGTCTTCCAAGTAGCTGGAACTACAGGCATGCGCCACCATGCCCGGCTATTTTTTGATTTATTGTAGAGATCTCACCAAGTTGCCCAGGCTGGTCTTGAACCCGTGGGCTCAGACAATCCTCTCACCTCAGCATCCCAAAGTGTGGGGATAACAGACTTGAGCCATGTTGCCCGGTCTGACAACCGACTTGTTGTGCACTAGATATTATTTTATTGTCAATTTTGTTACTCTTTGTTCTACTAGATATGATAATGTCTTTTGGGGGTATGGCAGGGATATGTTTATATTTTTTAGAAACACACAATGAAGTAGAGAGTAATGAAATGTCTTGATATTAAGAATTTGCTTTAAAGTTAAAGTTCAGGCACACGAGTTTTAAATATTTCAACAAAAGAAAAAAGGAAATGTGACAAAATCTTGATAATGGTTGAATCTGAGAGATAGGTGAGGAGCATAGTTTGAATATGTAAGGGCTTAGCAAAATGTTTCCTAGGTTCTTCCACGGTGTTGCATAAGGCAGAACTTCCTTCTTTGATAAGAATGACTAATATTGTGTATTTAAATGTAAAATATATACACATATATATGTATATACACATATGTATTTACATATATGTATGTATATGGAGACACACATACACACACCTCCCACAATTTTTAAAATCCATTTATTCATAGATGGACATTTAAGTTGTTTTTATACCTTGGTCATGAACATGAGTATGCAGGTATCTTTTTGGGATCCTGATTTCAAATCTTTTGAATATATACCCAAAGGTGGGATTACTGGATCATGCAGTAGTTTTACTTTGAATTTTTTTAAGAATCTTCATATCGTTTTTCATAATAATTTTTCTATTTTACATTCCCAGCAATAGTGTACAAGTCACAGAAGGGATGATACTACAATATTCTACTTATAACGAGGTATCCAAAATACTTAAATTTATAGAAACAGAGAGTAGAATGATGTTGCAGGACCCGGAGGGAGGAGGAAATGGGGAGCTGCTCTTCAGTTAAGTATAAAGTTTGTGACACAAGATGAATGAATTCTAGAGATCTGCTATACAAAATTGTCTCTATAGTAGACAATACTGTATTCTGCACTTAACAATTTAAGAAAGCAAATCTCATTTTAGTGTTTTTACTACAATAATAATAAAAAATACATAAAGGCTATATGAGGTTTTCTAGTTGTATACATTTTTAAAAAATCAATAATCATTTCAAAGCTGCTGATATCAAATAGTAAGAGGAGAAGTTGACTGTTGGCATTGGCATTATAGTGGTCATCTTAACAAGAATTGTTTTAGTGATCAAAGGGGAGAAATTCTAGTTTGAATATATTCGAAATAAATTAAACCAAGAGGAATTATCAAGAGAGACTAGAGTCTGAAGAATGATGTAAAAGGAAGCAATGAATTGAAGAATGATGCAGAGAGGTATGTGAGATCAAATTTTTTCTTAATTTGTGAATTAATTTATTTCAATACATGTTGATAGAATCACAAGACTCTTTCTCCACAAGAAGGCATAATTAGATATTCTCTTGAAAAACATGTCATAAGGATGAATGGGATATAGATAAATTAGTAAAGACATCCTTTTTCATTTATTAATGTTTTATAAATGGACATACCTGGAGCTCCTTAGGTAAAATGCTTCCATCCCTTAACAGATGGTTAGGTTATGCCACTGTCTCTAGTGCTAGCTTTTTCTCTAGTTTTCTACAGGTTGCCAACACTTTCTGTTTCACTTGTTCTTTCTTTATATATGTGAACACATTCAATTTTGTTACAGAATGTCTTGAACTCCGAAGTATCATTTCACAGAAAAACTTTGTATAACCCTTCTCTGAGCCATTCATTAATGATTTAGTCTCAAATTGTACTCTCCAACAGTGATATTTGTTTCTTTAAAAATAATGGCACTCATTTTATTCTCCATATACTGACAATATGTGAAGTTTGGGAACAGACTTTATGAAGCAATTCTTTCAAAATGTAAGTGAGTAGGACTTGAAAACTACAAAACTATTGATCTTTATTAACTTGTTGAACATAATAAATATTTAAGCTTGTATTTAATAGTATAGCATTGAATGTTTTTTGATGATGCTTTCTGGTCAAGAAAATGTTGTTAACTTAAAATGGATTTGGTAATTTTAAGTACCTTCCCTTGCTCATTATAAAGATATATGTAAATATAATTCTTTCCCTGAAATTCCAGAGTTTCAAATGTTTAAATATTGGATTAATAAATCAGTAAAGGTGTAAAGAATTTGTATAGATTGAACAATGTAAAGAAATATTAAAGAAATCTGGGTCAGCCAACAGATGCTTATTTCTGAATGTATTTCAACTATTTGTTTTCATTTTCTTCCTTCCCCCAAATTATAAGTAGAGTAGCTGCTTATGCTTGCGTTTGCAATACCTCTCATATTAAAAGGCACTTTCACAATTACTTTACTTTAAACAAGAGAATACTGTTTGGGTAAGACACACTCTTCTAAAATAACCTTAATCAAAACCAATGTTCATTCTGAATAAGATAATCAGTTTCAGTTAGAAAAAAAGTCAAAGGATTTTACAAGTTTGAATAATTTTTGCCTCAAGTGTCAGTATCTCCATTGCAAATGGTGCATGGTGTTTTTAATTCAGTCCTTTAAAGAATACTTCATAGAATTTGATTAGAACTTATTATAGTATAATAAATGGTTTATATTTGAGATCACATATTCACACTTATAAGACAACTTTTTCAAAAGATTGTCTTAATATTTTCTATATGCAATGAAATATCACACCTAAATCGAAAAGGTGTTATTTTTCACAACTCAAAAATAAGTGAAGTTGATGCATTCTAATAAATGTGCTACATGGCTTGAAAAATTGCCCTTATTTTGAAAAAGCTTCGGGCATAAAAGATGCATCTTTAGAGATTAACTATAACTTGTAATGAAATGCAGTAGTGGGGAAAGAACAATATTTTAAAACAAATATATTTCATACCATTTTAATAATTAAAACAATGGCTAACAATGAGTGCAACATCTAACACTTGATATTTCCCTTCAAAATTTGAATCTCTCACAGTTTTCATTGTCTCCAGAACCACCACCTTCGTTTCTAAAGTTACTTAGGTCCACAATCTCGGGGTTGCCTTTAAATTTTGCATTCTTTTACCCCTTCCATTTAGCCATTACCAAACCCCACTGATTATACTTTCAAGAGATATTTTAATTCAGCCACTTCTTATTTACCACTACTCTCTCAGGTTAGCCCAATCCTCCACCAAATCTTTCTTGAATTGCTGCAGTAGGTTTCCAACTCCTCTCCTTCTCCAAGAGTCTAATGCAACATAGAAACCAAAATGTTCCTTTTGAAACAGTGGTCAGATTAGATCATGTTACTTATCTGATCAAAATACTCTGTGAAGTAGTTAGTTCTCTCAGAGAAAATCCAAAGTGCTTAAAATGGCCGACAAAACCCTTTATGGCCCAGTTGACCTGTGAACCATCTGCCCAATTGACTACCATCTTGACCTCACTAACTGAGCTGTGATCAAGAAAACCTCCTTGCTTTTTCTCAGTACAGCAAACATAATCCTACATATAGACTTTGTGCTTTCTGTTCCCTTTGTCTAGAATGTTCTTTTTCAGACACCCAAGTTATTCTCCCCCTTGTCAGTTATATATCTGCTCAAATGCTTTGTTATCAGAACAACCTTTTCTGGCAATATTAGAGGAAAATAGTGTACTGTAGATGTTATGCCTCAGATAGGAAATTAACCAATTATCCAAACACGTTCAGTTCCTTTTCATGAGAGGTAGTATTGAGAGATCACAGTTTGGATGAAAGAGTGCCATTACTAATGGTGAACCCTGCAAGAGCTTGTGTGTGTGAGTGTGTGTGTGTATGTGTGTGTGTGTGTCTGTATGTTTGTGTGCTATCTATTCTTTTGTTTCTTTGTCTCTCTCTCTATCTCTATTATCTATCTATATTAATATAGGTGGAGATAGAATAATACATACATATATAGATATTTAAAAAATAAAATACCTTTGATATTACATGTATTTTCTATTTGAAGTCAGTAAAACTTAATCTCATCTTTTTTATGTAACTCCTTTTCGCCACAATGAAAGTCCTAATTCCAAGTATACAAAGGATGATGGAATTGTTTATTGTATCTTATATTACACACAAATAATCTTTACAACAATAATACCAATATTACTACTGATTCAGTTCAAAAAGTGTTTTTTTCTCAAAGCTCTACCCATTCTCTCTGACAATTGTACCTACTGTCAGAACATATAGCTAATACAAATTATACTGTCTTTTATATTTTTCATCAGTTTTAATTTTATAGATAATTCAGTATCTGTAATACTTGCTAGAAGTCTTTGTGTCAAAGTCTCTCTAGACATTTTGGTTGTCTGAAGCTCATTCTTTGGTAGATTTTAAGGAAATACTCTTTAGAAAAATGGCCTTTGAGGCCCTTCACACTGATGACAAATTTTCTGCAAACTTTGTGCTTGAAAGTAATTTCACTAAATACACAATATTTATCATTTCTTTTTTGTTTAAAACATTTTTTATTTTTAAAGATCTATTTCCTTTTCCCTTGTCTTTTTTTTTTTTTTTTTAGGTCCAAACTCCCTTGTTTTTTAAGCTCTTTTAATATATTGATGTTTTATAAACATTTTCTGGACTACTTTCATTGCCTATATGGATGTCATTCATTTTTTCTTAGTCTCTCTCTCTCTTTTTCTTTCATAATAATTTTGTATGGGAATCATTTTGTTGCTTTTATTTATTTATTTATTTATTTATTTATTTATTTATTTATTTATTTGAAGCTAACTGTATTAAACTTCAGGACAGAATTTCTAACTTTATGGATTGAAATTTTTCTCTTTTGTTTTTAGGAAAAGTTAAGTAACATGCCAACTTACTTTCTGAGAACTCCTGGATGTTTTTCTCCATCAATTTTATTCAACTTCTTTTTTCTTTTGTCTCTATTGTTCCTAATTTACTTGACTTGTAATTATAGAAATTCCTCTTCAGCATGAAGTGTTATCATGGAAAAGAGATGAATTTTTCTCCCCAAGAGTTTATAGGATGCAGAATAGTCTGCACCTTTGGACTTCATCATAGACTCATTGTTCTCACCTACTACTGGTGTGTACACTTTACCAATTATAGCTGCCACTCTCAAAGTGACTTGCTGAACTTCCAAATCAGTATCCATTGGCTATTTTTAAGATCCCAGATTTTTTAGATACCTCTTTGCCTCCTTCCAATCTCATGCAAAGATGCTATCAGTGATCTCTCCCCATTTGCTTGCATTTTGGTAATCAGTAGGACACATTGTCAGATTCTTCTTTTTTTTTTCTGTAGATCTTACTCACGTCTTTTTGTTTTATTGTTCTGGTTGCTCTGTATGTTTGGTCTGCCTTCTTTACAGAATCCTCCTCTCACTTAAATACGTTGAAATGACTTTACATGACACTAAAAATCTGAGAAGAATAAAAATAAAATCTAGAAAAAAGTGACTTTACTTTGTTAAAAAGTTGTTCAGTTATGGATAACTGTCAGCATCTTGTGTATTGACTGCTATTATTTAATCATAGTATATTGCAGGTCAAAATATTTTAGTAACTTTGCCTTCCTGAATAAAAAACAAAATTTTAAAAATCTTGGGATCTTCACTGATATTTAACTAACAGTCTCTTTCTGCCCCTTTACTAGCACTTTCCCTGGGGGAGAGTAGTGACATATTTGTTGCTAAGCTTGAGAGAAAAATAGAGTTCATGTGCAGGGCCTTTTGTCTTCCCCTTTACTTATCAGAAACACATCTGCTCAGACTTTCATACTCTGAATTTATAGGGGCATGCCCTTAAACAAAGGGAATTGAATACTCTTTGGTGGTCAGGCTCTTCTCTGACTGATGAGGAATCTGCTTTTGACCCAAATCCTCTGTGTGATCTTTCAGGCCCTACCACAGGCAATAGCAGAAAGCAGCTTTTGCAGTAGACCTCATGGGGAAAGCTGTTTTCCCCACATGGACCTAGTGCACAATCAGTGAATTACCATTGCTAAAGAGAATTGCAGTCAAGGACTGTCCCTGCAACCCTCTCTATGCCTCCTTCTTCTCCCACATTGGCATAAACTTAAACATGTCTATGTTCCTTTCTTAGATACCTCTATTTGAAGTCTTCCTTATTGGAAATCTTAGCCAAGGCCTTTCTCAGGTACCTCTAACTGAGACTACCTTATGCAGCTTGGGTAACCTGAAAACATCTTCCCCAACTCTGACAAGGTGTTCAGTATTTTCAATTTCTAACCCTTCCCTTTGTCCCCTCCCTTGTCCCTGAATCTGTAAAATGCTCTGGGCTTCCCAGGCAGTGAGATGTTTCTACATATGTGTAAGCCTTCCTGATCCTCCCTGGCACTGTTCCATGGGAAAGGACAGATATTTTGGGAACCTCTTGCTTATACTGTCACAGTAAGTGACTAAATGCTTGTTAATTTCATTTTTGCTTGTTACTTTAATTGACTACTGTACCTGGTAACTCAGTCCTCTCCAGCCCATCCCTCCTCTTGACAATTGGGTGAGAAAATTTTTCTAATTCTGGACATCAGTATTAAGAAGCCCACATGTGGCCTGGCTTGGTGGCTCAGCCTGTAATTCCAGCACTTTGAGAGGCTAAGGTGAGAGGATTGTCTGAGCCCAGGGGTTTGAGACCACCTGCCTGGGCAACTTGGTGAGACTTTGTCTCTACAATAAATCACAAAAACTAACAGGGCATGGTGGTGTGCATCTGTAGTTCCACCTACTTGGAAGTCTGAGGAAGAAGGATGGCTTAAGCCCAGCAGGTTGTGGCTATGGTGGCTGTGAGCATGCCACTGTACTCCAGTCTGGGCGATGAGAGTGAGACTCCAACTCATTAAAAAAAAAAAAAAAGAAAAAAAAAGGAAGCCCATACATTACATTCCCACTAATAAGCTCAATATGTTTTGTTTTTCTTTCTTACTTGATTCAGAATTCAAGTGAGGAAAACAGTAATGTTATATATTGACCTCCACAAAACCCTAACATTTCCTGCATTGGGCTGAAATCTTGAGGAATAAGCAAGAAGGAAATGTGGGGAATAAAAGACTTGAATGTCAAGCTTGATTTGGGCTGGGCACGTGAGGTTAGGATTCTGGCAGTTTATAGTAGCTCCTTTCCTGCATTGTGGCTGGTTTTTGCTGTAGTATAATTAGCTTCTAACTGATGTGGTCTGGACCGATACATTTTAGCCTTTGGTCACATGTAATTTTTGACATCGGCGTGTCAATTCAACTTATGGCAGCTTTAAACACAGGCAAAAGGTTATTTTAATCTTGCCTAAAGTGACTGTAAACAAGAGTATACAGGTCTCAGCAAAATTGTAGTACACTGAGACTTTGTGAAAGGAGTGGAGAAACAGGTGGGAAATAAAACAAGTGACTCTATGCCTACCATTTTAGAAAAAGCAGTGGCACAGAGACTAGGATACATAAAAGTTGAGGAAAAGCACAGTTTTAAGAGGTACATAGCTTAGCATCTCTAAGATCCTATTTCATTGACTTCTGATGCAACAAAACTTTAGATCAGGACTCTGCTGAGGATAATTCTCCAGCAAAAAGTTTTGAAAAGAGATAAGACAAATCACCTTTAGGGTTGCACAGGGATAAGAAAAACTATAGGCAGAGGAAATTATTCGGATGACTGAGGCATAAGAATAAAAATGCTCACAAAAGAGAGTTAAGCCTTTTTTACTTATAAACACCTTTCATGCTGTGTGGGGATTCCATGAACATAGGCTCAAAGGGCAAATGTGACTTAACTAGCTTTTATTACAAGACAGGTATCCCAGATAAGGCCTGACTATTGGGTTTCATTTTGCTGCAAAATTCAAAAGGTGCTAAATGAAAGGGTCCTCCCCAGGACCTGGACATGCTGGTTTCTCTCAAATACCTCGGATTCACAGTCAGCTTAGGGCAGCTTCACTATCCTACATTCCTAGCCTCCATTTTATTTTTTCTTTCATTGTTTTCAATTTTTTTAATTTTAAAGATGTGGGATATAATTCAGGGTTAGATGCATATGTGGTCATCACACAGGTAAAGTTTTGGTCTCCCTTTAATCCCCATTTTGCCTGGTTTGAGATCAGTTACCCTACTGATGTTACGTGTACCCCTCCCCTCCCCTGACAGTGCCCCACTACTGCCATTTTCTTCTTCACTCTCTTCTATCTTGGCAAAGACAAAATACTTGTTTAGGTGATATGTTCGGGAGAGAAGCTGAATGTGCCAACTTTCCTCTTGTCTATTCTGTGAACCAGCTGTCTGTAGGAAGTATACATTCTGCTCTATGTTGCCACATTTTATGTTTAACACACTCACAGGCTCTTGCATGAGGAGTCCCTCCATGACCCAGTGCTGCTTATGACCAAGTGGGTCAAGTGTTAGAAAATTGCTTGCCTAAAGATGAGTAGCATAACCTCTAACTGGCTTTGTCAACGATAAATATACTATTTTTCTTTATCTGCCTTATCTTTTAATCTTATTTTTAAATATATTCCAAATTGGCAGGTAAAAGAGGGTTGTATTTATTCCCTCTAAATCCGAACACTTACCTCTTCTAGCTCATCTTATGTTTTATGTTCCTCCTTTCTTTCTGCTCCAAACTTTTTCCCAAATGCACATACCCTATATATACTGTGTTCACCACAAGTGACCCATAGCTTCTCATATACCCCCCATCATGTTTTATGCCTTTGTTCAAGTTAACCCAATGGGAACATTCTTCTCATAGAAAGATTGCTTATCTTTTAAGACTCACTACAAGGCATCTTTGGTTTTTTTTGGTTCTTCCTAGACTCTATCCTCAAGTCAGAATTAATACCTCCCATAAGTAACCAGTTCTGCTTAGGACATGCATTGTGGCCTGCTGGATTGTAGTTAGCTGTAAGCCTACTGTCTTGGCTTGGGCAGCCATAACAAAGTACCATAGACTGGGTGGTTTACACAAAATAAATTTATTTTCTCAGAGTTCTGGAAGCTGGAAGTCCAAAGTCAGGAGACCAGTGTGGCCAGGTTCTGATGAGGACACTTTGTCTGGCTGTCAGATGACTGTGAGTTCTCTAGTGTCTCTTCTTATAAACATACAAGTTCTGTTGGAACAAAGCTCCATCCTCATGACTTTGTTTAACCATAATTACTTTAATAAAGATTCCATCTCCAAAAACAGTCACATTGGGGGATTGGGGCTTCAACATATAAATGGGGGCATAATTCAGTCCACAGTACCTACCCTTCATGGCAAGAATGTGCAACGTTGTTTATTCCTCAGCCACCAGCACAGCTCTGCATAATTAGGGATGTTGCTTTCTTATGAATACCTACTACCTTCAACCTAATTTCAATTCTATATGTTAAAACTATCACATATTCCCTTCTGCCCAAAATCTTTTTGTACTGTGACTTGTGCTTATAGCATATTCATACATATTCATATATTTCTGTATATATTAATACATATTAATATATTCTGAACATAATAATGCATATTAATATGTTCAGGAACATATTGCTATATATCTGTTAAGAAGTTATGACTTTCATAACTATATAGGAAGAAGCATCATCAAACTAAAAAATAGAAGTAAAACTGATGTGAAAAATAAGTCACAAAAGCAAGGCCAAGAAGAGGATTTAAAGAAAGTCCCAAGCTAAGAAAAAGGCAGAGTGCTTGATTCTTTAGATAGTAGTAAGAAACACTGAAGGGCAGTGAATGAATGTGGTGTAATTTAATACCAAGCATCTAATGGCACCTTGTGAACAGAGCTTTCCCTCATACTTCTTTTGCGTTCTCTCTGACATCACCTACCTTGCTTGGTGCTGACATTTCACAGCATTTTATTGAATAGTATTTCAGGTATCCTTGCATTTCTACAATGCAATAGAAAATCTGTTTTATATCCATCATATTAGTGAACGTGAATGTAAAAGTTAAATTAAAAGATTGAAATAAGAAGAGAACATTTGCTATGATATGAGACTTTGTAATTATAAAGCAGCAGAGAATATATTAACTTTAGGAAGAATAGTGATTTTTTTTGGAAGTACTGATATTTTTCTAACCAAGTCTATATCATGATTTCAGTATTGTGGCTTGATCTCCCGAAAGATTGACGCTTGAAAATTATGTAATTTCTGTGCAAATTCTCCTCTGAGAACTTATGGCTACTAAGACACAGAGTTCATGATAATTTTAATACTTCAAGACATTTAAAGCCATATGAAGCAAAGTAATATGATGTAAAAAACATCTGGATTGTTTCTTACTTTAATAACCAAAAATTGCCAAGTGACTTTTTGGTAGTTAGATTTGGTAAGGTTCATTATTTGAATTATTTTGATTTATTATAGTTATTTATGAGTAATTTATCATCTCTCTCTCCTGCTTCCCTCTGCTAAGCCTGTATATCCTTTAGTGCTTCTATATTGATTGTCACAATGTCATCCAATCATTCAAGCTCTTCAGAAACTTGAAGTCATTCTTGAGTCCTTCTTTTCCTTGTATGGCATATTCAGTTGATCAAGCAGTTTTGTGAATCTTTCTTATTAATTATTTCTCAATTTTTCCCATACCTTTTAATTTCTACAGCTATTGTCTGCAATTACAAACATTATAGTTTTATCTAGATTACTGGAAAAAATTCCCATTATTCTCATGGCTTTATTTGCCATCTGTTTTCATTCCAATTCACCTATTTCACTGTTGGCAGGGTGAACTTTCTAAAATGCAAATGATCATTTTATTTTCTGATTTAAACCAGCAGTGGATTCTCTTTACTAGTACATGAAGTTACATTCATTAGCAGGGCATAAAATACCCTCCAAAATCTAGTCGTTATCTCCAATTCTATTCCTATCCATCATCTCTCTCTTGCTCATGTCCTGCTCTTCAGATATATATATGTGTGTGTGTGTGTGTGTGTGTGTGTGTGTATAACATATATATATATATATATAATTTTTTTTTTGGTTACCTGAAAGTACTCTTATGGTTTTGTACATATAACGTTGGACTGAACTTTTTTCTTCTCTATTTGTCCTCGCATTCATTCACTCTTTAATATCTCTATAAAACTTTATTCTCTCTTTGGAAGACTTGCCCACTCTTCCCCAGTCAATGTCAAATAATTTATAGTATTTGTCATATCCTATTAGTTTGAATTTTTTATTTCATTTCACCTGAACTCAACCAGCTTATGGTTTCTTTATTTCTATTATCTTGCCATATAATCCTTGAATCCTTTTATCTCTACTTTGGTCCCTTATTTTATAAATACAAGTTTTTTATATATTATTTTGTATATTCATGACCATATGTATGTGCAAGTTTTCATTTACTGTATGAAAAGATTTTTTCTGACTTTTTTTTTTTACTTGCCATCTGCCTTTCTCGTTCCCTTTCTCCTCTGCCACTGAATATTTTAAATTCCTTTTTGTTTCTTTGTAAGTATTACCTTTCTATGAGATGTGTTCTTCTTGGGCTAAGAAGATTATATTGAGAAAAGGATAGAGTCTAGTTTTGGGACAGTAAGACTTTCTGTGACAGAGATGTGTATATGTGTGTGTGTGTGTGTGTGTGAGAGAGAGAGAGAGAGAGAGAGAGAGATTTTAGATTTCATTCTTCTTCATGTCACAGGTCAGAAGTCATAGGTCTGTACACAGTGAGGTGTTCTTCACTATGCTCCATTTGCAATCCTCTTTCTGCAAATTTGACTTGTCTATTGGGTTCAGTAAAGTTCTTCAAACAAGCACTTATAATTATTTCCATTGCCTAAACAAGCGGTTATTTGCCTTTAGATGTGGGCCACATTCTTCAAGGTAGGGTTCTCTACTAGCATTATCTGATGTCAGCAGCAATGAGTGTCCTCTCTCAATGGCTTGTGACACTTTTTTAAAAACATAGATTGCTACTGTGGTCCAAGGATATAGAAATCTATCATTTTCATAGAAGATGATATTTTGGTTTTTCATTTATGCCCTTCTAATCATTTTAAGTGATTTCTGAGAAGGGAAATGGGGGATGTCATCTTTCCTTTGCTATACAAAGATAAAGATGATTATACTTTATTAAAATTATTAATTACATGTAGATTTGATTTCAAAGATTGAGAGCATCCTGAAGATCAAACATATTTATATTAGGTATTTTTTAGTCTACATTTTCATGGATCCCACTACATAGTAAATGTTTAATGCATCCTAACTGATGTATGAGCTTAGACAAGTAGAGAGCATGTTGGTGGCACTACAAGTTGAAGCCATTACAGCCAGAGGAGAAACATTGTAGCACAGATATAAATTAAAATGTGTACAGCATTTACTAATCAGTTTATTTGTAGGTTTTGCTTCTACTGAAATTTTGTCTTCTTTTTCATTTTACCAACTTTCAGAAAATTGTTATTCTTTTTAAATGTAAAGTTTTTGTTAAGCCTCTAAGTCATTCAACTCTAGCACCAGGGTTCCCTTTTCCGGGAAGAATTCCTTAAGTATGCACTTACAAAAGCAGTTGCCAGATGTTGTTGATGTCCCTTGTCTGAGCTTTTAAAGAAATGAGTATTTTTCCCATTGCTATATTAAGATATATAGACTCCCTCGGTTTGCTGAGTTTTAGCAACCATTTAACGAACTGATAAGAAATGATATTTTTAGGATCCAAAGTGTCTGTAACACATATGTCTTTTCTGTGAGATGTTTTGATTATATTGCACAAAGTATAGCTTGATGAATAAGAGCACAGGCTCTGAAATCATTCTTTCTTTTGGATTCACACTCCCTATTCACCTTACACATTATATTTAACACTCTGTGTCTTAGTTTTCTTATTTATAAAACGGAAATAATAATACCTACTTTGCAGAGTTCTTCATATTATGCTTACCTGTAAATATTAAATACCACAGTCAAAATGTTTTCTCAGTTCAGTTACCTGAAACTTATCTTACTGTTGGAACTGTATTGTTTCATTCAGAAGTTATTTTTTAATTAAGTACTTAGTGAGTCATAGAAAATATAATCAAGACCATAGAGATTTATTGGTAGCAATAATGCTTATCTTTTTTTTTTTCCTGATAAAATGTTTTGGAGCTTCTATTCATCCCACACATTCTGTTCCAGCTACTCAGCTCCAAAGACTCTGGGCAATACCGGTCTCACACAATCATTTCTCCACAGAACAAAACAGTGTATGTACTTGACTTTGAATTATATGGATGAAAAAGATGACTATAATTAGTAACATATTTCTCTTTTTATGATTAAACATCTTTTCAATTTTTTAAGTGTAAATCTAGAATCATATAAAAAATGGTATTATTGTATGCTAAGAAGTTAACTTACAGATCAATCATTTCTATTCATAAAAAATTAGTAATTATATCCTATAAATGAATACACTGTTTATCTTATAAAGTTTATAGACATATATTTAACAGACATAGTATATATAAAATATATATAGCATATAAAAGCATATGTTATATTGAGATCTACCACAATGCTCTTTATTTTATTTCCACCAAACTTAAGCCTGAAGATATTATGCATAACACAATTGTCAGCTTGATGTAAAGTAAAGAAATAGTATATTTTAGAACTTTTTGTTTTTTGTTTTTTGTTTTGAGTTGGAGTCTCACTCTGTCGCCCAGACTGGAGTGCAGTGGCCGCTCCCGGCCACCGCAGCCTCGACCTGCTGGGCTCCGGCAATCCTTCCGCCTCAGTCTTCCAAGTAGCTGGAATTACAGACATGCGCAACCACGCCCGGCTGATTTTTTGATTTATTGTAGAGATGAGGTCTTGCTGCCCAGGCGGGTCTCGAACCCGCGGGCTCAGGCAATCCACTCACCTCAGCCTCCCAAAGGTGCGGGATTACAGGCTGAGCCACCGAGCCTGGCTTATTTTAGAACTTTTTATTGAAATGTAACATATATTAAAAAAGCACATATATCATAAATTTATGGCTTAATGTTTTAATGAGTTTTTACAAACTATACGCTTCCATGTAGCTAGCACCCAGACTCATAAATGGAATATCATCAGCACACCAGAAACTGTCATTGTGTCTTTTTCTTGCCTTTTTACTCTACCCAAGAGTTACTATCTGTTATGTCTAACCACATAGATTAGTTATAACTCTTTTTGAACTTTATTTTTTTTATTTTAAGAAAGTGAACTTTAAATACAGGAACTCATTAGTGTATGTATTTTATGATTAGCTTAATTTTCTCAATATTATGATTTTTGTGAGACTCAGACATGTTTTGCATATGCTTTGTATTCTTATTGCTCTACATACATTGTTTAGAGACATTTGGGTAGTTTCCACTTAGAAATATTATAAATTATGTTACTATGAATATTTTAGCACAAGCCTTTTGAGGAACATATGAACTATTATGTTTAAATATAAACTTGGAAAGGAAGTGCTAAATTATAAGCACAATCTCAGCATTAGTAGATACTACCTAACAGCTTTTCCAGTGTGGATGAACTATGAAAGGAATTCTTCATTGGATCCTTGTATCCTGTTACTAAGAACTATCAGAAAAGTCTTCTAGAAATTCTAATGCCGTTGAACTTCAAAGAAAAAAGATGTGTTTATTTCCCTTTTATCCTAGGATCCCATGCAAAATTTCTTCTTCTCCAAGAAACAAACAAACAAATAATCTTTACAAGTGATTGTTGGAAGAGAAAGTCCTTAAGGAGAAATAATCAATCTCATTAGTTTCATCTTAGGCTAATAGTTGCACCCTTGCCTTGCATTATCATAACCAAGATGTTCCCTCAAACAACATGGTTACAGATGACTTTAGATAAATTTAGATATATCTGACAACTTTTAATCGGCACACTCACAAAAGGTCTGCCTAGCCAGGCACACACATGTAGATAGAAATATCTGATATGTTGGAATCTTTCCAGCCTGTATTTATGCTTGCCTCATTCAGCAAATGTCCACATATTCAATGTGTCTCCATAGGATGTGACAGTTTGATATAATGTTTTTTTTTAAATTTTGAAACAATTTGATATGGCTGAAACTAAAAATAAATAAATTTTTTGATACACAAATTCTGCTCCAAATTTTTCAAGAACAAATTACTATTATTTTATGCCAATAGCAGTCTTGTTCTCAAATAAAGATTCCTGAGAGCTATATTTACAACCTGTCTTATTTTTAAAATACTACCAAAGGAGGATAAAGCATGGCTAATATAAAATGCTAATACATTTATAGGATTTATTTATATTTGAGTTTAAATATTGTTTGTTCCTTTATTGGCAAGTAGATACATCTTCTATTTTAGCATTCTATCTCACACAAGCCAAGAAAATCATATTTTTACTTTTGAGTAGAAATCAAGATTTTTAGTTTCCATTATTACTTCAGTCTGAAATGTATTTGGCAATAAAATATATGAATCTCTCTCTTCTTTTTAACCTGCCCTCATCTCTCTCATCTTTCCAAAGCATTGAGGGATTGAATGGAGGGGTTTAGAAGGGCTGTTATTTTTTTCTTTTAATTTTTTTTAAGGGTGTAGGGTACAATTTAGGGTTAGGTTTACAAATGTTCATTATGCAGGTACCCTTGTTAGTGAGGTGTGCCCCTGCTTCCCCAGGCAGATTTTCACTACTGCCAATCCTGCTTCCCCGCTCCTCTCCCAGCAGTTTCCCACTACTGCCAGTCATTCTCTTATAGCATTATGATAATTGTTCGAGGTCTGCTTATGAGTGAGAACTTGTGATACTCAGTTCTTTGTTTCTGTGAAAGATCACTCAGTATTACAGACTCTAAGTCCATCCGGATTGCTGTGAAGGTCATGATTTTGCTCTTCTTTATGGCTGCATAACAGTCCATCATGTATATGTACCACATTTTTTTTTTAATCCAGTTCTCTTTTGATGAGCAGCATGGTTGGTTCCATGTTCTTGCTACTGTGAACAATGCTGTGATAAACATACATGTACAGGTATCTTTTTTATAGAATGATTTGAGTTCTTCTGGGTATATTCTCAGTAGGGTGATTGTGGGGGTAGTAAGAAGGTCGATTTTTAGATCTTTAGGAATTGCCACACTGTTTTCCACAGAGGCTGTACTAGTTTACATTCCCATCAACAGTGTAGAAGTGTTCCCTTTTGCTGCATCCTCTCCAGCATCTGTTGTTTTTTTGAGTTATTGATGATAGCCATTCTGACTGAAGTTAGGTGGTATCTCAGACAGGAGCAGAAAAAAGAGACATAAAAAAATGCTCAGCTTCACTAGTCGTCAAAGAAATGCAAATTAAAACTAGAAGGGCTTTCTTGCTGCATCTAAGAAAGGACTGTGCTGTCAACAAAATGATGAATATTCTTCTGGTTGGGTGTTGACAGTATCAAAAGTTGCATATAAGATATGAATTTAATATATTTTTCTCAATTCTCTCTGAAATAGGTAAGAGGCTTAGTTATTCTATGACATAAAATGGCAGACAATTTCCTTAATTAAAACAAGATTACAGTTTTACATTGCATGAACACATGTGCACAATATAGAATGACCAATGATATGGCACCTGTGGAACAAGTAATGGAAGAGTTGTAATATAAGAGGAGGGAAAAATCAAGTTACAGAACACAGCATAGATGTATGTACTCTAGGAATTTATTTAACCTCGTTTAATTTATTATTAATTAGTTATTGCCTGATTTACTCTTGGATTAGGAACTCCTTCAGAGATTAAATGTCCCTTTAGAAAATCCTGATATATATGTGTAAATAATCAGAAATGTTCATTATTTTATAGGAAACTTTTTATTGAAGTAAGTATATGTATGACACCCATACACACTCCGCACAATGAACACACACATAACCACCATCTGAATCAATTTTCAGAACATTCCAGCAGCCACAATACCTCCCCTGTGTTCTCTTCCAGTCACTATCAGTCCACTGCCAGCATGGTATACAACACAGTAGATTAGTTTTGCTTGTTTTGAAATTTATTTAATTGAATCATATAGTATATATGGTATATTGACAATATGCTTAGCATTATTTTTGTGGAATTGATTTGCATACTTTGTATATTCAAATAACTCACTTTCATTGCTGTATCATAAACATTACATGAGTAGTTCAATTTGTCTTTTTTACTGTCTATAGACTCTGGGTTGTTTACAGTTTTGGTTATAGCAAAGAATGCCTCTATGGACATTCTCCTTCATAGTTTTGGTAAATAGATTGATATATTAATATTTAGTGCATGTCCAGTGGTGGAATTGCTCAGTATAGAGAATTGATTTCTATGTATGGTATGGGGCAGGGATCAAGATTCATTGGAATATATATATATATATATATATATATATATATATATATCTCCACTGACTCAGGATTGTTAATGAAAGGAACATGTTTTATCTAATATACCTCAGGGTTGTCCTTCTCATAAATCAAATGGCCATTTGCATATGGGTCTGTCTCACTGTTTTATTTGGGTTTTTTAAATTTTTTATGCAAATATGTTACTTCTCTGTTAGTTGATTCATGATTTTCATTGGTCTTTATGTTAGAGATACTGATAGGTGTTAATGCAAATTTTCAGTCAGTTAGCAGTACTTGTTAAAACTGTTTTTCAAACTTGCTAAATCATAACCTTCTCGCTCAGTGAAGATTTTTATAGGGAACATTTTATAGAGGAAACTGTAGCTAGGTAATCATTATTAAATTGCATTCCCTTTTTGCTCAAAAATTCATATTGGTTAATGATCACAGACTCTTTGTAAGACTGGTTAGGCTTCTTCCAAGAAGAAGTGGGTGGGTTTTCTAACATGGCTCTAAAATGACTGATGTCTGTTATAAAATTGCTCAAACATTTTTATCAGCAATGCTAATTACTTCCCAGAAGAGATATGGATGACATGAACTCAAAAAATCTAGCTTTAGAACAATCTTCTTTCTTATAGATATTTTCAGCTAACAAATGTTCAATTCTAGACCCATGGATAGAAATGTTCTCCTAGGTTTGAAGGTCAAGACAGGCTATTGTCTTTACTCAGTTTATTCTAACTTGAACTCTCAACCTAGTCATGTAAAACAGAAGTTTAAAAAAAAAAATCTTTCTCTTTCTTTTTATAAGAGTGACTGCAAAACTCAGGATACAAACCAGTTTGAATAATGTTAAAAGATGTTTAGATTATTCATATGTTGAAAAAGCTTTATTATTTTAGCAAGAGTTGAATTTAACAATTTGAATCAGGATTTTCTAAAGCCAAAAATATATGAGGAAAATAAATAATCATCAATAGATCAATATTTTGTCTAATTTACTTTTTATTTTATAATCCTGTCAGTAAAAAATATAATTTAAAATTAAAGTAAACCTAAAAAATGAAAGAAAATGTGATTCAATAAATATGCTTTTCTTATCCTATAACTTATCAGTAAGAACTCTGTTAATAAAAATGACTAGTGACAATTTTTTAGTCTGTGAAAGATTGTTTTAAGATGTAATTAGAAAACAACAATGTTTGTATATACACTTATTTTGATTTGAATTTTATGGAGTAGTGATTGGACTCTTGGTAAGTATTCTCTCCCATCTCTTTCAAAAATAAAGGAATGTTTTGTTATATTAAACAGACATAAATTTAGTTTCAAGAGGTCTTTAAAATTTCTGATAAGATCAAGTTTAATTTAAATATCTTTCAAAATAACCAAATAGCAGTAATGTATTGATTTCCACAATTCAGATTTTTTTATATGCATGCTGTTAGCATGGTTTTTACAATTGAATTGGGGAAAACAGAGAGTAAATCAGTCCTATAATCTACAAAAATGCTCCCTGCCCTTGAATCTAAAACCATCTGGACACTATGACAGCATTCCATTTATTACATACAAAAGACTGAATTCTGCCGATGCATAAACAGTAATTAAACACACAAGCCAACCATGCATGCCAGTTCTGTGAGATCCTCTGAGTATCTTAGAGTTTCCATGCCAATGAGCTTATTGAGAAATTGGCTGGTGATTAAAGATTAATGATTTATGGTTGCAAGCGAGGTTCATTTGCTGCTTACTGAAATATGTTTGACAGCATCTTTGTGATTTTTCTAGAATCCATTGTCATAGAGATAATTATTCTTAAGACAATATCTCAATTAATTTCAAACATAAACTTAAGGTGCCCACATATACAATCTCAAGTATTTTAATATCTAGTTATGTTATCTAGTTACCCTCTTGGAGGAGCAAGTTAACTTTTTTTTTTAACTTCGTTTTATTATATAGAAGTGGGGTACAAGCCAGAGGAAGTTTGGGCCTCCAACTAGTCCTCACTTTCCCTGGTTTAGGATCAGGTACCCTTTGTGTTGTTATGTGCTCTCCCTTTCTCCCTCCCCTGGCAGTGTCCTGTGACTGCCGATTTTGCCCTTGTGCTATCATGGTTAATGTTCAGGGCCGACTTAAGAGTGTGCTTTTAGCCGGGCTCGGTGGCTCAACCTGTAATCCCGCACCTTTGGGAGGCTGAGGTGAGTGGATTGCCTAAGCCCGCGGGTTCGAGACCCGCCTGGGCAGCGAGACCTCATCTCTACAATAAAAAAAAAAAAAAAATCAGCCGGGCATGGTAGCACGTGCCTGTAATTCTGGCTACTTGGAAGGCTGAGGTGGAAGGATCACCGAAGCCCAGCAGGTAGAGGCTGCAGTGGCCGGGAGCGGCCACTGCACTCCAGTCTGGGCGACAGAGTGAGACTCCAACTCAAAAAAAAAAAAAAAAAGAGTGTGCTTTTATGTATACCTTACACTTTGTACACTAGAGAAAACAATTATTGAGGGTGTGTATGTGTGTGTGTGCGTGCATGTGTGTGTGTATTTTTTCCTAACTTTGCTTCTGTAATTCATATCTTCTCAGGCTGGCCACAGGCTGTGCTTAAAGCAAGAGGACATGATGGATGAAAAAGAAAAGCAATGGAGGCACTTACAAAGAAACCTGGATGTACCTTTGGTTAATCTGCATTTTACTTTTTAAAGATGTTTAGATTTTTCAGAATTTGTTGATTCCCAAGAGAAAGTAGGTGCTGGGGAGTAGTTAGTTAAGTATAAAAATAAACTTGTAGTTGCAGTTCAGGATGGGGAAATTCTTAAGTTATGTTTTAGAATAGAATGTATTCTTGAGTGCTATATTCTTAGAGCTATTGGAATCTGTTAACTCACTTATACTAACATAACGTATAATTTGCTTTATAAATGCAGTAAAGTATAACTGAAAATATGACTGACCCCTTCATAACCTTAATGGTTCTATAAATACAGAACTAAAGTAATTTATAAAGCTGTTAAAATTAATTCTGCCATTAAAATAAACTCCAAAGTACATTACATTATTACTGTAGTAACCTAACTATGAACTTCTCTGAGTCAGCAAAGTGAATCAATGGTGATGAATGATTATTACTGCTGAGCAGTGCATGGATTAAATGCTTGCCTGATCAGGAAGGTACTTTCTTCCAATACAAACAGGCTTGTCTTCATTTACTATTTATTTTCTAGCCTATGGTCCTTCTCTTCTATGAAGTTCTTTGGCTTGGGAGGCTAAGCCTTGGCAGGCACACATTTGGCTAAAGCTGCTTCTGCTAAATTCTTTTTACAATTCTCACATCAGCTTTTACTCATGGCAATATGTTGTTCAGAAACTTTATGGAAATGTTTGTACAGATTCCTGAGTTTTCACCTGAATTTAATTTTCTTCAAGAGGTAGGTGTTTGCTGTCAATAAAAAAGAGGTTAGTTTTAAACTCTCTCTGATTTTACCTCTATATTGATGCATCATGTGATCAGGGCCCTTACTGAAAAATGGCAAGAATTGCCTTGGTTTCTCTACTCAACAAGGAGTATATGTAAAAATACCATAGGTAAAAAGCCCAACCAAATTAAAATTTCTGTCACTTTATTTAACCAGACTTCCATTTTCTGAACAATAATCACAACTTTTTGAACTCCATTATGTTTTCTATTGTATCTGCTCCAACTTTGTTAGGTGAGTTTTTTCTGTTAAGTGAATTAGTGCCTCTCTAGAGATACCAGAGAACTGTCTGCCAGTGAATAAAATGTGCAATGAGATGCATACATATTAACTAACTGACTCATTTCCAACCCAAACTCATACTTACCCCTGTCCAAACATCTGCTTTGGCAAAATTATTGATAATTACATGACCAAGAAACTCATCGTTACTGTCCAAAAATCTCTGAATCACAGGGCCTACTGTACTCTGAAATAGTAGTTGAAAGAGATTCCAGGAAAAAAAAAAAGAAATACACTGAAGGTGCCAAAAACATGTAATCAATGTTATTTATGTATTACTTTTAGTTCGTCATAATCAGAAGTGTCTGGGCTCTGATGGTCACTACTTTGAACACCTCTTGTAATTGCAGAAGTCAAATGTTACTCGTATTCATTTTTTGTTATCAGTATATATTGAATATTACAATTTTAATACAATTTTTTTCTTTCTTGAAATATATATACAAGTCTTGGCACCTTCTGTATATAAAGAAGACAAAGATAAATACTAACAAACATGGATGTTTTCTACAAGTTCAGAAACTACCTAAGCTTCTGAATCTCACTCAGACACTTTTATGTTAAAGGTAAATATAATAAAAAATGAGCCAGCCAGGCATGATGACTTACACCTACAATTCCAGCACTTTGGGAGGCTGAAGTGGGACTGCTTGAGCCCAGGAATTTGAGATCATCGTAAGCAACATAGTGAGAACTTGTCTTCACAAAAAATTTTAAAAAGATTAGCCAGTCATGGTACCTCTCACCTGTAATCCCTTCCATTTGGGAGACTGAGGCAGAAGGATTGCCTGAGCCCAGGAGGTTGAGGCTGTGGTGAGCCGTGATCATACCACTGCTCTCCAGCCTGGGTGATAAAGTGAGACATCAACTACAAAAAAAAAAAAAAGTGAGCAATAATTGAGTCTAGATTGAGAACTCAATAAAGCCTGCGGTAAAATGGACTGTATCAGTTCACAATCAAACAAGTAATTTGGATAAATAAGATTTCAGAAATATAAATATAGGAAATGAAAACATTGAAGACAATACAATCAAAATTTTAAAAAATGCCTGAGGGAATAATAGTAATACATTAACATCCTTTACAATATTCACATGCTTTGACTTCTAAATTTATTTTCTAAGAATTTTTCTTAAGCAATCATGGATTTTATCAAATATTTGACTGAAAAGATAAACCCCATTTGGACCTTTGAATATTAAAGAAAACTAGAGACAACATGAATGCCAAACGATAGATATTCATCTAAATCACACTGTTGAAAATATTTTGTAATATGAAGAAAAAATTATAACTGAAAAAGTATGTTATAATACATTTGATCTTAGTCAAAAGATTCAGAAGATGTGTTTTGTAATATAGGCTGTACGACTTTATTTCCATTGATTATCGGTAACAGGGACAAAACATTCTTAAGTATTAATAACTATCACCAAATGCATCATTATTAAAGGTCGTTCCTTAGAAAGTTTTTTTAAAATTATTATTATCTTTATAATGTTGCAGATGGTGCACAGGGATGCACCAGAGAAATGCTGAGGGAATTGGGAGATCAGATTTCTTTGGAAAGTGCATGCGCTTACCCTGAGTGTGTGTGTGTTGTATGAGAGAGGGCGGGGGGGGGGGGGCAGGGAGAGGTTGGGGATTGCATATGTTAAGATAAGAAAAGAACAATAGGTGGATGGTAGTTTTGTGGCTTGAGAAGAAAGGGAGAGGGAAATTAAGCAAGATGAAGCATTATGATTATTTTTTTTTGAGTTGGAGTCTCACTCTGTCGTCCAGAAGGGAGTGCAGTGGCCGCTCTCGGCCACCGCAGCCTCGACCTGCTGGGCTCCGTCGATCCTTCCGCCTCAGCCTTCCAAGTAGCCGGAATTACAGGCATGTGCTACCACGCCAGGCTGATTTTTTGATTTATTGTAGAGATGAGGTCTCGCTGCCCAGAGCAGGTCTCGAACCCGAGGGCTCAGGCAATCCACTCACCTCAGCCTCCCAAAGGCACTGGATTACAGGCTGAGCCACGGAGTCCGGCAGGATGAAGCATTATTGATAAGAAAAGATAACTGAAGAGGCCTGCAGGAAAGGTCTATAGTCCTTGCCAAGGTTATTTGATTTGGGTTCTTCTGTAGTTGTAGCTAAGTGCTGAACCTGGTCATGAGATGACCCAGTTTTTTAAAGAAAACTATCCACTACATATATATAGTAAATGCTGGTTGATTCCTGGGTGACATTTCATTGTCTGTCTGTGTGGTTTGTGTTCTTAAAATAAATGTACGAACAAAGATATTCTTAAAACTTTTTTTTTCTTTAAGATATAGCCAAAGAAAATGATGTTGATTAATACTGGATGCTTACTGAACATTCTGAAAAGTCCAATTTCCCTCAATCTTAGTTTTCTACTTATGAATTAAGTATGATTTTTTTCTATAGTTCTTTTTGTACTTTGAAATGAATAACAGAACTGAGACCTAATAGCACATATGAAGTAAATCATGTTTTTCTCTTTTTCTCTGACATTTTTATTTTATTTTAAAAATCTGATCTAAAAGTTAAACTCCTTCATTAAGAAGTGGTTGAAATTCTTTGTAAGTAATCTATTCTAATCCTGCCACTTAACCTGCAGAACATTTTAGACTGGTTAACTAGACTGAGGTCCCAACTCCTGGCCCAGGTTTTCTTTTACTGGACAGTCTCTCCTAAAACTCTTAGTACAATTTAATTTATTTAATTTATTCAGAATGCTAAAAAGAAAAGGAGTGTTCAGTTTTATTTGTTTTTTTGCTTAAGACTTTTTTTAAATATACAATCTATTGTAAACAAATATGTAACTATATATATACTGTTTTTTTAAATGAAAGCACCTATTTATCTGGGTGAGTGGAGAGAAGCTAGGTTTGAGAAGCTTTCATGCTCTCCTGAACCTGAATGTCCCTGGTGGTGCATCAAAGGTGTGTGCAGAGTCAAAGTGTCTAAATAATTTGGGTTACTGTTCTGAAGTCGTGCCTTCACATAAAAAAGTTTTGCATTTAACTGTTTTCCATACTTGTCTTCCTAGTAATATATTATTTGCACAATGGATTAGATTACTTAAAACTGAAACAAAAACAAAACTTTATATATGACTTTCCAGCCCTTATGTTAAGACTAATAACCTTTATCCAATGGCAAGCGTTTTATTGCATGATTTACTCTTGGATTAGGAAATTCTTCAGAGATTAATCATTTTTATTTTTGTGTATGTTGGTTTGTATTTTTTCTATTGCACTATGATAAACACATTAATAATCAGAAAATAAAATTCTAAAGAGTCCCTCAGTTAACATATCATATAATTATTTTTCTACATTAAGGAAATCTTGCAAAAGTTTTCTTCTCTAGGTTGTTCAGATTTTCTTCTATTTCCTACAATATTGCCATAATACTGACTCCTTTTTACTCCAGGTCTGACTTTTTCCCCCTGTGGACAGACTGATGATTCTCTTTTGTAGATGGCATACTTTTTTTTTTTTATTAAATAGGGCAAAGTATGTTTAGGACAAGAATACTTTTCATCTCCTTTTTATTACCACACTGGTCCAGGTCCCTGCCATCTCTTGCTTACACTATTACAATACTCTCTAAACAGATTGTTCTCTGTCTGTCTTTGACTCACTCAATCTATTCTTAACAGAGAATTTTTTTTGTGTTGTTTCTCTCCCACCATGTTATAGTTTACAAGAACACAGTATTTTCTTTTACTATTTTGTTTACTAAAGTCTTCCTATGCCAAAATAAAATGACACTCAAACAATATTGAATAATATGTGTTAAAAATGTATTCAACTCATTTTTTAGATGGGAAAATATAAGTTGTTTAGAAAGCAAATGGGGGAGAGAAAGAGAGAGAGAGAAGAGAAGAGAAGAGAAGAGAAGAGAGAAGAGAAGAGAAGAGGAGATTCAATCCCCCAAGGTAGGGGAGGGGCCAAAGCTAGGAAACATGGCAGTCTTTATTCAACTCTTTAATGAGAGGACCCACAGTATGATAAAACACATTTAAGAAACTGAGTATATTAAACACTAAATACTGATAACTTAGGTATACAACTGATTAAAGTCCTTTAGGGCAATACATCAATAAATTTGGGGCTCAATTTCTATCAGAACAAATAATTTAAATCTCTACTAGACAAAAATCATCAACTATCAAGTAATTTCACAGCATGTGAGCACTAATCAGTAGTGAAGAGCAAGTCAAACAAAGGCACATTCATTTAGCTAGTTCAATAATCCTGGGTGTGCCTGTTAAACAATGCTCTAATATGAAAGGGCAGGCAATTTTTCTTAGAGCTCAAATAATTAGAAGAGTTATTGTCACATAGTAAGTACTCAATTAATATTTGTCGATTATATAAGTGAATATGATAATCTTTATTGTGGAAACATCTTATTCTATACTGAAAGTTAATTTATGTATTTAAGAAATTCTAGGAGGTTTCTCTCACCCATGCCAGCTCTGGCATGTTTTCCCTTCTTTCCTCTCTTCTTTCTTGAATAAACTTTGTTATAAAATGTAAAAAAAGAAAAGAAATTTTAGTATGTTACATGTGAAGTTTATTTTTCAGCAAGTAATATACCTCAACATTTTGCGGGGCATTATTGTTGTTTGCTGTGTGCAACTGATCAGACAGTCTGATAGATGGAATATGGGTAGTGGGAAACCTATCTTGGCAAGAGGAAATTCGATGTCAAGTATACACAGCATGGTTTTTCTAAGAGTAAGCTCAAAATAGGCTTCCAATTATTTATGACAAGTTGACCTATGGTTTGGAGAATATACGGATTTTACAATATCTGTAAAACAAAAGGGCACTCACTGGAACAACTTTTCTGAAAGGCATTTTGAATAGAAATATTTAGACACACACACAGCTGATGACCAGACAATTATAATTCTATGCATTTAGGTCAGAAGCATTTAAATTTCCTTCATGTTTCTTTTAGTTTCTGTTGTTTTTCTACAGAGAACAGATATTAACAAACAATACTGAAGGCAGTAAAAATAGGGTTTATTTTGAATATTGAAATAAATTATTTGTAAATTTACTCAGTTTTTAAGATCATTAATGTACTTCTAAATTTCAGTCAGACATTAGGTATTTTGCATGTCTAAATGCACTGTTTCTTTTAAAGATTGAAATTTATATTAGAAAAAGTTACTTTAATGTATCGTAAATGCAGAGCATCAATTAGGGAGAAAGCAAGAATGACTGAATTTGCACAATATGAAAATCTGCATGGAATAGTTGTGCTTTCCGTTCAAAATATAATGCAACCAAAATTATGCATTTTCTACCCAGTGGAAGAATCACACTCAAGATTATTATTATGAATAATTATGTACTTAAAAATGTGTTTTACTATCTTTCCTCAACCCTGAGTGTTGGCTGTACTTAGTGACTTGCTTCCAAAGAGTGGAGAATGGAAAGAGGAACAACTAAATAAATTTACCGTAGACGAATCTGGCAAACACTATCTTGGCCAGGTTGGTGATCAAGGTTAATACTATCAGTGATAACTCAAGTTGATATCATGTACTCTCTCGTTATGTTATGAGAAGAACACTTCTATTTTTTCCTAAAATCTGTAACCCTGGAAGAACCATGAGAAATACTTTAGACAAACCCAAACAGAAAAATTTGTATGAAATACCTTACTGATACTCAAAAAATGTCAAGGTTGTGAAAAACAAAGTTTCTGAGAAACTGTCACTGATAGAGGAGACCGAAGAAACAGGATGACTAATTATAATGAATTATCTTGGAACAGAAAGAAAATAGTGGAAAATCGAATACAATATGAGTTGAGTTCATAGTAATATCTAATGTTACTTACCTAGTTATTGCCAAAGTACCTTGATAATATATTACAGTGAGGTAACTGGGTGAGGGCTATATGGTAAACTATTTTTCCTACTTTTTTGAAAATCAAAAACTAATCTAAAGTTTTAAAAATTTAGGTATGTTACAACATTCCTGTACACTTATATAAACTCACTAGAAAGACAGGAAGGAAGAGAAGAAAAAGGAAGAAAAGAAGGTTAGGAGGCAGGTAGGAAGGAAGGAAGGCGAAAGGGGAAGGAATAACAATAAAGAAATCAATGCTTGAAAGGAAAAACTTCGGAAAGTTCTAAATATTTCTTTTCTCATTCTCAAGTGGTAAATCTGTGATAAGAATGTATTGGTCTTCAGACCCTTATTATATTTCAGCTTGTTTAGCATATGCTCTTAAAGGTTTCTTCTTGCCAAAAGAGACTTGCCTTCAGTAACCATATGTTAAACAAAAAAATTTTTTAAAGGGCCTTGTTTCTGCAAAGAAACCAAGAAGACTTCATTGCCAAACAGTGGAGTGCTGGTTTGAGATGATGCCTCTCTCCAGACGCTTTGCACTCACAGCCTGTAATTGTTATTTATCTGGATATTTGGAGGATTATTTCAACAAATTAGGCATGAATGCTCAAGATAATCATTTTAATTATCCACTTAATGTTTTGTTTCTGTACATATATTGTGTTGGTTTTGTTTTTGTGGTATCTTAAGTACTCAAGTCATTATGTAAGCCTTTAGAAACACTTAGAATCTGTATATGTTCTGATCCATTTCCAATTCACAAAAAACAACCATCAATTTAATCATTGTGGTGTGTGTGTGTGTGTGTGTGTGTGTGTGTGTGTGTGTGTGAGTGTGTGTGTGTGTGTGTGTGTGATATGTTATGAATATTGGAAGTATTGGAGAATATTATAACTCAACTTCAGGGAGACAACTGCTTAATTTAAATTTTGCCCTTCAATCTTTATTGTATTAATTTGTTTATTAAAATTAAGTATATTAATAAGAGATTGATTATTTTACCAGGATTATATAAATGATTATAACTAGTTCTGAATATCATTAAGCTTAGTTTTTTTCCTATCCTCATAGTCATGTTTTCATTTCAGCTATTGTTTCTGGCACCACTGAGATAGTTTTATTTCATGTGCACAAAAAGCTTTCTTTGTCCCATTAACTGATGTTATAGAATGTTAAAATGGTACTATTTTTGTCTTAGTTTTGGTTGAAGACCAAAGGGAAAACACAAAAAACTACAGATGGTAAGTGCTCTCACATTCCAAATCAATTAGTTGATTTGATTATTCCACATTGTATTAATAAATAACATCACTTTGTACCCCATAAATTAATACAATTATAGTCAATTTACAATGTTTAAAAATTGGTGAGACTTGGAAAAGGAATGTAAAAAAACTGATTTTATAGACACTCACCCCTGTGAGATATTTGAAGTTGAAGTAGCCTGGTGTCTAGGAAGGAGATTTCTCTAGATAAGTTGTTAGAGTTCTCTGACAGGATCCACCTCCTTGCCACTCCTGTGGGGAAGAGTGGGATTTGCTTACTAATCACCCAAGACTTGGGGAGCTGGGTATCAAAGGACACTGCTGTGAGAGTTGACTTGGACCTATTGGAATTTGGGAAACACAGGAGACAAGAATTTGGGAAACACAGGAGACAAATTCTTGAATTATGCCTACTAACAAACTGAACTTAAGTTTAGAGTGACTGATGGATTCTGGGCAGCAGAAAATAGACTTTGTGAGGTTATTAACTCATACTGATGATGAGTCCTAGTTGTGTGATTCTTGGGATCGAGATATGGGAAGATGTCCCGGTCAAGCAAGGTGATAGTTGGAGACCTCAGGGAAGATTTTAAACAGCAAGGCAAAGCCCAGTTCATTTCTCCTATGCCAGCTACAAACTGTATAACCCAGAGAGAAAGGCTACTAAGAGAAAGAAAGAGTTGACTTTGAACATTTGCCCAGGTCACTGGAAACAGAACCATGGCACTTTCAAGTGTCACATGTTCTTTCCCTTATCTCTATTTTTATACTCCTCTCTCTTTTTCTTCAACCTTGAGGAAACCAGAGGCTACCTGGGAAAGAGCTGGCCACTAGGAAACAGTTGAGTTAAGGATAGCTACTCTCAACCTGAAGACGGTCTAAGGGGATTGGGAACTTTACCTTTAAGTGAAATTTAGACATTTCCCTGTACTCGCCTTTCATTTTCTTTCTTTTCCTTCTTTCAAGTGTCATTTCCTCAGCTTTTATTCCCTGTCCCTTCCTTCCTTAAAACAAAGGACTGGAGATACAAGATATTGAACCTAAACTAGAGATTTACCTTTAAATAAAAGTTGAAGTTCATTTTTCTTATACAGGACTGAGTATATACTTCATTGAACCTGGAGGCCTACTTATTATCTGAGAATGCACGAAAAAGTTATTGGGCTTGTGTTAGATCTCATCTAGGGGAAAGGGAGTAGACTTTCCACAAAATGAGTTTGAATGGGTGAAGACAGAACGATTATATTTTTGAAATCTAATCCGGCTCCATTCAACATACTAATGACATCTCAAAACTGTAGCACATTTTATCTTGCTTCTATCATTTGGAATTAATTTTGTTTCTCCTTAAATCCAGAAATCTATAAATATGTTATGGTTAATTTTAATCTTATGGTACAATTGCCTGGACATATGGTTATGTTTTATAGTGTGTACATACTGCCATTTCTTTTTTTTTTTTTTGAGTTGGAGTCTCACTCCGTTGCCCAGACTGGAGTGCAGTGGCTGCTCCTGGCCACCACAGCCTCAACCTGCTGGGCTCCAGTGATCCTTCTGCCTCAGCCTTCCGAGTAGCTGGAACTACAGGCACGTGCTACCACCCCGGCTAATTTTTTGATTTATTGTAGAGATGAGGTCTCACCAAGTTGCCCAGGTGGGAATTACATGCTGCCATTTCTAATGAATAAACTGATCTTTAAGAACTCATAAGCCTTATTTTGCTCTTCCTTGGCCTTATGCATACCATGGTCATATTATACAATTGTGTATTCAGAATCTCAGGATTTTTTACTGTAAGATAGTGATTATGAAAATGTATTCCTTTTTGCTTTCCTACCATACAACATTGCTAGTTATTTCATTAAACACCACCAACATAAATCTCTGCCCTTTAACCACAGTAAGCTTCTAGGTTTTAGATACTTTCTTTTGATTTTTTTCTCTTCTTTCCTGTCATTGTTCACTGGCTCATCTCAAGGATTTAGGATGTTTTAGTATCTATGGAATTAAATAATACCTGTATATACTATGGCCTGCTTGTCATTAATATTTCCAGTTCTGAGAAGCGGCAAGATGGCAATGGGGCAACCTGGTCTCTGAAACCCTCTGTAAAGGAGATCTGTAGTGGGTCTCTGACTCTCGCCCCAGGGGGCTGTGGACCCCAACATCGCAGCCTGCTCTTCATACAGAGCTCAGTCATTGCCACCGCTGGGGCATTGCAACGGACTGGACAGTATCTGCAGTGCAAATGGTGCCACCGCCGCCGCTGCTGCTGCTGCCATGGCCTCTGTGACAGCGTAGCACATCACACCACCTGGGCCTGAGGCGATCCACATCAAACCCCTTCAGGGAAGATCTGCTGGGATCCCTGCCACCTCTCCTGTGACTGAGACTGTCCTGCCTGCCTGCCATAAGGCTCCTGTTGCCTGCTCTGAGGCAGGCAGCCATCTTGTTCCTATCCGGCCCCACACCCTCTGGGGCGAGCAGCTGAGATAACAACACCTGCTGGCTATTCAAGGTAACAACACCAAAATGGGAGAAACAAGCTTGATTAAGACATAGACCAGAGTGCTGAATGGAGGGTAATCTGAATTGTCCTTCACAGCAGATCGGGGCAACTGACCCTCACTGCAAACTAATTTACCAGCTTGAAAAGAAAACTAGAAATCCGACCTGAAAGGACATTGAACTAAAATGAAATGTCTCAGAGTGTGCTTCACGGATTATATTAGTTTAATGACTTAATTCTATTCCTACTGTATTGTTCCCTTTTTTCTTTTTTCCTTTTCCTCTTCTTCTCGTTTCTTCACTCTGTAAACCATATCTTTGTATAGAGGAACAGCACACTAATAAGGTGGTTGGTTAGCTTGTATGTTAGCATCACTATATGGTTTATTTATTTATTTTATTTTTTGTATGAGAGTTGGTTCATCTGTAGCTGTGGTCTATTGTTTTTATCTCTTTCAGTTTAGGCCTCTTTCTCTATTTGTTGGCACACTCTTTTGTTTCCCCCCTTACTCCTCTATCTCTCCACTCCCCTCTTCAACCCACTATCTGCTCCATTCTCTCCCCTCTGATAACCACATTTTATTTCAGGGAGTAAACCTATAGCCCCACTGCATGGACAGATTCCAGGGCAGTGGGAAGTGGGTTCCACAATATCCACACACCTGTCAGTGAATACCAGGACCTGCAGACAGATTTTGAATCAAGCTCTCCCCTTAAGTAAATCTCAAAACTGCAAAAAGGACAACCTCCAACCTACAGTGCAACTCCAGAATTGAACAAAGTAAGAGGACATACATAAAGAATAGGAGACTGAACAAACAGAAGTAAAACCAATCCCTTTACCCCTGAATAACAGAATAAAAGAAGACGGTGATGTAGAGGGAAGGAAAAAGTAGGGAGGGGGAAAAACCACACAAATGAAGAAAAACCAAAGAAGAATATAGGTCTCACACAGACCCCTGGGAAATCAGACACTGAGAAAACAGATTCTAGAACACAAACAATGAAGAGCCCCCAGAATGACTGGTTACATGCAACAAACCCAAACATCAAGACATTAATGGAGAGAATTAAAAAAATTGAGGAGAGACAAGAGGAAAATAGGAAGGAGCTGATGTCAGAAATGACAGCAGTAAAGAATACTATGATGGAAATGAACAACAGACTAATAAGCATGGAAAGCAGAATCAGCCAAGCAAAAGAAAGAATCTCAGAGCTCGAAGACCAAAACAGAACGAACCCAAACTGTCAAAAGCATAGAAAAGAAGCTCAAAAAGACAGAACAAAACCTGCAAGAGATGAATGATCAATTCAAGAGACCAAACCTAAGAGTTATTGGGCTTCCTGAGGCAGAGAGAGAAACAGAGGCCACACTGGAACAAACATTTCATGAAATCATTCAAGAAAACTTCCCTCATCTCATTAAGGATGAAAAAATTCAAACACAAGAGATTCAGAGAACCCCTGCAAGACAACAAATTAGAAGACCCAACTCCCAGACACATAATAATTCGCCTAAACAAAGTAGCTATAAAAGGAAAAATCCTAAGACAGCAAGAGAAAAAGGCCAGACTACCCACCAGGGAAAACCAGTTAGAATAGCAGCAGATTTATCTACAGAAACCCTCCAGGCTAGGAGAGCCTGGAGCCCTATCTTCAAAGTTCTATAAGATAAACAATTTCAACCAAGAATAACCTACCCAGCCAAACTAAGCTTCATTAGTGAGGGAGAATTGAAATCTTTTCCAGATATCCAATCCCTAAGAACCTACACTGCCACCAGACCACCTCTATAAGAAACACTTAAGAGAGTACTGAACACAGAAGAAAAAGAAAAAAGAACAACAGCATTCTTCACAAGAGTACAGGCAAAAGATTAAAAACAAACATGAGCCAACTCCAAAACCCAAAGAAAGACAACAAACAAACAGGAACAACTCTGTAAGAACCTTATGACAGGGATCAACTCTTGCATTTCAATTATTAGCCTAAATGTGAATGGACTAAATGCACCACTGAAAAGACATAGAATGGCAAAATGGATAAAATATCATCAGGCAACAATCTATTGACTTCAAGAGACTCACCTCACTAGAAAAGACACCCACAGACTCAAAGTAAGAGGATGGGAAACAAACTTTCAGGTGAACGGAATACAAAAGAAAGGAGGAGTAGCAATCTTTATTTCAGACAAAATACCCTTCAAGCTATTAAAAATCAAAAAAGATACAGAAGGCCACTACATAATGATAAAAGACTGAATCCATCAACAAGAAATATCTATCCTAAACATATATGCACCCAACATAGGTGCACCAACTTTCATAAAGCAACTTCTTGGAAAACTAAAGAAAGATATCGACTCTAACACTATCATAACTGGGGACTTTAATACCCCACTCACAACCCTAGACAGATCATCAGGACAAAAAATCAGCAAGGAGATCTGGAACCTCAATGTGACTTTGGACCAAATGGACTTAATTGATACCTACAGAACACTCCATCCAAAGACCACAGAATACACATTCTACTCATCACCACATGGAACAATATTCTAAGATCGACCACATACTTGGCCATAAATCAAGTATAAGCAAATTTAAAAGGACCGAAATTCTACCAATCACCTTCTCGGACCACAGTGGAATAAAAATAAACACTGACACCAACAAAGTCCCCCCAAAACCCACAAAGACATGGACACTAAACAGCATGATGCTAAACAACTCCTGAGTCAATGACGAAATAAAAACAGGGATCAAAAGATACCTGGAAACAAATGAAAATGAAGAAACATCTTACCAAAATCTCTGGGATGCCCTGAAAACTGTAACAAGAAGGGAATCTATATCCCTACAAACACACATGAAGAAAGTGGAAGGAACACAAATTCACAACCTAACAAGCCACCTAACGAAGCTGGAAAAGCAAGACCACAAAAACCCTAATTTCAGCAGAAGAATCCAGATCACCAAAATAAAAGCCCAAATCCAGGACATAAAAGACAAAAAGATAATACAAAAAATCAATGAAACAAAAAGCTGGTTCTTCAAAAGGATGAACAAGATTGATGGTCCCTTAGCTAGACTGACCAAGAAAAAACAAGAAAAAAACCAAATAAGCACAATCAGAAACACAAAAGATGAAGTCACATCTGACCCTGAAGAAATACAAAAGATCATCAGAGACTACTACGTACACTTGTATGGAAACAAACTTGAAAACCTTAAGGATATGGAGGACTTTCTGACTTCACACAACCTACATTGGAACAAGAAGAAATTGAGACCCTAAATAGACTAATAACAATCAAGGAAATCGACTATGTAATAAGAAAACTTCCTACAAAAAAAAGCCTTGGTCCAGATGGCTTTCCAGCAGAATTCTACAAGACATTCAAGGAGGAGCTGATACTAATCCTACTGAAGGTATTCCAGGTGATTGAAAATGTTGGAACTCTCCCCAAATCATTTTATGAAGCCAACATCACATTGATACCCAAGCCAGGTAAATATCCAACAAAGATAGAGAACTACAGGCCAATATCTTTGATGAACATAGATGCTAAAATTCTCAAGAAGATCCTAGCAAACCGGATTCAGCAATACATCTCAAAAATCATCCACCATGACCAAGTAGGGTTCATTCCTGGGATGGAAGTCTGATTCAACATTCGTAAAACCATAAATGTAATTAAGTACATCAACAGATGTCAAAACAAAAACCACATGATCATATCATTAGATGCAGAAAAAGCTTTTGATAAAATCCAGCACTCCTTCTTGATAAAAACCCTTGAACATATAGGCATACGGGGAACATACCTCAAAATAGTAAAAGCCATCTACGAGAAACCCACAGCCAGCATACGCCTAAATGGACAAAAATTTGAACCAATTTCCCTGAAAACTGGAACAAGACAAGGATGCCCACTCTCACCCCTCCTGTTCAACATAGTATTGGAAGTCCTGGCTAGAGCAATCAGAGAAGAGGAGGCAATCAGCGGTATTCAAATAGGAAAAGAGGAAGTCAAGTTATCTCTCTATGCAGATGATATGATTGTGTACCATGAAAACCCAAGAGAATCTGTCAAAAGCCTCCTTACATTGATAAAGGCCTTTGGCAAAGTCTCAGGATACAAAATAAATGTACAAAAGACAATCGCATTTCTCTACACCAATAATAAACAAACAGAAACCCAAATAAAAAACACAATTCCATTCACAATAGCTACAAAAAAAATGAAATACCTTGGCACCTTCCTAACCAGAGACATGAAAGACCTTTACAATTAAAATTACAAAACACTGATCAAAGAAATCAAAGCTGACATGAACAAGTGGAAAAATATCCCATGCTCATGTATTGGAAGAATCAACATTGTGAAGATGTCCATCTTACCTAAGGCAATCTACAAATTCAATGCAATACCCATTAAATTACCAACAACATTCTTCTCAGACTTAGAAAAAACAACACAGGAATTCATATGGAAACACAAACATTCAAGAATAGCCAGAACAATCCTCAGCAAAAAAAACAAAGCAGGTGGTATCACAATACCAGACTTCAAACTTTACTATAAAGCTACAATCATCAAAACAGCTTGGTATTGGTACAGGAACAGGCATATAGATCAATGGAACAGAATTGAGATTCCAGAAGCAAAACCTCAATTTCTCAACCAACTCATCTTCGACAAAGCCCCCACCACCTACCACTGGGGAGAGGAAAACCTATTCAGTAAATGGTGCTGGGAAAACTGGCTGACCACATGCAGAAGATTGAAACAGGACCCCTATATATCCCCATGCACAAAGGTTAACTCTAAATGGATCAGAGACCTAAATGTAAAACCTCAAACCAAAGGAAGGATTATCTTCATGGAAATCAGAACTGGCATCCAATTCCTGTACAAAACCCGAAACCCACAGGTCATAAGAGAGAAGATAGACAAGTGGGACCTTATTAAACTGACAAGCTTCTGCAAAGCCAAAGAAACCATCAAGAGAGCAGGGAGACAGCCTACAGACTGGGAAAAAGTATTTGCCAACTCTAGGTCTGACAAAGGATTAACATCCTGGATCTACAAGGAACTGAAACATACTGAAAAGAAGAAAACAAACAACCCCATTATAAAATGGGCAAAAGATATGAACAGACACTTCACAAAAGAAGACATCTGAGCAGCCAACAAACACATGAAGAAATGCTCAACCTCACTAATCATCAGGGAGATGCAAAACAAAAACACACTGAGATAACACCTAACTCCGGTCAGAATGGCAATTATCAACAACTCAAAAAATAACAGCTACTGGAGAGGGTGTGGTGAAAAGGGAACACTTCTACACTGTTTGTGGGAGTGTAAACTAGTGCAACCTCTGTGGAAAGCAGTGTGGCGATTCCTAAAAGCTCTAAAAATCGACCTTCCATATGACCCCACAATCCCCCTACTGGGAATATGCCCTGAAGAATTCAAATCACTCTATAAAAAAGATACCTGCACACGTATGTTTATCGCAGGGTTGTTCACAATAGCAAGAACCTGGAAACAACCATGCTGCCTGTCAAAAGAGGACTGGATTAAAAAAATGTGGTACATATATACAATGGAATACTATGCAGCCATAAAAAAGAACAAAATCATGAAATTTGCAGCAACCTGGATGGAACAAGAGTCTATAATACTAAGTGACCTCTCACAGAAACAAAGATCCGAGTATCACATGTTCTCACTCATATAATGGACCTTGAACATCCAATGTAATACTATAAGAAAATGACTGACGGTATGGGAAACTATGAGGGGGGGAAGGGAATGGGATTAACAGTAGCAAATATCTGTCTGGGGATGGGAAAACACCTCTTATCAACATGGTGCCCGAATGAAATGTAATTGTACACCTAACCCTTAACTGTACCCCACAAAACCATAATAAAAAATATTGATTAAAAAAAATAATTTCTAGTTCTAATTTTATTGCTCTTTTCTGTACTTCAAAAAGTGACTTTTTGGCTGTGACCTAGAGGTATCATAGAAGGGGCTGCTGACATGGATCACTCCATCTCTATTTCAACAATGGAAGCTCACCTTTAATGTGCTTTTTATTTTGGTTTTCCAGGTTATGATTCCTTTGAAGGTCTTTGATTAAATAGATTTTGAAAACTGTTGTTTGAGAAGAGCAACCTGCATATTCCATTGAGCAACCATTCCCTTGTCCTTTCAAAATTTGCTAATTGTAAAATGACTTTATACTTTCACTTAATTTAAGGTGTTTTACATAAAAAACTTTGCCATTCTTTGATATTTCCGCAAACAGCTTTTAATGGCTAATTCAACTCTTTTATTGATTGAAAGAAGAAACATTTTTTATTTATCTTTAAAGATTATGTGCCAATGACTCCTTCAACTCTTAATTTTATTTAAAAGAAATAGCTAAATTGACTTAATATTCTTTTTAAAGTGTAATTTTTGGACATCATTTGCAATTTTTTCTTTTTGTAAGAGTAATACATTATTATTATGGGAAAAGTGTGGTAATGCAAATAAATAAAGGTATGAAAAAGGAAAAAAACTTCAGAATCCTGTAACTTTGAGAAAATCACCATTAACATTTCAGTGTATATCTATCTCATTTTTTACTTGAGTAGTATATTATTAAAAAAGCTTTATTATACCAACTGTAACATGCTGAGTTCTAATTTTTTAAAACATAGCACTTAAAAACTTCACTGAGCTTCTTGTTGGAAAATGTTTTCATTTTTTTACTGAACTATGTGAGAAACTGTGAGAGATCTTAGATTTTACTCAAATTAGACTGCCCTAATTTCACACATACTGGCTGATGACATGATACTCCTGGGACAGAGACAGAGGACTTTATCACTCATGACATTTAATAAGAAGCATGAGTATCATGTTTGCATAAGTTGTTCTTACCTGCCAAGTCCCATGGTGTAACAGAGAGGCCCAGATAAATGCAATACACACAATAGTTTTGTGTCACAGTTGAGAAACCTTCACCTTAGGACTCCCCTGATCTTATATGAGGGCTGCTAGCAAACCTGTTTAGACTTTTCCCAGAGGGCGACATCTTTATTCTCTTGATCAGGAAACAAATCTGCTCTGTGGTCTGGAGGGAGATCTTATTTTGATCTTCCAAGTATGTCTGCTATAAAAATATCTTTAAAGGGAGCAAGATGGCTAAATAGAACCCTCCAATAGTTGTGCCCCTGTAGGAACAGCAAATTGAACAACTAACCCACATAAGAAATACTTTCATAAGAACCAAAAAGGTTAGGTGCACCATCATAGTCCCTTGTTTTAACATAATATCAAGGAAAGAGTAATTGCAGAAAGTAGAAGAGACAATCTTGTATTGCCTACACTACCCCTCCCCTATCTTTCATTCCTGACACATGAAAAAATCTGTGTGCTTGGGGGAGAGAAGGCAAAGTGAATGTGCGACTTTGCATTGGAAATCCATGCTGCCCTGTCACAGCAGAACACAACACAGGGAAAAATTCTGTTGATATCCATGGAGGAGCATTTAGATCAGCTCTGGGCCAGAGGGGAATTATTTGCTCCAGCAGGAGAGCCCAAGTCCTGACTGGCTCCACCATCTGCAGACTAAAGTTGTCTGGGAGTCAGATTAAATTTGAGGGGCATTCAGGCAACAAGGATTTCAGTACTCACTCAAGCACTAGAGCTGTACTGGTATCAGAGGCAGTGGACTTGCAAGCAACCTGGTGCAAGACCAGCTGTAGCAGTCAAATGAATGTCTATGTCACTTCTCCCCCAACTCCAGGCAGTGTAGCTCTGGGCATGACTCCTTCTATGTGGTGAAAAGAGAGAGAAGAATACAGAGAACTGCCTTGTAATTTGGGTATTAGATCAGTTACAGTAAAATACCAAACAGATTTCTGACACCCCTGATTCTAGGACTTAGCTCCTATATAACATTTCTAAAACCACCCTGGGCCAGAAGGAAATCTGCTACTGCCCTGAAGGGAAGACCCCAGTCTCAGCAGGATTCACCACCTGCTAACTCAGAGTCCTTGTGCCTGGAGTGTACATCAGCAGCAGCCATTGGCATTGAGCTAGACCTAGTTCCGTGGTGGCTTCAGATGTTAACCCAGTACAGTGTCTGTTGTTGTGGCCAATGCAGTGCTTGCATCACCCTTCCCCCAACTTTATGCATCCTAACATGAAGAGAGAGTCTATCCGATTAGACAAAAGACAAAGAAGACAGTCAGAAGATGTGCCTGACAACCCAGGGAATTATACCTTATATTACTCAAGCCCACCAAGATGGTGCCTCCAAGCATCAGCAAGAATTGCAGTATTTCTGGGCCTCAGGCATCTCCTAGTACTGATATGAGTGCAATGACCACAGACTGAGGTTACAACACTCAATCCCCTTTGAATACGTGAAAAGTCTTCTCAAGAAGGACAGATACAAATAAGCCTAGTCTGTCAAATATAGAATGAACACCTAATTCTTCAATGCTCAGACACTGATAAAAATCCACAAACAGCAAGAACATCCAGGAAAATATGACCTCACCAAATGAACTAAGTAAGCCACCATTGAGCAATCTTGTGGTGAGAGAAATATGTGATCTTTCAGAGAGAGAATTAAAAATAGCTGTCTTATATAAGGAGGAACTGATACCAAACCTACTGAAAGTATTCCAGGCAATTTAGAAAGATGGACCTCTACCCAAACCATTTTATGAAGCTAGCATCACATTGATACCCAAGTCAGATAAAGACCCAACAAAGAAAGAGAACTACAGGCCAATATATTTGATGAACATAAATGCTAAAATTCTCAACAAGATCCTAGCAAACTGGATTCAACAACACATCTCAAAAATCGCCCATCATGACCAAGTAGGCTTCATCCCCAGGACTGGTTCAACATTCATAAGACCATAAATGTAATTAAATACATCAACAGACGTCAAAACAAAAACCACATGATTGTATCATTAGATGCAGAAAAAGCTTTTGATAAAATCCAGCATCCCTTCTTGATAAAAACTCTCGAACATCTAGGCATACGGGGAACATACCTCAAAATAGCATCTACGAGAAACCTTCAGCCAACACGCCCTAAACAGACAAAAATTGGAATCATTTCCCCTGAAAACTGGAACAAGACAAGGATGCCCACTCTCAACCCTCCTGTTCAATATAGTTTTGGAGGTCCTGGCTAGGGCAATCAGAAAAGAGGAGGCGATCAGGGGCATCTACACAGGAAAAGAGGAAGTCAAGTTATCTCTCTTTGCAGACGACGTGATTGTATACCTTGAAAACTCAAGAGAATCGATCAAAAACCTCCTTGTACTAATAAAGGACTTTGGCAAAGTCTCAGGGTATAAAATAAATGTACAAAAGACAATTGCATTTATTTACACCAATAATAAACAAACAGAAACTCAAATCACAATCCCATTCACAATGGCCACACACACACACAAAAATGAAATACCTTGGCATCTTGGAGAAAGGGGAACCTTTGTACACTGTTGGTGAATATGTACAACCACTTTGAAGAATAATATGGGAGTTTCTCCAAAAACTACAAATAGAACTACCATTGGATGCAGCAATCCCGCTGCTGGGTATATATCGAAAGAAAGGACTCAGTCTATTGATGAGCTGTCTGCACTCCATGTTTTTTGCAACACTGTTCACAATAGCTGAGATACGGAATCAACTTATGTGATCATAAGCATGAATGGCAAAGAAAATATGGTATGGTACATATACATAGTAGAATGTTATTTAGTCATAAAAAAGAATGAGGTCCTTTCATTTGCAACAACATGAATGGATCTGGAGAACATTTTGTCATGTGAAATAAACAGGCACAGATAATCAAGTTTTGCATGTTATCTCTCATATCTGAGAGCTAAAAAGAAAAACTGAACTCATGGAAATAAAAAGTAGAATTATGGCTATCAGGTAAATTATGTTGAAAACAAGTTATATTATAGAATTTGAGTTGATTGTAGGACAAATATCAGCAGAAATATTTGGGTCTCTTGCCCAGAAAGCTAATATAATATTAACCTTCACTAACAATATATTCCCCAATTGACATATTTAATATTCGCTTCATTATACTCTTGTCAGACAATATCATCAATAACTTTTTGAATAAAAATACTTGACTCTGGTCATATGGATGTTCTCTCTATCTGCTAAAAAAGTCTATGTTCATTTTTTAAAAGTAAGGTTTATTGATGTGGAACTTATTGTAACAAACTCTTTTTGGTTTGTGTGTGTGTGTGTGTGTGTGTGTGTGTGTGTGTGTGTGTGTGTGTAAGGTTGTATGAATGTTGGTAAATGCACCTAATTTTGTAATCACCACCACAATCCATATGAATTCAATATAAAATATTGAATATTCCATATGTGTCACAATGAATGGTTTAATTAGTACAAAAATTTTCCTCAAAATTCCTCCCAATCTCAGTCCCTGGAAATTCATTTTTTTTTTCTGTCCTTATAGTTTGTGTTTTCAAGAAAGCTATATAAATGAGATCATAAAGTATGTGACCTTTTAAGTCTGTCTGCCTTCACATAGTATAATGAATTGTTAATCACCTCTTATATCTGTTTTTGCATGTATAACTAGTAAATTCCTTTTTATTATTGAGTAGTGTTCGATTATATGGATGTACCACAGTTTGTTTAATTACTTGCAATTGAAGAATATTTGAGTAATTTCTACTTTGGGGCTATTATGAAGAGAGTCTATAAATATTTACATACAGGTTTTTGTGGAAACATACATTTAATTTTCTGTAAGATAAACACCCAAAAGATTACTAAGTCATATGGTAAGTGTAGATTTATTTTTCAAGTGATTGGGAAGCTTGTACAAAGAAGCTGTACCATATTTCCACTAGCAATGTATGAAAGTTCCATTTTTTCCACTTTCTCATGAGTCCTTGGTATTGTTAGTTTCTTTGGTTTCTTTTGTTTTAAATATAGATTAAGGATATAAAGAAAAGAGCATTTTGCACAGCTCCGCAGTGTTTGTTTTAAGTGCTAATTACAAAAGGATCCAAGGCTATAAAAATTAATAAATTTATAAAGTAAACATTACAATAAACTAACACTAAGTTATTATTATTATTTTCTTTTTTATTATAAAGGTGTGGGGTACAATTCAGGGTTAGATATACAAACGTTGATTATGCAGGTACCCTTGTTATTGAGGTATGCCCCTCCTTCCCCTAGCAGGTACCCTCAACTGCCAATCCCACACCCCGTCCCCTGACAGTTTCCCACTACTGCCAATCCCTTTCTTATAGTATTACAATTGTTCAAGGTCCTCTTATGAGTGAGAATGTATCGTACTCTGTTCTTTGTTTCTGTGATTTATCACTGAGTATGATTGACTCTAAATTCATCCAAGTTGCAGCAAAGTCCATATGTTTATCCTTCTTTATGGCTACATGATATTCCATTGTGTATATGTACCACTTGTTTTTTTTAAACACAGTTCAGCTTTGATGGGTAGCATGGTTGGTTCTATGTTTTTGCTATTTTGAACAGAGATGCAACAAACATTCTTGTGCAGGTATCTTTGTAGAATGATTTGATTTCCTCCAGGTATATTCCCAATAGGGGAATTGCTGGGACATATGGAAGGTCAATTTCTAGTTCTTTGAGAAATCGTCACACTGTCTTCCAAAGAGGTTGCACTGGTTTGCAATCCCACCAGCAGTGTGGAAGTGTTCCTTTTTCTGTGCATCCTCACCAGCATCTGTTGATTGTTTCATTAATGATGGCCATTCTTACCGGGGTTATGTTGTATCTCAATGTGGTTTTGATTTGCATTTCTATGATGATGAGTGGTGCTGAGCACTTTTTCATGTGTCTGTTGGCTGTCCACTCATCTTCTTTTTTTTTTTTTTTTTTGAGTTGGAGTCTCACTCTGTCACCCAGACTGGAGTGCAGTGGCCGCTCCCGGCCACCACAGCCTCGACCTGCTGAGCTCCAGTGATCCTTCCGCCTCAGCCTTCAAAGTAGCTGGAACTACAGGCGCACGTTAACTCGACCGGCTAATTTTTTGATTTACTGTAGAGATGAGGTCTCGCCAAGTTGCCCAGGCGGGTTTCGAACCCGCGGGCTCAGGAAATCCACTCACCTCAGCCTCCCAAAGCGTGGGATTACAGGCTGAACCACCAAGTCCGGCTTTTTTTTTTTTGAGTTGGAGTCTCACTCTGTCACCCAGACTGGAATGCAGTGGCCGCTCCCGGCCACCACAGCCTCGACCTGCTGAGCTCCAGTGATCCTTCCGCCTCAGCCTTCCAAGTAGCTGGAACTACAGTTGCACGTTAACTCGACTGGCTAATTTTTTGATTTATTGTAGAGATGAGGTCTCGTCAAGTTGCCCAGGCAGGTCTCGAACCCGCTGGCTCAGGCAATCCACTCACCTCAGCTTCCCAAAGCAGGGGATTACAGGCTGAGCCACCGATACCAGCTATCTATCTTATTTCTTACGGTATGGGCACTTAGGGTTCTGATCAGGAATTGGTTACCAGTTCCTAATTCCATAAGGGTGTCTTCTGCATTTTATAAGATTCTTATAGTTTGAGGTTTTACATGTAGGTCTTTGATCCATTTAGAGTTAATTTTTGTGTATGGTGATAGGTAGGGGTCCTGTTTCAATCTTCTGCATGTGATCAGCTAGTTTTCACAGCACCATTTACTGAATAGGTTCACCTCTCCCTAGTGGTTGTTATTGGAGGCTTTGTCAAAGATGAGTTGGTTGAGAAATTGAAACTTTGTTTCCAGAATCTCTATCCTGTTCCACTGATCTATATGCCTGTTTTAGTACCAATACCAGGCAGTTTTGATTACTGTAGCCTTATAGTAAAGTTTGAAGTCTGGAAGTGTAATAGATTCTGCTTTGTTTCTTTTGCTAAGGATTGTTTTGACTATCCGTGGTCTTTTATGTTTCCATATGAATTTCTGTATTGTCATTGCCAGGTCCAAGAAGAGCAATGTTGGTAACTCAATTTGCTTTTGGTAGGATGAACATTTTAATAATGTTGATTGTTCCTATCCATGAACATGGCATATTTTCCATTTGTTTGTGTCTTCTTGAATTTCACTGAGCAGTGTTTTGTAATTCTTATTTTAAAGGTTTTTCACTTTTCTGATGAGGAAGATGCTGAAGTATTTCACTTTTGTGTGTGGCTATTGTGAATGAAACTGTGCTTTTAATTTGGGACTCTGCCTGTTTTTTGTTGGTGTATGGGAATGCAACTGTATTTTGCACATTTATTTTGTACCCTAGACTTTTCCAAAGTCTTTTATCAGTGCAAGCAGGTTTTTGACAGATTCTCTGGTATTTTCAAGGTACAAGATTTTTTCTTCATCAAAGAGGGATAACTTGACTTCTTCTTTGCCTATTAAGCCATCCAGTCCAGGGTTTTTTTGTTTGTTTGTTTGTTTGTTTTTTTGGCTAGGTAGTTTTCATATGACAGAGTCAATTTCCTGGGTTGTTATTCATCTATTTAGTGTCTCAATGTCTTCTTGTTTCAACCAGGGGAGGCTGTGTGATGTCAGAAAATTCTCCATTTCATTTAGGTTATCAAGTTTGTTTCCATATAGCTGTACATAGTAGTCTCTGATAATCTTTTGTATTTCTTTGGGATCAGTTGTGATGTCATCTTTTGTATTCTTGATTGTGTTTATTTGGACTTTTTCTCTCTTTTTCTTGGTCATTCTGGCTAGGGGCCCATCAATCTTGTTAATTATTTCAAAGAATCAGCTTTTTGATTTGTTGATGTTTTCTGTGATATTTTTGTCTTCTCTGTCTCATGTTTGGGCTCTTATTTTGGTGATTGGATTCTTCTGTAAAGTTGGGATTTTGATTGTCTTCTCTTTCCATCTCCTTTAGGTAATTTGTTAGGTTTTCAACTTGTGATCTTTCCATTTTCTTGATGTGTGGTCGTAGAGATATAAATTCCCCTCTTAGAACTGATTTCATGGCATCCCAGAGATTTTGGTAAGCTGTTTCTTCATTTTCATTTATTTCCAGGAATTTTTTAATTTCTGCTTTGATTTCAGTGTTGACCCAGTAGTTGTTCAGCATCATGCTGTTTAATGTCCATGTCTTTGTGGACTTTGGGGAAATGTTGTTGGTGTTGATGTTTATTTTTATTCCACTGTGGTCTGAGAAGGTCTATGGCATTATTTCAAACTTATGGGACTTGTTTATGCTTGATTTAGAGCCAAGGAGGTGATCGATATTGGAGTACATTTCATATGGTGATGAGTAAATGTATATTCTGTGGTTGTTGGGTGGAATAATCTGCAGGTATCTTTTAAGTCCATTTGGTTGAGTGTCAAGTTTAGGTTCTGGATTCCCTTAGTGATTTTTTTTGCCTTGATGATCTATCAAGGGCTGTTAGTGGGGTATTCAAATCCCCTGCTATAATAGTGTTAGAGTTAATATCTTTTTTTTAGTTTACTTGGTAGTTGCTTTATAAATACCAGTGTTCCCGTGTTGGAAGCAATATGTTTAGGGTGGAGATTTCTTATTGATACAGTGAAACTTTTATCATTATGTAGCATCCTTTCATATATTTTTAAATTTTTGGTAGTATAAAGGTTGTTTTATCTGATATTAAGATTGCAACTCCTGCCTTCTTTTGTGATCCATTTGCCTGGAAACTCATTTACCATCCTTTAACTTTGAGTCTGTGTGCGTCCCTTGTGTTGAGATGAGTTTCCTGGATGCAACAAATAATTGGGTCATGGTTTCTTATCCCGCTTGCCACTCTGTGTCTTTTCAGTGGTGCTTTTAGTTCATTCACATTCAGGTTGATTATTACAATGTCATTGTCTATCCCTGTCATGAGGATCTTATAAGGTTTTTTCCTTTTTTGCTTGTTTTCTTTTGGCTTTGGGGCTGATGTAAGACTGTTTTCAAGTTTCTTGTTGTGCTGTATTCTCTGTTGATTCTGTGCTCTTCTATTCTCTTGGGAAGTGTGTGGTTATTCTTTTTTTTTCTTTCTTCTGTGCTTAATACCTTTTTAAGTGTCTCCTGTAGAGTTGTTCTTGGAGCTGCCTAAACTGTTAGAGATTGTATGTCTGGGAAGGATTTAAATTCTCTGTCACTGATGAAGCTGAGCTTGATTGGGTAGGAGATTCTTGGTTGAAAATTTTAACTTTGAGGACTTTGAATATATGTCTCCTGTCCCTTCTTCCTTGTGGCATTTCTACTGCTAAGTCTGCTGCTATTCTGATTGGTTTTACCCGGTAGGTAGTCTGATCTTTCTCTCTTGATGCCTTATGATTTTTTCCTTTGTGTCTACTTTGTGTAGGTGAATAACTATGTATCTAAGGGTTGATTTTCTCATTTGATGTTCTATAGGGGTCCTCTGTATCTCTTGTGTTTGGCTGGTCGCACCACTGGTGAGGGGGGAAAGTTTTCTTGGATTACCTCCTGGAATAGTTGCTTCAAGTTGTCCTCTATTTCCCTTTCTTCTTCTGGGATACCAATCAGGCATATATTTGGCCTCTTGATGTAATTGCACATCTCTTGTAGACTTAGCTCTTTCCTTCTGAGTCTTCTTTCTTTGTTTTATACAGATCAGGCCTATTCCATGTTCAAATCTTTAAGTTCTGAGATTCTTTCTTCAGCTAGATTAATTGTGCTCTCCATGCTTGTCATCTGGTTATTTATTTCCTGGATGAAATTTTTTGTTGCCAAAATCTCTGTTACAAGTTCTTTCAGTGATGTGTCTTGTCTTCCTTGAGTCTTATTCACTCTTTCTATCCATTCCCTAATTCCTGTGGTATTCTGGGGCCAGTCGTTGGTGACTTCCATTGTTTGGGCACTAAAGTCTGATTTTTCAGAAGTTTTCTCTTTGCTACATTTGAAATTGCCAGTGGTCTTCTTTTGGGTTTTTCTCATGACTGATCTCTTGCTTTTCTCTTTAGTTCTATTATTCAGTATTAGTGGGAAAGGCTTTTCCTTCTGTTTTTACTCAGTCCTCTATTCTTCCCCAATCCCCGCTCTACATTTGTTCTATTTTGAAATAGGATAGTGGATGGGAAGATTTATTGTCTCTTGTAGTTTTTGAAAGCCAAATAACGTAGGGGATGGGATGCTAAGATTCAGAAACTACTTGCAAATTACAATGTTCACTTATTGTGATGTGTGTTCCCTGAGACCTACTCTCCAACACCACTCTATATGATAATGCAAAGCAAAAACCAGCACAAAAAAACAATTGAACACACACACACACCCACACCCACACCCATACACACTTCCTAAAACAAACGAGAATAACAAAAAAGTGAAGCAAAGCAAACAACAGCAACAACAAAAAAAACAAGAAAAGTGAACACACACACACCCACACCTAGCACAATGTGAATGGAGAAGAAAAACAGAAAGACTGGGAAAAAAAAGGAATTCAAATTAAACTCTCACACATATATTGACACACACCTTAAACTATAAAAAAAGAGAAGAAAAGAAGAAAATAAATTAGGGGGGAATTCAGATCAAAATCTCACATTCATATTCATCTGCAAAGGAAAATATTTATTTATCTATTTATATTTTTATTTTAATTTTTATTATAAAGATGTGGGGTACATTTCAGGGTTAGGTATACAAACATTGATCATATAGGTACCCTTGTTGATGAGGTATGCCCTCCCTCTCCTATCAGTTTCCCTCAAATGTCAATCCCACCCCCCCCCCCTGACAGTTTCCCACTACTACCAATTGTTTTCTTATAGCATTATAATTGTTTAAGGTCACCTTATGAGTGAGAATGTATGGAACTCTGTTCTTTGTTTCTGTAGTAAATCACTGAGTATGATTGAATCCAAATCAATCCAAGTTGCTGCAAAGTCCATATATTTGTCCTTTTTTATGGCTATATAATATTTCATCGTGTATATGTACCACATTTTTTTAATCCAGTCCAGTTGGTTCCATGTTTTGCTATTGTGAACAGAGCTGCAACAAACATATGTATGCAGTTATCTTTTTGGTAGAATGATTTGAGTTCCTCCAGGTATATTCCCAATAGGGGACTTGCTGGGTCATATGGAAGGTCAATTTCTAGTTCTTTCAGGAATCACCACAGTGTCTTCCAAAGAGGCTGCACCAGTTTGCATTACCACCAGCAGTGTAGAAGCATTCCTTCTTCTCCACATCCTCACCAGCATCAGTTATCTGTTTTATTAATGATGGCCATTCTTACAGAGGTTAGGTGGTATCTCAGTGTGGTATTGATTTGCATGTCTCTGATGATGAGTGAGGCTGAGCATTTTTTCATGTGTCTGTTAGCTGCCCATATAACTTCTTTTGAAAAGTATCTATTCATGTCTTGCTTTTTAAAGGGGCTGTTTGTTTTTTTCCCTTTCCCTTTCAACGTGTTTGAGTTCTTTGTAGATCCTAGATGTTGGATCTTTGTCAGATAAACAGTTGGCAAATATATTTTTCCATTCTATGGGCTGTCTCCCTGCTCTCTTGATGGTTTCTTTTGCTTTGCAGAAGCTCATTAATTTGATTAGGTCCTACTATTTTATTTCTTAAGGTATTGGCCTTTAAGGTTCTGAATAGGAATTGGTTCCTAGTTCCAATTTTCATAAGGGTGTCTCTTGTGTTTTCTAAGATTCTTATAGTTTGAGGTTTACATTCAGATCTTTGGTCTATTTAGTGTTAATTTTTATGTTTGGTGATAGGTAGGGGTCCTGTTTCAATCTTCTGCATGTGGTCAGCCAGTTTTCCCAGCACCATTTACTGAATAGGTTCTCCTCTCCCCAGTGGTTTTTGTTGGAGGCTTTGTCAGAGATGAGTTGTTTGAGGAATTGAACTTTGCTTCTGGAATCTCTATCCTGTTCCATTGGTCTATGTGCCTGTTCTTGTACCAATACCAGGCTGTTTTGATTACTGTAGCCTTACAGTAAAGTTTAAAGTCTGGAAGTGTGATACCTCCTGTTTTGTTTCTTTTTACTAAAGATTGTTTTGACTATTTGTGGTCGTTTATGTTTCCATATGAATTTCTGTATTGTCATTTTCAGGTCTGAGAAGAATTCTATTGGTAGCTTAATGGGTATTGCATTGAATCTGTAGATTGTCTTTGGTAGGATGGACATCTTAACAATGTTGATTCTTCCTATCCATGAGAAGGAAAAAAAAATTTTTTAAATAGATGAACTAACTAACAGGCAAAAAAAATTTTAAAATAAAAAAAATTAAAAAAAAAAAAACTCCTCTCTTGTGACAGACTCTGTAATTGTTCCTAAAATCTGGTCTTTCCTGCAGAGTCACCTCTTTCACTCTCTCCTCAGTGTCCGGTGCAGGGAAGGAGGAGAGACAGTGGACGTTTGTGGGGTTTAGGTCCCCCCTCCCACTCTTGTATGGTCAGGGAGATCTCCTCTGGTGGGAAGTTGTGGGATTGTCTCTTCCCAAGTATGTACTTGTTGGTGGTGGTGGTGGGGTGCCCCAGCCAGACCTATTCTGGAATGGACATCCAGGCTCTGCCTGGATTTGTCCCGCTTAGTTGTGGCCCAGTTGTGTCAGTTGGATGTTCAGAGGATTGCTGTGGATGAGGGGCTTTGAGTCAGCCCTGGACTCACCACTGATCTCTTTGGATTCCTTCCTTGTCCTTTTCTTTTTCCTAGATCAGGGCTGGGGGTGTTGTCCCTGGGACTTAGCACTTGTCAGATCCCTCTGAAGTCCATGCTTTCAAGATATGCCCTCTAGGTCACGATTGACCCCTGAGTAGTTGATCCACTAGTCACAGAGATAGGGTCTGTTGCTCTGTGGTGAGCAAGTCAGAGCACTTTTCCACTCCACCTTCAAGATGGTGGCGGGGTGTCCCCCTTGTCCTCTTCAGTGTGCTTCTGTTTCTGGGCTCCCTTCACAGCTTCTGCTCCCAATGCCCAGCCAGGTGCTGAAGTGGTAAGGCAATGCCTAGAACTGGCAGTTGTTCCTGCTGCAGTGGCGAGGCAGAGCCTGGAGCAGTATTCTCTACTGCTTCAGTGATGTGGCAGAGCCTGGGGTGGTAGTCTCTCCCTACAGCTTCTTCACAGGAAAAGTTTATCTATTAAAAAAAAAGGCACTCAGTTTCTGCTACCTGAGAAGAGCCAGGGACCAAGCAAAGAATCTGCAGCACCAGCTGTTGCACCAGGGCCCTGGCCACTTGCTCACAAGCCCCCACTCTAGTCGGTCTTTCCCAACATTTTCTTCGCAGGAAGGGTTTGGTTGATTAAAAAAAACAGCACAGTTTCTGTGTTCTGGTAATTGCTATGGTCAAAGCCCAGCAGCTGCAGCATCAGTCGCTGCACTAGGAGAACCCTGGCCATTAGCTCCCAAGCCCTCACTCTGCCAGACACTCACACGCCCACTCACTCACCAGCACGTACAAAAAATTTTCCATACAGTCACTCACACTGGAACTTGCATGGTCCGACTGGCTCAGTTGCCATCTTCCTGACCTCCAGTTTCTTTCTTTTATTTCAACCAATTCTTTTGTGACATGTCTGTTCAGATTTTTGCCCAATGATAAATTGGGTTTTCAAATTGTTTAACTGTGAAAGTTCTTTAGGTATTCTGAATACAGCTTTCTTATCAGATTCATCTTGCTAATTTTTTCTCCCACTCTAAAGACTTTGTTTTTTCATTTTCTTAACAATGCTGCTTGCAAATTGCAAGTTAATTCATTTTATAAAGTTCATTTTATGCATGCTTTTTCTTCAAATTATGCTTTAGTTTTGTACTGAAGTAATCCTTCTTTAATCCAAGGTTATAAACTTTTTTCTTTCTAAATGTTTTATATAGTTTTAGGATTCATGTTTAGGTCTTTGATTAATTGTATGTTAATTATTTTACATAGTGTAGGATATGAGTTGAGTTTTAAAATTTTATATGTGGATGTCTAATTGGTCTAACACCATTTGTTAAAAATATTATTCTTTCATCATAGAATTATGTTTGGACTTCCATTGAAAATCAGTTGACCATATGTGAGTCTGTATCTGGATTTCTGTTTCATAGATTTATGTGTCTTTTCACCAATACCACATAGTCTTGACTATTGTTTTTAAGAAAGTCACTATAAGTATTTATAGTAAGTCTTGAAATACAGTGGTGTAAAACTTCCAACTTTATTCTTCTTATTTGAAATTGTTTTAGCTATTATAGTTTTCTAGCTTCCTTTCTGTCTCTCTCTCTTTTTTAGTTCTTTTTAAATATATTTTTTCTAGTTAATTTATTTGAAGTCAACTTACCTCAAAAATACAGGTTATACCATCAGACATAAAGCCTTTGTCAATGCCTTTAATGCTGCAATATTTTGTGGCTTTTTATCTTCACTTGATATATTTTTATCAGCCAGCAATGTCTCCCTCTGTATCAATCATAGTGCCAGAGAGAGTGAAGAGGCACATTTTGATGATTCCAAGACAACAAGAGGTGAAAGCAATGTTAGAGGAAGCGACAACAAATATTTAAGCTCCTGGGTATTAATATTTTAGTGGTAATTCATTACCACTCCTTGGGCTAAAGTAGCAAAAGAGAGGAAGGGTGTTGAACCCAGGGATAATTAAGGCCCAGCAGGAGGAGTTTCCCAGCGGGTATTTCAACATGCAAATTTTCAGCTACTGTCAGAAGAGTGAAACTGGATCTCTGTTTCTCACTGTATATAAAAATTAGCTCAAGATGGATTAAAGACTTAAGTGTAAGACCCCAAACCATAAAAACTCCAGAAGAAAAAAGAAAAAAGTCTCTTCTGGACAGTGGCCTAGGCAAAGAATTTATGACTAAGACTCCAAAAGCAAATACAACAAAAATGAATATAAACAAGAGGGAGTTAAATTAAAATGCTTTTGTACAGCAAAAGAAACAGTCAGCAGAGTAAATAGACAACCTACAGAATGGGAGAAAATATTCACAATCTGTCTTATAACAAAGGACTAATATCCAGAATATATGAGAAACTCAAACAAATCAAGCAAATCAGTAATAAAATAACAATCCTATTAAAAAGCGAGCAAATGACATAGCAGACATTACTCAAAAGAAGATATACAAATGGCCAAGACACATGAAAGTATCTTCAACATCATCACTCATCAGGGAAATTAAAACCACAATGAGATACCACCTCTCCCCATTTAGAATGGCCGTTATTAAAAAGTCAAAAAACAATAGATGATATGGATGAGGTGAAAAGGGAACACTTGAACACTGCTGGTGGAAATGAAAATAATTACAGCCACCATGAAAAACGTATGGATATTTCTCAAAGAATTAAAAATATATCTACTATTCCATCCATCAATCCTACTACTGGGTATAAACCCAAAGGAAAATAAGTCATTATACAAAGAAGACACCTGCACTTGCATGTTATTGAAGCACAACACAATTCACAACTGCAAAGTTATGGAATCAACCTAGTTGCATTATGACTAACAGTCATAAAAAAATGAAATAATTGTTTTTTTTAAATTTTTTGTTTATGGCAGCACTTGCGTGGAACCGGAGACCATTATCCTAAGTTAAGTAACTCAGGAATGAAATAACCAAATGCCACAAGTGGGGGCTAAGCTATGAGTCCATAAAGGCATACAGAGTGATATATGGACACTGGAGACTCAGAAGAGGAAATAGTAGGAATGGAATAGGGATGAAAACTTACCTATCAGGTATAATGCACACTATTTGGATGATGGGTACACTAAAAGCCCAGACTTCACCACTGTACAATTCAGCTATGTAACCAAAAACTACTTGTACTCCTAAAGCTATTGAAGTGAAGAAAGGAAGGAAGGGAGGGAGGGAGGAAGGAAGGGAGGGAGGGAGGAAGGAAGGAAGAAAAAGAAAGAAAGAAATTTGTGATAAGGAAGTGGAGAAGAATAAAGGAGTCCCTTGTCTTCTGTTCTGTAATATTCTGGCTATGTCTTTCATTGGCTGAAGCTTAACAGGGTGTGCAGTCCAAGGAGGTTTGCACTCAAGGTACTGATCACTGTAGAAAAGAGCACTCAAAGGATTTACAGAGCACATGGAGAAAAGCATCCCACGAAGCCCATTTTATCAGGGATTCTGATTGCAGTTCAAGTGTGTCTCCACAGCTCGTAAGTTATAAATTCAAAACTGTAAAACATTATAACTGCATTCATTTTAGGGATGGCAGAGAAAAAAAACCATCCAGTTTAATAGAGATCATTTTGTTTTTCAATAGTAGAGATATTTTATTTTTAATTTTTGTCAGCTTTATTAAGGTACAGTTGATATATAAAAATTGTATATACTTATGGTATATACTGCAAAGCTTTGATAGTATATATAGAGAGAGAAAGAGAGGGAAATATAATTAAGTCAAGCTAATTAACATATCTATTGCCTCACATACTTATTATTATTTGTTGGTCATAACCGTTTAGCTCTACTCTTACCAATCCTCAAGATTCAAATACATTATTAACTATAGTCACCATATAGTACAATAGATCTCCAGAATTTATTAATCTTGTTTAAAAAAATTTTTTAAACCTTTGATCAACTACTTACTGTTCTTCTACCACCCCTTCAGCACCCAGAAACCACCATTCTACTCTGTTTTTATGAGTTTGACTTTTTAAAATTCTACATATTAGTGAGATAACACAATATGTCTTTCTGTGACAGCAATCCTAGACTCCAAAAGCTGTTTCTTAAATGTACACATATTAAAAATATGATCCGTAGGAATGATACAAAATGTGATAATTAAAAATATAGTAGAAATTTTGAGATTACTTTTCTACTCCTTTTTGTACTTTTATACAATCATTTGCTCTTGCGTTAATTTTCATTTCAGAGCTAGCTTTGGGCTTAGTTGGATCATGTTAGTGTGGTTATTGACTAGGTGGAGTCTAATCACTTATCTCTCTCAATGCTGACATCTGATTCTGGACTAGTTTTATTTTCAGTGATTGTATACTCTTCATCACATGAACTCTTCTACCCTTTCCTTCATTATGCATTAGAATAAACAGAATAGAAATAGAAAATGTTGCTTTTAATTTGTGTTTAAAAGGACTTTTCTTCATCAAACCTTTATTTTACCACATTTATAAGATATTTTAAAGTATCCTGTGATATCTAGTACATTATATGCAAGCAAGTTGCAGAGCTTCACTATATATATGGTATATGGTATCCTTTCTATAGTTCAGACATCTTCTCAGTCTTTGGGGAGGGACTGCCTGTATGTGCATGGGATAATCAGGGTGTTGAAAAGGAAGAAAATGAGAAGAGATATAAAGAGAACAGGCATGGTTATAACTGATGCTACATTTTATTAGGAAAGAAAATGAGGGCTAATGAAAGGAAATAAATCACCTTTACTTACTGGAAAAATTTAAATATGGATCAACAAAATAAAACTGTAAAATTATGTCTATTTGCAAATATCTATAATTTAAATTTTACCAGATGAGTCAGTACTTATGACAACCAAACCATGTTAAATACATATGTATCAATAAAGGATCTTATGAGAAAAGTCCTTCTGAATATTAGTGCAGTAAGGCCCTCTGTGATAATTGCAAGAATGTAAGTACCTATCCATTCCTGTATTTAGTAGACAAATGTTTGTTACCCTCAAATTATTTTTAGCAGAAAATTGTGTAAAAATTATATCAAAATTTATTATTTGATGTGAGCTAATAATATACAATTATTAACTTTAATTTGACCTGAATTTTATATCTGGGATGTAAAGCAAAACAATTTGACCTATATTGTCAATTATACAACTTCCATTTTGTGCTTAAAAAGTACCATATTTATAAAGACTTTATTTATAGGCCCATACACTATAGACGTATTGACAATAATACTTAGAGACAACCATTTTGAAAATGCAAGAACAAAATTAAGATTCAATAAATGTTTTATATGATATATTCAGCATTGTTAACTTTATTCATTGCCTAATATTTCTATTATGTAATAGTAGGAAAAACTTATATTAGACATTCATCAATAAACTTATAGAAAAATAAACCAACAAGCCAAAATGAGAAGAAACAAAAAAATATAGCTTTTGATTTCCAACTTTGAATTACTTGATAAAATAGATGTGAAAAAATATGTAAGACACGAAATAAGAGAAATATCTGATTTTGAATATATTGCATTTTTAACATATGAATTTCACGGAAATTGTGTAAAAAGTTCACCTTTTAACTATTTAATTAGATATTTAAAAAATTAATTTAGGATTGCTCAGTCTATATGCATAAAAATATATGACTGGCATTATTAATGGGCTGTACTAAGTTTTTAATACTAGATATTATGACTCACATTGAAAGATAAAAGCTATACTGCTATTGATTTCTTGTACACTGCCCTAATAAATTTTTATTGCTTCTTATATGTCCATTCATGCATGACGTCATTTTATTTATTATTTGAATAGTTATATTTGTAGACTCTTCTTTAGTCTTATCCAATAATTTATTTAAAATTATCTTCTAGTATACATGTTCTAAGATCTCAGTCAGAAGGAAATACTCCCTCTTATTTCAATGTAGCTGCAACTGTAATTATTTTCACCAGGAACGCTTAGCAATCATATTAAATCTTGCACCCTAGTGTTACCACATAATTTTGTAAGAATGAAATACTCAATATATAACTGCCTATAAATTGCAGAATATTGAGCATTTTATATGCTTGTAAATGGCAAGTAACTTTTTGCCTTCTTAAAAATGCTAATAGCTAAAGCAGTATATGGAATAATAATTAAAATAAAAGGAAAAAAGAAAAGATAGGAAAAAAGAAAAATTGAGCTCAGGGAACATAATCATATAATTTGAAAAATAAAATATAAAATCAATAACTAATAGGTGAAATACAGTTTTAGATAATTTTAAATAAATGTTTAAGTAAATATATTTATAATTGGGATGGAATAGACCAGCCATTCACAATAAATCCTAGGTAATGTAAACTTAAAATTTAGAAAGCACCAGATATTCCTTGTCTTGGACCTTCATATTAGCATTTTATCATTAAATTAATCCAACTCAAGCGATTTTGTACTTTGTTAATTTTGTTTATTCCAGTGTTTTACTTAAAAAATTAGTTTTCTGTAGAAAACTATGGAGAAGATATTAGCTTATTCATGCTTGCTACATTTGTTTTGTCTCAATTGCCTGTAACGATTTGGTAACTCTAATAGTTTCTAAAGCATTAGAAACTATTTAATATAACTTATTTAAAACTTATTTAAATAATATAACTTATTTAAAACTTATTTAAAAACTGCCACAAATTTATTGGCTCAAAATAGCACAACACTCATGTACTATCTCCTAGTTTTATAGAACAGAAGTCCTGGCATAGTGTGGCTCAAACACACTGAATTACACAAGACCAACGTGTAGGCAGATCTGAGGTCCTTTCTGGAGCTCTGGGGATGAATCCCTATACAAACCCATTCAGGTTGTTGGCAGAATTCATTTCCATGAATTCAGGTCCCTGTTTTCTCGCTGGCTGTCAGCCAGTCGATCATTCTTGGTTTATTGAGGCCATCTGCGTTCCTTAGCTCTTGGCCACTTTTTCTATCCTCAAAGCGAGTAATGGGTGTGCTGAGTCTTTCTTACACTTCCAATATTTCTGACCCCCTTTTTTGTCTAATTCTTCTTCTCTTCCAGCAGGATAAATTTCTTGGATTCAAGGGCTCGTGGGATTAGATTGATCCCACCCGAATAATCTAGGATAATCTCCCCATTCTGAATGTATAACTTCACTCACATCTGTAAGATCCCTTTTGAAAGTAAGATAACATATTCATAGTTTTCAGGAATTAAGGTGTGGAGATCTTTGAGATGAGGATTACTTTCTCTACCAAATTATTTACCAGTCCTTCAAGTCTTCTTTATCTCAAACCCCTCAAAAATCTGGGCACCACAAATACCCCTAAAGGAAAAAAGAAAAGAAAAAGGGAAAAAAGGACAAGTTCATTTCCCACCTTTGTTTTTGTTCACACCCTCCCTTTGGTCTGAATATTGTTTGTGCTATATCTTAATTTATTTTAACTCCTCTTCTGTTATCATTTAAAACTTGCATCTTCTTCAAAATTTATGTTGGAAACTTATCTCAATACAACAATATTAAAAGGCGGGACCTTTTGGAGGTGATTGGGCTATGATGGATTTGCCCTTATGGATGGAATTAGTTCCCTGAAAAGGACTGGAGAGCTAGGTAGGGAGGGCTCTGTTTGTCCTTCATTATTTCCACCATGCAAGGATACAGTATTCAAGGTGCTTTCTTGGGACGCAGTGACAAGGCTCTCACCAGACACCAAACTTGCTAGCACATTGAACTTGAACTTCCCAGCCTCCAGAACTATGAGAAAAAAAAAATTTCTGCTATTTATAAGTTACCCTATATTAGGTATTTTTTTTGTAGCAGCATACACAAAGACACCTTCTTTTTGTGCTTTCTACTAAAATTCAACCTACTCAATGAGTTATTTTCTATTTTCAAACTCCCAAATTCTATACATGAATAATACCTAGAACCCACTGCGCCTTTGAGTGTCTTATTAGAATATACAACTTTCTGGAAGGCTGAGGTGGAAGGATTGCTGGAACCCAGCAGGTTGAGGCCGGGAGCGGCCACTGCACTCCAGTCTGAGCGACAGAGTGAGACTCCAACTCAAAAAACAAACAAACAAAAAAGAATGTACAACTTTCTACATAAGCAGCGTAATTTAACCTCTGAGGTCATACTGCCTGAGTTTAGATCCTGATTCTGTGACTTAGAGTATAAATTTTCTTTAGTTACAAAATTTGACTTAAAAATACATATTTCTTAGCTTTTGTGTTGGAGGTAGAATTATTTAAATAACATGCTTAAAAGTAAATAAAAATGTGCCTAGTAAACAGTAAGTCCTCAATTCCAATTATTACTATTATTTTATTGAATTTCTAAACACATTCTTAAGAGCTACTAAAGTTTCTGGAACATAACTTAGGATGTGTTTCATCTGCAAATAACTGAAAAACCTTACTCAGACTGACTTAATAAGAAAATATATTTTTGCACATAGCAGGAAATCCAGAGACATGTATACAGTAGATGAAAGGTGATTTGTAGTTCAGTTGATGTGACGGCTCAATTCATTCACTCACCATATGACTTGATTTGTGAAACTATGGTCAGAAGATTGCAAGGTCCACAATCAGACATCATAACTAAAAAAACGAAAGGAAGAAGAGACTTCATTGTTTTCTATGTGTTCCACTTTAGATGGTGGAAATTTATTCCAAAGTCCATTATGTAACTTCTCACATTTTATTGTCCTGGATTAGTTCACATGCTCATTATTGAATTCCCTGGGTTCAGTGATAATGTCAGTCTTCCCCAAGCCTGGGTAGGACTGGAGGCAGGAAAGAAAAGTTGGGATTGGAAAGAGGAGTGGAGAATACCTTTACAAGATAGGCTTTCTGAGAAGGAAGAAGAGGAATGACTATATCGTGGAAAATTGATATGGTATCTTCTCTAGCAAATATATAATATTTTTATATTGCTTTGAAGGCATAGTGCCTACAATTATGTCTTGTAAAGGGATGAATAAGTGAATTATTGCTAATTATTGCTAATGTTGATATTTTAAATGGTTTACAAGTTTCAATTGGCTCTGGAGTGTCTAGTCATTTATTTTATAGAATGTGTAATATTATTAAGAATATACATTGATTTTATAACTTAATTGGGTTAAATTTCTTACAAATAAATACAAATCTTTAGAGAACTTATTTATTACAAGTTGAGTATTAATGTCTTAGATGTGCTGTTAAAAATGAGGTCATATGAAATAATAGTACTAAAGATACAAGATCATGGTTTATAACAGATGATCTTTTTTTTAAAAATGTCAAGTCACTATGGTTCCTTTGTGCTACTTCTTCTCTCCTCATTAACACAAAAAACACAATCTACAGCCCACCATAACACAGTAATTAATACTGTGATTGATTAATTACTGCGACTTAATACTTATTTCAAACTTAAGTTGAAAAAATTTTCCAAGGGAACAAATATCCTTCTCTTTTATATTCTTACCCAAACAATGGATTGGGTAAGTATTCATAAGTTGTAGATAATATAAAGCCCTGTCTCCTCCCCTTCATTTCCTTTTATGAGAAACAATTACTCACACTCAGGTGGAATTTGCTACAATTATATTCCAGTGATCTCGCTGTTTAAAAATGGAAAGGTCAGGGTCGATCTTTGTGTCTTCCTTTGATCCTTTCAAGCTACAGTATTTCTAGTAGAAATTCCTTGAGAAAATCTCGTATGCCCAGTATTGTGCAATTTGCTGTGAGAAATATAAAGGTAGCATGATATATACTCCTCCTCTATAGGTAGATTATTATAGAAGCATCATAGATATGCATATAAATAATTTGGAAAACATTTAAAATATTCTTTTGTATTAAATTTAATGATGTTAAATAGATGCATCATAAGACCTCAGAAAATGTAGTAATAAATATGATTTGCATAAATTAGAAGACTTGGGAATTAATATATGCAGGTTTAATATTTTATTACTTATATTATTTGGTAGGAACTAACAAAATCTTGAATTAAAAATTATTATAAAATTTTAGAATATTCATAATATAGTTGATTATATGATAAAAGTAAAGGATCATATATTATATGCCAATGTCAAAAAATGGTATTGAATTGAACAGTCCAACCTGAGAATAAATGAATAAACCAGCAAAATGATTATAAGAATGAATCCCTAGGTGTTCAATTTAAATACTTAACAATTACTCATAAACATTGAACTTGGGAATAGCTGAAGATAATGCAAAAGTTAAAATCACTGTTAAACATAGACATTGCTTTGAAATCTCAAAATCCACTAAAATCATCAATTATCTTTATTTGGCAAAGAGAAGGCAATAACAGTAAAACGCATATCAGCACCAACTGTGATGTGAAATTTAAAGCTCTAAAACCCCATTAAAATCAGCCTGGTAATGATGTACCATATGTACCAATCTACAGTTGCCAGAGGATCCCTAACCTGTGGCTTTTTTTTTTCTGTCACATCACCTTGTTAAATAAGGATGAGTTGAGAACGTTTGTTTAAGTATTCATAAGATTGTAGATAATATAGAGCTTGACAGTTTTAGCCATGCATACTTTCCTTCCTACCTTTCGATACACATCATATATCTGTTTTAATTTGCCATGTTTGCTTGTTTCCAAAGTAAATTTTAAACATAACATAACAAAAACTATTCATATGGAGTAAGACAAATTAGTCATTTTGACTACAAATTTATATATGCATTCTGGTAAGAGAACTGGTTTAATCTGATGATTACAGAGGCCTATTAATCAAACCACTGATCAAAAGTCATAAAGACAATGATTCATATTTCAACATCATCTTCCGAAGCACCCGGTTTCTTTACACTTCTTTATTGTTCACCTTTATAAATAATTCAGTGCCTGTTCTCTTTCCTATACACTTACATCTCTTTCATTAACACCTGTGAAAGTTGAGATTTTATGGTGAAGGTAGAAAAATGTTCAGCTAGAGCTGAACATTCTCCTTTTCGAGTTCAGAAAAATTATTAATAAATCAGCTCTGGGTCTATGAGATAAGTAAAATAACACTTTTATTTATTTACATGTTCTTGACAAATTGATTATTCACATTATTTTCCTTTTCCAGGCCTAGTGGTTTGTTCTTACTAAATAGGTAGGCTGCCACCAGGAGTTTCGCAAAGGTGAAAACTATCTTTGAAATAACTACATAGCTATACATAGCATTTTAAGGCTGAGTCTATGAAATTTCATTTCCCATCAAGTTAATTGACCCATAATCCATATTGTGAAATAAATTGCATATTTTGGGGAGCCTGGCAGTACTTATTTTCAAAATTAAAATTAATTCATTTAAATCCTCTCTTATCGAGTGACGCAATCATGGGGACCTTAAATTATATTGCTCGAAGATATTAAAAGTCAAATATTTTATTCTCAAGTGACGTTTACTGTTCTCTCTCTCACCCCATCTCCTCCTACCTTCCTCCTTCTCTCCTTCCATGTATCTCTCTCTCTCTGTCTTTTTTTCTTTTAGATAAATTATTCCAGAAAACTCATTCTATTTGAAAGAGGAAAAGGGATTTTAATCAATGTTAACCTCCTCCGACTTTTCATCCACCCGGAAATGTGCTGTTCTCCTTCCCTTTTTATTTTTTGAAATTCTGGGAGTTGTTCAATGTGTGTTTATAATCACTTGAGGTAAATAAAAGGTTTTTTTATTTATCATATTACTTGCCTTTATTATAGAGTATAATAAGAGTTGGCAAAAAAAAAATTATGTAAATGGTCAGCTAGTAAATATTTTCTGCTTGGTAAGCCATATAATTTTCATTTCAACATGTCATTTCTGTAATTTTAATGCAAAAGCACTCTTAGACTATATATGGATGAATAAGTGTGAATACATTCCAAGAAAACTTTATTTATGAACTTTGATATTTGAATTTGTATAGTTTTCACATATCAAAATATTCTTATTTTTTGTAAATCTCTAAAAATTATTACAATGATTTTTAGACCTCTGGCTATACCCAAATAGGTGCTATATTTGGCTCACCTGGCATAGAATCCTTGGTATACAATAGCTCATATGACAACTTATATTAATATCAAAATTATAGTAAAGTACAATGGTCACACATTAAAAGAATATTGCCCAAAGCAATTTTTTGTTTTTTCAAAAAATACATGGATATTTGAAAAGTCAGACATCTTATTTCCATATGTTTTCGATTGGGTTTTTTTTCATCTTTTTCCACTTTATTTCAATAACTTTAGTGGCTACAAATAGTATTTGTTCTGGGTTTTAAGTGTACTCACCACCCCCACTTGTGCACATTGTACCCAATAGGTGATTTTTCGTCCCACCATCCCTTCATCCTTTCCCTTGCCCATAATCTGTTTTAGATTGTTTTTAAAGAAATTACTTTGCTTTCTTGTACATATGCCTACGTATATGTGTGTATCTTTCTGATGTTATTCATATAATCAAAATACAATTAATGTTAATGTTCTTTCATACCACCATCATAACAGATGCATCAGTTCTGCCTAGTAGATATTTATGATTATATTCTCTGTAAATTAATGTGGAAATATTATTGGAAAAAAGTTAAAATAATTCATGATAATATTTTGACTTCCCACTCCTGACAATTTCATTTGAAAATGCAAACTCTCTTAAGCTGTGTACAACTAGGTTATTATATGCCCATCTGTCTATTTGTCTGTCCTGTATATAGGCCCTAGAATGGCTAGCCTAAATATTATGATTCTTCCTGCCTGGACACGATTAAAGCATCATTGTTAGATAATTGACCAACTGAAAATGCTTCCTCAATTATATTTTTAAAAGTTAAATTGTAGCTCAGAGAAAAATTTTTAAAAAGTGCTTGTTTTACCCTTGCAAGTAAGTTAACATACTTATTTGAATGCCTCGGGTTTAATGCTACGTGTTTTTGAATCCTCATTGCCAGTATTTGTCTTTACTTTTTTTTTTCACTTATTTCAAGTGCACATATTATATCTCAAAGTTGTAGCAATCTTTCATTTTTTAATATTTAATTTTATCACCTCTTTGCTATCAGAAACATAATTTGGTAGATAAGTTCCTCTAAGAGTTATAGCAATTCCCCCTGCCCCAACACCAAGTATAAGACATATCTTTAAAATGTTGTCCAAGGAAGTCCATTTTGAGATTAGAGAAACATTTTCAGTTAGCTAATGTATTTTAGAACAAATATAAATGTGCTTTATTTAATATAGGCTCTGATGTGCCATATATTTTTAGGTCAGCAGTAGTTTTGACAATGGCAAAATCTATAAATAAAGTTAGAATAATAGATAAGTATAATCAAGCAATGAAGAATGATACTTCTTCTGGACTTTGAAAAATTCAATTTTTTTATAGGTCAATCTGACGATTATTTCAAGCCAGAATAGAGCCAATTTAGAATTGTTCACAACAAATACACAGAATTTTTTGCTTAAAACATATTTAGAAGCCGGGCTCGGTGGCTCGGCCTGTAATCCCGCGCCTTTGGGAGGCTGAGGTGAGTGGATTGCCTGAGCCCGCGGGTTCGAGACCCACCTGGGCAGCAAGACCTCATCTCTACAATAAATCAAAAAATCAGCCGGGCATGGTAGCGCATGCCTGTAATTCCGGCTACTTGGATGGCTGAGGTGGAAGGATTGCTGGAGCCCAGCAGGTCCAGGCTGCGGTGGCAGGGAGTGGCCACTGCACTCCAGTCTGGGTGACAGAGTGAGACTCCAACTCAAAAAAAACCCAAACATATTTAGCCCGGGGGCAGATGCTATATTGTTACCTCTTGCCAGACGTATAGTAAGTAACTTTTACATTGAGTCTCATACCTTAAAATAACATAATTGATTACTATAGTAAAACATTACTGAAATATACTTGTCTTCTACCTATATTTATAGGTTGTTCAATAGTATTTCCACTATTAACTTTTTTAAATTTTAAGCTACATTGGAATTCTCTTTCTTTACTTTACGTTTTGTAAGATGTTTATTATTTGTTACAACAAAAATAGTCAAGTATTGTTCATCATAACTTCAGTGTTATTGAATCAGCAATATATATTAAATAAAGCATCATTAAACAGAAATGCACATAAAACAGGATGAGATATTGATTAGTTGGCAAAAATGTTTCTATTAGAGTCCCACAGGAGCATATGTCTGTATTTCTTCTCGGAGCAATGGTTCAGTATTCTCTAATCAGTGTTTAGAGTGTTCTGATAAAACATAACAAGGATCAATGATACATGTAGTGTCAGGGCCACTGTTAATTCTTTGATGCATAAAAATCATGTGTTGATATTACTGGTATATTTAGGAAACGTTGAATGACCATTGTTCTATGCAAAGAAGAATGCAGTCCATTAGAAGAGACAAGAAGCAACTAAGAAACCAAATATACTTAAATTGCAGGAGAAAGAGGAATTTGGCTGAATATAATTTTCCAATTCTCTTTCTAACACTGTTTCTGTGGTTTCTGGCCAAGATAGCCTCACGATCTCCCTCAGCTTGAGTAAACTTCAGATTTAATTCTAACTATGGGCTACTGACCTTGCTTTCCTTAGAACATTTTCTTTAGAAAACTTACAACTGTATATTCCTTCTCTGCCTCTTGGGGATGTCAACTTTCGCCTAGTCTCTTGCGAATTTTACAAACCAAGAGTGTCTTTATCAAGGACCTGCATGTCAACCCTTTCAAAGATCATCATCAGGAAAGAGAGTGCCCCTATCTTCTAGGCTCTGTGGGAGGGAAGGAGCCTAACTTTTTCAATGCCAATGAACAAACACAGTTCTCTAATCACATTGACCAATCTCCCTACTAATGTCCTCCAGCACTTTTCTGCCAACTCATTCCAGCACTTAATTATCCTGCCTAAATGCTTCTGGCAAGATGGCAACAGAACTTGTTGGAGTGTGAGAGTCTCCGCAAAAACGAATGTCCCCAAAGACTGTATCTGCGTGAGTAGGTGTGTGCCTGTGGGTGAGTGAAAGTCTGTCTGAGGGGAGACGGGCTCAAGCACCCGGGGCTCTCCTCCAGAGGTGACTGCAACCCACTACTGCCGTGAGATCGGAGTCTCTGGCATTCAGGTCCGTCTACTGTTCTCGGGGGTCTTTTGGAGGAAAGGCAGCAGAGATCAGTTGCTCCTCACCACCTAGCACTGGCTCATGCCACAACTGGCAGCAGGCCAGGCACCAGCATCAGGAAACCTGGAGAACGCCTGACGAGGAAATCTGGAACTGAGCCCAGCCACTGGTGAGGAGATACTGACCTCAGCCATTTTCTCTGTCCTGGTAGTAGACAGAGACCTGCATTGCCCCATTGAGCTCTGTCCAGCCTCCAACCTGAGACCCAGAGACTATCTCCACAACCCTCTGGGACCAACTATTGGACATGGAAAGACAGACACCCCTCCCCCATGCTAGACCAAACACAGATACATACAGTTGGTCTGAGTGGGAGACTTGGTGGCAGTGGCAGCAGCAGAAGAGTCAGGTGAGTCCGGATCTGATTCACTCTCCTCCCACAGAAGTCAGTGGTGTCTGACCCACCCTGAGAACAACCCGACTGGCCTGCACTGAGAGTAGAGAGGAAGGGTTGGAGACAGGAGCTACTCCCTAACACAGTGACAGTCAGTCAAAAGTGGCGGCAATGCTTGAAAAAGAACTTGCCATTCCGGAAATGGCTACAGAGGAGCTCTTTTTTATTCTCTTTCTTTCTGTTTTTGTTTACATTTTCTTTTTAACTTTTAATTTTTTTATTTTAAAGAAGTGGGGTACAATTCAGGGTTAGGTGTGCAAATGTTCTTTATGCATGTAACCCTGTTGATGAGGTGTGCCCCCTTCCCCAGGCAGATTCCCACTACTGCCAATCCCACTTCCCCTCCCCACTCCCTCAGTTTTCTACTACTGCCAATCGTTTTCCTACAGTATGATAATTGTTCAAGGTCCGCGTATGAGTGAGAACATGTGATACTCAGTTCTTTGTTTCTGTGAAAGATCACTCAGTATTATAGACTCTAAGTCCATTCAGATTGCTGTGAAGTTCATGATTTTGTTCTTCTTTATGGCTGTGTAATACCCATCATGTATATGGGATATTTTATCTTTTGATTTTATCTTTTGGTTCCATGTTCTTGCTACTGAGAACAATGCTGCGATAAACATACATGTGCAAGTATCTTTTTTATAGAGTGATTTGAGTTCTTCCAGGTATATTCCCAGTAGGGGGATTGCTGGGTCATATGGAAGGCTGATATTTAGATCTTTTAGGAATTGCCACATCGTTTTCCACAGTGGTTGTACTAGATTACACTCCCACCAATAGTGTAGAAGTGCTCCCTTTCCCTGCATCCTCTCCAGCATCTGTTGTTTTTTGAGTCATTGATGATAGCTTGTGACTGGCATTAGATGGTATCTCAGTGTAGTTTTAATTTGCATTTCTTTCATGACTAGTGAGGCTGAGCGTTTTTCCTTGTATCTGTTGCCTGCTTGTATGTCTTCTTTTGAGAAATTTCCGTTCATATCTTTTGCCCACTTTGTAATGGGGCTGTTTGTTTTTTTCTTTCCAGCATGTTTAAGTTCCTTGTCAATACTAGATGCTAGCTTTTTGGACATATAGTTGGCAAATATTTTTTTCCCAGTCTGTGGACTGATTCCCTGCTTTCTTGATGGCTTCTTTGGCTTTACAGAAGCTTGTCAGTTTGATGAGGTACTGCTTGTCTATCTTATTTCTTATGGCATGGGTACTTGGGGTTTTGATAGGAATTAGTTGCCAGTTCCAATTTCCTTAAGGTTATCTACTGCATTTTCTAAGGTTCTGATTGTTTGAGGTTTTACATTTTGGTCTTTGATCCATTTAGTGTTGATTTTTGTAAATGGTGATAGGTAGGGATCTTGTTTGAATCTTCTGCATGTGGTCATCCAGTTTTCCCGGCACCATTTACTGAATAGGTTCTCCTCTCCCCAGTCGTTGGTGGTGGAACCTTTGTCGAAGATGAGTTGGTTGAGAAATTGAGGTTTTTGCTTTTGGAATCTTTATCTTGTTTCATTGGTCTATATCCCTGTTCTTGTACCAATGCCAGGTTTTGATTATTGTAACTTTATAATAGAGTTCAAAGTCTGGGAGTGTGATACCTCCTGCTTTATTTTTATGTTGAGAATTGTTTAGGCGATTAATGGTAGATTGCCTTGGGTAGGATGGACATCTTAACAATGTTGATTCTTCCAATCCATGAGAACAGAATATTTTTCCTTATATTTGGTTATCTTTGACTTATTTGAGCAGTGATTTGTAGTTTTCATTGTAAAGGTCATTCACATTTCTGCTGAGGAAGATGCCAAGGTATTTGATATTTTTTGTGGCTATTGTGAATGGGATTGTGCTTTTTATTTGGGTTTCTGTTTATTGTTGGTGTATAGAAATGCGACTGTCTTTTGCACATTGATTTTATACCCTGATACTTTGCCAAAGTCCTTTATCAGTGCAAGGAGGTTTTTGACAGATTCTCTTGGGTTTTCGAGGTATAGAATCATGTCATCTGCAAAACGGGATAACTTGACTTCCTCTTTTCCTATTTGGATACACCTGGGCTCCTTCTCTTGTATGATTGCTCTAGCTGGGACTTCGAAAACTATGTTGAAAACGAGAGGTGAGAGTAGGCATCATTGTCTTGTTCCAGTTTCAGGGGAAACGCTTCTAATTTCTGTCTGTTAAATAGTATGGTGGCTGTAGGTTTTTTGTACATGGCTCTTACTATTTTGAGGTATGTTCCATCTATACCTAGATGTTTGAGGATTTTTATCAAGAAGGGCTACTGAATTTTGCAAAAAGCTTCCACCCCACCCCGCATCTAAAGATTTAATCATGGGGTTTTTGTTTTTACATTTTTTGATGTATTTAATTATGTTTATAGTCTTATGAATGTTGAACCAGTCCGGCATCCCAGGGATGAACCTTATCTAATCATGGTGGATGATTTTTTTTTTTTCATAATCAATGTTTTTTATTATGGTTTTGTGGGGTACAGTTAAGGGTTAGGTGTACAATTACGTTTCATTCAGGCACCCTGTTGATAAGAGGTGTTTCCACATCCCAAGACAGATATTTTCTACTGTTAATCCCATCTCCCTCCCCCCCATAGTTTCCCAGTACTGTCAGTCATTTTCTTATAGTATTACATTGGATGTTCAAAGTCCATTATATGAGTGAGAACATGTGATACTCGGATCTTTGTTTCTGTGAGAGGTCACTCAGTATTATAGACTCTAGTTCCATCCAGGTTGCTGCAAAATTCATGATTTTGTTTTTTTTTATGGCTGCGTAGTATCCCATCATGTATATGTACCACTTTTTTTTAATCCAGTCCTCTTTTGATGGGCAGCATGGTTGTTTCCAGATTCTTGCTATTGTGAACAACGCTGCAATAAACATACGTGTGCAGGTATCTTTTTTATAGAGTGATTTGAGTTCTTCAGGGTATATTCCTAGTAGGGGGATTGCAGGGTCATATGGGAGGTTGATATTTAGAGCTTTTAGGAATCGCCACACTGCTTTCCACAGAGGTTGCACTAGTATACACTCCCACCAACAGTGTAGAAGTGTTCCCTTTTCGCCACACCCTCTCCAGCAGCTGTTATTTTTTAGTTGTTGATAATTGCCATTCTGACTGAAGTTAGGTGGTATCTCAGTGTGGTTTTGATTTGCATCTCCCTGATGATTAGTGATGCTGAACATTTCTTCATGTGTTTGTTGGTTGCCCGGATGTCCTCTTTTGTGAAGTGTCTGTTCATATCTTTGACCCATTTTATAATGGGGTTGTTTGTTTTTTTCTTTTCAGCACGTTTGAGTTCCTTCTAGATCCAGGATGTTAAGCCTTTGTCAGACCTGTTGTTGGCAAATTATTTTTCCCAGTCTGTAGGCTGTCTCCCCACTCTCTTGATCGTTTCTTTGACCTTGCAGAAGCTTGTCAGTTTAATAAGGTCCTACTTGTCTATCTTCACTCTTATGACCTGGGATTTCGGGTTTTGTTCAGGAAATGGATGCCAGTTCCAATTTCCATGAGGGTATTTCCTTCATTTTCTAAGATTCTTATGGTTTGAGGTTTTATATTTAGGTCTCTGATCCATTTGGAGTTAACCTTTGTGCATGGAGATAAATAGGGGTCCTGTTTCAATCTTCTGCATGTGGTCAGCCAGTTTTACCAGCACCATTTACTAAATAGGTTTTCATCTCCCCAGTGGTAGGTGGTGGAGGCCTTGTCAAAGATGAGTTGGTTGAGAAATTGAGGTTTTGCTTCTGGAATCTCAATTCTATTCCATTGATCTATATGCCTGTTCCTATACCAATACCAAGCTGTTTTGATGATTGTAGCTTTATAGTAAAGTTTGAAGTCTGGTAATGTGATACCACCTGCATTGTTTTTTTTGCTGAGGATTGTTCTGGCTATTCTTGGACGTTTGTGTTTCCATATGAATTCCTGTGTTGTCTTTTCTAGGTCTGAGAAGAATGTTGCTGGTAATTTGATGGGTATTGCATTGAATTTGTAGATTGCCTTAGGTAAGATGGACATCTTCACAATGTTGATTCTTCCAATCCATGAGCATGGGATATTTTTCCACTTGTTTGTGTCATCTTTGATTTCTTTGAGCAGTGTTTTGTAAATGTCATTGTAAAGGTCTTGCACAGCTCTGGTTAGGAAGATGCCAAGGTATTTCATTTTTTTTGGGTGACTATTGTGAATGGAATTGTGTTTTTTACTTGGGTTTATGTTTGTTTATTATTGGTGTAGAGAAATGCAATTGTCTTTTTTACATTTATTTTGTATCCTGAGACTTTGCCAAAGGCCTTTATCAGTGTAAGGAGGTTTTTGACAGATTCTCTTCAGTTTTCAAGGTACACAATCATATCATCTTCAAAGAGAGATAACTTGACTTCCTCTTTTCCTATTTGGATACCCCTGATTGCCTACACTTCTCTGTTTGCTCGAGCCAGGATTTCCAATACTATGTTGAACAGGAGGGGTGAGAGTGGGCATCCTTGTCTTGTTCCAGATTTCAGGGGAAATGGTTCCAATTTTTGTCCATTTAGGAGTATGCTGGCTGTGGGTTTCTCGTAGATGGCTTTTACTGTTTTGAGGTATGTTCCCCATATGCCTAGATGTTCAAGGGTTTTTATCAAGAAGGGATGTTGGATGTTATCAAAATCCAGAAGCTTTTTCTGCATCTAATGATATAATCATGTGGTTTTTGTTTTGACATCTATTGATGTATTTAATTACATTTATGGTGTTACGAATGTTGAACCAGCCTTGCATCCCAGGAATGAAGCCTACTTGGTCATGATGGATGATTTTTGAGATGTATTGCTGAATTCGGTTTGCTAGGATCTTGTTGAGAATTTTAACGTCTATGTTCATCAAAGATATTGGCCTGTAGTTCTCTTTCTTTGTTGGATCTTTACCTGGCTTGGGTATCAATGTGATGTTGGCTTCGTAAAACGATTTGGAGTGAGTTCCATCTTTTTCAATCACCTGGAATACCTTCAGTAGGATTGGTATCAGCTCCTCCTTAAATGTCTTGTAGAATTCTGCTGGAAAGTCATCTGGACCAGGGCTTTTTTTTGTAAGAAGTTTTCTTATTACATAGTCCATTTCCTTGATTGTTATTGGTCTAATTAGGGTCTCAATTTCTTCTTGTTCCAACTTAGGTAGGTTGTGTGATGACAGAAAGTCCTCCATTTCCTTAAGGTTTTCAAGTGTGTTTCCATACAAGTGTATGTAGTAGTCTCTAATGATCTTTTGTATTTCTTCAGGGTCAGATGTGACTTCATCTTTTGTGTTTCTGATTGTGCTTATTTGGTTTTTTTCTCATTTTTTCTTGGTTAGTCTAGCTAGCGGACCATTGATCTTGTTTATCCTTTTGAAAAACCAGCTTTTTTTTCATTGATTTTTTTTGTATTATCTTTTTGTCTTCTATGTCCTGGATTTGGGCTTTTATTTTGGTGATCTGGATTCTTCTGCAGAAATTAGGATTTTTGTGGTCTTGCTTTTCCAGCTTCTTTAGGTGGCTTGTTAGGTTGTGAATTTGTGTTCCTTCCATTTTCTTCATGTGTGTTTGTAGTGATATAAATTCCCCTCTTACTACAGCTTTCAAGGTTTCCCAGAGATTTTGGTAAGGTGTTTCTTCATTTTCTTTTGTTTCCAGGTATCTTTTGATCTCTGTTTTGATTTCATCATTGACCCAGGAGTTGTTTAGCATCATGCTGTTTAGTGTCCATATCTTTGTGGGTTTGGGGGGACTTTGTTGGTGTCAATGTTTATTTTTATTCCACTGTGGTCCAAGAAGGTGCATGGTAGAATTTCGATCCTTTTATATTTGCTTATGCTTGATTTATGGACAATTATGTGGTCGATCTTAGAATACGTTCCATGAGGTGATGAGTAGAATGTATATTCTGTGGTCTTTGGATGGAGTGTTCTGTAGGTATCAATTAAGTCCATTTGGTCCAAAGTCATATTGAGGTTCCGGATCTCCTTGCTGATTTTTTGTCCTGATGATCTGTCTAGGGTTGTGAGTGGGGTATTAAAGTCCCCAGTTATGATGGTGTTAGAGTCAATATCTTTCTTTAGTTTTCCTAGAAGTTGCTTTATGAAAGTTGGGGCACCTGTGTTGGGTACATGTATATTTCTTGTTGATAGATATATATTTCTTGTTGATGGATTGAGCCTTTTATCATTATGTAGTGGCCTTCTGTATCTTTTTTGATTTTTAATATCTTGAAGGATATTTTGTCTGAAATTAAGATGACGACTCCTCCTTTCTTTTGTATTCCATTCACCTGAAAGTTTGTTTCCCATCCTCTTACTTTGAGTCTGTGGGTTTCCTTTCTAGTGAGGTGAGTCTCTTGAAGGCAATAGATTGTTGCCTGATGATATTTTATCCATTTTGCCATTCTATGTCTTTTCAGTGGTACATTTAGTCCATTCATATTTAGGCTAATAATTGAAATGCAAGAGTTGATCCCTGTCATAAGGTTCTTACAGAGTTGTTCCTGTTTGCTTGTTGTCTTTCTTTGGGTTTTGGAGTTGGCTCATGTGTGTATTTTAATCTTTTGCCTGTACTCTTTGAAGAATGTTGTTGTTCTTTTTTCTTTTTCTTTTGTATTCAGTACTTTCTTAAGTGTTCCTTGTAGCGGTGGTCTGATGGCAGTGTGGGTTCTTAGGGATTGGATATCTGGAAAAGATTTCAATTTTCCCTCAATAATGAAGCTTAGTTTGGTTGGGTAGGTTATTCTTGGTTGAAACTATTTTTTAGAACTTTGAAGATAGGGCTCCTGGCTCTCCTGGCCTGGAGGGTTTCTGTGGATAAATCTGCTGCTATTCTAATTGGTCTTCCCTGGTAGGCAGTCTGGCCTTTTTCTCTTGCTTCCTTTAGGATTTTTTCTGTCGTAGCTACTTTGTTTAGGCGAATTATTATGTGTCTGGAAGTTGGTCTTCTCATTTTTTGTCTTGCAGGGGTTCTCTGAATCTCTTGTGTTTGAATTTTTCATCCTTGATGAGATGAGTGAACTTTTCTTGAATGATTTCATGAAATACTTGTTCCAGTGTGGTTTCTGTTTCTCTCTCTGCCTCAGGAAGCCCAATTACTCTCAGGTTTGGTCTCTTGAAGTGATCATTCATCTCTTGCAGGTTTTGTTCTGTCTTTTTGAGCTTCTTTTCTATGCTTTTGACAGTTTGGGTTAGTTCTGTGTTTTGGTCTTCGAGCTCTGAGATTCTTTCTTTTGCTTGGCTGATTCTGCTTTGCATGCTTATTAGTCTGTTATTTTTTATTTCCATCACAGTATTCTTTACTGCTGTCATTTCTGACATCAGCTCCTTTCTATTTTCCTCTTGTCTCTCCTCAATTTTTAAAATTCTCTCCATTAATGTATTGATGTCTGGGTTTGTTGCATGTGACCAGTCATTCTGGGGTCTCTTCATTGTTTGTGTTCCAGAATCTGTTTTCTCAGTGTCTGATCTCCCAGGGGTCTGTGTGAGACCTATATTCTTCTTTTGGTTTTTCTTCATTTGTGCAGTTTTTCCCCTCCCTAGTTTTTTCTTCCCTCCATGTCACTGTCTTTTTTAATTCTGTTATTCAGGGGTAGAGGGATTGGTTTTACTTCTGTTTGTTCAATCTCCTATTCTTTATGTATGTCCTCTTACTTTGTTCAGTTCTGGAATTGCACTGTAGGTTGGGGGTGGTCCTTTTTGGAGTTTTGAGATTTACTTAAGGGGGAAGCTTTGATTCAAAATCTATCTGCAGGTCCTGGTATTCGCTGACAGGTGTGTGGATAATCTGGAACCCACTTCCCACTATCTTGCAATCTGTCTGTGCAGTGGGCTGTAGGTTTGCTCCCTGAAATAAAATGTGGTTAGCAGAGGGAAGGGAATGGAGCAGACAGTGGGTTGAAGAGCGGGGTGGAGAGATAAAGGAGAAAGGGGGAAACAAATGTGTGCCAACAAATGGAGAGAGAGACCTATACTGAAACAGAAAAAAACAATAGACCACAGCTACAGATGAACCAACTCCCATACAAAAAAAATAAAACATATAGTGATGCTAACATACAAGCTAATCAACCACCTTATTGATGTGCTATTCCTGTATACAAATATATGGTTTACAGAGAGAAGAAAAGAGAAGAAAAGGAAGAGGAAAGAAAAAAAAGGGAACAATACAGTAGGAATAGAATTAAGTCATTAAACTAACAGAATCAATGAAGCATACTCTGAGACTTTTCATTTAAGTTCAATGTCCTTTCAGTTCTGATTTCTAGCCTTCTTTTCAAGCTGGTAAATTAGTTTGCAGTTGGGGTCAGTTGCCCCTGGTCTGCAGTGAATGACAGTTCAGATCACCCTCCATTCACCACTCTGGCCTATGTCTTTTTCAAGTTTGTTTCTCCCGTTTTGGTGTTGTTACCTTGAATCGCCAGCAGGTGGTGCTATCTCAGCTACTCGCCCCAGAGGGTGTGGCGCCGGACAGGAACCGGCAGAGACTGGAGATGGATGCCTGCCTCAGGGCATAGGCAAGAGACTCACGGCAAGCAGGACGTCTCGGTCACAGGAGAGGTGGCAGCGATCCCAGCAGATCTTCCCTGAAGGGGCTTCAAGGACTGAAGTAGTGGATTGCCTCCAGCCCGGGCGGTGCGATGTGCTACTGGCGGTGGTGGCGGCAGTGGCAGCAGTGGCGGCAGTGTCTGCCCTGCAGTGGCTGTCCAGTCCTCTGCGATGCCCCAGTGGTGGCAATGGCTGAGCTCTGTATGAAGAGCAGGCTGCGATGTTGGGGTCTGCAGCCCCTGGGGCAAGAGCCAGAGACCCACTGCAGTTCTCTTTTGCAGAGGGTTTCACAGACCAAGTTGCCCCATCGCTATCTTGCCAGAAGTCCTCCGGTGGATGATTTTTGAGATGTGTTGTTGAATCCAATTTGCTAGGATCTTGTTGAGAATTTTAGCATCTAAGTTTATCAAGGATATTGATCTGTAGCTCGCTTTCTTTGTTGGATCTTTACCTTGTTTGGGTATCAATGTGATGTTAGCTTCATAAAATGATTTTGGGAGAATTCCAGCTTTCTCAATTGCCTGGAACACTTTCAGTTGGAATGGTATCAGTTTCTCCTCATATGTTTTGTAGAATTCTGTGGGAAAGCCGTCTGGTCCAGGGTTTTTTTTTGTGGGTAGTTTTCATATGACATAGTCAAGTCCCTGGGTTGTTATTGGTTTATTTGGGGTCTTGATTTCTTCTTGTTTCAACTTAGGAAGGTTGTGTGATGTCAAAAAGTCCTCCATTTCTTTTTGATTTTCAAGTTTGTTTCCATACAAGTGTACAGAGTAATATCTGATAATCCTTTGTATTTATTCAGGGTCAGTTGTGAACTTGATCTTTTGCACATCTGATTGTATTTGTTTGGGCTTCTTCCTCTCTTTTTTTTTTGGTTAGTCTAGCTATGAGAGCATCAACCTTGATTATCATTTAAAAGAACTAGCTTTTTTTCAGTTGATTTTTTTGTATTGTCTTTTTGTCTTCTATGTCCTGAATTTGAGCTTTTATTTTGGTGATCTGGATTCTTCTACTGAAGTTAGAGTTTTGGTGGTCTTGTTTTTCCAACTCCCTTAGGTGATTTGTGAGGTTGTTAACTTGTGATCTTTCCATTTTCTTCATGTGTGTTTGTAGAGATATGAATTACCCTCTTAGTACTGATTTCATGGCATCCCAAGGTTTTTGGTAAGATGTTTCTTCATTTTTATTTGTTTCTAGGTATCTTTTAATCTCTGTCTTAATTTCCATGTTGACCCAGGAGTTGCTTAGCATCAAGCTGTTTAGTGTCCATCTCTTTGTTAGTTTTGGAGGAACTTTGCAGGTGTCAATATTTCTTTTTATTTCAGTTATCTGAGAAGTTTTATGGCAGAATTTCTATCTTATGAAATTTGTTTATGCTTGATTTATGGCCGAGGACGTGGTTGATCTTGGAATATGTTCCATGTGGTGATGAATAGAATATATATTCTGTGGTCATTGGGTGAAGTGTTTTGTAGGTATCAATTAAGTCCGTTTGGTCAAGTGTCACACTGAGCTTCTGGATCTCCTTGTTGATTTTTTGTCTTGATGACCTGTGTACGGTTGTGAATTGGGTATTTAAGTCTCCAGTGATGATAGTGTTAGAGTCATTATGGTTTTTAAGTTTACCTAGAAACTGCTTTATGAAAGTTGGTGCTCCTGTGTTGGGTGAATATATGTTTAGGATGGATATTTCTTGTTGATGGATTGAACCTTTTATCAATATGTAGTGACCTTCCGTATATTTTTTCAATTTTGCATAGCTTAAAGAGTATTTTGTCTGATATTAAGTTTCTGACTCCTGTTTTCTTTGTGTTTCGTTCTTCTGAAATTTTGTTTCCCATGCTCTTACTTTGAGTATGTGAGTGTCATTTCTGGTGAGATGAGTCTCTTGGAGAAATATATTGTTGCCTCATGATATTTTATCCATTTTACCATTCTATGCCTTTTCAGTGGTGCATTTAGTCCATTCACATTCAGGCTAATTATTAAAATGTGAGAGTTTATTCCTGTAATGTGGTTCTTATACAGTTTGTTGTTGTTGTTTCTGTTTGTTGTCTTTCTTTTGATTTTTGGGTTGATTCATGTGTGTTTTCAATCCCGTTCTTGCATTCTTGTGAAGGGTGTTGTCATTCTTTTTTATCTTTCTTCTGTGTTTAACAATTTCTGAAGTGTTTCTTGTAGAGCTGGTCAGGAGGCAGCATAAGCTCTTAGGGATTGAATGTCTGGGAAAGATTTTAATTCTCCATCACTGATGAATCTCAGCTTAGCTGGGTAGGTAATTCTTGGTTGAAATTGTTTATTTTTGAGAACTTTGAAGATTTGGCTTCAAGCTCTCCTAGCCTGAGCATTGCTATAGATAACCCTGCTGCTATTCTAGTTGGTCTTCCTCCATAGGTAGTCTGACATTTCTCTCTTGCTGCCTTTAGGATTTTTTCTTTTATACCTACTTTCTGTAGGCAAATTACTGTTTGTCTAGGAGTTGGTCTTCTCATCTGTTGTCTGGCAGCGGTTCTCTGAATCTCTTGTGTTTGAATGGTTGCATCACTGATGAGATGAGTGAAGTTGTCTTGGATAATTTCATGGAATGTTTATTCCAGGGTGGTCTCTCCTCTCTCTTTCCACCTCAGGAAGTCCAATTACTCTTAGGTAATCTCTCATCTTTTGAAGGTTTTGTTCTGTCTTTAAAAGCTTCTTTTCTATGTTTTTGATAGTTTAGGTTAGTTACATGCTTTGGTCCTCAAGCTCTGAGAGTCTTTCTTCTGCTTGTCTAATTCTGCTTTCCATGTTTATCAGTTTGTTATTTGCTTCATTCACTGTATTCTTTACTGTTGTTATCTCAGTAATAAACTCCTTCATTCTTTCCTGAAATCTCCCCTCAATTCTATTTATTCTGTCTTTTAGTGTCTTGATATCTGGGTTTGTGGTTTGAGACCAGTCATCTGGGTACTCTTCATTGTTTGTGTTCCGAAGTCTGTATTCTCAGTGTCTGACCTCCCAGGGGTCTGTGCAGGACCCATATTCTTCTTTTGGTTTTTCTTCATTCGTATAGATTTTCCTCTCCTCCTCCCCTTTTTTAACTGCTTCTTTAATTCTGTTGTTCAGGGATGAGGGGTAGCTTTTACTTCTGTTTGCTCAATCTCCTATTCTTCCCTATGTGACTCCTCTGACTTTGTTCAATTCTGAATGTCAACTGTAGGTCAGAGGCTGTACTTTTTGCAGTTTTGAGATTTAAATGAAGATAGAGCTGTGATTCAGAAACTATTTGCAGATCCCAGTATCTGCTGACAGGTGTGTGTGCACCCCCGGAACCCACTTCCCACTGCTTTACAATATGTCCATGCAGTTGGGGTATAGGTTTACTCCCTGAAAGCAAAATGAGGTAAGGAAAAGGAAAATATTGGAAAAAGGAAGGGGGCCAGGGCAAGAGGAAGGTGAAGAGAGAGAAGAGTAAGAGGGAAAACAGACAGATGTACCAACTGACTTGCTGCCTGTCAAGTCTCCCACTCAGATCTGATGTGTCTGTGTCCAATCCAACATGGGGAGGGGGAGCATCTGTATTTCCGAGTCTGATAGATTATCTCTAGGTCACAAGTTGGAGTATAGGTGTAGCTGGGTGGGGCAATGCAGTTCTCTGCCTTGTCCTGGGACAAAGAAAATGGCACTGGTTGGTGTTTCCTCACCAGTGGTGGGGCTCCTCTCTCTAGTTCTCTCAGATCTTCTCTCTCCACTCATTGGATAGTTGGCTCCAGTCACTTTGCTGTCCCAGGTGATGGTGTGGGCTGGGTGCCAGGCAATCAGAATCAGCTAGATTTGGCAAGCTTTTCTCAGGAAAGCCCCAAGCATAGCAGATGAGCCTGCATGTCAGTAGCTCCAAGCTGGGGGGGGGGTTCAGTCACCTCCAGAGGAGAGACCCGGGTGCATGAACCCAAGTCTCCCCTCAGACAGACTTTCACTCACCCACTGCCACACACCTACTCACACAGTCTTTATGGACACTCGCTTTTGCAGAGACTCTCACAGTCCAGTCTGTCCCATTGCCATATTGCCCTGTTTATATTTTCATACCTGCTTTGTTTTTGTCATTTTATTGTTGTTTTTTTAGATTTTTTGTTTGTGAATGGATATTTTTGAGGGTAAGTTCATCACCAGGGGTTTTTGTTTGCTTGTTTGTATGTTTGTTTGTATGTTTTTTCCTGTTTTTACTTGTTTCTTTGTTTATTCGTTAGTTGGTGTGCCTGTCTGATTTCCCTCTTCTTCTTCTCTCTTTTCACCTTCATTTTGTCTACCTCCTTCCTCTTTCCATTCTTTTCCTTTTTCTTACCTTATTTTGTGTTCAGGGGCAAGCATACATCCTCACGAGTGGAAAGATTGTAAAGTGGAGGAAAGTGGGATCCAGGGAGCCCACACACTTGTCAGCAGATACCAGGATCTGCAGAAAGGTTCTGAACCACAGCTCCCCACTTAATCAAATCTCAAACTGCAAAAAAGCACAGTCCCTGATTTCAGTCTAGTTTCAAAATTGAACAAGCCCAGAGGATTAACACCAGGAAGAATAGGGGACTGAGAATATAGAAGCAACAGCAATCCCCCTTATCACTGACTAACAGAATAAAGCAAGGAGAGGAGAAGGGAGAGGAAAACCTTCACAAATGAAGAAGAATGAACAGAAAGACAAAAGTCTCATACGAACCCATGGGAAGACAGCAACTCAGAATATAAACTTCAGAACTCAAACAATGAAGAGTCCCTAGAACAACTGATCTCAAACCACAAATATAGATATTAAGATATTAATAAAGAGAATAAATATAAAAGAGGAGAGTCAAGAGGAAAGAATGAAGGAGTTAGCCGGGCTCAGTGGCTCTGCCTGTAATCCTGCACCTTTGGGAGGCTGAGGTGAGTGGATTGCCTGAGCCTGCAGGTTCGAGACCCGCCTGGGCAGGGTCTCTACAAAAAAAAAAAAAAAAAAATTAGCTGGGCGTGGTAGTGCGCACCTGTAATTCCAGCTACTCGGAAGGCTGAGGTGGAAGGATCACTGCAGCCCAGCAGGTCGAGGCTGTGGTAGCCAGAAGCAGCCACTGCACTCTAGTCTGGGCTACAGAGTGAGACTTGACTCAAAAAAAAAATAAATAAATGAAGGAGTTGATAACTGAGATAATAGCAATAAAGAATACAGCAAATGAAATAAATAATAAACTGATAAGCATGGAAAGCAGAATTAAACAAGCAGAAGAAAGTATCTTGAAACTTGAGAACCAAAACATGGAACTAACCCCAAATGTTAAAAACATAGAAAAGAAGTTTAAAAATTTGGAACAAATTCTCCAAGAGATGATTGATTACCTAAGATTAATTGGAATCCTTGAGGAGACAGAGAGACAGAGACTACCCTGGAACAAACATTCCATGAAGCCATCCAAGAAAACTTTCCTCATCTCTTCAGAGATGAGACTGTTCAAGCACAAGAGAACCAGAGAACTCCTGCAAGACATCAAATGAGAAGACCAATGCCTAGGCACATGGTAATTCACTTACACAAAGTAGGAATAAAAGAAAAATTCCTAAAGGCAGTAAGAGAGAAAGGTCAGACTATCTACCAGGGAAGAGCAATTAGAATAGCAGCAGACTTATCTACAGAAATACTTCAGGTTAGAAGAGCTTACAGCCCAATCTTCAAACTTCTCAAAGATAATCAATTTCAACCACAAATTTCTTGCCAAGCTAAGCTAAGCTTCATTAGCAAATGTAGAATTAATATCCTTCCCAGATATTCAATCCCTAAGAGCTTATGCCACTGCCAGACCAACTCTCCAAAAAACAATTAGGAAAGTCGTAAACACAGAAGAAGAAGAAAAAATAAAAATAAAAAAATAGAATGACCACAATTCAGGAAAAAGATTGAAAACACACATAAATCAACCCAAACTCATGAGAAAGCCAACAAACAATAAATAAACAACAAACTCTATAAGAACTTTATCAAAGCAACGAACTATCACATCTCGATAATTAGCCTGAATATTAATGGACCAAATGTACCACTGAAAAGACATTAAATGGCAAAATGGATTTAAAAATGATGCATCAATGTGCTGTCTCCAGGAGACTCATTTCACCAGAAAGGACACTCACAGACTCAAAATAATGCATGAAAAACAAAATTTCAGGTGAACATGCAACAAAAGGAAGTAGGAGTTGCCATCTTAATATGAGACAAAATAGCCTTTAAGCTATCAAATTTTAAAAAGATACAGAAGGTCACTACATAATGATAAAAGGTTCAATCCATCAATGAGAAATATCCATCCTAAATATATATATGTACCAAACATAGAGGCACCAACTTTTATATAGCAGGTTCAAGGTAAACTAAAAAAGATATTGACTTTAACACTATCATAGTTGGGTTAAATCCCCCACTAACAACCCAAGACAGATTATTGAGGAAAAAAATCAACAAGGAGATCCAGGGCCTCAGCTTGACCCTTGACCAAATGGACTTAATAGACCTACAGAGCACTTCACCAAACAACCACAGAAATATACATTCTACTCATACTACATGGAATGTACTCTAAGAGCGAAAACACCCTTGGCCATAAATCTAGCACAAACATGTTTCATAAGATTGAAATACTGCAATGCACCTTCTCAGATCACAGTGCAATAAAAAGAAGTATCAACACCAACAAAGTTCCCCCAAACCCCACAAAGATATGAACACTAAACAGCATGATGCTGAATAACTCCTAAGTCAACATGGAGATCAAAACAGAAATTTAAAATTCCTGGAAACAAATGAAAATGAAGAAACACCATACCAGAATCTCTGGGATGCTATGAAAACAGTACTAAGAGGGAAATTCATATCTCTCCAAACAAACAAGAGAAAAAAGAAAGATTACCAGTTAAAAGTCTAACAAGTCACCTAAGTGGGCTGGACAAGCAAGACCAGCAAAATTCTAACTTCAGCAGAAGAATTCATATCACCAAAAAAGCCCAAGCACGGGACACAGAAGACAAAAATATCATAGAAAAAAATCAATGAAACAAAAGGCTTGTTCTTTGAAAGGGGAGACAAGATTGATGGACTGCTAGACAGACTGACCAAGACAAAGAGAGGAAAAGCAAAGGTAAACACAATCAGAATTGCAAAAGATCAAGCCACAACTGATCCTAATTATAAGAGATTATGTACACTTGTCTGGTAACAAACTTGAAAACATAAATGAAATGGAGGACTTTCTGAATCACACAACCTCCCCAGATTGAAACAAGGAGAAATTGAGACTCCCAAATAGACCAATGACAGCAAAGGAAATTGAATTTGTCATAAGAAAACTATCTACAATAAAGCAAGCAAGCAAGCAAGCAAGCAAGCAGGCTCGGGACCAGATGGATTTCCAGCAGAATTCTACAAAACATACAAGGAAGAGATGATACCAACCCTATTGAAAGTATTCCAGGCAATCGAGAAAGATGAAACCTCCCCATATCATTTTATGAAACTAACATCACATTGATACGCAAACCAGGTAAAGATCCATCAAAGAAAGAGAACTACAGACCGATATCTTAGACAGATGCAAAAATTCTCAACAAGATCCAACAAACTGAATCCAACCACACATCTCAAATATCACCCACCATGACCAAGTAGGCCTTATCCTCAGTATGAAGGATAATTCAACTTCTGCAAGACCATAAAGGTAATTAAATACATCAGCATATGTGAAAACAAGAACCACCTGATTATATCATTGGACAGAGAAAAAATTTTTGAAAAAATCCAGCCTTCCTTCCTGATAAAGACACATGAACACCTAGGGATAGATGGAGTATACCTCAAAATAGTAAGAACCTTCTATGATGAGCCAATAGCCAACACATTGCTAACCAGACAGAAATTGGAACCATTTGCCCTGAAACCTAGAGCAAGACAAGACTGCCCACTCTCATCCCTTCTGTTCAATATAGTGTTGGAAGTTCTAGATAGAGCAATCAGATAAGTTAAGGAAATCAGGGGAATCCAAATAGGGAAAGTGGAAGTTTAGTTATCCCTTTTTTCAGATGACATGATCCTATACCTTGCAAATCCAAGAGAATCTGTCAAAAACCTCCTTGCACTGATAAAGGACTTTGGCAAAGTCAGGGTATTAAAAAATGTGCAAAAGACAGCCACATTTCTATACACCAATAATAGACAAACAGAAACCCAAATAAAAAACACAATCCCATTCACAATATCCACACACAAAAAATGAAATACCTTGGCATCTTCTTTATTTTATTTTATTTATTATAGAGATGTGGGGTACAATTCAGGGTTAGGTATACAAATCTTGATTATGCAGGTACCCTTATTGATGAGGTATGTCCCTCCCTCCCCTAGCAGTTTCTCTCAACTGCCTTGGCATCTTCTTAATCAGAGAAGTGAAAGACCTTTACAATGAACACTACAAAACACTGCTCAAAGAAAACAAAGATGTTAGAAACAAATGGAAAAATATTCCATGGTCATGGATTGGAAGAGTCAACATTGTTAAGATGTCCATCCTATTCAAGGCAATCTACAGATATAACGCAATATCATTAAACTACTAGCATCATTCCTCTCAGGCCTGGAAACAACATTGTAGAAATTCTTATGGAAAAATAAACAAGCACAAATAGCCAAAAATATTCTTAACAAAAGAAACAAAGTGGGAGGCATCACACTTCCAGACTTTAAACTTTATTATAAGGCTATAGTAATCAAAACAGCCTGGTATTGGTAGAAGAACAGGCATATGGACCAATGAAACAGAATAGAGACTCCAGAAGCAAAACCTCAATTTCTCAACCAACTCGTCTTCAACAAAGACTCCACTAACAACCACTGGGGAGAGGGGAGCTTATTCAGTAAATAATGCTGGGAAAACTGGCTGTTCATATGCAGAAGATTAAAACGATGTTCCTACTTATCATCATACACAAAAATAAACTCTAAGTGGATTAAATACCTAAATTTAAAACCTCAAACTATAAGAACCTTAGAAAATGCAGGAGACACCGTTATGGAAATTGGAACTGGCAACCGATTCTTGATCAATACTCCAAATGTCCATGCCATAAGAGATAAGATAGATGAAGTGGGACCTCATCAAACTGAAAAACTTCTGCAAAGCAAAAGAACCCATCAAGAGAGTGGGAAGATAGTCCACAGAATGGGAAAAAATATTTGCCTTCTGTATATCTGGAAAAGTCCTAATATCCAGGATCTATAAGGAACTCAAACTTGTTGAAAAGAAAAAAACAAACAGCCCTATTACAAAGGGTAAAAGGTATGAATAGGCACTTCTCAAAAGAAGACATATGAGCAGCCAACAGATACATGAAAAATGTTGGAGCCGGGCTTGGTGGCTCAACCTGTAATCCCGCGCCTTTGGGAGGCTGAGGTGAGTGGATTGCCTGAGACTGTGGGTTCGAGACCCACCTGGGCTGCGAGACCTCATCTCTGCAATAAATCAAAAAAATCAGCCGGACGTGGTAGCGCATGCCTGTAATTCTGGCTACTCAGAAGGCTGAGGTGGAAGGATCGCCGGAGCCCAGCAGGTCGAGGCTGCGGTGGCCGGGAGCGGCCACTGCACTCCAGTCTGGGTGACAGAGTGAGACTCCAACTCAAAAAAAAAAAAAAAAAAAAAAAGAAAAATGATCAGCCTCATTAATCATCAAAGAAATGCAAATTAAAATCACAATGAGATACCATCTAACTCCAATCAGGATGGCCATCATCAATAACTCCCAAAACAACAGATTTTGGAGAGGATGTGAGGAAAAGGGAATACTTCTACACTGGTGGTGGGACTGTAAACTAGTAAAACCTGTGGAAAACAGTTTGGTTATTCCTAAAAGATCTAAAAATTGACTTTATATATGACCTGGCAATCCTCCTTCTGGGAATATACCCAGAGAAACTCGAATCATTCTATGAAAAAGATACCTGGACATGCATATTTATTGTAGCATTATACACAATAGCAAGAACATGGAACCGATCATACTGCCCATCCCAAGAGGACTGGATAAAAAAAATTTGGTACACATTAAAGATGCAATATTACGTAGTCATAAAGAAGGCTAAAATTATGAACTTCACAACAACTTGGATAGACTTAGAGTCTGTAATACTCAGTGATCTTTCACAGATCCAAAAACTGAGTACCACATGTTCTCACTCATAAGTGGACCCTGAACAATTATCATCATGCTATAAGAAAGGGATTGGCAGTAATGGGAAACTGCCAGGGAAGGGAGAGCAGGCACACCTCATCAATAAGAGTACCTGATCTCAAACCAGGTGAAGTGGGGCTGAAAGTGAGGTCTAAATTTTGCCTACACAATGACCATTTGTGTACCCAACCCCGAATTGTACCCCACAACTTTAAAATAAAAAAAGAAGAAAAAAAATTATCCTGCATTTTGTTTGATCAGTTTTGAGTTTAATCTATCACCCTTATTTCAATAGTCTTTTAAAAAGTGTTTCTTGCCTGTTAAACTCATTTGTTGCAATTTTGCAATTTTTCATTCCTCTGCATCTATTTTACTTAAAGTATGCGTGAATTCTTCTGGTGGCAGACTACAAACATGAACACAAATACAGTAGAAGGAGTAATGGCATCAATAAATTATTTCATGGTAGAGATATAGGTGCTGTATTAGTTAGCATTTTCCAAAGAAACAGAACCATTAGGATGGATGGATGGATAGAGAGATAGATAGACAAACAGATAGATAGAAAGATAGATCAATATTGGTATATAAGAAGGGATTTATTATGAGAATCGACTTCTGCAGTTATGGAGGCTGAGAAGTCTCACAATTTGCAATCTGCAAGTAAAGAACCAGGGAACGTTATAGCATAGGTTCGTCTAAGTCCAAGGGCCTGAGGATGAGAAAAACTGATGGTATACCTCTCACCCTAAGAACCTGAAGAGTTACTTGCAAGTCCTGGAGTCCAAAACCAGAGAACCTGGGTTTCTGATGTACAAGAATAGGAGAAGACGAGCTTTTAAAAAACCTTTCCTCTGCCTTTTGGTTCCATTGGAGACCTCAATCAATTGGATGGTGCCCACCTGCATTGGGTGAGGCAGATCTTCCTTACTTAATCCTCTAACTCAAATTCCAATCTCTTCTTGAAACACCTTCAAAGACATATTCAGAGCTAATGCTTCATCAGCCAGTTAGGTATCCCTAAACTAGTCAAGTTGACAGCTAAAATTAACCATTACAGGTACTGATGGAACTATTTTTTTCTTTATATTTCCCCCGTTGGAGAATTATAATTATTATTTCAAAGAAAAGTGGATTTAGTATGAGGAGACAAGTATGACAATCCATTCAATCAGAAGATTAGCTTGCTGCTATTTGCTATAAATTCCATCTCCTCCCCACTTACAATGGAATGTGATTTTATTTGGTAATACTTGCAGATGGGTTATATTTTGCTTCTAATGTGTTAGATTTGTGTGTCCTTTGTGTGGCATAATAATGCTGTGTAACAGAGAACTAAAATACATTGGTGGAAAAAAAAGGATATTTATTTTGTTCATGAGTTGACAGAATTCAGCTGATTTAGGATGGGCTCCACTGATCTTGGCTGCACTCATTCATGCTTCTATGGTCAGTAGTAGATGAACTTAACACCTCTACTGACCTTGCCTTTTCTTATTCACACAACTAGGGGTAAAGGATGTCATTAGATAACTCTGTTCCAAATGACTTTTATCCTTCAAGAGATCAAACCAGGTCTGTTCTCTGGAAGAGGAGCAAAAGGCAAGGGGAAATGCACAAATGTATTTCTAAGCCTATTTTTATATCACATGTGCTAGTGTCCTATTTAATAACATCCCATTAAGCAAAGCAAGTCACAAAACTAATCCAGATTCATGGTGGTGGGGTAGTGGAGTGAGAGTGGGGAAGATAGTTGTGAGATACATTGAAAGTCACATGGGGAAGAGTGTGAATGCAATGAGTAGCAGAGAATATAAAATAATGCCCCCTTATCTGAGGGGATATGTTCTAAGACCCCTGGTAGATGCCTCAAACCATCTGTCAAACCCTAGTTTTTCTTATACATACATACCTATAATAAAATTTAATTTATAAGCTAGGCATGGTAAGAGATGAACAACATCTAGTAATAATCAGAAGAATTATAACAGTATATTGTAAAACATCTATATGAGTATGGTCTCTCTCTCTCTCTCTCTCTCTCTCTCTCTCCCTTTCGATATCTCATTCTGCTGTACTCACCTATTTGCGGAATGCAGTTGATTACAAGTAGCAGAAATAAGGGGGGACCATTTTACTACAATAGAGAGATTCTCTCTCCTATGCCTACTTCTGCATTTCTTTTTAAAATTTACATTGGCTTACTTTATACCCAGTCCTTGGAGGAAAATTAGCTAATTATTTTGCAACATATTTATACATATGGTTTTAGTCTAAATGCTACAATTCAAACTATCATGTGCTCTAAGATATGGCAAAATGTTATATTTCACAATTTATAATAATCATTGATTGGGAATAATGAGTTCATTCTTGGCTGAAATTTTTTTCAGTGTGCAAGGAATTTTTACTAGAAGTGGGTATAAAATATTAATAAAGTTCTCCTTTTGATGCATTTTAATTAAATTTTAGGTAGTTCACTTTATCTTTTTGTATTATCTCACATTTTGGGAAAATTAATGAAAAGGGCACATAGTGTTCATGTTTTATTAAAAGGTGGCGGTACACAGTTGAAAAAGTTAAACTTTTTTTTTTTGAGCTGGAGTCTAACTCCGTCACCCAGACGGAGGGCAGTGGCCGCTCCCGGCCACCGCAGCCTCGACCTGCTGGGCTCCTGTGATCCTTCCGCCTCAGCCTTCCAAGTAGCTGGAACTACAGGCGCGCACTACCACGCCCAGCTAATTTTTTGATTTTATTGTAGAGATTAGTTCTCGCCAAGTTGCCCAGGCGGGTCTCGAACCCGCGGGCTCAGGCAATCCACTCACCTTAGCCTCCCAAAGGTGCGGGATTATAGGCTGAGCCACCGAGCCCGGCAAAGTTAAACTTTTTGTAGTGCCATTAGTGAGCACAATGTAACAAATCCTTGAAGTAGAGCTTCCACTTTCGGTAAATCCACCATCTCATCTCATTTTAGGCAGGATTCTGTATCTATTCTTTATTCACAAACAAAAACACTGCAGCTCTATTGTTTATATAGTAGCAAAAATTATGCAGATGTTTGATTCATTGTAGTCCTCGGTTTTCTTTATCATCTTGTATTCTTGTGGGGCCAGCTAGAGTGTTGTGCTTCCTAATTGTAATCTTCCTAATCAACCACAAGCAGCTGGTGAAAAAAAATTATTTTGTAGTCTTTGAATCTTCCACTCTTTTACTTGAATTTACTCAAAGCACAGTGGCCTCATGCTAATAGGAAAACTTGCATAAAACAGGCAGTTTCCCCAAAACTCTGATGCATGACTAAAAAGGTAAAAAATTAGAGACTTTACTGTTGAGAATATACAATAATTCATATTTTTCTTCAAGCAAGGAACTTGCAAAACACTACTTTATAGTTCAAGGGAAAGTTTATTCAATCATTACTTATAATTTTCTTTTTTTAAAACTTTATTTTATTATAAAGATGTGGGTTGAAAGTCAGGATTAGGTATATAAGTAGTCTACATGGAGGTGAAGTTTGGGCCTCCAACTGGTCCTCACTTTCCCTGGTTTTGGATTAGGTTCCCTTAGGATGTTACATGCCCTGTGTCCTGCTACCACTGATCCCTCTCTTGTAGTATGGTAATAAATGTTCAGGACTCATTTATGTGGCATTCAGTTCTTTGTTTCTGTATGAGATCACTGAGCATGATAGACTCTAAATCCATCCAAATGGCTGTGAACACCATAATTTTGTCCTTCTTTATGACTGTGTAATACTCCATCATGTATATGTGCCATAGTTTTTTATCCAGTACACTTTCAATGGGCAGCAGGGTTGGTTCCATATTTTTTCTATTATGCATAATGCTGCAACAAACATGTGTGCAAGTATTTTTTTTTGAAAATTAATTTAAGTTCCTCTGTGTATATTCCCAAAAGAAGGATTGCTGGGTCATATTGAAGGTCAATTTCTAGTTCTTTGAGAATTCGTCACACTGTCTTCCAAAGAGGTTGCACTAGTTTGCAATTCCACCAGCAGTGTAGAAGTGGTAGAAGTGTTCCTTTTTCTGTGCATCCTTGCCAGCATCTGTTTTTTTTTTTTGTTTGTTTGTTTGTTTTTTGAGTTGGAGTCTCACTTTGTTGCCAGACTGGAGTGCAGTGGCCGCTCCCGGCCACCGCAGCCTCGACTTGCTGGGCTCCGGCGATCCTTCCGCCTCAGCCTTCCGAGTAGCCGGAATTACAGGTGCATGCTACCACCCCCGGTTGATTTTTTTATTTATTGTAGAGATGAGGTCTTGCTGCCCAGGTGGGTCTCGAACCCGCAGGCTCAGGCAATCCACTCACCTCAGCCTCCCAAAGGCGTGGGATTACAGGCTGAGCCACCGAGTCTGGCTTGTTGTTTGTTTCATTAATGATGGTCATTCTTACTGGGGTTAGGTGGTATCTCAATGTAGCTTTGATTTGCATTTCTCTAAAGATTAGTGAGGCTGAGCATCTGCTGGCTACCCATATATCTTCTTTTGAGAAGTCTTTTCATGCCTTTTTTCACTTTTTAACGGGGCTGTTTTTGTTTGTTTGTTTTCCTTTTGGTATGTTTGAGTTCCTTGTATATCCTGGTTGTTAGGCCTTTGTCAGGTATACAGTGAATCATTTTTCCCCCATTCTGTGGGTTGTCTCCCTGTTGTCTTGATAGTTTCTTTTGCTGTGCAAAAGCTTTTCAGTTTGATGAGGTCCCATTTGTCTACCTTATCCTCGATAGCATATGCTTTTGGGGTTATGATCAAGAATTGGTTGCCTATTCAAATATACATAAGAGTGTTTCTTGTGTTTTCTTTTAAGATTCTTATAGAATTTTCAAATACTTTTAAATTTGGCCAAGTTAGTCCTTTGGCTCACTGTTTCAATAGCCAAAACAACTAAAAAGTACACATAAAAGAAATTACCATCTATGTACTATTTTGACCCCAAATTTGGTTTCTAAGAGAGAAAATCTCTTTTTCTGTCTGTTCTCAATTATTTAAAAGTTATATGGTTTGATATTAGTCACTTACCATCTCTGAGTCTCAGTTTTTTTAAAAAAATGAACTTCATATGATCTACCTCTTAGGATATTCTAAGCATTACGTGCAAAATGTATACAGGTCCCAGCTCAGTGCTAGTTGAGTATTAGCATAATAATTATTATTAGACTCTTCAGAAGTAAAAAAAATTCATATAACACTAAAACAAATTCAACTTTCTGATATATGAACCCCAGCTAAGTTGTGTAATAGCTAGTGACAGAGATTCTATTTGTATATGTGTTTGAAAAGTGTTGGCTTTGATCAAAATTACCAAATGAGTAGAAAATGGTTTGGGGTCTGCCTCACGGGAATGAACTGTGTTTAAACCTAAATTCTCTATGGAAGAAGTTTTTTTTTTTTGAGTTGGAGGCTCACTCTGTCGCTCCTGGCCACCCCAGCCTCGACCTGCTGGGCTCCGGCGATCCTTCTGCCTCAGCTGTTCAAGTAGCTGGAACTACAGGTGCGTGCTACCACGCCCACCTAATTTTTTATTTATTGTAGAGATGAGGTCTCCCCAAGTTGTCCAGGTGGGTCTCGAACCCGCGGTTCAGGCAATCCACTCACCTCAGCCTCCCAAAGCGCGGGATTACAGGCTGAGCCACTGAGCCTGGCAGAAGTCTTTTAGAGCCTGGAGTTTTGGCCAACTAAGATAATCTTGGTTATTTTCAAAATGATGTTTCAAGGTATAATAAGTTTCTGTATACTGAATTTGATTGACAATGCTATGTCCTGTTGAAAGTGATATAACGCTAAATCACATTCTCTAGTCATAAATTTACTGTTCATAAGGAACATTCTATGAACTATATGGAATAGTGACAGATCAATCCTGACACCAGTTGCGCTTATTGGGCTGAAAGCATTGTGGGAAAAATTAGATATTTTTGCATGTCTGTGGAGTATATATAAAAATCTGTGGAATTTGGAGTTCTGTGAAATGACAGTAATATGCCAGATGTAGATATAATTTAATCCCTTCTTTTCATGAGGTCCATGATAGGCACTTCTACACACATTATCTTCTTTGATGGGTTAGTGAAACTACTCTTTTTGTTTACAACATAAACTGCTTCTGTAGATAATATCTTTGTTGAACAGCAAAATTTTTTTGTATCAGCATGGTAGAGCAGACTGCTTGCTTGGTGCATTTGTGGTTATCACATAAATTAAGATGCAACGAGCAGGTATCTTTTATGTTACATTATAAAATTTCTAATTTTGTTTCTTGCTTTCAATGTACACAAAAAATACTTGACATTACAGATATTTGATGTTAATGTTTCCTTTTAAAATAAGAAATATAATACACATATGCATGAAAAAAATAGTCTCTGTTGGAAGTCTTAGCAAATCACAGCTACTAATTATAAAAAAAAAGTGAAGCAACAGGTTTAAACACAAACAGCATTAGATTTAGAACATTATTGACTGCCATAAAGTGAAATAACAGATAAATGTTTTTTAAACTCAAAACAAAGGCAAAGTACAAAATAAATAATACTAGATATAATATTTGGGTAGTTTCAATATTCCATCTCAGTCTCCATTATGAGATTATGGCTTTTCTGTCAACACCTTGTACATTATGCTCTGTTCTAGTCTCATTTCACACATTCCACCTTGACCTATTGTCTTCCCTGGTGGCTCTAAATTCTGGAATTCTGTTTCCTTATCCCCTGCCCACCCCAACTCTGTGTGTGTTCAGGATAACGACAGTTATTGGACATCTCTAGCTGACTTTTAAGCCCACTACTTCAGCTGACTATATTCTGGAAATTTACGCATTTAAAATATTTTCTATTGTAATTAGTGACCATATTACATACCCATGAGGGAGACTTGGAATTAATTCTGAAATTCTTTCAAAATATTCAATTTAGTTTAGACCATCATTCATTACTCTTGTTTGCTTAATGAATGCAAAATACAGTACTAAAATTTATAATGAAATGTCATTGCTGAGCCATGCCATTTGAATGGTTAGAGTATGTTTTTAAAGTCTGACAGCAATCTGAAGAAGTTGCCACAGGATAATGATTTCTTCATTTTAGTCAATTAATGACATAAAAATACTTAACTGAGCTACATAAGCTAAGCGTTATGTAAGAACTATGTTTTCATTATTGAAAGAATTAATATGAGGCAACCAATAAGCATGTATATAAACTATGAGAGAAAATGCCAATTAAAGTAAAATAAAGAAGACTATGGGATAGATCCAGTTCTAAATTAATGTTTTCAAAGTTTTGTTAGCCACCTTTGCACATTGGCAACCTTCATCATGGTGGATCAAATACACTGTTAAGCTTAAAAGAGATCTGCATTTTATTAGAGGGAAAGCATATCAGCAATATTGTAGTTTTACCTGCAGGAAGAAAGCAATGTTTAATGGTAAATCAGGCTGGTTTTCTGCAAACTTTGAGTATCTTGAGTCCATGATCTGTAAATCATGGGTCTTTGGGGCTTAAAACTTTTTCTCTATTACAAAATATTCAACTACCAGTCCTGTAATATCTATACAGATGGTTTTCCAATCCAAAGCTCTGGTGTTGACCATTCTTTAGAGACACGTACACATCAACATAAATCTAACAATTTTTCAAATAGAATTTCAAAAATTGGAAGGAAGATATTGAATGCTTCCAACATAAAGAAATGATACCTGTTTGATATGATGGCTATAATAACCACCTTAATCTGTTCATCATATATGTCTCAAAATATCACTATGTGCCCCATGAATACATATAATTATTGTCAAATCAAATAATAACATTAAATAAAAGTCAAAAAAATCAAGATCTTCTTTTACAACCTCTGATATCTTTATTTCTGGAAAATATAAACATAACACTTCAGTCTTCTTTGATAATGTCCTCTTTTTTATTCTCTCCCGGTCCACACATCTATCTAAAAAGATGTCACATTTTTGAAATTCTGTTTTCACTGTCTTTTGAAGCTGCTCTTTTCTCTTTATCCACATGACGTTATCACAATTTAGAGCCTCATTTTCTCATCTTCTAGCACCAGAAGACATTTTACTTTACACGTGTAAATACACATCTCACACAAACACACACACATATATAATTTCTATTTTTAAAATTATAATGCAATACATATTGATACATTATTTGTTATATAGCATATTATATAATACAGCATAAAGATAATAAAACATATCTTGATACAAATATGTTGATAGATAGCTACTTATTTTATATAAAAGAACTTATAATCACCTTTAAATAATATATATATCAATCTTTATTACTTTCATGTGATTGTACTATATAGATGAGCCATATTTAATTTGTTATTTTTCAATTGTAGACATTTGAACTGTTTCCAATTATTCATAATTGCAAATAATATTACAGAGAATATCATTATATGAATATATGTAAGGTTTTTTCTTATAAATGGAGTCTTGTATTAATAGCAATTTGAGTTTGTATTTAAAAAATTTTTGTAGATACTTCAAGTCATTCTCTAAAAATGATGTATGAAGTTGCCCTATCACCAAAGGAAAGGACTGCCCATGTCCCTAAATATTTAACAATAATGATATCATTATTTCTTTATAGATTTCCTGAATCAAAAATGAACTTTCTAATTTTAAGTTTGCATTTATTTGTGTTGTGTGTTTCAACCTATGTTTGTATATGTGTGTTTATATATTATTGCTGTTGTCATTGTTAGCATGTCATCTCCCTCAATAAAAATAATTGATAATTTTATAAAATAGTGTTTCTATTTATCAAACCAATCAAGTATACCATTTTTCTTCCTTGTATTTCTAAACTTTCTATTACAAATATGTAATATTTATGTAATCAGGAAAAGGAAACATAAATATGGTTTAAAAGTTATCCAGTGAAGAGTTTTTTGGGATGATAAAATTGGAGTGCTAGTAGTCATGATGGTAAATTGTAAGCTACCTTTTTTCACTTTTTCCTTGTTTTTGCATCTGTCACTTGTACATAGTACAGAAAGTCGGATGTATCACGAGACAGACTGGTATACGTAAGAAGAAAATAATCCGATTTTGTTGTTGTATCTATCCTGATTAGTCAGTGTCACATTAATTGACAAATATTCTGAATACCACTTCTGCTTATGACATATATAAACTTTATTTTATGTCTCTTGTTTAACATTTAGAGACAAAATTCTACTCTACAGCACTTGATCATTATTCTCGCTCTCATACTCTGGCCCTGATAGCAACTAACATCTATGCCATTTCCATAACTCTCTAAGTACGGTCATGCATTTCATTTCATGATGTTCACAATTATGTGAGATCAGCAGAGTTGTGACTGATGTTCTTATCAGTGGAGAACAAAATGGAGGCAAAACTGAGATGTTTCTCAACTTGTCCAATATCATGTAAGTGGGCAAGTGTTGAAATCTGGACTTGAACCTAGTTCTTCTGATGCTATCCATGTATCAGCAGTGTCTCCCTGTATCAGTCAAACTGAATTACATGCTAGTCTCAGAACAATCCCTGCTCTTCACCAACTTCCTGCACTTTATAATACAATTTGATTTATCTGCAACATTTATATCCTACCATATTTCATAAATAAAAATACAAGACACTAATAATATTTGAATTTCAGATTTAAAAAACTAAAACTAAAAACACAAGCATGCCTCATTCATTGCATGGGATATATTTATGCTAAAATAATATTTGCTGTTTTTCTGAAAATCACCTTTAACTGGGACACTTATTTTTGATCTGGCAAACTTATCTCTTCTCATATTTGTTCTTAGAATATTGCATATTCTTCAAGGTGAATATAAATGTTGCTTCCTCCTTTAAATTTATTCAAATCTTCCGAACTAATCTCTTTATTGTGATTCATCAAGTTATTTATTTTTACTTCTTTATTAATTTCTAAATTGTGCCGTAGTTTAGTAGCTTTTCCTACCGTTCTAGTAAATTGCAATGACATTGACAGCTACAGCTTATTCATTCTTGTAACATCGCCAAACACCTAACATCTTACATATGATAGATGTTCAAAACATTTCACTAAACTGAATTAAAGATAAACTGTATGTACCATTTCAGTTTAGCCTGCATGTATATTTATAACAATGCATGCTATTAAGAAGAAAAGAAATGTGATATATTTTTGAAAGAAAATTGCCTAAAATGTCAAATTATAAAGATGTTTGTATAATTGGGACATCTGCCTGTTCAAGACAACTTATTCTTCAAGCTGTTAAATAGTGAGCTCATATATTACCTGGCTTGCTTTGTAAGATCCTAAGCAAAACTTGACTTTTCTTTAGTTTTCAAATTCTTTCAACAAATGTTTATAAACTAGATGGGAGATGGGATAGCTAAGTCATTTTTTTGGTTTGTTTTGTTTTAACGATATTTCATTGTTTCTCTTATAATCAAAGTAATTTCCCCGATGTCAGTGATACTGAAATGAATAATTGCCATCATTTAATATTTGAGTATTTTGTGCCAGGGTCAAGTTAAGTATAAATGGAGAAATTTACATGGTTCGTATTCAAATTCACTCACATTTGAAGAAAGTGCGTCTGCGTGTGTACACACACACACGCACACACGCATACACACACACACACACACATACACACACACACAACTAATACAAACAATTAAAAAAGATAAACCATAAAAGACAGAAAGGCAGAAATAGTTATCCAGGTATGAATAGAACATTTTAATAACATTTGTCTTTTGAATATAGGCCCCAAGTTTCAAATTATATTTTGCATTCATTAAAAAAACCATTAAATTAGTTTCAGGACATGATGAAATGATGTATGCAAAAATTTAGCTAAAGATAGGTTTACACACACACACATATACACACATACACACACATAGACAGTCTTGCATCACCTAGCAATGGGGATGCAGTCTGTGAAATGCAGTATCAGGCAACTTTATCATTGTGTGAACACCGTAGAATGTACTTGCACAAATCTATATTGTATAGCCTACTCCATGCGTTGCTCCTAAGCTACAAATCTGTATAGCATGTTACTGTACACAATTGTAACACAATAGTAAGTATCTGTGTTTCTAAATATATCTAAACATAGAAAAGGCATAGTAAAAATACAGTATAAGAGATTGAAATGGTACATCTGTATAGAACACTTACCATAAATGGAGTTTGCAGAACTGTAAGTTGCTCTGGTGTGTCAGTGAGTGAGTGGTGAATGAATGTGAAGGTCCAAGACTTTACTGTATACTACTGTGGTCTTTATAAACACTGAATATTCAGGCTAAATTTCTTAAAAACAATTTTTATTTCTTAAATAATAAATTACCCTTAGCTTCTATAACTTTCTTACTTCATAAACTTGTTAAATTTTTAAAAACTTTTGGCACTTTTGTAATGACACAACTTAAAACACATAGTGTGCAGCTGTAAAAAATGATTTTTATTCTTTATATCATTATAAGCTTTTTCTATTTCTTTTTTTAACCTTTTAAACTTTTTTGTTAAAAAGTAAAACACAGATTAAACACATTAGCTTAAGCCTATACAGGGTCAGGCTCATCAACCTCACTGTTATCCACCTTGACATTTTGTCCAGTTGGAAGTTCTTAGGTGCAGTGACAAACATCAAGCTGTCATCTTGTATGATAATGATGCTTTCTTCTGGAATACATCCTGAAGGACCTGCCTGAATAGTTTGCAGTTAACCTTTTTTTCATAAGTAGAATGAATATATACCAAATAAATAATAAAAAGGGTTGAACAGCAAATGCGTAACTCAGTAGTATAGATGATTATTACAATGATCAACTATATGTACTGTACATAATTGTGTTGCTATACTTTCATACAACTTACAGTTGAACAGTTTTGTTTATACCAACATCATCACAAACATATGAGTACAGTGCTGTGCTATAACATTATGACAGCTACAACATTACAAGATGATAGGATTTTTAAGCTCCATTATGATCTTATGGGACCACTTTTGTGTATTTAGTTCATTAACTAATTCATTATGCAGAACACGACAGTGTGTGTGTATATATGTATATATATATATAAAATATATACAGTATATATACATATATACATGACTGCATATATACATAAGCATATATATATAAATAAATGCATATATGTGACTATGCATAATATATATATAATACATATAAAGAGTTACTTAACAAAACATGATAAAATGGAATACAGTGCCAACAACAAAATGATGTTGTGGGAGTGTAATGTTATCATTAAAGATGTTTTTAATAAATTGTTGAGTGAAAAAGTTTATACAGCTGAAAAAGCAATGTGGTAGGAGCTATCCATTTGTGTTGTATAAAATAGACTTGTATAGAATAGATATAATATAGAATAGATGATGGCATATGCATAGACAAATTTAGAAAAAGCAAATCAGCACTTTAAGGAAAATTATTTTTTATTATCATTATATTTTATACCCATTTTAACCACTTTAATTTTTCTTGTATGCATATGTATTTTAATTATCTATCTATAATTCATTTATATGAGTTAAAATGATATTAAGTAATGAAAATATTATTAAATAAAAGAAAAGAAAAATATAAGAAAAAATGTTAGTCTAAGAAAAAGCTATAATTGCTAAAAATTGTTTTGGATGCATAGATGCAATCACAAATCATGACACGAAGTTTCAAGCTCCTTCTATGAATAACTTGCCCAATATATTAATTGCACTTATTGGGTGGGGAAGCGGGATTAGCAATAGTGAGAGTCTGCCTGGGGATGAGGGGGCTCACCTCATCAACAAGGGTACCTGCATAATGAACATTTGTATACCTAACCCTGAATTGTACCCCACATCCTTAAAATAAAAAAAATTAAAAGTTTAAAAATAATTACACTTATCTCTAGTATAATGGTCAGATTTGAGGATTAACCATAGATTAAGTTCTGATCTAGAGACAGCATGGGCAGAGTTAAATGTGTCTTGGAAAGGAGTGATCTATGATTGGCATGTTTATGCTTGCTTGGTAAAGCAAATTTTTCTCTTTCTGTTTAAGGGCTTTATATTAAACATGTCAATTCACCACAATAAAAGTGTTTCTTTTGAGTTCAGCAAATCACTTTGGTGTTTAGTTTACTTACTAGGTATTATGTCATCCTGCCCTTCTTTCTAGGGCATCCCTGAGTTTTCTAGAAACAGTCCAGCAATATTACAAAATTATAGCTTACCTCTGCTGTGATTTGAGTCTATTCATTTGGGACTAAAAACTTACTCCTTAAAATTTTCCTTCTGTTGGAGGCTTTTCTGTAACTGAGTTACAGTGTCACTGCTCTCTATAGTTTAGCAACTCAAATGTATTTAACTTTGATAAAATAAACAATCGCTCCTGAAACTTTGAAAAGAGTTTATCTAGGATTTCTGGATAAGAAAAGTATATATTTTTGAAAACAGCCAAACCTTTCTTGGTAGTGATATGTGCACTTTCAAAAAACATATTGTACATGCCATGCCAATGAAATTTGAAAAAGTAAAAAGCACCAGTGTTTTCAAACAAAATATATTTTAGTGAAGTGATAGCCTCTTTATTTTTTCATTGTGTTTTTACAGAAAAGATACAAAATAGACATAACAGAAGAGCTTTCCAATACTCATAAAAAATGTGTCAACCATGTTGTATACAGAACACCTCTATGGGTGAGATGATCATTCAGTGAGGATGTTGATTCAGTCTGTGGCATCGACAGAGACTGCCAACTAACGCACCACATGCCAACTGGCACCAACACTGTGGCTTTTCCCCTTATGATAATTGCTTATCAACTGGGAATTTCATTTATTTGTTGGCACTGTAAATTTAACTTCAGTTTATGAGGCAAGCTCTAATATCTCCAGAATTTTGTCAATGAAATTATTTGAGATTTTTCATTAGACTCATGTTTGAAAACATTGCATTGTTGCCTGATTTTGTTCCTCTTCATTGCACTAATTGTTTATAAAAATTATACTCCATAAGCTTTTTGAGGAAACAAGTACTTTAATGAGCACACTATTTTAAAAATTGAGGATAATTTAAGTGATGTAGGAGCACAGGCACTAGGAATTTATCTCAAATTATTTTAAACATAACATCCAGCCATTATTATTTTACCTAATTTATCATAAGTAAAAATGAGAAAGGTTATGCTTTTGTTTTTGATACACAAATGTAATTTCAGTGACCTACTAAGGAGGGGGCAGAAAATTTGCTTGCACATAACCTCTCACCCCACATAAAAAATACCCCCAGCCTCACCCTCACCCCAATCAGTATGCAGTATGCAAAAGGAGTTCTGCTAGTGCATGGGAAGGGAAGAGTGGAAGAGAACAATCTGCTTAGCTACAGGATCCTACACTGATATAAACCTAAATTCTGCTACCACAGTGGGAAGAGTGAGGATATTGAGAAAATGCCACCTCTGAGGCTCTGAAGCAGAGGCTGTTACTAAGAGAACAAGAAAACTGAGACTCAGTGAAATTCCATCATCTTTACAATGCATAGGAATAAAAAGCAGTGTATCAATGGGGAATAAGTAGAGAAGAAAGAGACAGATTTCTTCTATGGCAAAGTTATATAGGACCTGTTGAAGGTATAACAGGCCCTATATAACTGAGACAACCCTGTCAAAATAACAGCCTACATTTGGAGAAATCTGAAATCACTAAGATAATGATAGTAACAACAAAACCCAAACTCAGCTCAATTCAGACTGATTGACTCAATGATGATCCTCTCCCACTAATAGTAAAAAGCAGAACAGGTATTTCTGGGTACAAGTATTATTTACCTCAGCATCTGCTGTTGTTTTAATTACAATGTCTAGTATTCAATAAAAATTGTGAGACATAAAGATGCTTCTTAGCTTATAATCAGGTTATGTCCTAATAAACCAACTGTAGGCTGAAAGTATTATAAGTGGAAAATACATTTAAAAATACCTAACTTACAAACAATCATAGCTTAGCCTAGCCTACCAAAAATATACAACAATTGCATTAGCCTACAATTGGGCAAAATTATCTAACACAAAGCCTATTTGATAAAAAAGTCATTACAAAGAATTTTTTTTTTTTTGAGTTGGAGTCTCACTCCACTCTGTCGCCCAGACTGGAGTGCAGTGGCCGCTCCCGGCCACCGCAGCCTCGACCTGCTGGGCTCCAGCGATCCTTCCGCCTCAGCCTTCCAAGTAGCCGGAACTACAGGTGCGCGCTGCCACGCCTGGCTGATTTTTTGATTTATCGTAGAGATGAGGTCTCGCTGCCCAGGCGGGTCTCGAACCCGCGGGCTCAGACAATCCACTCACCTCAGCCTCCCAAAGGCGCGGGATTACAGGCTGAGCCGCCGAGCCCGGCATTACAAAGAATTTTGAATCAAAATATTTTCTACTGAATGTGTACTGTTTTTACACCATTATAAAGTCAAAAAAATGATCATCTCATCATGGTGAGTTTGAGGATCATCTGTACAAGAAAACAAAGCATAGGAGTAAAGCTCATTGCTAAGAGGAGAAAACAGAATAACATAATAATAATAATTAAAAAAAAAAACCAGACAGACAACCAAAAAAGTAAACTCAGAGACAAATGGAAATGTTCAAATTGTCAGACTGGGACTTTAATATAATTATCAGTAATATGTTGAATTATACAAGGTGAAAAAGCTACAAAGTAAAATACCTTCACAGACGGATGATTAATTTGAACAGAGACACAAAAACTTTATTAGAGATGATTAAGGAAATACTAGAAATTAGAAACATGATGCCAGAAATAATAAATTTCCTTGATGGAATTATCATGATACTTGACAGATTTTAGGAAAAAGTCAATGAACTGGAAGTAAGGTCAATGAAAATTATTCAAATTGAAACAAAAAAAAGAAAATCAATAAAATAAAACAATCAAGAACTAACAGACAATATAAACAAGCAGACAGAAAATCAATACGTTATAGAATATTTAAATATAATCAAATAATTATTAGGTTATCCTAATTGGCATTTAGAATGCTAAAATCAAAAGAGAAGAATACACATCATTTTAAAGTGTGCCTGTAACAATCACAAAATAGCTCATATCCTAGGCCATGAACTAAATCTCCATACGGTCAAAATTCTGAAATCATTATATTCTGTGAGCAAAAGGGCATAAAGAAATAAATTTTCAAAAAATAATAACTTTACAGAAAATACCTGTAACATCTGAAAAGCTTAAAAATTAAACAATACATTTCTAAAGAGACTTATAGTCAAAGGAGAAATTGAAAGAACACTCTAGCAAGCCTTTACCAAAATTAAAGAATGCCACTATATATCCTTAAGTCATTAATAGAAAAGAAGTATCAGCAGCTTAGTGCCAAATAATTCAACAACTTAGATAAAATAATCAAATTCCTTGGAATACACAAAATATCAAATATTACTGATGAAACTAAACAATATAATTCTATGTTTATCCAATAAATCAAATTTATAGCAAGAAAATTTTTACAAAGAAAACATCAGGCCCACCCAAGAGGTTTCACTGGAAAAATCTACCAAATATTTTAAGATTGAAATAATACTAATTCTACACAAATTCATCTGAGAACTGGAAAAGTAAGGACATGTTTCCAAATCATTTATTAGGTCAGCATAACATTGGTACCAAAAACACAGACCTTACAGAAAAAGAAAACTATTAACTATGTTTTGCATGAACATTGATACAAAAACTAAATAATTCAACATTTAACAACATATAAAAAGGACAAAGCATGTTGACCTAGATAACTTTATCCTAAAAATGCAAATTTGATTCAACTTTGAAAGTTATTTATTGTACATAACTATATACAAACACTACAAATTGAAAACCTTATGATCATTTCAACCAACTTGGGAACAACTTGATGGAATTTAACATCAGTTTATATTAAGAACTCTAAGCAACTAATAATAAATTGACACTTTCTCAAACTGATAAGGACTTCTAAGAAATGCCTATAGCTAATATTATACTTAATAATGAAATACTTTCCTACTGAATATGAGAGCAAAACAAAGTGTTCAGATTTACCACTTTTATTCAACCTTACGATAGAGGTCATAACAATTTGCATAACTTTTATTTTATTTTACTTTTGCAATGTGGCAGAAAATTAATTTGGAGCAAACTAACTGAAACTATCTAGATTTGTATAGGATTCGATCTTCTATAAAGAAAGTCCTAAGGAATATATATGTGTATATATGTATGAATATACATATATGTATAAGAGCTAAAGTTCTAAAACTTCTAGGAAGAAACAAAAGCAAAATAACTAAAAGAAAATTTTGCATCTTGAGCTATGCAAATACAGTATTTCTTAGGATACAAAAAGTACCAGTCACATATTAAAAAAACTGAAATATTGGATACATCAAAATTGAAAACTACTGCTCTTTGAAAGACACTACTAATAAAGCGAAAATATAAAACACAAAAAACTCTCAGCAGATTCTTTACTAAGTAAGATATTGATAGCCATTAATCATAAATAGGCTCAACATCATAAATTATCAAATTAGTGTTATTTAAACCACGATGAGATGGCACTTCACATACTAGTGGAATGACTAGTAAAAGACTGTCAGTGCTGATGGCTGGCAAGGATACGAAATAACTGAAGCCCTCTTACATGATTAGTAAGAATGCAAAACATCACTGACACTTTGGAAAGTACTTTGGTAGCTTCTTCTAAAATTAAATAAACACTTACCATATGACAGCAATTCTACAACTAGATACTCAAGAGAACTACATATACACACCAAGACACACAAATGTTCATGGCAGATTATGAAATTATTCATAATATCCACAAAACTGTAAACAACCCACAATTTGATTCATTGATAAAGAGAAACAAAGCCAAGGAATCTTTACAATGGGATAGTATTTGACAATTAAAAGGAACAAACTACTAATACATGCAACAACATGGACGAATCTCAAAATCATTAAGCTAATTGAAAAAAGCCAGGTACTAAAGAGTACATAAATAAGTCAATTTATTTGACATTTACAAAAAGAAAAACTATAAGAACACAAGATAGATCAGTAGTTGTCAAGAACTCAGTGTCAGGTAGTGATTGTCTGCAAAGAGGCAGGAGACTAATTTTTAGGTGATGAAAATATCCCATATTGTGATATAGGTGGTGATTGTCACTGTATACATTTGTCTAAGGTCATTGAGCTGAATACTTAGAAAGAGCCATTTTATTTTATTAAATTTATTTAAATAAACTTCACTTTATAAAATAAACGCTCTAACGAGAATCTGTATATGTGGGTGAGGATTAATCATTATTGAATAAATACATTGAAAGTTGAGCTGGTGAGAAGGCCATTTTATTGGGGAACACCTGATGTCAAGATGCTTAGGTATTTTCTCTTTGACCTATCAGATTCTCCAGAAAGGATATTTTCCCCTTATCTTCGTCTTATAAAGTAGAAAATTGTCTGCAAAATTTTAAGGACTGAATGTTGAGAGAAGCCTAAGATCTCAACATTCTGTTTACAAGCTTATTCTTAATGTTTCTGTTTTTAGTAAAGAATCTTACCCACCAACCGTGCTTGGTGTCTACCAGTCCATAGAACACCTGATTTATTCTCTTGAGAAAACTGAACTTCAATCTTCTGCCAGGATGAGTAGGTGCCATCACGCAGTTTCATGGTGTGGGTGGGGAGACCTGTGGGGTTACCTAATGCTTCTTAGACTTTCAGCCAGCACAACTGCCTTTGTTGCAGCTTTCATTCCTGTATTCAGAAGTCCTGCTGCCACCTGATTCTAGGTCTATTAGAAGTTCTTCAGAATGAATTTATCCTCTGCTTTCCTTGTATTCCCAGTTTTAGATAAATAATTAAAAAAAAGAAAACTAAACAAGTCCCCACCTTTTATTCTGTCGTAGGTTTTAAAAAATTATTCTATTGTCTCTTTCACTGTCCTGTTATACTTTGCAATTTGTCATAGTAGACTTAGGTCTATAGAAATGAACTTTAATGCTGGGTTTTGGAAGGGAAAATACTTAAATGTGTGTTTTTGATCCATCCTATGTAAGTATTTTTAGAATAGGTATTGTTCTCTACTTATAGGAAAATACAAAAGTGTTATTGTTGCTCTCAGAGACAGTGAGACAATCTTTAAAGGAAAAATGCAGTGTGAGGTAGGTGTACCTCCAGGAAAAGAGAGAGGTCAGATTGCTACGAGGTCTTATCTGTCATTTTATTCCTTGAAAACTTTACTTGGCCTGGTCCTCACATTGACAGGTTCACAATTTTTATCTTATTAGCGCAATTCATATGAATGTCCCTCTTACTTATTCATTTGTTTATGCAATGAATGACATTTATTACCCTGTAGGAGTATGGACTCAAATTATACATTGCAAAAAAATGTAAAACCAGAATTCCAATTTGCTGATTTCCAGAAAAGAAATAGAGCTATCATGTGTACATGCACATTTATGGGAGCATGGCCAACGCAATCTTTCCCTTTAAGCAGGTCTGTATGGGAAACCAAATTATAAGTTGAAGTTTGCTGAAGCGGGGCAGGAAAGTCTTATGATCCAGATATTTATTGGCATCTGAATATGAGAGGATGAGATTTGCCAGAGGACCTGGTGTGATTGAGTTGTTGGCAGTGTAGCCATCTCCTTTGGACAGGGCTTCCGTGAGCCCTGCCAAAACATGGCTCTCCAATGCTTATTTTGTACATACTTGTACTACTAACACATCTCTCTGAAAGAAATATTTTCCATTTTGTCCCTGGACCCTGTCTATATTTTAATGAATCTTTGTTGATTTATCTTGTGATATGTTATATATTATTTTATATCTAAAATCTCAGATCTCAATTTTATACCTAACTTATCAGCATAGGCCTTACTATGCCCTTCCACTTACCAGTATTTATTGAATATTATAAAATGGTTCTGTTCTAAAACTTATAATCTGATTTTATTTATCTATGATACAATTTAAATTTTATTCCCTACACAAAAGCAAACATGATATTTAGCAGTATTTTGCCTAATTCATTTATCATGCATATTTTTAATTTCTGTTATAAACACACATAACATATAAATATGCTTTTTAAGTTTATTTCCACTTTTAATACAGAAGTTATGAAATATATACACCTAAAATATAATGTTATGATTTACTGCCAGTATATTTTTAAGTATAACATTAATAAAATTTTGATAAATACCACTGATTTTATTAAAACCGTAATCTCAATAAATTGAAAGGGTAGTATCTTCAAGGGAAATCTTTATGTTAATTAGCTTTTTGCTTTAAAGAAATATAAGTAAAAGTGACTAGATACATGGAATATCACTGGTAAGATGAAAGTAAAACTTTGGCCTTGAAGCAATATGGTTTAAACAAAAATGATATTTACTTGAATTAATAAAAAAACCATGATGATTGTAAATTTTTACCCTTACAAAGTTTTAATTTAATGCTAACTATCGTGTAGAAAAAAATATAAATTCAAATTAATCAGTATAATTTTATAATATCATCAGCTTTTTTAGAAAACATTAGGTTGGTTTTGACAATGAAATATACGCACATATCTTCAAGACACTCTTCAGCAAACATAAGTTCAGATTCTCACCTGTGGGCCCACACTTTTCTGGGTCTTATGGTCATATCAAGCCCATTTGAGCTGAGGGCTAGCCTTTTTTTTTTTAATCAATATTTTTTATTTTGATATTGTAGGGTACAGCTAAGGGTTAGGTATACAAATATGTTTCATTCAGACCCCCTTGTTGATAACAGGTGTCTCTCCATCCCCAGACAGATGTTTACTACCATTAGTCCCATCTCCCCCCATAGTTTCCCACCACTGTCAGTCATTTTCTTGTGGTAGTGCTTTGGATGATCAAGGTCCACTATTTGAGTGAGAATATGCGATACTCAGATCTTTGTTTCTGTGAGAGGTCACTCAGTATTTTCTGAATTATTTTCTGAATCTGTGCATGTCCTTTCTAGTGAGATGGGTCTCTTGAAGGCAGCATATTGTTGCCTGGTGATATTTTATTCATTTTGCTATTCTATATCTTTTCAGTGGTGCATTTAGTCCATTCACGTTCAGGCTAATTATTGAAATGTAAGAGTTCGTCCCTATCATAGAGTTTTTATAGAGTTGTTCTTCTACTTAGTTTATTGTCTTTCTTTTGTTTTGGGGATTGGTTCATGTGTATTTTATTCTTTTTCCTGTACTCTTGTGAAGAACGTTGCTCTTTTTGTACCCTTTTCTGTATTTAGTACTTTCTTAAGTGTTTCATGTAGAGGTGGTTTGGTGGCAGTGTAAGTTCTTAGGGATTGAATATCTGGGAAAGATTTTAATTCTCCCTCGCTGATGAAGCTTAATCTGGCTGGGTAGGTTATTCTTCATTGAAATGTTTATCTTTTAGGACTTTGAAGATAGGGCTCCAAGTTCTCCTAGCCTGCAGCAGGGTTTCTGTAGATAAATCTGTTGCTATTTTAATTGGTTTTCCCTGGTAGGTGATCTGGCCTTTTTCTCTTGCTGCCTTTAGGATTTTTTCTTTTATGCCTACTTTGTTTAGGCAAATTATTATGTGTCTAGGAGTTGGTTTTCTCATTTGTTGTCTTGCAGGGGTTCGCTGAATCTCTTGTGTTTGAGGTTTTGCATCATTGATTAGATAAGGGAAGTTTTCTTGAATGATCTCATGGAAGGTTTGTTCCAGTGTGGTCTCTGTCTCTCTTTCTGCCTCAGGAAGGCCAATTACTCTTAGGTTCTGTCTCTTGAAGTAATCGCTCATCTCTTGAAGGTTTTTTTCTGTCTTTTTGAGCTTGTTTTCTGTGTTTTTGAGAGTTTGGTTTAGTTCTATATTTTGGTCCTCAAGCTCTGAGATTCATTCTTCTGCTTGTGTAATTCTGCTTTCCATGCGTATCAGTTTGTTATTTATTTCATTCACAGTATTCTTTATTACTGTTATCTCAGATATCAGCTCCTTTCTAGTTTCTTCTTGTGTCTCCTCAATTCTTTTTAATCTCTCCATTAATGTCTTGATATCTAAGTTTGTAGCTTGAGACCAGTCATTCTGGGGGCTCTTCATTGTTTGCATTCCTAAGTCAGTTTTCTCAGTGTCTGCCCTCCCAGGAGTCTGGGATAGACCCATATTCTTCTTTTGGTTTTTCTTCATTTGTGTAGATTTTTCTCTCATCCCTTGTGGATAAAGTCCCTTGAGCTTTAATCTCCAGCCTCTCCCCTCTGTTTTTGTTGCAGGCAGCTAGCCTACCGCCTGGGAGATCTGTGACACTGGTCTCTATTCAGTGTAGGGGAGGGGCTTTGTCTTCTGTTTAATGACATCAGCGTGGGAACTGAGGTGGAGGCTCTGATAGGTGGGTGCGACAATGCGATGTAAATATGCCTTGAAAATGGTGGAGGTGGTAGTTTTACTTTCACTTTTAGGGATGCTCCTGTGGGTCTCTAGGTGGGACCAGCTGTACAGCTGGGTGCTCTATCCGGGGTGCCACCAGCAGGCTGGGGTGGAGGAGAGGGTAGGGCATTCCCTCCTCTGGAGCTGGAAGCCTCTGACTGGCACCTTACACCAGCTTGGGGTTCTGATCCCTTACACAGGCTTGCGGTCACATGCTGAGTGCCTCAGCCAGGGTGGGCCTGGGGCTTCAGATCTCCAAAGCTCCAGAGGGCAGGTGGTGGCTCTGGGTCACTCACAGGGCACTTCAGCCAGAAATGGGACTGGTATCTCTGAGGTGCAGGCACCCAAAGCCTCCCTGGGTGACTGGCAGGTTGGTGCTGGGTGCTGGTCATCACGATGCAGCCAGGGAGGGAGCTGGGATTCGGGATTCCAGATTCCCCAGCCGGCCGGAATCACATATAGTGGAGCAGCCGCGGTCGGGCCACAATATCTGGCCCTGTGTGGGACCAAAGGTCCCCAGGCCTCGTACCAGTGCGGCTGGCAGTGGGCAGGGGGGTGCAGGAAGAAAAGTAAGGGTCTTTTTGGAAACTCATGTTTGGAGAGTCTCACGGATCCATCTATGCCATCACCATCGTTCCCCACACACCTAGCCTGTGTTAGTATTAGTTTGGGAACAAGAATAGCAGAAGCCAAGATAATTCTGCTATTGCTTCAGTTTTAATTCACCAAGTTAGGAGTCTAGAACAGATAGAGAACTTATTAACCAATCTTTACCATGAGCAGAGGGGCTTTTCTGGGGGCAAAAATTAATGAATAATATTACAATTTTATTGATTAAACATTTAAAAGGGAGAGTTATGTGTGTGAAAACATGATGCAAATTATAGTTGAAATAAAAGAGGGAAGAATCAAAGGAATAAAGAAGCTTTTAAGTATCAGAAAAGAAGAAAACACTGACAGAAGATGAGAGATGAAAGATAGAAGGATATTCAAGAATAATATACAAGAGTATTGAATAGAGTTTTACTCCTCGAGTTGCAAGAAAAAAAAATGTTTAGGATAGTTAGAAAATTATATAAAAATGCATTATCTGGTATAGTCTGGAAATTGATGTTCAAATTTTCAAAAATGAATATATCCATAAGTGAGATTGGGATACATAGTCACATGAACTTTAATAATAGTTTATTTTAGTGTTCTTTACATTTTGTGATGACAATAATTGCAGAGAATTCAAATGATTTTTAAAAAATTAAATCACTGAAAACTTCTGAACTTCTGCACACTGAGGGGTTCACAAGATAAATTCATTTTATTCTGTAAAATTCATGATATATTGTTTTAGAGATATCACTGGTCAGATTGGTCATTTAGTCATTGTCAATGTACTAGATATTTAATATTTTTTTCTAATTAAGTCGCTGTAAATTTTGATAGTAGGTTCTGTTCTATTTTGTGTTTGTATGCTGTTCCCATGTGCATAAAGTTTATCAGATGGTTCACAATGTAAATAACAAGATTGAGGTGCTACTTGGGGTACTGAGACTTGCTAAATAAGCTTTCTGTAATTATTATTTTTTGCATTACCTTGAATAAGCAAGATATCCATATTTGAAAGGAAATATTTAAATAAAAGGAGTGAAATGTAATGACAGTAGACCAAATATACGTGAACAGGTGGGTTTTAATGTTTTCCAGATTGAAAGAAAAGATGAGAATTGTTAATTGCCGATACTGACTTTGAACATGGATGTTGACTTTTTAAAATATTTTCTGATTTTCTTTCTTAGCATTGATTTTAACCTTGTTCCTTTACATTGTCTTATCTTATTTAACTTATTTTCACACATTAATTAATTAATTGACTCAACAAATATTTACATGCATCTATGGGTTTAAGGGACAGGAGGATGAATAGATGAGTTAAAAAATCTGTCTTATCAGGGCACTTATTCAGGATTGTTTGCATTAGAGATTTTTACCCAAGGGTATGTCTGGTGGGATGGGGAGGAAGGGGGGGAGGTTGAGGTGCTGCAGAATAGGAAGGAGGTGTTGGGTGTGGGATGGAGCATAGGAAAGAAGGTGTTGAACCTGTGATTGACTTCCTTGATACCAAGAAATTGTACAAACTAATTCCAGCCACAATTTTATTATGTAAGCTGTAATTATCTGAAACATTAAAATTTATTACTTATCTTCTTTCAGGTTGGTTTGAAAAAAGAGTCGAAATCATTTTTCGTGCTAAGAACACTATGATGATTTTAGTAACTTTAGACAAAAGGCTTGAAAATGTTTCTGAAAACCAAGAAGAGTTTTCTTTCAGGGATATTTCCTAATAGATCAGATCACTCCTCACATTTGCAATCCTTTGGGAGAAAAATTAGCTCTCAATGACTTCTGAAATAAATTGCCTTTGGTACCCTTCACTTTTTTTTTCTTTTCTTTCTTTCTTTTTCTAGAATGAGATTCTATTGAGTTTTTGGTACACTATTATATAACCTGATAGAAAATGGTGGGTAGCTGCTACTTCTGGAAAGAATTGGTAGATCACAGAAACTTTCTGAGCAGCTCTAGGGAAATAAAGCAGAGGGGGGATTCCCCTAAACAATGGAATTTATTTATTTGAGATTGTGTATTTATTCTTTTTTTTTTTTTTGAGTTGGAATCTCACTCTGTTGCTCAGACTGGAGTGCAGTGGCCACTCCCGGCCACCGCAGCCTCGACCTGCTGGGCTCTAGTGATCCTTCTGCCTCAGCCTTCCAAGTAGCTGGAACTACAGGCTTGCGCTACCATGCCTGGCTGATTTTTTGATTTATTGTAGAGATGAGGTCTTGCTGCCCAGGTGGGTCTCGAACCCGCGGGCTCAGGCAATCCACTCACCTCAGCCTCCCAAAGGCGTGGGATTACAGGTTGAGCCACTGAGTCCTGCTTGTGTATTTATTCTTATCTGTTTAAGCTTCAGTCACCTTCAAAGTACTCTCTGTTTGATGCAACACACCTATCAAGATGCTTTTTCCACTGTTCAGAACAGTTTTTGAATTCACCAACTTTGATCCTTTTAGTGCTTCTGAACTTTTTTGTGGTTTCACTTCTTTCACATTGGCAAAATGTTTCCCTTTTCATCTGGGGAAACAACAACAACAACAAAGTCCAAGATAAGGTGAATAGGGAGGGTGGGGCTTGGGAGCCATGCCACTTTTGTTCCCAAACTGCTGACCATTCAGTGTGGTGTGGACAGGTGCACTGGTAAAACACCCATCATGAAATGGGCAAAGGCTTGAAAGAATTTTCAAAAAAAATTCACTGAAGCCAAAGTCAGCATCTCACAAGAATGCTAGGTGGTATGCTGATGCCTATGTAGCCTATATATTCCTAGAACACTTACCTAGTGGGGGAAGTCTGTTCTACAAGAGGCCCATTCTCCAAAAGATAATTCCAGTTTTTTGAGGTCCCCCCGATATTTCATTGATTTCATAATCCTGAAATAAAAAATAATAATAGTTGGAACAGAGCAGTACAAGTGAAGTGGTTGGAGGGATTGACTTTAGATAAAAATTAAAATAACGGAATATGCATAGTTTGCTGAAACAACCACTCAGAGGCTATAGTGACTGACTACAAATATTCCTAGACTTGGAGGACACAATCCTTAGTGGTAGTTTAAAGGAATCATAAAATGGAGTGGGAGTGGGCTCATAAGAAAGCAAATGTAAGCCCCGTATCAGTACATTTTTTAAGGCAAAGTGTATCAGTTTGAGGAAAGGTAAAATATTCCTTGGGGAAAATTTTGAGTTATTCCAAATGAAGGTGGAACAAATCAATATATTATTAGCTGTTTTCAATGAAGGCAAAAGATGAGTATGAGCCCTGAGAGAATGAATGTATTTCTTTTGGGTTTGATTATTAGTAAACTTAAATTTGAGCCTCTTGGGGACAACATTTAAATACCTGAAAGACAAAGGTAATATGCAAATATTTGGAGAGCAACACAATTTAAAAAAATGTTTGACAAAAATGATCCATGATAAGCAAAATATAAAGCAGAAACATAATTATAGTTCAATGCAATCAAAACTCAGTCGTGTGTTATAATTCTTGACTATAGAAAGTGTCGTCAATCATAGATAATTCTCAAACTTCATTTTAACAACTATATTTAAGCTCCATCAAACTGTTCCTATGCTGTTAAAAAGGAGCCAATTAACTGATGGATATTTTATCTCTTTTTTATTTTACTGCTCACCCACTGGTTTTTGGATGAGTAGCAAAATCGCCAAAATGAAAGATATCTCAAGGAATGAAAGGAAGAAACAACAGGTCAAATGCTCTACGGTGCAGACAATTACACTTAATAACTGAGAGGTGGCTGTGGTTTATTGCTACTGACAAAGAACATTTTCTAAGAAAAGAGAAGCTATTGATACTTTTAAAGTAGGAAAAATGTACACTTCTCTTTATAAGAAGTCAAACTATACAATACTGTTACACTGTATTACAGCTATTATTCTAATGCATTAACATCTGAAAAAAATATTTCTTATTCCCAAAGAACAAGTTAGACTAGCAAATTTATTTTTTGGTGAATTTTTGTTCACTAGTAACTAGTAAAGGGAGCTTACAATTTTAGAAAGGAAAATGTAATTTGGACATATAATTCTTTAAAAAATCTTCAGCTACTGCTTTGATTTTTTATGACTATAGAAGGCAGAAAATTGTCTCTTTCCAGGAGAATCTTTAACATCTTCCCATGTTGCTTTTAAATGGTGCTCTAAAAGTGCAATTGTGCAATCATAGAAGCACCAAGTGAGAAATGGATAGATGGGGACATGTAATCCATTCTTCCATCTGCAGCAGGACTTTGCCTAAACTACCCCAGATAATGAGACAGCCAGTCTCTTAAAGATTTTCAGTGTGTGAGATTCCATCCTTCTTTTAAGGACCTCTTTTGCTGTTAGCAGCCAGACCTATTTCCTCTTGTTCTGCTTTTTGTTATGGGGGATAAAAAGCTGCTATTTTTTGTGTAATAATTACTCAAATCCTTGGGGTCAGTCTAGCCATCTAACAACATTTTCTTCTTTGAGAGAGACAGCAGGATGCATCTTTACAATAAGAAAGAATGCATTGTACCTAATTCCTTTAATTTCAGTTCACTACCAAGTTTGAAATGAAATATCTTGGTTTGGTTCAGTCAAGTCATTTTGACTAGGGTTATCTAGTACATTTGTCTCTTGGGAATGGTTATAGACTGAATGTTAGGGCAGGCTTAAGAATTCTATAACCCCCTAAGGGAGACGCTCACAATTGACACTATACTATACTATCCCAAGGGATAGATTGAACACTAGGGATATCTGGATCTAACTTCCCCCACATGGGTTTTATTGAGATGTCTGAAAGAGAGAGCTTAGCAAAAATAATTAAGAACTAGTCTCATAATTCTTCCATTGTGTATCGAGTACTGCCCTAAACATTATGCACTCTATCTTGATTAATTTTCCCTATAATTATTTGATGTAGATTTTTTTTTTTTTTGAGTTAGAGTCTCACTCTGTCGCCCAGACTGGAATGCAGTGGTCGCTCCCGGCCACCGCAGCCTCGAACCTGCTGGGCTCTGGTGATCCTTCCGCCTCAGCCTTCCAAGTAGCCATAATTACAGGCATGCACTACCATGCCTGGCTGATTTTTTTATTTATTGTAGAGATGAGGTCTCGCTGCCCAGGCGGGTCTCGAACCCGCGGGCTCAGGCAATCCACACACCTCAGCCTCCCAAAGGAGCGGGATTACAGGCTGAGCCACCGAACCCGGCTCTGATGTAGATATTTTTATTATTTTCATTTGTACAGGGATCAAACTTGGACTTGGACAATTTGGCGAATGTGCCCAAAATTAACCTAGCTGCTTATGTGCTAGATGCAGCTTTCAAAATTCTGTATGAAGTAGTTAGGCGCTTGTGATTCTACTAAGTAGGCATAATTCAGCATTCTAATTCATAGAACTTATCCATTCATGGGTGAATAAAGAAGAAGGCATTTAACTTGTAGACTCTAGTGTGGGGAACAATTCATACAGCAGTTGACTGATAAAATCCACTGACAGGAAAATTTGTTCAAGCTCGTGGTTGGTGAATAAGAATAAGGGCCTTGATAAACATCAGAGACTAATCTTACCATAGAATGAATTCATAAAGACAATCAGCAGAAAGGATAGACCCATAATGAGGATCTGTTTCCTCAGTTAAGTCTAGCGTTAATGTCCGAGCCTAAGCTATAATATAAGCCTTGCATTATCGGTTAATTATAAATATGGGGCCAAGTTAACTGCAAAAATGTGAGTAGTTCCTATTTAAATTAATCTTTTTGATAACTCTGTAGGATCTCTGATAAAATAACCTTTCTAGCTAGAATTATGCATATATAGACAATAGAAACCAGTCCTGAAAGGACTGTCTACAACAATTTTAGTCAAAATTCTGGTACCTAGAATGACTAAAACTACAACCCTTCCTTGATGCTTTATTACATTATCAGAGTGTTTTAGGTCCTTGTCAAAAGCAAGGTTTATTTGCTTCTCTAGGCTTGACCTGCTCAAGTAGTTAGGCAACATTTCGGTATCATAAAAAGTTTTTTCTCTCCTCTCCTTCCCCGGTGCCTTTGTTTACTATCCAAAATGATATTTAAAAAAATTCCTGCAAGTCGTTTCTTAAATTTTATCTTCTCAGTGAGAATTATTTTACTTAAATTGCAATTTTACTACTAACCTTCCTCATCTCCTTTACTTCCTACACTGCTATACTTTTTAACTTTATGTTTTACTTTTTAATTTTTAGCTACGTAGCATATTGCCTTCTAATATGTGTCTATATGTGTTTACTTATAAATGTATAGGTTATGATTTAAATTTTGTGTTGTCTGTCTCCTGCCACTAGAATACAAGTTCTACAGGGCAAGGATAACCATTGACTTTGTTCACCCTTGTACTCCCAGTGCCTAGAACAATGCTGGCACAGAGGAGACACTCAAAAAATACATCAGAGTGCATATGTGAATGGCCATTTATTACTGTTCACAGAAATTTCAACTCTCTGCTTGAAACATTAATTCTCAAAAGAATATGAGTATATAGAGTTTCCTTTATTTTGCAAAGAAGGCAAATATACTCATTGATTTATGCTCATCACTGGACAACTGCTTCAAGAGGTACAAATATTCTGACTCTTTTGATCAGCCTTCTTTTATAAAAATTAAGTGTAAAGATAACATCCAGGAAGACTTTCATTACCTTATGGTCCGGTGGACATATCCTTCTCTATCTCATATTATTTACATAAAAACATCAAGCAGATAGTGCAAATAAAATTGTTCTATTGAAGTCATTAAACCCTTGCAACTATCTTCTGAAGTCTGTTTTATTACTGCTACACATTTAAATACCTTATAAATGATCATTTCTCTAAGTGATCTAGGATTATGAGTAAAGTTGCATGGATTCAAAGTCTATATTCCAAGGTATTCTACACTATGCAGTTTTAATTTATTCTTTTTATGAAGAGAGTGGGGAAATCAATTATGTGGTGGGAGGGACATGCCTTGTCTAGTCTTTTATAGTTGCATACAGGTAGATTTTACCTAGGTTCTCCAGAACACTGACTTGCAACTGAAAGCTAGGGAAGAAACATATTGATGATCTGTACAAAATCTAATATCAGCCTTCTATTCAATTCAAAGTACTCCGAGTTTGTAGCTTATGAAATGTATCGACTTTTCATAAGAACTCTTGAAGTTAATTGGAGTATGCTTATCTAAAGAGAAATATGGGTATATTCCTGTTACTGGGCAATAAAAGCAAGAGATTAAGGTCAGTGCCAGATGCTTCCCCAGAAAGAAAAACATGATACCAAATGCTGCTGTGCCAATGCCAAGGGTCATCCAACAAACCACAGACTAGTGTTAAGGCCAGCACATAAACACTTCCTATGTGTTAAAAAGTCCCGGTTCTTTATATGCCCACTTTTTAATGGTGAAAACTTTTAAATAAATGTATTAGAGATGCTTCACTGCAAATTAACAAGGTCATAGGCAATCTACAAGGATGCTAAATTTGTCTTTGAAAATTCACTGAGATTTTTAAGGCAACATAAAACTGTAAGCATTCATTTGGACTCTGTTATTGATTAGTAAGCTACTTGTGCTGAAACATCAACATAGTAATTAGTATGTCCTCTAATTAGTTCAAACACCTTCTGCCTCCTCTCTTCCTTTGAGCATTCTTTGGCAATACAAGAGGATAAGAGGTTGTAAATGTAGAGCCCCATATAATTTTGTTACCATTAAGTGTGTTTGATTCAATTACAGTCTGTAAAGGAATGGTAACTTCTTCACTCTTTCTCTATCTTTAAGGCTTAATTATGTTTATATATATATATATATATATATATATATATATAGGCTTAAAATGATAATCAATTATATACCTCATTTGCTATGTGTAAATTTTTTTTATTGTGTTAGAAATGGTTGGAGACTTCTCTCAAAATGGTATTTCCTTAGCAGTTTCTTAGTTTGAACCAACTATGTTAGCCTATCAACTAACATATCTATGAGAAGTAAACAATGATAAGTTTTAATAATATAGACCATTAAGTTTTTTACAATCATCAGACTGGAAAAATATGAGATAATTTTCCAATATCTACAAAACCTCTGATGTTAAATTGACTCTTGAAATTGATGACACGTGTGTTTTACCAATCTGAAATGCAATAAAACCCAACTGTACTTCCCTGAAAATAAGGAGAGTTAAGTGGTATCTGTTCTGTGCTGTGCCACAGGTTCCTCCAGCAAGGCAAGGCTAACTAATCAAACATATATTGTATAAGCATTGCTCAAAGAAAAACCCAAATTGTGGTTTTTCTGACCCAAATGCCACTGAGTACTTCATTTCGTAGTTCATGGGGATAACTGAGACACAACATAATCTAAGTGGAGAAATTGACAGTGAATCACTGCATCCTACTTCAAATAGCAACATTCTGCATGTGGAAGCTTTGGGCACTTGAGTTTGTCATGGAAGGCAAAAGGAGTGTCCTGGTAATGGTGTGCCAGTGGTATCAGTGCCTACTGTGTTGTCTCAATGCATTGCAGAAATTTGACCATGGAGTAGGCGGACATTCTATTTTTATTTAGCATAGGTCTGCTAAAGGCATGCCATAAGAACTAAAAACAAAAAAACAAAAAAAGGAAAAACAAATATAAAATTATTGGTCATTTAACAACCTGCCTTCTGTGTGTAGAACTTACAAGAATCCTTTTTTTAACCTACATCTAAGTTGGTCTCCAGTGGAATAAATTGAATGTCATATTATACTTATTACTTAACTTCCTATCTTGACAAATCTCTTGTAAATTGAGGAAAAACAGACAACTAAGATAATGTGATCAATGGTAAAAACTATATAATACAATTGAAAGTATGCTCTGAAGATTTTCATGGCACTGAAGATTTTCAAAGCCTCTGTGAAACAAAAGTAAAAAGCAAAAGCTATATGGAAAGTATAAGCTAAGAAGAATAGTGAACAGAATGAATTTCCAAGTCTGTGAATTAGATGAAAATGGAGGTAAAAAAGATAAAAAGAAAAAAAGGGAAAGCATTAAATTAGTAGAATAATAAAAAATCAATATTGAAGGATTTATTGAGTGTTATTGATCCTGGGAAGAAGATATCACTAATGAGTTGACACACTTGAGGACATGTTTGAAATTTAGAAAGAAAGAATATAGAATAAAAACAGCAAGAGCGATAGTGATTAATATGGAGATTCAAATTACAGGTGTAACTAAAAGAATCCAAAGAAATATCATCAAAAATTTTTACAAAAATTGGAAAAATAAAAATAAATTGTAGATCTTATAAACATCCAGAAAAAAATTGCTAGCTAAAAAGAAATAAAAATAGTCATTTAAATTTTCTTTTTTACCACATTAAATTCCTAAAGCAATGAAGAAATACTGTATATACTTTAAAGAAAAATATTGTTAATCAAAACTGTTATATATAGTCAATTTCATTCTTAATTAACACAAAAAGTATGCTGGTCTACTCAATAACCTTGAAAAGATGCATACTTAACATTTTTGGACAAAATGATATGCTGAAACCAAAGTTATTTCAAGATAAAATTTAAAAATTCAAATTCAAATGCATTTTTATTGATAATTCTAAGGACATTGATCTGACTTATGTACTAGTTAATAAAACCTTAACAAAAATAACAAAACTCTAGAATCATCTCTGTTTTATAAATAAAGAAATCCAGATAGAGTTATATTATAGAATGGTCTAAATTCATGTTGAGGTAAGATCAAATTTAGGTAGACTGGCTTAATGATCTCAATTACACTGCTATGCTGCCTCAAAAATTGTGGTGCCACAGAAATGGTGGTTGCATGAGGCACTGAAAACCGATAATTATATACTTTTGTAGAGAATTTGCCAGTTGTAAACTGTTCAAATATAAAAATAATTGAGATAAAACCTTGAAAGCAATAATTATTGAAATCCTTTCTTTGAAAGTGTGTGTGTGTGTGTGTGTGTGTGTGTGTGTGTGTGTGTGTGTGTGTTTTAAAATAATTAGAAAGTAATATATAAATACAGCCTCAGTCTAAAAACATACTGATGTCTGGGAAGTCCCTCAAGACACTCATAAATTCAATAATTTATTTTCAGAATTCCCAAAATTAAGTACTTGTGGCTACTGTTTATTATGATGTAATGATTCAGGTTAAAATAAGATTAGGAAAAATATACATATGGTAGTACCTATGAAAGACCAAGACTAAGCTTCTGGTTGTTCTTTCCCAGTGGATCTGAAGGGAAGTTTACTTTGACTAGTAACAATATATGATGAGTACAGTCATATGTTGCTTTACATCAGGATTATTATATGTTGCTTTAAGTGCCTTTGTTCTTGTGCAATATCATAGAGGGTACTTACACAACCTAGATGGTCTAGACTACTACACACCTAGCCTATTGCATGGACTTAATTTTATCTCAGGATGATTAAAATGATTTGATCTATGACATACACACAACAATAAAAGGTAAAATTATTATAATATGCATAATTCATGTGTAGACACCATGATTCTATATGTCAAACCTTGGTCTCATAAACAGGATATATTCTAAGATGTAACTATGTCTTTCATACACTTCTTGCTATTTGAACTATAATTCTGTTTCCAAGGAAACTGGATTCTAGGGTTATCAGTGTCCAGTATTTTAATGTGATTTTACTTGAATGTTATCAAAATAAATTTATAAATTTATGTTTTACTATTAAAATCATTTTAGCTGATTAATTTTAAAGGAATTTCTATGATTTATTTCTGACAGCTTTTTTCAACTTTTGAGATTCATTTTTAAAAATGTAATGTGTTGGTCATTCAAAATTATACATTTCAATTTTACATCATATCCATTTTTAAGTGCATATGTACACTGTAAAATGTGTATTGAGAAACACCAAAAAGGCTCAGATAAACTGATTCAGCATAATGAATTCTCTCTGACTATTTACTTTGGCAGTTCCCTATCTCCTTCAAAGTAATATTGGAATCTCATTTTTTCCGGATGATAAATCATTGCAATATTGAAATGTTTATATGGCATATGTTATTCCATTCTTGAGCTGCAAAGGGAAAAATGACAATATTTTTTTATTGCTTCAGTATGGAGCATGGTACCAGTTGTCATGAAGGCTGATTGAAGAAATGCTCCTATTTCACATCCATTTAAAGTGACTTTGCAAAGACTGAGCTATAAACACGAAATGACCAGAACACTAAAGCTAACATGACTACTTTAGTCATCTCAACAATTGATTCCAATTGCTGCTGCTGATGCAATTGTGCAATCATCAACATCTATCATTAAGACAGCCTACATGATTGAATTGGGAATACCGCATCAGGTTATTGTGTGTGTGGGTGTATTTGTTTGTATATTTTCAAGTTGTGAGGTCAGTGAGATAATCTGAATTTTGCAAAACCTTTTGAAACCTATGTTGAGTTACACCAATGACTGATTTTTGGAAAATGTCAGATTTTTCAAAAAAAAAAAATCAGTCCAATCATCTATCTCTAGGAAGATGCCCTGTATTTAGAAACATTTTTCTTATAGTTTTCATAATTGTTTTAAAAGCCATTAATCAAAAATTCATACTTACCAAATTAAATCAAAATTGTATAATCCCATCTGGTGCTATGGCTGAAACTCAAAACATGTTTATATGTCATTATTCCATTTGTTTAATAAAAGGGGAGAAAATTCCAGTATTTCATTGTCTTCCTGTATAAAATGCATTGAAAATTGGATAAAGAAATACACTGGTTATAAATAGAATTGGGATATGTTATATTTTGAAAGATGGGGAAGTTAAAATGTCACAAACTACATGACTGTGATGACATATGTTTATGTGCAGCATCATTTTCCCGTGCAAGGTGTCAGAGTATATAGATGTTATGCTAGGTAGAAAGATATTGAATACAATTCTTACATAGATTTTGATGCATCTGAAGACCTATTTATGTATTTTCATTCCCCAGTTGTGTTCCACAGAGCATACTGCTATGAGAAGGTCTGCAAAGTGGAAAAAAAAAAAAAAAGCAGTCCAGAGTCAAGCATTGTTGGAAACCCCTACATTCTCTGTACTCATTCTGGAAGGTCACAAATAATATTTACATATTAAGTGTCTAAGAAGTACTACATTAATGAAAACTTGTTAGTTCACTGATTTTCAAACTTTTAATAGTATTTGCATACTTTTAAAACATAACATCATGTAAAAATAAATGTAGAAAACACTTTTGGTAATTGCTGACATAACGAATAATCCCCATTCTGTTTTCTAGGATATGAAATATACTATTTATTGATATTTATAAGGACAGAAAATTGTGACTGATAGGGATATTAAAAGTAAGAAATTATTACCCTGGGTTGGGTTCTGGAATCTTTATTATTTCTTTTTTTAGCATTCTGCCTGATAGCCTTCCAGCATATTCTTTGAAGCTTCCTGTGAATTGTGTCTCACAGTTACTCATAGTATATGCTTTTTGTCATCCTTGACCAGCTCTGATTCTTAGTTTGGTTGTTTCTAATATTGGGTTGGAATATATTTTTGTAACTTCCTAGTGGTCCTAATTCTGCTCCCTCGTCAGAGGTGTTAGTGATCCAGGAGAGAAATCACCCAAGATATTGGATCTGTCCTGAGTCTCAGCTTTTGCAGATTAGAAGGCTGGATTAGGAAATATCTATCCAAGATGAACTAGCAAATAATCTGAGAACCTTATTTGTCCATCCTTGTAGCAAGGGGGCTAAAAAGAATCTGGAAATGTCCCCCATAGAAAGAGGAAAGACAGTCTCTTCAAAATTCTGATTGGCTGGGAGTGAGCAGAGTTTTCTTCAGCTAGGCAGAAGCTCTCCGGCCTCCAACTTTAACCTACCTGTTAATTATTTAATGATTTTGGTAAATTGAAGATTCTGAATCAATAGTTTGGTGTTAGGACTACAATTCCGATTTTTGAAAACTCTTTCAGGTGATGTCAATAGTGTAGGTCCTCATTTTGAGCAGCAAAGGTCTAGGAGACCTGCAATTTTACTGACTAAGGAAAGTGAGACTCTATTTAACCACATTAGTTATTCCTCATTTGGGCTGTTATGACCCAACTACCACACACTGGGTAGCTTATAAAAAACAGAGATTTATTTTTCAGAAGTCTGAAGTCTGGGACGTTTAAGATCAATGTGCTGGCAGATTCAGTATGTGTTGGAGGACTGCTTTTTGATTCATAGATGATACCTTCTCCCCATCTCTTTATGAGGTAGAAGATATGAGAGGTTCTCTCCATTTTTAAAAAATAAAGGCACTAATCCTGCTCATGAGAAATCCATTTTCATGACCTAATTATCTTCCAAAGGTCCCACTTCCTAATGTCATTTTAATATCCATTAATCAAAAACTCATACTCACTAAATTAAAACAAAATTATATAATACCAATATGATCTTCCTAATATGATCCTCTTGGTGATTAAAATTCTAACATAAATTTGGAAGAGACAGAAATATTCATTCTATAAAATTAGTTAATGCAGAATTTCCTAAACTTTCTATATCATAAAAATCACCAGGAGATTCTTTTTATAAATATGGATTTCCACATCCAGTTTCATGTGTACTAAATAGTATTCTTTGGAGAAAAGGTCCAGAATTTATTTTTATTATTAATAATTCCTCCAGGTGGTTTTTATGAATAGCAAGTTTGCAAAACATGGAGTTAATGCAGTGTTTTCCCAAGTTGATCTTCAGACCACAGCCAACCTGCTTATATAAGGATCAACAATCCAGAGAAACGCATTGGAAATAAGCTTCGATGTGTTCACTAATGTTAGAATTCAAATCTCCGCAGGACCTGAAGCACACCAAGCTTGTGAATCACTGATTATGCATGCTGCTCTTTGATGTAAGTTAACGGATATTCCCCAGACTTTATAGAAGATATTTAAATATTCTATTCTGCCTGTATTCACCCAAGTGAAAATGCTAAAAGCAGTGCCTCCCTGAGGTCACCGTGGTTATGACAGTGGTAATTTGTGAAAGGACAGAGAGGAAAGGTGCCTTGGGGAAAGGTGGACCTTTCTCAACCTCCATTAGTTTGAGAGGTTTGTGCGAAAGAGTGTCTTAATGATACAGATAAAGTTTCTTATATTAGCAATTTCTGCTAACTTGCTGAGTTGAGAGTAGAATTTTATTCTTTATAGGGAATTGGTGGAAGATGGGGATAGATGTATGGTAGAAAAGGAAACTTCTTGGTACATTTGAAAAAATATGTACTTTTGAGTTAAATTGACTTAATATTGGCTCTGTTTCTTAATAACAACATACTAATAGTAATAACAGCTAGCAGTTATTCAGTACTTAATGAAAACCAGGTCCTGATCTAGGTACAATGCGTCTATTCGTATGAACTTAAAGTGACTTAAGTTGCTTACATTCTTGTATTTTCTATTGCCTTTTATTTGTTCTCTCTCTCGTTTGATGCATGAAAAGAAAAAAAAATCATTGTCTCCAAAAATCCTCCCAAATGATTTATCTTTAATATCAGTGCCCTTTGCACCACTATAGTTGTCCAATTCCTTCATCTCAACAGTTTCAGTTATCTTGTCTCCATTTCACATACTCCACCTCTTCCATAACTTGGATCCAGAGCTGTCCCATTTTTTAAAGATGCTTCTAAACACCATTGCCCACTACTAGGCCTATGCTTCTAATGGTTACCTTAAATATACCCTTGCTATAACTGTACTTTGACCTTATAGTTTCATAATTCCTTTATTTTCTTTTAGTATGTCTGGTCTCCTTGCTTAACAAACTTGAATCCTGGTTTTTCAGTGGTGCTCAGCATACTCTTCTATATCATTCCATTAGGCCTCTCTATTCCTAGGAAATCCTACAATCTTCTCAGTTTACGTTGGGCAGCCCAAAACTAACATAGACACCCTTACAGATAGGGAGAGTGGTGCCTTATCTACCAAAGAGTTTTAATAGTCACTGGGTTGTCAATTCACCTAGCATCCATCATCCTTTCACTCCTTCATGGCCTCCTCCCTGCAATATCATCCATATGAACTATTTCAAAACTTTATTACTATCCTCAAGGTTCTAGCTAATGGTTGCTAAGTCTACCTGTAATTTTGAGTCACCTAGGGAGATTTATTTTTTGGTACTCAGGTTCACATCAGCATCATTAAATAAAGATATCTAAAGATTGGGCTAGGCAATAGTATTTAAAAAAAATTTTTTTAAATGCAACATACACCTATAGTTGGAAACCACTGATCTAATGTATCCACTAGTGTTCCTTTTCAGCAGAAATATTTTATCACCTAATCTTTTCAAAGGTATTGAGGCCATCACACTTGAATCCCCTGTTTCTTTCCTTCAACTCTATAAACTTACATGTGTGCCAATATGCAGTCTAATACTTCTACAGGCTCAGAGATGAAATCCTTGGTCTTGTCCATGTCCAATTCCTTCAATATTTTTCTTGAACAATTTAATCTTATTTTCTGTGTCAGTCTGTTTCTGTGTTTCTCTCTTGTTATCTTTGACTTTCTATGTGCGGCAATTCTCTGTGTATGCCTCTATCTCCATGTCTCTTGCTATGACTTTGTCCCTGTATATGTGGTGCTTTTTGTGTGTGTGTTTTCTCAATTTCTTTATGCCTTGTTATCTCTTTTTCTGTTTTTCTGTGTGTTCTTTCTTCCCAATTTGTTTCTTTCTGTGTTTCTGTCTTTGTGTGTGTCTGCTTGTTTCTGTCTGTTCCTCTCTGTGTTTGTTTCTCTTGCCATCTGTTTCATCTCTGTCTCTCCCTCTTTCCCAAACTTCTTTCTCTTCTTCTCCCATTTCACCTTACCATCTTTCCCTATTTCTGTCTCTGTCACCTTGTCTATATCTGTGTCTCTCCACTCTTTATATCTCTGTTTGCACTTTTTCATAAGCATGTAGATGTATTCTTGTCTCTCTCCAAAAAAGTTGCATAATTCAGAATCTCACTCTATTACTTTCCCACCTAAAATTTTAGAAAAAGTAACCTAAGTATCTCCATTTATTACTTTCACTTACTTTATAATAAACTTCAATCTGAATTTTATCCCTACTCTGCCACTAAAATTGCTCTCATTCTTCTCACCAGTGCCTTTTAATTACTAAATCTAATAGACACAACTACTAATTAACTGAGATTCACACCTTTCAGTTCCAAGGAAATTTGACCCTGTTAGCCAATCTCTTCTTTTCAATGTTCTTTCTTTTGGTTTCTGTGATATAACTCACTTACGATTATTCTACATTAAATATAATTGTGTGTCATTTTTCAGCTTTTGCTTACACATCTACCAACATCTCTTCCCAGATGTGGTAGATTAAACAATCTGTCACAATGTTTTTCAGTTGATTTCCAAAGGAGGAGGGGTCTTTTTCTCTACCCTTAATATGTGGACTGACTTTGGGCTTTGTTTACATCGAGAGTATGTGGTAGATAACATTGGTGAGATCTGGCATTTATGCCTCAAGAGGCGTTGTAGGGTCAGCCTTCATTCTTGGGAGATTGATATGAGATTTCTGTGTTGAAAAGTAGCCTGCAAGAAAAGACTGCATAGAAATAGAGCCCAGTAAACCCACATGTCTCACTTGAGACCAGTCTCTTGGTGATATATAAGTTAAATGTAGCCACACCAGTGAGCCTAGGCAAGACTGGTAGAAGTCTCATTTAGTTAATCCACAGCAGTATGAAAAATCTTCTATCATTTTTGTTTTAATTCCTGAAGCTCTGAGATGTTTATATAAGCAGCAATGAAAAAGTGGTAACTCCAGAGTTATTGCCATTGCTATTTTTTCTTCACAATCTTAAACTACTCCAGAATAACCTCCCAGTGTTCTAACAGCAGTCTCCAACTTACAATGGTTTGACTTATGAGTTAATAATTTTTTGACTTTATCATGGAGAAAAAGTGATGTGCATTTAGTAGAAACCATCTCAAGAACCCATATAACCATTCTGCTTTTTATTTTCAGTTAAATATCCAATAAATTACATACGATTATTCAACATTTTGTTATAAAAATTGTTTTTCACTTTAATCTGTTGAAATAATAAACGAAGTTTTTATCAATACTAATAATTGAATGTCTCACAATTATCCTTAATCCCAAAGTCTAAAAACTGAACAATACCATAGGATTTCTAATTTGTTTAGTAGTGCAATTACCCACCTCGTCACCTAACTGAAACCTGTAGGTGATTCTTATCTGCTTTTTTTCCTCATTGTCTTCATTCAATCAATTACCCAGTATAAATCTAACCTATTAAATGTTTTCTAAATAGTTCTCTCCCATCTATAATTGCTGGGTCTTACTGCACAGACATTGTCATCTCTTCTCAGGTTTATTGTGATAGTTTGTTGACTGGTTTCTCTGGCTTTTGTCCTAGGTTCACTCAGATTTTTACTCCACAGAAATATAGCTAAATTAAATATTTACCCATGGATCTGCCTTTCAATTCATCTATATGATAAAATTTAATCTGTTAGCATGAATCACAAAACCCTTCAACTTGACCCCTAACACACCAATCCTATCATCTCCATTTCTTGGCTCCATGTTCATTGCTATGACATTTTTTGTATGAGAATTATTAAGCTATAAATATTAGCTATCTTACCTACCTCTAATTGAAGAAAGAAAACTAGGGACTGGAACAATAAGGAAAATCAAACAAAAACAAAGGAAAACACCAACACCAACAAAGTAGACACTAAACATTCTAGCTATAAATGAGTTAAGCCTCACCAAAACAATATTAAGAATACAACAGATCCATATTTCATGGATACCAGATGGTGTTCTTTCTGAGACACTAGACAAACAGAAACACATTCTTTGGGTACCCCATTAACTTTTGCAGAAGTTTTATAATGTACTTAAAGCTTAAAGAACTGGTCCAACAATAGTCATCATTCTATATAACTGGATTAGAAGAGAGCCAACATAGTTTGTAGTAAGAAAATTTTTTTGTTACTAGATGTTTCTATGCTTATTTTATTTGTATGCAGATATATACCTTGTTTTTTAAACCTCTTGTTCCTCAAAGTGTTTTTAGATTTTGATTATTTTTAGAAAATTTATTTTATTTTTTAGTTGACAAATAATAATTGTATATGTTTGTGGGATATAATGTGCTTAGATAAATGTGCATCTGTGAAATGATTGAAGATGACTAATTCACATAACCATCACCTCAAATATTTATCATTTCTTTGTAGTGAGAACATCTGAAATCCACTCTTTTAGCTATTTTGAAAAGTACAATATGCTGTTATTAATTATAGTCACCATGCTTTTCTAACTGAAACTTCAGTAGCTTTGAACAATGTTTCTTCTTTTTCTGTGCATCCCTCTACCCCCCAGTCTCTGGTAACCACCATTCCATTCTCTACTTCTGTTAATTCAAGTTTTTGGATTACGCATAGAAATAAGATCATGCAATATTTGTCTCTCTGTGCCTGACTTATTCCACTGAACACAGTATCCATCAGGGTCATATTCTGTCATTTGTGACAACATGGATTAACCTAGATCTTAGTTCTTGAAGCACAAGGGATATGACTTATGTAAGGAGAGGCATGTCCGGAAAGATGATATAAAAATTAGACTTTTCTCATTGCTATAATTATTTTTAGTTATTCTGGGTATATTTCAAATGCAAAATAACATTTAAAAATGGTGAGAGATTTGGGTTTATCAAGGAAGGGCTGCTTCTAGCAAGCTTAGAAGCAGTATTTTTAATATATGTCATATTTAATCCTGGAGGACCACACCTGGAGAATTCATCCAGTTTTGGAGATTGTATTCTAAAAGATATGGAGAGAAACTAGAATACATGTGAATAAAAGTATATGGAATAAAAAATCCAATCACTTTGCACATGAATTTCACAGTTATGCTTCCTTTTCTTTTTCATAAAAATATTTAACATACAAGATCAAGAACAGAGGGTGTTCATTTGAAGACCTCCTTACTAGTCAAAAAATTGTATTAATCAATCATCTTGATACTAGATAACTTAGCCACTTTTCAATAAATATAATTACCCTTATAAATCTAGTCCACACTTCTCTATATGCATTTTTACAAGTATATTATACTTGTAAAGTATGAACTTACAAATTTATACCTGCATATACTTGTAAACTTATCTACCTGATAAGTAGAAAGCTTATCAAATGCAATATTAAATTCCAGTGATAGATTAAGTTCTATTTGGTTCTTATCTCCATCCAGTAATCTCCTTTAAAAAAAACAGCTAAGATACTTTGGTATAGCAGAACAGTTCATTTGTTCATTCATCCATTCAATCATTCTTGAATATCTGACATTTATTTTCCACTGTGATAGATACTGACAATATTAAAATTTGGTCCTTGCCCTCAAGTAGTTTATAGTACAGGACTCAATTACATATGGAGTAATTGGTTCTGGGAAAAGCATTCTAAACTTAAGAATAGACCAGCTAGTACTTTTTTTCTCACTTCAAATCAAGACAAATCAGAAAATTAGATCATTTTAGTTAAACTAGGGAAATTTTAAAATCTAAGTGATAGTACCTAAGTTCGACCTATTGCACGCACACTTGTGTGCATTCACACACACACACACACACACACACACACACACACACAAGCACACACAAAGCATAAGAACATTATTGGTGGAGAATGAGCAGTCAAGTTGCTGCTGGAAAAATGTCATGACAAGTAGAGAATGCCTCTTAAGCTTGTCTTGCTGATTATTGAGCACTAACTATTAAGCTTCAACTTTTTCAAGTAAGGATTAGATGATAAACTATTAAAACTACAACAAAAAAATTTTAGTAGCGTGGTATAGTACATTCAGTTTTATACAACCAGTTAATAGAATGCTCTCTACTTTTTTGGTAAAAAAATAGTTTGGTAAATTGCAATTTTTCGCATGTCTCATTGTCCACAAGTCCTCAAATTTTATAGAAATGAACTATAATAAGACAGAATAATTATCTTTAACATCTATTTAATATGTTGGTTCATGATTATGTTGACAGAGGTAAAAGCACAAACATTACATCAACTATATTTTTTATTTTTCTAACATTCTAAATTTTATGGTTGATTTAATTATCAGAGAATTGAATTTGACCTTCAGATGTTGAGAAGTAGACAAAAACAATTGGAGAAATTGAAAGACATAATTTATGATTATAACAAAAACCATGACAATAATATTTACATACACATTATTTTATAAAGATATGCACAACTACAGTCTGTGAAACATCAATGAACTCAGAATGAAGAACATTTTGATATTGTTTTAGGAACTTATTTTCATTTGTTTGTATAAGGTACATTAGAATTTTCTCTTCTGATTTCACTTTAAAATCAGAGTCTCATATCACTCTGACCATGAAATAAATTATCAATTTCCTTTACTGTAGAAAATTAGATATTTTTGGCAAGTCAACAAAAAATCTGAAATCCAGGAAGATTAGTGCTAAATAGAGTACATCCAGTTATCTTGAATCAAGTTTATGTTTTAATTAGTTTCTTATTTAGTAGCTCTTTCAAGCTATAGAAACTCTTTCAGTATGTAATTACATTTAGACATTATTTTTATAAAAAATTTAAGTGCATCTTCTGTGCATCTTTCCTTTTAATGTTTCCCCAGTTACAAATGTTATGAAACCATTGCCCTTCAAACAACCCTAGAAAGGCTGGCAACTCTCCAACTTAATTCTGAATGTTTTAATTATTTTCTAATGAAGCAAGAAGCTGTAGTTTCAAAGTATGAGGCAATATGGGTTCTATATGTAGCAAATAGCCCAGTGAGGCATCTAAATCTAGAGTCTGGGCAACCAAGAACAAGGCACAAAAACCTGCCACAAACCAAGAAGCCAAAGTAACAAAGGAGAACAGCCTCTTCTTAGAAGGCAGAACTCATTTTCAATTTCCTTTCTTCTTAAGACCCCTAAGGTATAATACATTTATAAACATTCTCTGGACTGCTATCTGATTACTCCCACCCCTTTAATTTGTAAATTTATTTACTCTGGGCTCTCAAGAATCAGAAGGATTTTCTGGGCCATCAGTGTATTACCTATCAAAGTCTGAAATAAAAAAATGACACTGCTACCGTTTGTAAAAAGAGGCAATTGGTTTAAAAAACTAACCAGGATCAAAAAACTAACCAGGATGTGTCACTACAATTGTATAATGACACATCTTTAGGTCCGTTACTAGTATGTACTCTTAGGATAAAATAGCTTCAGGTACAGAAAATACTGAACTTATAATTTCTGTTTTATACATAGAAACACTTTAGATGAAATCAGTAAACTTTATTATTTATTTATTTATTTATTTATTTTTTGAGTTGGAGTCTCACTCTGTCGCCCAGACTGGAGTGCAGTGGCCGCTCCCGGCCACCGCAGCCTCAACCTGCTGGGCTCTGGCGATCCTTTCCCCTCAGCCTTCCAAGTAGCTGGAATTACAGGCATGCACTACCACGCCTGGCTGATTTTTTGATTTATTGTAGAGATGAGGTCTCGCTGCCCAGGCGGGTCTCGAACCCGCGGGCTCAGGCAATCCACCCACCTCAGCCTCCCAAAGGCACGGGATTACAGGCTGAGCCACCGAGCCCGGCTACTTTATTTTTTAAAGTTTTAGGTTCACAGCAAAACAGAACAAAAAGTAAAGAGAGTTCTCACATACACACTTTCTCCATGCATGTACAACTTCCCTGTCAACAACCCACACCACAGTTCTGCACTTGTTAAAACCATGGATGAACATACATTGTTTTATCATTATCACCCAAAGTCCACAGTTCATATTAGGATTTGCTCATGGTGCTGCATATTCTATAGGTTTTGACAAATGTATAAAGAAGTGTACCTATCGTAGTACCATACAGAATAGTTTCACTGCCCTAAATGTTTTTCATCAAATTTGGGACTTTTCAGCCATTATTTCTTAAAACATTCTTTCTGTCTTTCGCTTTTCTTTCTTTAGGGAACTCCAGTTTCTTATAAACTGGTACTTTTCATGGTGTCCTTCAAAACATAATAAAAATTAAGAAAATAAATTGAATTGAATTTCACAAAAAATTTTTTAAAATTTCTCTGTGAAAGACCCTGGTAAGATGCTAAAAAAGGCCGCTTCTTGCTTGAAAAAAATTTGCAAATCCCATATCTGACAGAAGATCTATGTCTAGAATGTGTGAGATAAAAATTGCGAGAATATTAAATGCTGGTAAGAGTGCAGAGAAATCATGTGCAAAGCATTAAGAGAAAGCATAAAAATATATCTTACCAAGTAGAGATTACCAATAGAGAAATAACATCATTAAAAAGTCAAATAGAAATTCTGGAGTTGAAAAAGTGAAATGAAAAATTGTCTAGAGGACCCAAAACAGCAGGTTTGAACTGGCAGAAAAGAGTCAGTGTACTTGAAGACAAGCCAATTGAGATTATCCAGTCTAAAGGAGAAAAAAAGAATAAAGAAAAATATGAACAAATACTTTCTTAGAGTAAATTTTTTATACAGACATTATTGGTTAATAAAAAGACAAAAATAAGATTGCAGTTTTAATACTTGAAAGAAATCACAAAATCTTTTAAAGTTTAGGAATAGTTTCTGCAAGAGTTAATTATATTGGCATAGTGCCACTGTTACATACGGATGTACAGTCATGAGCTACATAATGACGTTTGGGTGAAGAGAGGACCACATAGCCAATGGTGGTACCATAAGGTTTGTTTTATTTTATTTTATTTTATTTTATTTTATTTTATTGTAGAGGTGTAGGGTACAAGTCAGGATTAACTACACAAGTAGGTTGCATGCAGGTTAAATTTGGGCCTCCAACTGGTATTCCATAAGATTTTTAAAGGAGCAGAAAAATTTCTATCACCTACTGACTTCATAGCCATCATAACATTGTTGCACAATTCATTACTTGTTATAACATTGTAGCACAACTCATTATTTGTGGTGATGTTGGTAGACAAAATCTACTTCACTGTCAGTCACACAAAAGTAGAGCACATACAATTATGTAGAATATACAATATTTGACAACAAAAAATGACTGCCACTGGTTTATGTATTTATTGTATTTTGATCGTTATTTTAGAGTGTACTCCTTCTACTTATGAAATCAGTTATCTATAAAACAGCCTCAGGCAGGTCCTTCAGAAGCTACTCTGGAAGAAGGCACTGTTATAGGAGATGACAGCTCTATGCATATTATTATTCTGAAGGCCTTCCAGTGGAACAAGATGTGGATGTAGAAGACAGTGATATTGATGGTCATGACATTGTGTTGGCCTAAGCTAACGTGTGTGTTTGTGTCCTGTGTTTTGACCACAAAGTTTAAAAAGAAAAATATTAAAATTAGGAGAAAAAGCTTATAGAATAAGAATACAATGAATGAAAATATTTTGTACAGTTGTACAATATGTTTGTGTTTGAAGCTAATTGCTACTACAAAAGAGTCAAAAAGTTAAAAAAAAGTTTATGAAGTAAAAATGTGTCACTAAGATAAGTGTATTAAGAAAGAAAAATATGATTAAGTAAATTTAGTATAGCCTAAGCATTCAGTGTTTATAAAGTCTATAGTCATGTATAATAAAGTCCTAGAACAGGCATGTCCAAAAGTCTAGGACATCCAGTAATGTGGCCCACAAAATCTTTTTTTTTGAGTTGGAGTCTCACTCTGTTGCCCAGACTGGAGTGCAGTGGCCGCTCCTGGCCACCGCAGCCTTGACCTGCTGGGCTCCGGCGATCCTTCCGTCTCAGCCTTCCAAGTAGCTGGAACTACAGGCGTACGCTACCACACCCGGCTAATTTGTTTGATTTATTGTAGAGCCGAGGTCTTGTCAAGTTGCCCAGGCGGGTCTCGAACCTGCGGGCTCAGGCAGTCCACTCACCTCAGCCTCTCAAAGCACAGGATTACAGGCTGAGCCACCAAGCCCGGCAACAAAATCTTTAAACATATTTTTTGTGTGTTTATTTTCTTCATGACCCTATGTGTAGTGTCATTTCTGATTTTCACAATTATGCATTATTCATGACATTGTTTTTTGGCAGCACATACATTTGTGAGCTGCTGTTTTCCATTATGAAGCACACGAACAGCAAAATTTGAATGAACATTTTTAATGAGCACCTTGAGAACTCACTAAGAATGCGACGACTTCCATTGAACCAGACACTGATAGATTAGTTTTACAAAAACAAGATCAAATTTCACATTAGTTTTACCTTGTTCCTATTTTTTTAGACTTTATAATAAAAATATTAAAAAGAATTATATTATGTATATTCACTAACTATATTATGTAATTTATGTGTAGCCCAAGACAATTTGTCTTTACTCAATGCAGCCCAGAGAACCAAAAGATTACTTGAAGTGGCCCAGGAAGCCTAAAGTTTGGACATCCCATCCTACCCTCCACATTCAGTCACCACTCACTCCTGACTCACCCAGAGCAATTTCCAGTACTGCAAGCTCCATACATAGTAACTGTCCTATGCAAACATTCACTTTTAAAATTGTTTACATCATATTTTTACTGTAACTTTTCTATGTTTAGATTTATTCAGATGCACAGATACTTTGTATTGTGCTGCAACTACCAACAGTTTTCAGTACAGTAACATGCTGTACAGATTTATAGCCTAGGAGCAGTAGGATATTCCTTATAACCTGGATGTGTAATAGGCTATCAATCTAGGTTTGTGTAAGTATGTTCTACAATGCTCACACAAGGACAAAATCTTCTAATGCTTCATTTCTCATGATGCATCCATGTAGTTAAACAAAGCATGACTGTACATACATTCTTTAATTTTACCAGGAAATAGCATTTAATATCAATAATCAGGTAGTCAAGCCTGTTTTTAAAAACTAGAGCTTCATTACCTGAATATTTATAAAACACTTGATTTTTTAACTAGATACTCATCACAGTATTTTTAAGCAGAGCAGACAATACAATTCTTAAATTTATATACTATAGAATATTTTTATTGTAATTATATTATTCATTTGGATATTTTTACAGGATACAGTAATGTCAATTTTTACATCATTTAAATTTAGCCTATAAAAAGTTTGTCATTTTTCTGAAATAATGAAATACTTTTTTCAATCATGTTTTGCAAGATACCTTTTACTTTTTATGCCCCCAATTTTTTTCTTCTAAAATAGCTTTTGATTGACTTCAGAGAAGAAAACAATAAAAAAGTCCTTAATATGCATTGAGTTCTTCATGTTACATTAAGCTTTAAATAATTTTAGGTAGCTCAGAAAAAATTATAAACCCTTTATTTCTTCTCAGAATCATGAGTCCAGTTACTGCACAAAACATTTGGAAGATTCTTTGGGTTTGATTTCAGGGCTAAATTGTCTTCTACTTAATTATGATTTACTCCTCTTTTCAACATTACCAGGAAGTCTGAAGATTTGAGATCATTGGCAGAAAGCACCATGCCTATCACAATGGAAAGTCCCCAAAATGATTACCAGTCAATAGATACTAACATAATTAAAAGAACCTGGGACTTTACAAAGTAAAGACTATCTCACTACTTCCAAACGTGTAATGAAAGCCTTCAAGGTGAGAATTCTGATAATAATCACTCATCAAGGATCTATCCTATTCCTACCGAAAGTAACTGAAAGCAAGGACTCTGGCACATATTTGTACACCTATGTTCATAGCAGCATTATTCATAATCACCAAGTTATAGAAACAAACCAAGTGTTCATCGACACGTAGCTCAGGTGGAAACGTGTTCATTACTGGGAAAATGGTCTCATTTTATTTCACTGAAGTCATGATATTGTCCTAAAATTTGTAGCTAGTATATTTTGTTTGGTAAAGATGCTAGCTTGAAACATGAAAGTGCATCAATAATTTGTATATTCATCAATGTGAAGACTCCCTCCGATTACATTTTCAGACTTGAGACTCATGACACTATCTTCTATTTTCTTACTAAAGAAAAAGTAATTATAGCACATGTATCAGCTGATTAAATGTAAGACTACGGTGCTTTATTTGGATTTAGTTATCTTAGCCTTTTTTGCATGATGAAGGATATATTGGAATAATATTTTATTTGTGGTAAAATAAAAAATGTATGACTTTCACTATTTTGAAGGATACAGTTCAGTGGCATTAAGTGCATTCACATCATTGTGCAATCATCATCTGTAGCACTCGCATCTTCCCAAACTGAAACTGTACACATTAAACACTATTTCCCTATTCATTCCTCCTCTTACCTCTTGAAGACTGTATTCTACTTTCTATCTCAATGAGCTTGACTACTCTAAAGACTTCATTTAGGTAGAATCATACAATATTCGTTCTTTAGTAACTGGCTTGTTTTGCTTAGCATACTGTCCTCAGAGTTTAGCCATGTGTCAAAATTTTCTTTTTAAAATGCTGAATAATATTCCATTTTCTGTATATGCCATGTTTTGTTTATCCAACAATGGATTAATGCTTAGCTTGTTTTTAACCTCTTGGTAATTATTAATAATGCTTCTATAAACATGGGTAGGCAAATATGTCACAGAGTTCCCGATTTCAGTTACTTTAGGTATATACCCAGCAGTGGAGTTGCTGAATCATATAATAATTCCAGGTGTAGTTTTTTGAGGGACTGCTATAATGTTTCCCACAATGGGCTCACTACTTTAAATTCTCACTAGAGATACACCAGGTTTCCAACTTCTCCATTTCCTTGCCGACACTTGTTACGTTTTTGACACTAGCCACCTAATGGGTGTGGTATGACAGAATAATTTAAAATGTAATTTTATTCATCCTTTTGCTAGCAAATGTAAAACTGTGGAATCCCTGATAAGTAGATATAAAGGAAAGACTCCTCCAAACCCTAAAATTTACTTATAAAAATTGTGTATTTATTGTTACATGTTTAAAGTTTAGTCACCTTCAAAGTACTCTCCGTTTGATGCAGTACACCTACCAAGACACTTTTTCCACTGCTCAAAACAGTTTTTGAGCTTGTCAGTTTTGTTGCCTGTAGTGCATCTGCTATTTCACCTCTTTCCCATCAGCAAAATATTTTCCTTTGAGGACTTTTTTCATAGGGAAAACAAACAAACAAAAAGTCCCTAGGGGTGAAATCAGGTGAATAGGAAGAGTGGGCCACAGAAGTCATGCCATTTTTGGTCCAAAACTGCTGAATACTCACTGCGATGTGGGCAGGTGCATTGTCATTTTTTTTTTAAACCACAAACAAACAAACAAACAAAACAAAAGTAATTGATTTGCTACAACAAGAGAAATCATGACATAACCTTCTCAAAACTTCTTGGTACAAACTTTGTTTGGCAGCTTGATTCATAGGAACAAATTCTGAGTATACTACAAGGGGCTTTCCCTCCAAAAAAAAATTTCTTTTTCGGGGGTTAGTCGCACCCTCCAAAAAATACTTTCTTTTTTGGGGAGTAGTGTGCCTCTTATATGCACACACACCATAAAAATACAATGACTGCGGCAATTAAAAGCAAAAACATGAATCAGCAAAGTTTACCAATCCCACTAATACACAGGACAGTGAAGAGACATTTCTATACAATGAAATTATATAGTCAATATAAAATTATTTAGGTCTAATTTGAAGATATTCATATTACTGCTGTGTGCTCTAGCTCATCCAGGTTTCTACTTATCAATAAAAGAAAAAATAGAGTAGGGATGCCTCAGAGTAGAGCAATTAGAAGCAATTTAGATGGACAACACTATTGCAGTGGGTAATTTCTCATATAGGTTCAACAAGACCTCATATCTCACATGAACTTTTGTAATGTGAATTTGATCTTATTTCACCAAGTGGCAATCTGTCTTCTCTAATACAATTTCTCCAGTTGATCACGACTCTGAGTAAAATACAGCCTCAGGATAAAGATTACATTAATGCTCTTGCTATAAACCCCTTTGTTAAGACCTTAGAAAAATTTTAAGATGGTTTCTGCTGGTCTCAACTAAACGCAGGACTTTCTAAGAATCATAGTAGCATTTTCCCACAATGTTCTCACACGTGTAAACTAGTGATAGCTTTATCTTAAAAAATAACTGAAAGATATTACTTTGGGAGCATAAAGTGAACCCCAATAACACTCAGAGTAATGAGAAAGTTTTAAGGAGGATTTCTTTAGCAAAAACACTACCTAATAAGATTAAAGGGACAAAAATTGTTCAAAATGAAAAAGAGTCCCAATTTCTAAGGACGAGAAAAAAGCTGAGAGAGCTACTCAGCTATGAGTGTCATCTATTTTTTTCTAGAATAGGAAAGAGGACTCTAGGATGAAGTCAAAATCTCTAAAAATAATGGAACTTTGAAACCATTCTCAGGGACCAGAACCATACCCATTCAAGGATTATTCCTTGTACTTAAAGTAGGGCAACCTGGCCACATGTGTCCAGCTGTATTCAGAATTGCCATGTGTCAGTGACAAACAACTGCTTCCTGTTTTTCTCCTTTTTAAATGCAAGTATCTGTTGTGATTTTTCTATTTGTGCTTCCTCAGTGTATGTTGGTTGTGTAGAAGGGAGATCATTCGTATTTTTATTTCTCTTGTCTTTGGATCAAGAACAACTGAGTCTGATCAGCTATGTTCAGGAAACCTCATCCACATGGAAACATAATATAGGTAATGACATTCTTTTTTTTTAGAAAATGCAGTGGTAGTATGAAACTTCTTCAGGGAAGGAAGAATGTATTTTGCATTTGAAACACCTGCAAGTTGTGGTATCCAAGGGTGGACAATGGTCAATTGTTTCCAAAGATGTGTACATCTGTCTCTCTACATCCTGCACATCTCCTTGCTATACCTCTCATTAACAAGGGTATATATTTTCCCTCCTGTTGAATTTATGCAGGTCCTTTGACTTGTTTCCACCAATAGAATGTAGAGGAAATGACACTGTTGTTTCTGTGTCTATGACTTGACTTTCAGCTTCCATTTCAACCTTCCATTATCAGCTAATTGTGGAAGAAAGAGAAAGAGAGAGAGTGAGAGCGAGAGCGAGGGGGGGGGGAGAGAGAGAGAGAGAGAGAGAGAGAGAGAGAGAGAGAGAGAGAGAGAGATTATATGGTTATATTCAGGAGAACCACAAATCTAGCTCCTAGCAACTGCATGAAGGACTTTAGATGACACTATGTGACGTGGAAAACAGAACTGATTGACTGAGTGCAACTGAGTTTTGAGTGGCTTACTTATACAGCAAGAGATCAATGAAAAAATATTTATCTATCTTAATCTTGGGAAGAGATAGTATGAATGGGAGAAACTTGTTTCTTTTGTTTATGGCTCATATTTTCCAAGTAGAAATAAATTTGTTGCCGTGTAGTAGTAGACATGTTATGGGCATTATTAATAGAGGATCTAAAAGCACTCTCATACTATGGCATTACTAAATTTTTTTTTCTTTTTCTTTTGGAAAAGTTTTTTTTGACTACTAAACTGATTATTTAAGTAATTCCTTTGATATAGCATCCACTTTGTTCCTTTTTTAGTATGCTGGATGATTGTCCCATTTATATTACTTAGCTTGGTTCTTTGATCCCAAGCTAATTGTTTCATTTTATCTTTGTTATCTTGTGGCCCAAGCAACAAGCAGTTCAAGTGTTTCAGAGTCAGACCTAAATATTGTTAGTTTTTTCCTGCTTTTAATCTCATATGCTAAAACTTATAAGAATATATTTTAAAAGTAATGAATGAATGTTGCATATTAACATAGTCTTCAACTGCAAGTTTTCAGTAACTGCCAGGTCCTAAAGTAATGCTTAAGAAGTCACAAGATTTCAACTGAAGCAGGAATTCAGCAAGATGGAATAGCATTTCCTAGCCACATCAAACCCGGTTGTTTGGATGGAAATGCCTCAAGCTGGTACTTTAGGATAAAAGAGAAATTCAATGGAATCTAAAAGGCAAATTACAGGAAATCAAATATAATTATATTTCATTTACATCAAAATAACAGTTTACTTAACCGAGATAGCATTAATTCAATATTCTTTTAAAATTTGATTGCTTATTAACTTATTGCTTATGATGAAAAAGAGATATTAATACCTACTGACAATTTTACAGATTAAATCAAATCTCATTTTAAAAGATTCCTTTTTTTAAATAAATGTTGATTTAATGTCATAGTAAAAATGATTACCATTTTAGTTGCTATATATTAATTAAAGATTTATATAATCTCCTTTAAGCATCTTTAAAGCTTCATCTAAATTGTAATATTTAAAACAATTACATGCCAAGTTGTAACAATACAATGAATATATTTAGATGTTTGAAGCTTTTATACATCTTTTAGAAAGGAAAGGAGAATAGATTGTTAGTTTGAAGAGCATACTCAGAGAAGGTGTATTTCCTAAAGTTTGTCTTCTGGTAAGGATTTTATTGTTTTTAACAATGAAGGATTAATGTGTAAATGAATAACATAATTTCCTACTACTCTTGCACCTCAAATGTTTTCTCTGTATTTATGTGGCAGAAATATATTACTACTAAATGCATGACTTGATGTTCATGAAATGGAATTTCTATAATTTAAATTTTAATTATTATATATGCTGTTTTAAAATATTTTTTCTCTTCTTACACAGATGAAGTGTGACAAGAAGAAGATAACTTGGATTAGAAGAGAAAATCTCAATGATGCTGCCCTTTGAATGGTAATCATAATTTGAAGGATTTAGAAATGAGAACTTTCAATAGAAAATAAAGAGAGAAAGCATTGTAGGGTAAGAGAAGTCAGCACTTTTTGAAACAAGTAAAAATACAAATGATAATGAAGAAGTGTACCTAAATGACAATGTTAAATGTAACTACAATATTAAAATATAGCTAAACTATAACTAAATATAATTAAACTAGGTGCCAGGAGAAAACTTAGTTTCATTTAGGGTGAAATGATTTCATAAAGACAAAGAAGGAAATTAGAAACAAGAAGAATATGTTTTACCTTAAAAAAAGCAAAATAAATGATGGAGTTTGAAAGTTGCCACAATCAAGACAGTTCTCATATTTGATGCAAGAGTGAGAAGGGCCAAAAAAAAAGTACATTTCAAATATGTTTGGGTGATAGTCCTCATGCTACTTAGCGACCACCATCAAAATATGTGTACTTTTCCCAGAATGTATAAATGAAATGGTTTTATCATTAGAAAGTATGACTATATTACATATATTCAGGTAAAATCACGACCAAGATAAAATGTTCAAGAAAAAGAAAAATTATCTTTCCTCTAAACATGGTGAACAGTTCCAATTTTTCTATGAATATTTGCTTGCATTTTACTCATTCCCTTTTGCCATCTGCTAGAACTTGCTATCAGGAGAGTAGCAGAAGTTACCAACACTGAAGATAAAAAATTTAAATGGAAAAAACTTAAAACTGAGAAATTCTCTCAATTAAATGTAATTTCTATGACTTGCAAGAAAAGTATCATTATTAGATTAATTGACAAAACAAATTTGAATATTCTATATATCTTCTGACGTATACACTACTAAATAATATAAGAATTCATAAATTAGCATTTGAAATTTAACAACTATTCAAATTAATGTCTGATAGTTACTTTAATAAAATTTTTATATATTATTTTTAAAATGTTTGATTTTTAATGTACAATATATGGGTATCATAAGGAAATGGAGCTGAGTTTGTATCTTAGCTCTTCCTAAGTGTTCTTAAACAATTATGTAACTTTTCTGAGATTCCATTTTATTATCTATACAACTATGATATACTGAAACTTCCACACTTTGTCTTGGTCAAATACATTCAGATAATATTGGTCCATTGGTTTATATAAACTCAACGAATGTCAAATCTTAAGAAAGATTTGTGTGTTTTTATGTGAAGACAATACAAAATCTCTACCATAATCATTTTCTCCAGAAATTGTACTTTGGAGTTTGAACTGTTATAAAATGAAAATATCTTCATCACAGTTTTATTTTGGTAAGTATTAGGAAATATTCAGGCACCTGCATTTTTAAATATCTAGTACAATTTCATAATCTAGAATCAGTAATTTATTGATGTTGGCCATATATTCAATTGATTGGCAAATACATATTAGTTTCAATTTTGTACTGCACACTAAGTATAGCCCTGTGATTAGAAATACATCATTTAATCAGGTGCAACTTTCCCAGAAGTTTTCTGATTTTAGAACATTATCTCACTATCATTGTATTATTCCTCTTTCTTAGCACTCAGTTTTCAATTATTTTGCTAGTATTCTGAATTCATTTACAGAGAAATCTGTCTAACATCCATCTATTATAAATAAAGAAGCTACATATGGAAGATTAGATTATTAAATAAGGTATAACGAGAGCCCAGAAGAGGCCACAGAGATCACCAAGTGACTTTACAAAAGTGACACTATAACTCACCCAGGTAGTGGTTCTGCACATGGGAAGCACCTGGAGAGTCTGAGGAAAATGAACATGCATACACAAGGCCATACTCAGAGTAGTAAGAATCACTTTGTATTGGTGGAGGGAGCCTGGAAAATGGTATTTTGTATATCTCCCCAAGTGATTCTTACATGTAGGGTGTGAACCAGTACCCTACACAAACTCTCTCATGAGGACATAATGAGACATATAACAGGTGTTTATTACAGAATTATTTATAATTGCAACAAATTGAAAGTGAGCTAAATATCTACCAATAATTGTGTATTCATTTCTAGACAAAAATTGTGCTCCCCACCCCCCCAAAAAATCTTGGAAACTCAAGTACTTTGATATGACTGGAATGTGGTGTATATGTAGGGAGTGGAGAAATCTGGGGCTGCAAAGATTGGCAGGGGCCTACACATAAGGTGAAGGAAGCTGACCTACTGATAGTCTCTAAATTATTTTTCTCTTTCTGTAGTAGATATTTTAAGTAAGTTATTTATGAAGTATTTCTAGTGCACTGAAACATACATATGTCTACCACCTGGAATTAACAATTTTTTACATTTTACTGTGATGTTATAGCTTTAGATATCCCATACCCCATTCTCCATTCTTCCCTTCTAGAGGTATCCTGAATTAGATATGTATACCATATATGCATTTTAAAGCCTTTATTATATATGCTTTTATCCACAACAAACCTTGCTTTGTTTGAAAAGTCATATAATAGTTTACTTTTGAAATTTGCTTTTTTTCTTAGTAGTTTCCAAGTTTTTTTCCATGTCCATGAACATGTAGCCCAAGTTCATTGTTTTAAATGCTGTGTATTTTTCCATTGTTTGGGTGTACATTAGTTGTTTTATTTATATGCTTATTTTTATAGGTGTATCTCTTGTGTAGAACCATTATGCTAAAATATGGATGTTAAAGTAAAATAGATATGTCACAGGAAATGTAATCTCGAATTTTATTAAATATTGTACATTCTCTTCTAAGTACACTGATAGGGCAGGAAACAATAGTTTGATTTTTTCCTTCTATGTAAGGAGACAACTATTAACAGTTAATTTCTTTCTACTTTCTCTTTTGTTCCTCTTCTGGGGAAACGGAAAAGGATTATTTGGAGACTTTGGAATGAGGAACTGGACACACATAGCCCTGCCACCTTCCTCTTTTGATTGTCTTAGAACTTTCCTTGAATGTGTTCTTTGCTGATTGCTCTTGGTAATGTGGGAAAACTAGGTAAAGGCCACTGGAGAGAATGCCTGCAGTTTGTTTGCATTGTCTATGGCTGACTTTGCCAGTAAGTCTCATCCCAGGATTCAGTAATAGGAAGCCCAATGCAGTCATGCATCTGGGCCATGATCTCCAACCTAGACTTTATTAATAAGGGTAAGATGTTGATCTTTTTTTGTCTGATGACTCCAGGAATATTATTTAATTTAATACTTGGAGGGGAAATGGAATGTTATTTATTATTCCTGAAAATCCAACTTGGTAGTACCTATATATGAGATATTCTCATCCACACTTTATAATACTTCCAAGTTCCCAACATTCTTGCTTGGGCACAGAAGCAGATTTACCATGAAACTAAAGAAAGTTAACAGCTCTGCAGGAATCTTCATCTGAAATGGCCTCCAACCAAACCCATTTTTACAAATTATAGGATTCTGTAAAGTTTTCAAAAATAACTTATTTGTATATTCTTTTTCACAATGAGAACTCTCAAATTTATTCATTTCAACTTTAAAACGAATATGACTTTTGTTAATATAATGTGAATATATTTTTTATTTTGCCAATCTAGGTTGGAAATTATTTCAATATTGAGGTGGTTGTGGTTTTTCAATCCCTGTTTTCTAGGGAGATTTTGTTGTATGTTCATTGCCATTTAGGTACTCTCTTCTATAATTTCCTTGTTTATAACTTCTGAACAACTTATTTTCTCTTTTTAAATTTGGTTGTTAGAGTTAGAGTTTATAAAAATCTTGATGCCAGTCTTATGTCATTTATAATAGTTGAAGTTATCTTTTGCAATCTGAGTTATCTTTTATCAGTGTTTATAAACTCAAATTTATTAATGTTTTTTGTTACATTTTTGTCTCACATAAAATATTCTTTATAAGCCAATATCATTATGGTATTTTCCTATATTTACTTAATTTTCAAGTAAAATTTTATATTTATTCATATATATTTATTTATTTATAAGTTATTTATATAACTTCCACAGAATAGTGTGAAATTTGATGGATTTTTGCAAAGCAAACATACCTCTTCATCATCCAGATAAAAAAAGGGAACATTGTCAAAACCCCTTCCTGTCAGTATTCTTTCCAAAATTAGCTACCATTCTGTTTTCCAATTCAATGGATTAATTTTGTCTGTTTTTAAACATTCTATAAAGGGAATTATTCAATAAGTATTTTTGTGTGACTGTGCCTTGTTGGGAGCCAGTCATGGAGGTCCACTGAGCGTTAGGGATCAGGAAGGGCCATTGACCCCAAGACCACTAGGATGCGTTCGGGAACTATTGACCCCATTTTCTCCCCCTTTCTACTCAGCACTAACCAGATTAAGCTCCTGTGAGCTCAAAACATAAAAACTCTGAGACCGGGACGAACACAAGCTAACTTTAGAAGCTCATTGCTCCCATTCTTCCTCAAACTGCAGATTTGGCTTTCACACAACTTATAATTCAAACTCGTGTCACATCTAAGAGCCTTAGCATTGGTCACAGGCTTCTGGGTCATGATCTTAGGATTTATTGAAGGTGTAAATTGTAGAATATAGTTTTAGAAGACAGCCATTTTGTTGAAAGAATGCGGCTGGGTTACTTGCAGGTAGCCCACTGTGAACTTTGGACTGGGCCACATTCCAAACATTCTGGGATGGGTCACTTTCGTTTGTAAAGTAAATACGTAAGCTTCTATAGAATTGTTTAACTTGGCATAAATCAATCAGTTTAGGTTGAAAAAGGTTTATAGAATATGTCAGTCACGGATTCGGTTATCCATTGTTATGGATTTTAAGATTATCATATGAAAAGGGTTTAAAGGCAATCATTGATTAAGTTTTCATGGATTAAGGTTTCTGGTGGGTGGGGGATGCCCCTCCCACATCTGACTTTGTGTATAAAAGACCCGTTGCAATTCCCAATAACACACACATTGCTTCTTCACTAGACTGGAGTCCAGTCTCTTTCTTTCTCTCTCTCTTTCTTTCTCTCTTCTTCCCCTCAATCGCCAACGCCGTCTCCACTTTTGGGGTACCCTGAACCCGGCTGGAGCTGGCCTCCGGCAGTGCCTGGAACATTTTCTCAACATTAGGTTTGTATTTTTGTAGATTTGTCTATGCCTTTGTAGCAGCAATTTATTTATTTTATCACTCTATAGTATTACATTGTTTGAATAATCAATAATGCACTTGTCTTCTCTATTCTGATGTAAGTCTGGACTCTTTTCAGTTTTTGAATATTATGAATAAGGATGTTATGAATATGCCTTAGCCTATCTTTTGGTATGCGTACATACATGAGTGTCTTGATAAATTTCAAGAGTAAAACTGGTAGGTCAGAGTTTTAGTTTAGGCTTCCAAACAGTTTTCCAAAGCAATCATATTAATTTATACTAATAGGGTATAAAAGTTCTTCAAGGATGAAAGTTTATTATTATGAAAACTTAGTATTTTCTGCCTTTCAGATTTTAACTATGTGTGGTATTTAGTGGTAGACCATTTAAGTTATAACTTGCATCTCCAGATGACATAAAATGGACATTTAAAAACTTTACTGGATATTTTATATCTTTTTTTGGTAAGTTTCTAGATTTTGCTTTTGACTTGCTTTTGAAAATTGAATTGTTTCTCTTTATCTTATTAATTTTCAGGGGTTCTTTATGTTTTCTGGATACAAACATTTTTAAGACTATATGCATTTTCAATGTCTTCTTTCATTGTAGGGCTCCTTTTTGTTTTTTGAACGTTATATTTTTTTAATTGGCAAATAGAAATTGTGTATATTTATGGTATAGCTATGGTGATGTTTTGATACATGTATACATGGTGTGGGCGACAAATCCACGTGATATTTCTGCACACCTGGTGTCAACTTTTATTTCAGACTATCTTTGTAGGAATGTGAAGAAACAACTTGGAAGATTGAGATACTGCCTTCCTCTGGGGCAGAGAGATTTGTTTTCTGACCAGGATAATATTGCATATAATGTTTCCTCCCCAGAAAAAGTTTGGTCATATTTATTGGCAGTCTTTTTAGAAGACTGAGGGTTTCCTTCACTTAGATTCCATTCCTGTAATACATTCTACTGCTTGTACAGGCTTCACTGGATGAAGCACATTGTTCTGTAGGAACAGAGGATCCAGGACTGTTACAATTGTTATTACTCTGTTGCTACTGTGGTGAGTAAAGTACTGTTCTTTTGTCTTTGACCCAGAAAGTTGATGCCTTTTACCACTATTGTTGCAGTTTTGTTTTTACTTTATACATTTTGGGACCATACTATTTAGTATATTTACGTTTTGATTTGAATAACTTCTAAGTTGGTGGACTTGTTAATTGTTTTAAAATGCTCTTCTTTATCTCTTGTAATGCTTGTCATCTTATTGTCTATTTTTAATACTAATATCAGCATATAATTGATTTTTACTTTTTTAATAAAGCATGATCATTTTTGTTTATTTTTAAATTAGTATATTTATTTTGTTCACATTGGACACAGTTATTAATGAATATATATTTAAGTTTTTCATTTTGTTCTTTGCTTTTAGGTTTAAAATTCTTTTTTTAATTCCCTGTTTGTCTTTTCAGTTTATTAAGTTTTTAGTTAGTTATCTTTTTTTCACAGATTCAGTCTGACAATTTTAATCTTTTAATTGGTACACATAGTATAATTTCTCATCAATTTGAGTTTAAATGTACCCTGTTATTTGTTTTGTGCATTTCTACTTGTTTTATATTTTCTTTTTCCTTCTCTTTTCCATTGTTTGTATCAAGTAAGACTAATATTCATCCTCTTACTTATCATATTTTTAGAATATTGTTTGAGTTCATTGGGCTTCCAAACCCAAGAACAGGGACAACAGACACTGGGTACTGCTAAAAGAGGGAGGGAAGGAGTGGGGTTAAGAGATACAAAACCACCTACTGCATAGCATAGCTGCTCATCAGAGTCCAAACTGTGCGTTCACACAATATTTCACTTATGTAGGAAATCCTTGCATGTACTCTATGATTATTAAATAAATAAATAGTACATTCTCTGAGCCATGAAAAAGATAATAATGTCTGCATGTTTACATGAGAAATTACGATGTGTATTGTTGATTTATTAAAGTCTAATTAAGCTCAATAATTTTAATACTTCTTTGACAGTGCAAGGAGATTAAAACACTTTAATTCAATTTTGCTTTTTTGTTATGTTTGTCAGTTACTTCAATTCTTCACAATGTTTAAATGCACACAGGTGTTAGTATTGTTGTTAAATGCAGTTACTATCCATTTAGATATGTCCACATATACCGGGACTGCCAAAAAAATGTATACACATTTTAAGACATGTTAACAGATGTTCGCTGTAATCAGAAGTGTCTGGACATTGATGGTAACCACTTTGAGCATCTCTTGTAATTGTTGAAGTCAAATATGACTTGTATTCATCTTATGGAGTATTACTATTTTAATACAGTGAAAAAACACAATAGTCTAACCAAAAAAGTGAAACAAATGTTAACAAACTATATGGCCCTTACAGATATAATAATAGGATTTAATATTTTCTAGATGAAAAACAGTCATTAATAGACTCTTACTAGTATTATATAATGGCATTTTTTTATTCTTCATAAATTGTTTTCTCAGAAATAAAATATTTCTATTTAAAAAATTCTAATATTTTTAAATTTCTGATTTTAAGCGTGTTACAGCATTCACTTTCAATTTTTGCAACTTCATTCTTGATTTTTATGGTAGTAATTTTATATGGATGATTTTAGCCACTTACCACCAAAGATGATTCATTTTTGTGATAATTTTTAAAAATTTATAAATTTTAGATTTATAGGGTACATGAGCAGATTTGTTGCATTGGTATATTGCATGATGGTGAGGTTTCAGTTTCTATTGAATCCATCACCAAATGTTAGAGTATCCAATAGGTAGTTTTTCAACCCTGGGGCCCTATCTTCTCACCACTTTGAGTCCCCAGTGTCTGTTCTCATCTTTACATCTGTGTATACCCAATGTTTAGCTCCTACTTGTAAGTGAGAACATAATACTTGATTTTCTATTTCTGAGTTAATTCACTTAGAATAATGTGGCCTTCAGCTGCATCCATGTTGCTGCAAAGGACCCAATTTCCTTATTTTTTATGACTGCATAGTAGTTCATGTTTTATATGTACCTAGATTGATTTTAAGTGTTAAGAAAAATATCTTACTAATACTATAAATATTAAGAGCAACTGAGTGCAGAAGTTAAGTGTTAAAGTGTCTCTAGATGTGTAAATTCAGATATCCAATCCTAAAAATATGTGCACATGCTTTTCACTGTTCACATAATTCAAAGAGAGCAAAACACCAACTTAAGGTCATTTCATTCTGATAAAATGATGTCTCTGCATATATCTGCTACGTGGTATCACAACATATATCTACAATCTGTAAAAACTTTAGAATGTTATATAATATTCTAAATAAACTCTAAAAAAGAGAGCAATGTGTGCTACCATTTGTGTGTGTGTTTGGTAGACCTATATAATGATAAAGATAAAGTTGGAACCTATAAAATGTATATTGAAAATTCCCCCTGAATCCCATATCTTTAAAAAAAATATATATATATATATAATGAAGTATACCAGAAAAAATATTTCCTCTTTTAACCCAGAGTATTAACAACATTTAATTAAACAAAGCACCTTTTGGACAAATTTATCTTAAGCTATGTACTTGACAGCAGTAATATTTATAATCGTTCTACCCTCAAAGCATAGGAAAACTCTATTACCTGCTCAATAAATATTTGTTGAAAAAATAAATGATGAATGGGCAGAGAGTATCAAATGATAGTCACCTGTCTTAGAAAACATTATTATTAGAAGGAGGGTTAATACGTTTAACCATTATATAGTAGTGTTTCTGTTAGCTGACCATATCTTAGCCATTTTTTTTTAGTTAGTGATTTGTCAAAGGTAACAACATACTCCTTTATGAAACCTTAATATACAGAAGTGAGCAAAAGTCTTGTTATTCCCAAATACTGATAAAGTGCAAATATATTAAAGAAAAATAAAACCTTTTACTGCATTACTTAACAAAGTATATTATAACACTAACAAAAAATACTGAAGAAACAGTGGAACATCACTGTTATACACAGATATAAAAAGTGGGGCACATTTTTAAGCAAAGTGGCATGCTTAGAAACAGAGGGTGTAACATCATCATTGCTCTTCAATGACAGATTTATCAGAGTAGATAGAGACCAAGCTAAAGTACATTTAAAAAAAAAAACTGTAGAGTGTTTTCCTTATTAGTCTTTTGCCATTTCACAAGAAAAACCAAATCAATAACTTTGATATTCCCATGAACACAAAAATCTGTGTGCCATAGTTACCAAGATTTCAAAGGATATACCTTCTTTACCTGGAGTACAGTGTGAAGAAAATGCATTTTCCTTGCCCAGAGGTCATTTGTCTAATGGGTCCTGCCTATTAATTGTGGAGTGAATTGTGGTGGAATGCACGCAGTAAGTCTATCTGAAGGCCTAGGCTCTGATTCCAACCCATCCCTAAAGCTTTGTGAATTTATAAAACTCAGAAAGGAAGTACATGAACTTTCTTGTAACTTCAACAGTTAAAATTTCAAGGTTCTGCTATCATGATGGATTCTAAATCTATATTAAGATTGTCTTATTTTTTCCCGTTTTTGTTTTAGATTCTGTGGCTACATGTGTATGTTTGTTACATGGACATATTGTGTAGTGGTGGGAGTTGGATCTCAGGTGGTCCATACCCAGAGAGTGAATACTTTATCCAATAGATAATTTCTGAATCCTTGCCTCTCTCTTGCTCTTCCCACTCCATCACCTTCGGTGTCCCCAGTGTCTATTATTTACATGTTTCTGGCTACTTAGCTCCCACATATAAGTGATATGTGGTGTTTGGTCTTCTGTTTCTGAGTCAGCTCTCTTAAGATGATGATCTCCAACTCCATCCATTTGCTGCAAGGACCATTATTTCATTTCTTTTGATATTTGTGCAGTACTCCTTGCATATATATATCACATTTTCTTTATCCAGTCAATTGTTGTTGAGCACTTTTATGAGAGACAGAATAAGTATGTTTTGTGAGTGTGTGCTAATTTTAAATTGACTAGGGATCACCACGGAACTGACATTTTCAGGACACAAATACAAGGAGACTTCCTAAACAATCGTGTTTTGTTCAGAAAGTCCATGCAGATAGAAACTTGCAGTGTTACCTTCAATTTTGCCATTTATCACATCTTTTTTTTTTTTTAATTTTTCTACCTCCAAGAAAAACTTGGGGGCTGCTAACCAGGGATATAACACCCAGAGAAGAACAGAAGAATACAAAGTGCTGCAGCTGGATATTTAATAATGCTTCAATAATAGTTCCTTAAACTTTTTAGATATTTCTAAAGATTTTAAAATAGTATGTATATTAAATAAAACATGATAAATTAAGAACAAAGAGCAATGAATGTATTTAGATATGCTCACAGCAGTTAACAACATAATGTATTGTTAATGTTGGGTGAAATACTGCAAACTACGAAGAAAAATGATAATGTACTTATAAGAAAATCATAATACTAGTTACATTGGCTATATTGGGAAATCACCAGTAATAATAATAAGAAGAAATGTAGAATATAAAAAGAACACCAGAACATTTTCATCACACTTGCAGATAAACTGCTGTATTTTTCTCAAGTTCTTTCTCCTCTGGGCTTAAGGCATGGCTATAAGCAGCATTATAATAGTAGTAAATATAGATTTGAATGTATCTATTCTTTTTTAATGAGGGAAGTGAGGAACAAGGGAAGTAATCATTTAAAATATATTGTTTTAAATAATGTTAAAACTTTAAAACCATGTTCTAAATAAAAATTCAAGCTACATATTAGGTTGTTGATCCAACAAAATGAGAATTATGATGAAAAAAGATTACTATTGCTATTGATTGTATCACTGCACTGTTACTCATCTAACATGACCATTTGTCTGCCTAAGCATTCACATAAACTTTGCAGCTTAACAATTGATATTGATCATGGAAAGACCAATTTAGCTGCAGTGATTGGTACTGACTTCTAAAATAGCTGGAACGTTTGTACTGGTCATGAATATGGTTGATTTGGCCTCTATGCAGCCTTAAAAAAAATGAGCTTATTGGTGTTTTTGAAATAATAGGAGTCCAACTACATCTTTATACTTTGGGGAAAAAAAACTGTTTAAAAATACCATGTAAGTCTAATTTTAAATCAATTTTCACCTTATTCTGCATCAATCTTTTAAAAAATACAGCTTCTAGTCCACAGTGATATTACAATTATCAGTCTAGACTCTCATGAGAATGTTAACATGAGCTGGACTATCAGACACTTTATTTGAGAAATATTAATGTAAGAATATCTCCTGGTATGTATGCGCATTCTTTGCAATATGCATGGTCGGGGACTGGTGGTTCTTTTAGGGGTTACATGGAGGGTGAAAAGGTGTTCTTCATGACAATCTGTGGTGGTGATCCCAAAATAAAATCTTGCCTGAGGTTGAGGCTTTTAAAAATGGATATTATTTTTCTTCTGTCCCTTTTATTCTAAGAAGCCTTTCAGTTGGGATAGAATAAGTTAGAAAATGGGGTAGGTAACTAACTTAATTGTGGAAAAATATAATAGAAAAGAATGTTTAAAAAAAAAAGCCAGAGGAATCTAAGGCTAAAGATCCCATGTGGTTTCTTTCTTTTTTCTTTAAAAGATGTGGGGTACACTTCAGGATTAGGTAGACAAGTGGTCACTGTACAGGTAAAGTTTGGGCTTCCCTTTGGTCCTCACTTCACCTGGTTTCAGATCAGGTACCCTTATTGATTTTATGTGATCCTCCCTGCCACCACCCAGGCAGCATCCTGCTACTGCCAACCCCTTTCTTATAGTATTACGACAAATGTTCAGGGTCCTCTTATGAGTGAAAACATGTGGTACTCATCTCTTTGTTTCTGTAATAGATGGATCACCAAGAAGATGCCATCATATCAACATCATTAGAAGTAAAAAAGTCATCATTTCTGTAAAATTTTTAGAATATTCTGAAATATTAAAAACTTTCTCTTCAGTTTCACAATAGTGTTTAACTGTAGCAATTTTAGAAACAATAAGGTGGTGCTGAAGGCTGTTTGGAAATTATATACAACTTTACAGCCTTGATTAGAGGAAGAGCAGCTTTGATGTATAGGGAAATAACAAAACTCAAACTCTGTAGTTTTAGGAGATGAAGGTGAGAATAATATTACGATCTGTCCTGCAGACCAAAGACATACAAAAATTCTGGAAAGAAAAGAGGAAGGATATAACAAAATACAAATCAACACAAAACAAAGAATTCATCAGCAGTGAAATTGCAAAGTGAAAAGATAGCAAATCACAACCTTAAGAAAATGTTGCCAGATAGCAAATGCTTTAGATAATTTGATGAAGAGACTTGGAACTGATTTATACTTTCAATTTCTGGGAAAGTATTTTTGGTTTTTTAGGAAGAATACTGAGGAGCGTTTGGCATATTCTATCAGCATTACCTGTTTTGGAAGAATTAATGAAGGATACATGTGTAGATTATGGAATAAATGTAATATTCTTCTCCCACCATAAATAAACAGTACTTGATGTTTTTTGCTTTTTTTTTTTGAGTTGGAGTCTCACTCTCTCACCCAGACTGGAGTGCAGCGGCCGCTCCCGCCCACCGCAGCCTCGACCTGCTGCGCTCCAGTGATCCTTCCGCCTCAGCCTTCCGAGTAGCCAGAATTACAGGCGCGTGTTACCACGCCCAGCTAATTTTCTGATTTATTGTAGAGATGAGGTCTCGCTGCCCAGGCGGGTCTCGAACCCGTGGGCTCAGGCAATCCACTCACCTCAGCCTCCCAAAGGCAGTGGGAATCTTAAATAATATTCCTAAATGTTGACATATACATGGTAGTCACATAACAAATATGTGCTGAATTAATTAAATAAATAATATTTCAATTCAAGACCTGTTTATATTTCAACAGTAACTCCACTTCAGGGGTAAAATTTCCTGCACATATAACCAATTAATTAATCAAAGCTTATCTGTTGGGGGTGAGTGAGAAGTTCAAATATTCAGTCAAGTCAATGCTCAATTCTGAATCTTGGTCTATGTGTTTATCTAACATCATCTCTGCTTGGCATTTTGCTTTTTTATGGCAACAATGATTATAAGAACACAAATTATTCCAGGGTAAATAAATAAGACAAAGTTTATGTACACAGCATTAAAATTGCAATGTTTGATAAACTATCTCAATAATTTAGTAGTAATCACTTGTGTATTTTTATTGGTTAAGCCATAAATCACTCCATCAAATTTTATTCTTTGATATTTAACTAGCAGATTATACATTATTAAAATGGATAATGTAAGTGTCTCATAAGTTTTTTCTTCTCTTTGTAATTATTTGTGAAGAATTATTTTCATTTTAAATTCAAAACTGCTTCACTTTGGCTTTTTTATCTACTGACATTTTAATAACACTAACATCATACTTGCCACAACATAGAAATCATCAGAAAAATACACCATGTTTCATAATGAGAAAATGGACAAAACAAAACAAAACAAAATTAGAATGTAAGAAACATGAAAAGCAGACCAGTTGAATCATTTTAGTACAGCTGCCATGAAATGCTGAACAGAGAAAGCTCCTTCAGAGGGAGATTTAGACTTTATTTCATCTCATCTTTTACTTTATTATATATTTTCCAACAACAGATGGATTAGAACTTGCTGTGTCTCCATGCATGAATGTTTTATATAGGTGTGTGATGCTCATTTTGGCTAGGTACAACTGCCCACTTTTTATTTCACTTGCCCAGTGTTCTTTAAAGTGACTTTTAAGATTGACACTTAGGTTGTCATGTTCTTGCCTATAATCAAATCTGGAGTTATGAAAAGAAAAAAATTCTCTCTTTGAAATTCAGTCTAGCTCTTGAACTCACTGTCTGAAGACTTGTGGTTACCAGAAAGTTGAGTGTTGGAAATCTTGCTTTTTAGTGTTTAAATTTAAAGTATTAACTCTGAAAAGAACCAGTATCATCTCTTCACAAAAATGAAGCTGCTGGAACAATATCCAGTGATTTTTTTCCCTACTGGATGTACAGTTTTATGGTTTCAAGTGTGGTAACAGTTGTAGTGACAGTTGTATTTCCAGAAAGACATATTTTAGGCTAATTTCCTTCCAAATATCTTTTATAATATATATATATTTGAGTTGGAGTCTCACTCTGTCACCTAGACTGGAGTGCAGTGGCTGCTCCCAGCCACCGCAGCCTCGACCTGCTGGGCTCCGGCAATCCTTCCTCCTCAGCCTTCCGAGTAGCCGGAATTACAGGCATGCGCTACCATGCCCAGCTGAGTTTCTTTTTTTTATTTATTGTAGAGATGAGGTCTCGCTGCCCAGGTGGGTCTCGAACCCACGGGCTCAGACAATCCACTCACCTCAGCCTCCCAAAGTCGCGGGATTACAGGCTGAGCCACCGAGCCTGGTTTATAATATTTATTTATTTAGGGAGTTGTTGGGTGGTGGTGTTGCTTTTGATGCTTTGTGACAGAGGTGTATCTTATCGTTTTTTTAAAATATAAAATTAAAACATAATCTGCTCCAAATAGGCATCTTAGCTTCTACATTTGGAAACTTTTACTTATTAAAAAAAAGATTTGATTTTTTACTTTTAGAACATAAACAGTTTACAGAGCTTAGAAGAAATACACCAGAATTGCAACTCAAATGTAGCTTTAAAAAATTAGATGACAAATATCTTTTTTTCATTATTATTATTATATTATTATTTTAAATGCAACAATAGGAAAATATTGTGGACATAAGTTTTTGTAGTTAAGAAAATGAAATCTAATTTTTTTTTCCTATCTCTACTCCATGCTATTCTTTTCCTTTTTTTTTTTTTTTTGCAGTGTCTCGTTCTCTCCCAGGCTGGGTTCAGTGGTACTGAAATATCTATCTGCAAAACCTATAATACCCTGTAATAGCTTGCTTAACATAAGTAACTCCATTTTGTAACAAATCTTCCATCTTAACCTAGAAATAACCCCCTTATGTAATTTTCCCATAATCACACCACACACCCACATTCTTGTACCCCTCAATGCTTGGAAACCGCTAGTTGCAAAATCTGTAACTACCTGTACCCTTTTGCAACCAAGTATTGTGCCAAGAAAATATAAATCAAACTGTACAGCTTATATAATTTCTGCTTTTATATACCCCCTGCTACCTGTTCAAGGCCTAGAGCTTTTATGGCAATAGCCTCTCTCGATCATCACCTTCAATAAAGGGATCAGAATCTGACTCTCTGCATGTTGGCATCTCCTTTCTTGCACTCCGGTCACAACAGCGCAATCACTGCTAACTGCTGCCTTGACCTCAGCCTCCCAAGCAGCTGGTACTATAGGCATGTGCCACCTTATCCAGCTAATTTTTTAATTTTTTTTTTTTTTTTGTGGAGACGAGGTCTCACTATGTTGCTTAGGCTAGTCTTGAACCCCTGGGCTCAGGCAATCTTCTTGACTTCCCAAAGTGCTGGGATTACTGGTGAAAACCAGTGCTCCCAGCAAATCTTAAAGTTTGTCTCTCTACTCACTTTATTTTTATCAAGTTATAATGCTTGCTTTTATTATTATTATATGCTCATTAGTTTCTTTTGGGTACATCATTTTTATTGTCTTAAAATCTTTCTGTTATCTTTTGTTCCTTTTTTTTTGGAAATGTGGTCTTCTAAAGGAATTTATCAATGGTTATGAAAATGTTAATTTTCTCTAATTTTTCTAATTGTATCACAATTTGAGAAATCAAGAGATAACTGAGTGTGATTTTATATATGTAATTTATTGATAGAGAGGAATGGTCATTACTGAGATAGGCAAATAAAATAGCTAAGGAAAAAGTCAAGTTTAGAATTTGAATAAGATTGCTAAAATAAAAGTTTTAGTCTACTGTCTAAATTATAACTACTATGGTTTTAATTTTTGCTATTTTTATTCATCTCTTTATTTCCCAACTTCCTTCTCCATCTCTTTTTTAAGATACTGGGCCTCTCTCTGTTTCTCAGATTGAAGAGCAGTGGTATGACACTAGCTCATTAGAGCTTCGGACTGCTGGCTTCAAGTGATCTTCTTGCCTTATCTTCAGAGTAGCTAGTATTCACAGGAGCAAGCCATGGCTTCAAGCTCATCTTTTTTGGTAGCAAGTAACTCATCTACTAGAATAAACTGTGGCTTTTAAAATTTATTTTTATTTTTTGTAGAGGCAGAATTTCTATATATTGCCTAGACTGGTCTCAAACAATTCTCCATCCTCAGTTGTCAAAGTGCTGGGATTATAGGTGGGAGCTACCATACTTGGGCTACTAGAAGAGTCTATTAGTAGAACAGAGGAAAATAATTTTGTGACTTTGGCGTGTGTTGAATTCACTGCTGTTCTAATACTGACAATATCTACAGTAATTTTGAGTCCTCAAATATTTTGATTTCTATATATGCATCACTGTAATGGAAAATATAATAAAATTCTGCTCAAGCCCATAATCCCAGCACTTTGGGAGGCTGAGGCCAAAGGAATGCCTGAGCCAAGGGGTTCTAGACCAGCTTGGGCAACTTGATGAGACCTTATCTCTACAATAAGTCCAAAAATTAGCCGTGCGTGGTGATGCACACCTGTAGTTCCAGCTACTTGGAAGGTTGAGGCAGAAGGATCGCCAGAACACAGCAGATCAGGGCTGTAGTGGCCATGAGCCTGCCACTGCATTCCAGTCTGGGTGACAGAGCGAGACTCCGACTCAAAAAAAAATATATCTGCTAGTTGGAAATCTGTGTTAGCTTGGTGCACTAATGCAACCATTAGCAATTTCCACTAAAATATGTATGTATGTGCACTTATACACATACACATAGATTTAGTCACCAAATGTAATACTGGGAACTAAGATGGAAAAATAACCTATTGTCAGAGACTGAGAAAAATTTATGGGGCCCATTTTATGGGGCCCAGGAAATTAGTCTGAGAAGCTCATGCCCCGGTATATTTACACTCTTCATAATACAGCAGAAACAATTGAAATGTTATTCCTTATTTTCCTCACTATGTTACATAACTCAGAGATCCATCATATATATAACCATAAATATTTTTAGCTGTACTTTATATTAAATGCTATTTTTATCAATTATTAAATTGTTTTATACAGTCTATTGATAAACTTTATAGTTTGTTTAAATGTTGTTATGCTGCTGCCTACATTGTTGTTATATTGTGACTTATCTATTAGTGTACACATTTCGGCAGACCCTTCCTAAGGTCACGTCCTTATATAGTTCCCTCCCTTTGAATGTGGGTAGAATCTGGAACTTGATTTCAACCAATAAAATATGGCAGAGGTAGTGGGATGCCCATTCCCTGATTACATTACTTTATGTGACAAATATCACTCCCTTGATTATGTTATACTATATATGATTTTATCTTAACCTTATACCCAGGAAGACACATTCTCCCACTCATCTTTACTGACCACCTGTCAGGAAGTTGTGGGTGTCTACACAACCTGAAAGTAGCCTTCATCAGACAGTCAGTGAGAAACTGGGTACTTCAATCAGTCAATAAAAAGGAAATGAATTCTATCAACAACCTAAATGAACTTGGAAGCAGATCTTCCTAAGTCAAACCTCCAGATGAAAAGGTAGCTTTGCTGAAAGCTTGATTATAGGTTTACAAGATCCTGAGGAGGATTCTGCTAAGTCAAGCCCAGAATTCTAAACAAATAAGATCTGAGACAATAAATTTGTATTTGCTCCATTAAGTTGTTAAATCTCTGGTAATTTTTTGTGTAGTAATAGAAACTAACAAAGATATCTATGCATCCAATTTTCTGGGTAGAGTGTAATTCCAGATAGTTTTCCAGATGTTTTTGAGAATTATTTTGATAAATTTCCATAAATATTTGAAAATCCTGATAGAGATCACATTAAAGGTATAAATTATTTTTCAGTGAATGTACATTTTTGCATAAATATTTAGTTTTTAAAAAATCTCAAACTATATTCTCTTGCTTCTGATGATTTTTTTTTATCAAAAATATATTTTGTTCTTGATCCAGATAATTGTGTTATGCTTACAAATTAATGTATTGGTGTTATTGATAAATTATTCATAATTATTAACATTAATCATTATATTCCTACACAATGAGTCCAAAAAGTCATATATTGTATTATTCTTGAAATATAAAGTCAAAATCAATTTACTCATATCTTATTTTATTATTTCTATAGTTATTTTAAGAATAATATTGGTATGTATTATCATTTTATGTACTTGGAGAATTTTGGTGCCTTTTGAATTGAATTGGTAAACATCTCACCATTTTTAAAACCAAGGCACAGTTAATGTAGCATGAGAATTAATTTTGAAGGATTTACTAAACTATCAACTTTACATTATCTAATTCCATTGCTTTGATTGAAAAAATTTAACTTTCTCTATTCCTTTTACTTTTTGGTCTGTTTTCCTGAATACATTTGATTGATTACTATTTATTAAAAAATATTTGCTTCATGGAGAATGTTAATAGATATTAATTTCAATCATCAATAATTCATTAAAAAATCTTCTCCGTATCTGAGAATATATTGCCATCTTCATTTCTAATTTATATATTTTGGCATTCTTTTTTCATTTGAACATATTGCCCTAGATTTCTTTCTTTGTGTGTGTGTGTGTGTTTGTGTGTGTGTATGAATTTAAGAAGCAGAGCAGGGACTAGCTTATAGCCCTTTCTTTTCATTTCTTGTTTTCTAATTTATCTCTATTAATAGCTTCTTGTTTGCATGTTTGTTTATAATGACTAATTTCATTTATTATCTCTACTTAATATTAAGAATGCTTATGTCATTGATTAAAAGAATTACACTAAATTTAAGGTAACTTTCATTAATCTCAAGTTTTATGCATTTTGTATTTCAAACATAATGTTTACTTATTGTAAATTGTAATTGATAATGCTAATATATCATAGATGCAAATTTCTTTTAATAGATTTACTTTGGAATGTCACGAACCATTTATATCACCCTGTAGATATCATGTTTTTACAGAACTTTTTGTTCCTATTTGAGTTTTAATTGCATATTCTTTTTCTAATTGATACTCTGACATATTGTTAACTTGTGCTTTGACTCTCTATTTTTTTTTTGAATGAGTTTTCTTTAGTCATGTTTTGGTATTTTTGTAATGTTTCTTTTATTTCTTTGAGAATGACTTCAAGTTGTATTTCATACAAGTTACATTTTAACGTGATTTGTTTTTCTTCCTTTCATATTTCTTCTGATATTTTGTACTACTGCTGCCATTAAATATTAGTCTCTCGAAGTGGAAGCAAATCATTATTAATCACAGAGAGAAAAGACCAAGGAATGAGCTTAACTTTTTTTCTCCTAGTAACATACTGATTCCAAAATAAATGGAAGTTACAAAAGACAAGCAGAGTTTTTGACTGACACATGGAACTAGACTGGGAAGATTTTGAACTTAGGGTCAACTGAGGAGGAGGAATCCTGACATCACAAGGCTTTCTGTTGGCAGCATAAAACAATCATCCAAGTGAATAAGAGTAAATGAGAAATAGATCATCTTTCACTTGTACTAAAACACAGCTTTGTTTTATGTCAACTCTTGATTGAATTAAGAGCTTCTGAGTTCACTAGGGCCCCAAGAACTTAATCACTCTCTGGAATTTAGCATTAGCAACTGAATTTTAACAGATAGACTATAACCCAATAATTCCATAATAAATAAATATAAACAGAGGAAGAAACAGAAAAGAATGGTCATTGCAGCATTATTTGTAATATCTCTAGAAAAACATGTCTATGAAGAATATAAATCACAAATATATTGTGATATATTTCTTCAGTGGAATATTATACAGTAAGGAAACAAATGGAAGATGATGCTGACAAAAGAAAGTCAAACCAGGAATGCATTTCAGATGTTTACATTCTCTTCAAGGTCAAGTGCAGGTGCTAAACTCTATTGTTACAAGTTGGGATGGCATTTCTATTTGGGGAGTGAGAGGATAATAGGAAGGGTCACCATCTGGGTGGTGGTTACATGGATGTTTGCTTTTTGATAATTACTAAGTTGTGCATCCATATTTTGTGCCCTTACTATATGTGTTTTTTGTGCCACAATAAAAAAGTAATAATGAAAAATAATACTGCAATTTTGATACATTTGCTATGTAATAAGTTGAAATATTTTACTTATTTTACAAATGAGAAAATTAGAACTGAGAAATATTAAATTATTTGTTTAGTGGTCAATATGAAATAGTTAATACTCAATAGTATTATAATATATTCTATAATATATGCTATAATATATTATAGTATCATAATATATTCCCAATATAATCTCAAATGAAGACTGCAGTGTGATTTTCTATATTGAAGGAAGAAGAAAGCTTAAAATCAGAACTAACTTCTAGCTCCAACCTAGAAGAGAGTTTAGAAATATAGTTCCTGGGCTCCATATTTCTCTCTGTTGCTAAATTTTACACACACACACACACACACACACACACACACACACAAACATACACTGGGCAATGTCTCTTCTCACTCTGAAATAGTAGAGGGCATAAGCAGATGTTGTGGAAGTATTAGTATTTTCTATTTACAGAAATTTCTGCATTTCTTGTCCAGAGCAGCCTACTCTATCTTTGGATAAGTTTGTCTTTGCAACTGTAATTCTGTTGTTAGGTATTTAGCTGCAAGGGCTCTAGATTCAAATTCCTTGAGTTCAAATCCCAGATGCAATTCTTTTTTTTTTTTTTTTGAGTTGGAATCTCACTCTGTCGCCCAGACTGGAGTGCAGTGGCCCCTCCCGGCCACCGCAGCCTCGACTTGCTGGGCTCCGGCGATCCTTCGGCCTCAACCTTCCGAGTAGCCGGAATTACAGGCATGTGCTACCACGCCCAGCTAATTTTTTGATTTATTGTAGAGATGAGGTCTCGCCTGCCCAGGCGGGTCTCAAACCCTCAGGCTCAGGCAATCCACTCACCTCAGCCTCCCAAAGGCGCAGGATTACAGGCTGAGCCACCGAGCCCGGCCTTTTAAAAAAATTTTTTTAATTATTATGGATATATAATAGTTGTACTAATTTATGGGGTACATGTGACATTTTAATGTAAGCATACAATGTGTAATGATCAAATAAGGATAATTAAAATATACACCAATTCAAGCATTTATCATTTTTTCCTGTGAAGGACATTCCAATTCAACTTTTTCAGTTACTTTGAATTATGTAATGTATTATTGTTAACTATAGTTGCCCTATTGTGCTACTGAACACTAGATCTTATTCCTCTTAAATAACTGCATTTTTGTATCCATTCACTATCCCCTCTTTAGCCTACCCCCTTTTTACTACTCCCAGCATGTGGTAACAATTGTTCTACTTTCTATCATTGAGAGTCCAATTGTTTTTAGCTCCCACGTATAAGTGAGAACATGGGATATTTGTTGTTTTGTGCCTGGCTTATGTCATTTGACATATTGTCCTTGAGTTCCATCTATGTTGTTGCTAATACCAGGATTTCATTCGTTTTTCTGACTGAATAATATGCCATTGTGTATATATACCACATATTGATGGACACACAGTTTGATTTTATATCTTGGCTATTGTGAATAGTGTTGCAGTAAACATTGGGAGCACAGACAATCTCTTCAATATCCTGCGTTCCCTTTTTTTGGGATATATATTCAGAAATGGGATTGTTGGATCATATAGTAGTTATATTGATACTTTTTTGAGGAACCTCCATACTGTTCTCCATAGTGGCTGTACTAATTTACATTCCCATTAGCAGCATACAAAGGTTAACTTTCTTCGTATCATCACCAGCATCTGTTACTCTATCTTCTTGATAAAAGCTATGTTTGCTGGGGTGAGATGATATCTTATTGTAGTTTTGATTTGTATTGTTCTGATGTTTAGTTATATTAAGTACTTTTTTTCCATAAAGCCATTTATATGTCTTTTTTTTTTTAAAGAAATGTCCATTCAGATCTTTTACTCATTTAAAAAAAAAACAGATGATCTGTTTCTTTCCTCCTGAGCAATTTGTATAGTCTGGTTATTAATCCCTTGTCAGATGGGTAGTTTGCAAGTATTTTCTCTAATTCTGATTCTGTGGGTTGGTTCTTTACCTCGCTGATTATTTCCTTTGCTGTGCAGAAGCTTTCAAGCTTGATGTGTTTCCAGTTGTTCATTCTTGCTTTGGTTGCATATGCTTGTGAGGTTTCACTCAAGAAATCTTTGCCCAGACCAATGTCTGGGAATATTTCCCCAGTGTGTTCTTCTAGGAGTTTTATAGTTTCAAGTATTACATTTAAATATTTAATCAATTTTAATTAGATTTTTTACATATGGTGAGCAATGGGATCTTGCTTCAATTCGTATTTTCTGAATACGAATATTCAATTTTCCCACCATCATATCTTAAAGAGACTGTCCTTTTGCCCATGTCCTCAGTCCCTTTGATGAATATGAGTTGACTATAAATGCATGAATTTATTTCTGAGTTCTGTTTTCTGTTCCATTGATCTATGTGTCTGTTTTTGTGCCAGTTACCATGTTGCTTTGGTTACTATAGCCCTATAGTATAATTTAAAGTCAGGTAATATAATGCCTCCAGCTTTATTCTTTTTGCTTAGGATGGCTTTTGCAATTCTGGGTCTTATGTGATTCCATATAAATTTTAGGAATTTTTTTCAATTTCTGGGAAGAATTTCACTGACATTTTGATACATACTTCATTGAATTTGTAGATTTCTTTGGGGAGTATAAACTCTTTAAAATATTGATCCTTCCAATCTATGAAAGTGGAACAACTTTCTTTTTGTGTGTGTGCTCTCTTCAGTTTCTGACATCAATGTTTTTTCATTTTTGTTGTAGAAATCTTTAATTTCTTTAGTTAAGTTTATTCCTAGCTATTGTTTTTTATTTGTAGCCAATGTAAGTGGGATTACATTCTTGGTTACTTTTTCAAATATGTTGCTGGGATATATGATTTTTGAATGCCGATTTTGTATCCCACAACCTTACTGAATCTGCTTATGTTAAAATAGTTTTTTTTTTGTGTGTGTGTGGCATAATTAGGTTTTTCTAATTATAATGCATCATCTGGAAACACAGATATTTTAACTCTTTTCTTTTCAATTTGCATGCACTTTATTTTTTTTTCTCTTTAGTCTAATTGCTCTGGATAGGTTTTCATAAACGCCGAGTTAAAGAGGTGAAAGTGGGCCTCCTAAACTTTTTCCGGATCTTAGAGAAAAGTTTCAGTTTCTCCCTGTTTGGTATGATACTAGTCATGGACTTGTAATATATAGCTTTTATCATGTTGAGTTATGTTCCTTCTATACCCAGCTTATTGAGCATTTTAATCATGAAGAGATGTTGAACTGTATCTTACGCTATTTTTGGCATTAATTGAAATGACCATATGGTGTTTTTCCTTCATTCTATTGATATGATGTATCTTATTTATTTATTTGTTTGTTTATTTATTTATTTAGAGTTGGAGTCTCACTCTGTTGCCCAGACTGGAGTGCAGTGGCCGCTCCCGGCCACCGCAGCCTCGACCTGCTGGGCTCCAGCGATCCTTCCGCCTCAGCCTTCCGAGTAGCCGGAATTACAGGCGCATGCTACCACGCCCGGCTAATTTTTTTGATTTTATTGTAGAGATGAGGTCTCGCCTGCTCAGGCGGGTCTCGAACCCTCAGGCTCAGGCAATCCACTCACCTCAGCCTCCCAAAGGCAGGGGATTACAGGCTAAGCCACCGAGCCTGGCATATCATATTTATTGATTTGCATATGTTGAACCATCTATGCATTACTGGGATGAAACCCTCTTGACCAGATCTAATTCTTACTAGTTGTTTGACCTTGAACAAATTGCATAACTTCACTATGCTTCAGTTTCTTCATTGCAAAAATGGGTTTATTAGTTGTATGTGCCGCATAAGGTTGTTATGAGGCTTAAAATAGTTATATAGTCATGCAACATATAACAATGTTTCCATCAACGACTGGCTACATATACAACCACATTTTAATATCAAAATGGAGCCAAAAATTCCTATTGCCTGGTAATATCATAGCTGTGAATTGCCTACAGTGTTTAATATGGCAACATGCTGTCCTGGTTTTTAGCCTAGGAGCAATGGACTGCATCATATAACCTAGATGTGTAGTAGGCTATGTAGTCTAGGTTTGTGTAAGTATGTTCCCATAGCAATGAAATTGCCTAAAAATATATTTCTCAGATTGTATTTCCATTGCTACGTGATGCATGACTGTATATTTGATGTGTTTAGAGGAGTGCCTGGTATATACTAGACAACATTTGTGTATTAGCTGTTTATAATAATTAACTGCTATTATTATTATTATTAAACCTATTTACCTTTTAGATTCTCCTCTTTGACCGAAAATGACTTACCAGTCACTTTGTAGAAATCTTAGGAGTCCTCATGAGACACAGTTTCTTTTGTAGTTTTATCTATGAATTTGTTATTTCTTTTGATTCTTATTCCAATGTCAACATGTCAAACTATGAATATTCATTTCAGCCTTATTTTTCACCTCAGCTTCTTATTTGGCACTTAATGTGGAGAGAAAGAATGGCTTAATGGAAGTAGAAAGGAAATATCCAGAATTCACATTTCATGTAATTAAAATCAGTAGAAATATTATAGTTAATAATAAAGTCTTTAGCCTATCAAATAGGATTAAACTATATATACGTTTACACTATATAGTACTGATACATATATATAATTTATTAAGGAAACTGTCATATATGTGTGTGTATATATTATATATATGTAATAGATATACATATATACACACATTCTATATATAGATCTTCAGATTGGAGTCCATGAATCTCGGCATGTACCTGAATTGCCTTCATTTAGTATCTGTCTACTCTCTCCTAATAATTCCTTTCCACTACTTTCCTATCATGTTGAATAGGGAAAAACTGATTATTATATAGGGAAAAACTGATCATGTTGAATAGGGAAAAACTGATTATTTTCTTTAAGATCTAGAACAAGTCAAGGAGGCCCACTATCACCACTTTAACTCAGTATATGCTAAAAGGTCTAGCCTGAGCAATTAGACAAGAGAAAGAAATAAAGCGCATCCAAATTGAAAAGGAAAAAATTAAATTATCTGTTTTTTCAGATAATGTAATCTTATAATTAAAAAAACCAATGACTCTACCAAAAACTATTAGAACTGATAAACACATTCAGTAAGGTTGCATGATACAAAATCTGGAAAAAAAATATATATATATATTTCTTCAGATCTTCAGATTGAGGTCTATGAAATCTCAGCATGTACCTGGGTTGGCTTTATTTGGTACCTGTGCAGTCCCTCCTAATAATTTCTTTCAACTAGCATTTCTAAATCTTTTTCATTTGTTTTTGTAGTCTGCTCACCATACACCTAGTGTGATTGAGACAGTCCGTATTTTTATTTATTGTCCTGCTATTAGTAAGAGACCCTTTTTGCTCTCAAAACTGTCCAAGTTGGACAATATTCACTGAAGTCAAAGGCAACTCTTCAGATCATTTACCTCCAACTTATTCAAAACACTGGGAAAGAACAACAGAGTTTTATTATATTTCTCTTTGCTGGTTGATTGTTTTTATATTTACTTTTGTTTTTCTTATAATCTTTGAGAAAATGCTGTTTTCCTATCTCACCGTAATCCTACCTCTAGTTTTAGAGATATGTGCGTATTTTAAAATATATTCACAAATGTTGGCGATATTTGGTTCTGATTTGGATGCTGTTCAATTCATACAATATTCTTGAAATAGTTTTGCAAATATTTTTTCTTGGAAACCAATGATTGAGATTTGATGCTGTCACTTCACAGTTTGATATTTATAGATATATATCTATGAACTTTAAGAATTAGAATATTTAATTTTTGATGTAGTTGGTTTATTTGTTACATATTTTAAAATTAATTTGTAACGATGAACTGAATCATATTTTAAGATAAATGTGATTGATCATTGAAGGACTAACTTCATGGATTTTGTGATATTGTCATAGAAAATATTAAATACAAGTCTTTTCTATCTGAAAAACTATAGCACTCAATAATTATTAAAACAGAAGTTTCTGAGGTAACAATATAAAACAGGTCAGAAGTTTCATTAACAAATATGTCAATTTTATGACAAGTTACTTTAATATTTAGAAATAAGACAAACAAAGATTGAATAAATGCCACTGGAATATATATATAAAATCTTAGCAATGCTGAAACTTAAAAAATAAAATGAAACCAGTACTAACAACAAATAATAGAAAATGCATTTGATTTTGTAGCTAATGATCTTTTTGAACACTTGCAGAATTGATTTTGGGCCAAGATGAGTTATTTTCCCTATTTTATAACTTGAAATGACTTCATCAGTTAGCTATCTAATGATCGGTAAGTATTTCATAAGATGCATTCAAAAATAGTAAAGCTTATGAATATATCATAACCAGTAGTGGAGTATATAGTCCAAAACACAGCTGTCTCAGCTTTCATGCCCAGTTCTTATAGTGATATGAAATGTGTAGATTCTACTTCCTAAATAGTGATTAGGGTGCATCTAAAACTTAGGCACCAGTTGAAGAAACTGCAACAAATAGATAGTGAGAAAATTGAACATCAGAAATGTTAAAATAAAAGAATATACCAACGAATATTTTAGACCAGCAATACTTACAGATAGGATATTAAATAGGTGCTATATTCTCTACCTAGTTACCCATTCCACTAGACAAGAATCAAAATGACAGAAGGAGGAGAAGAATCTATATTTGAACCTAAAATATACAGCCCAGGAGAACATCCTGTCAAATATAAGATGACAGATAATTTCTCTTCCACCAAGTGAATGTAGTAATGAGTTTAAATCTGACCGAAATAGGACTGTATCCCAAAATAGTTATAAAATCTGTAGCAAAAAAATGGGGGCAGCAATAATATTTTATACTTGTTATATGAGAAAAAATTAGATCTACAATGTTATAGTAATGAACTACTAACTCTTTCTCTTATTTCTAAAGTATTAATTTTATTAAAATATATTCTGTAGACTTATGTCTCCACATAAGACAGAAAAATTCTAAAAAGAAGCACCAAATAATAACCTTAATTTTTTGTTTGCATATGTGAACTAGATATAACCACTTAAAATTCTTTCTGTTTGAAACTGTTAAAATTTTTATATGTTTCTAAAGAAAGGGCACTCTCAATGTAGATGGGCCTATGCAGTTACCATCTATAAGAGATGCCTTTTGAATTTTTAAAACCTTATATTCCCATATATTTAGTAGAATCTTCATGATAATTTTCATTTGGGACAATCAGCATTATGTACCTACTGTTAGGATTTTGCATAAATCTTTATAAAAACATTTTTTCCTTAAGTAACGTGTCCACATTCTTGGGTGAGTCACATTAGTCATAACATCTTAGGTATACAAATAATTCTAGATGATTTTTCTTTGGTATTAACCCAATTTTTTTCACTAGGCATTTAGTTGAGCTCTTATCCAGAAAGAACAAAGGGAATGTCTCTCTTCTTCCATTTGCATCCTGTTCTTTAATTGTGCTGGTTCTACTCATCCTCATCTTTCACTATTGTGTTAATCGGTGCCCAATCATCTTGGAATGATCCTATCTTTACATTAGATTTGATAGATTAGCTATGGAGTTCTCAGTGTCTGAGACTGTAATTGCTCAATATTTTAAAAACTGGATTTTAGAGTATTTATCAGTTGTATACACACAGATACATACAAACATAAAAACGGCCCTGTATATATACATATATATGCTATATGTATGTAGGTATATATATATATATGTATATATGACAATATACATATATATGTATGTATTATATATGTGTATATATATATATATATATATATATATATATGACAATAGCTCATCCTTTCTATTTACTTTGTAAAAAAAAACTCGTGAAAAATGCTGGAGGTTAGGAAGATGCAAGCTGTCAACCAACATGTGCATTTTAATTATGTTTTGCAGCTGCTTGAGAATATATTCATCGCTAGGCTTCATCATTTTGTAAGGGCTAACTCATTTGGCATTTTTTGCATAGAAGACAATTTTGGACTTGAGTAATGTTTAAAGGGTCTTCACCTATTATTAAAAATAAACAAGAGTAATAAAATTCAATGCATGCTACAGTTGCTTCCTGTGTCAAGTTATAAGCATCTTTTTAATGTTGCAGCATGTGACATTAAAAACTTATTGACATTTAGAAATCAAATGAAGTAAGGGTCTCTCTACTCTCTGTGCTTCATACATTTACCATAATTAATCCTTGGAAGGAAAATTGGTCAATAATGATCAGAAAAAGAGTGAATCAACTGTCACTTTGTTTAATATATGCTCACTAATTACAAAAGGCATTAATTGTATATCTAATATATGGCAAGATTTATTCATGCATTATTTCTTATCCCAATAACACTTTTGCAAGATTTTTATTCATGTTTTATGTATAAGGGAACTGAGGGTCAGAGTGATTAAATGACTTCATTCAGTATATTTTGATTAAGTAGTTTGTATCAGGCATGTTGCTAGGTACTTGGGTATATGGTAGTAAAATGAACAAGCACAGCCTTTGCTCTTGTAGAGCTTAAAAGCCAATATAGTGTTTCACAGTATCAACAAGTCTGAGTTCACACTCTAGCCTTGCCCTTTTCTAACTAGCCATTTGCTAGTTACATGCCATTTTCTAGCTCTATGCAGATGACCATGTTTTTAAAGTGTGATAACTATCAATTTATGCCTTCTGAAAAATGAGTATTGCTTTATAAATTTCTGTGCAGATTGACTGAGTTAATAAGTGGCATTTTCTTAAGCAAGTGACTGGCACACAGTGCTTAATTTAAAAAGAAAATTGTGTTAATGTATCTTATAAAATTTTACACAGTTCCTGAGACCTTGGAATCTATATTATTGCCTAGTTCTGGATGGGTTTTATTTCTTAAGTCACATTATGTTTCAAGATGCATGTTGAAGACTCAGCAGGAAGAATATAAGAAAGTAATTGTCTCTAATTATGAGTGTAAAGATATGTCATGAAAGTCATACAATAATTCCACTTAAACTTTATTGGCCAGAAGTTATCCCTGTGACCATTACCTAACTGTAGGTAGGCTGACATATAGTTTTGGCTGGGTGTGTGGCTCATGCCTATGGTAATATGGGCTTTAGCCCAGGAGTGTGAGACCAGCCTGGGCAACTCCATCTATAAAAAAAATAAAATAAAAATTAAAAAAATTAGCCAGGCAAGGCAGCACATGCTTATAATTCCAACTTCTTGGGATGTTGAGAAGGAAGGATTCCTTGAGTCCAAGAGTTTGAGGCAACAATGAACCAAGATTTTTCCACTGCACCCCAACCCAGGTGGCAAAGCAAGGTTCTGCTTGTGTGTATGTGTGTGTGTGTGTGTGTGTGTGTGTGTGTGTGTGTGTGTGTGATCTTAATTACACAAAAAATGAGAAAATATTTGAGATTTCATGCTATTTGCAAGCTGACCACTTAGCCTGCCAGTTTCATAGATGCTGACAAAAACCAAGATTGCAGAAAAAGGCAAAGACTTTATTACTCACAGTGGAGTTGGCATCAGAAACCTTACATGTGTATCAGTTTTTTTTTTTTGTTTCTCAGCTCTCTTGGGACACACATATATGTGACCCACATAGAATGCCACATACACAGTGGGTCTGCATCATAGTTGAAGAGATCTAAAGTTAAAAAATTCTCGGTCTTGTAAGGAAACTCCTAACAAACCTGTCCCAACTTTGCTCCAGATGACATTATTATATTTAATATCTGCTTCGAAAAGAAATCTATGCTTTAACCTGGCGGGAAAGCCCATCTCTATCTTCCAAGGCTATTTGCTACACAAACTTCTTTGAAATGCTAGCCTGGAACAAAAGATGTGCACAAAAGTGTATGAGAGAACCATGGAGAATTGTCACATAACTTATTCTGGGAATTGTATGCTCAACTAAAAATAAGGAAAGTCTGATTTGTGTTAAGGAAGAATGGGAAAACATTACTGGGAAAAGCTAGTGGCAAATGTCATGTCCTATCAGGATTTACAGCAAAGTTTCAATCAGGTCTCTACCACTCTCTTTCAAAGAAACTGATCCTGTCAGTTTCAGTCCTTGCATGTATTCCTACATCTTCATCAGTCTTTATTCCAATTTCCATCCGTAATTTTTTTAAGTTAGAGTCTCACTATGTCACCCAGGTTGGAGTGCAGTGGCACACTCTAGGCTACCACAGCCTCACCTGCTGGACTCATGCAATCCTTCCACCTCATCCTTCCAATAGCTGGGAATAAAGGCTGAGAATACAAGGGTTTTTTTTTTTCTTTGTGCAATGAGGTGTCACCAAGTTGCCCAGGCTCGTCTCTAACACCTGGACTCAGACAACTCTTGCCTCTGCCTCCCTAAATGGTGGGATTACAGGTGTAAGCCACCATGCCCAGACATAGTTTAAATATAAAAGCAAATATCAATCCATTAAAAAAAAAGACCAGTATTTTTCTTGTTCAAATTGCCTGATACTCTTTAACTTTCATAAGCTTCCTGCATCACTTCTCCCATATGTACACATGTTCTGTGGGGCGGAGTAGCCATAGACTAGGCAACACACTAAATCTTCTGGCTCAGGGTATCTGAACCACTCAATCACACTAATCTTTGTTTTTGTCTCATTTGGCTCAAAATTAACTGCAGTTAATTTCCCTTCAGCTCTAAGTAAAATGTTGCCTGTGTAAGCTTTTGTCTGGTTCTTATCATTGTTCATTTTAAAAATTATAAGTACATTTACAAAGAAAGCCTGTATATTAATGCCTCATAAAAGTCAAACCAACCCGAATCTTTTTTCTTAGCAAATGAAGTGTTTTTCGAAACAAAAAATGTGTATAGAGCATGTTGAAACATAAATATTAATTTAATGACTCCAAAATAATGAATGTACCTTTGATGTAGTTTTATCTAATAGTTATAAGGCAATTATGATAATCTTGAATATTGAAAATCTAGGGCATTATTCAAGTTAATATTTCCTAAGATGTTATTTGAACCAAGACTTTAATATATATTGCTATAATGTCTATGCTTTTAGGACCTTGGCATATATGTCTTGCTTTGGCATGTTGGTTAATTTCTGTATAGTACAGAGTCTTTTATTATTTAACATACATTGCTTTAAATATAAACTTCTCCATGTTTAAAATTGACTTAATCACAATGTATAATATATTCATGCTATCACAGTACTCCATTAAAGATCTAATTATTTCATTTCTAGTAGTTGGTCAGGAGCAGATATATAAATTCTTAGCTAAAGGGTGGAAATTAGATTGTTCATTATATTTGCTCATTATTTCTACTTATTAAACAAGCCCCTTCTTTGAAATCCTTTTAGGGTGTACACACAACCAAATTCATTCTAAGTGACACTTAATCTACAAAATTAATTTTTAATTTAATTTAAATTAAATTTAAAATTTAAATTCCCCTCTCATTGTCAGACTGTGGCAAAGAGAAAAAGCCAAAATTATTTTCATTTATTATCATACAAGGGTTTGTTTTCATCAATGGTGCACTGACTCAGAAGGCTTGTAGTAGTGGAGATACTTCTTTTAGACTGCATCAGCAGTCCCCTTTAATTACTCCTAGTTAACCTTTGAGTGGTGAAGTTCTATAATTCTTCTGTAATTCTATACTCAAAAACACCTCTGGCTAGAACCATCTTTACCAGACTCTTGATTGAAAGGTTTAAATCAACTGATGACCCCAGTGACTCTTCTAGAGCAACTGTTGCACATATTTCTGTTTACAATCTACTAATCATATGGTTACACCTCTACGCATCTCCATAAAAGAGTAGCTAATATTTTCCACTAACCAATTCATCTGTGTAGTCAAAGACATTTTGCTATGATACTTGTTCATTCAAGTAAGTGTTACTGCACAAACGGTGTATGAGTATTTTGGGGAAGTGATTCTATCATTCTCTCTCTCTCTTTTTCTCTGTTTTCCTCTCTCCCTCTTCCATTCCTCTCTCCCCCTCTCTTCCTCTATCCCTCCCTCCTTCTTAGTTATTGTCATATAAATACAAAAATACAAAATAACCATTCTACTTTCAAAATATTTATTAAGCATTTACCACATTCAGTGCTAACCACTAGAGATACACCAATGAATATAACATGGTACTTCCTGCCCACAGTATAATGGGGAACAAAAATGAGCTAAATAATTATAACAGGTAATACATGAAGATCTTCCAAGTGTTAATGTGCTGGTTGTATATAAAAAAAGGATCCTCTTGTGTTAATAGTAGACTCATAATTCAACATGAGAATGGTGGAAAAGTTTTGACATCTAAGAGGACTTAAATAGCACTGTTTCTGTATTAGTAGCAGACCTTCAGTAAATGGCAGTAAGAGAGTAAATGGCAGCTATTGTGATTACACCAAAACTGTGCTCCATTCCAAAGCACAATCTCCCACTAAGCCATCATAAAACCTTTTCATCATATATAAAGAGAGACCAGAAGGTTCATTTTCTAACGTATTCATAACTGCTGCTTTGTTTGCTATCCAGCTGACACCGAAATAATCTTAAAAACACCTCTGAAAACTTTCTACTGCTGAAAACTGATAAGTCTATCTTTAAGAATTTACTAAAAATGGACACTCTCTATATTTTAATTGTAATATTCTATGTTAAGTGTAATGAGGATAAAGCACTGTATTTTTCAGGTGTGGTGAGTTACAGCAGGTCTAGGAACAATATATATACATTTAGCCTTCCACTACTAGGTTGAAACATTTTATTTTTGCTTTAAGAAGATATTTTCTCCTTAAGTTAGGTAGATACATTTTCTTAACTTTCAATTTCACTGTGCCTGTTTAGATATAGCTGTACTTCCAACACCCTGACAGTTTTTGGAGAGGAAAATAATATCTTCCTCTTATTAATTTTTCATAACTTTTAATATGACAGCCGTTTCCACAAGGAGAATATTTAATAAAAATATATTATTCTGAATTCAAAAATCTGTAAAGTCAAGTGTAGGAAAATATAAAAAGAGTCAGCTATTCCAGACTCCTGACTAATTTGTGTTCTGTCACTTCTACGGCTGCTTTAGGATTTTAGCACTCACTAAACTAGCAAGGCAAAAAAAACATTACAGCATCTGGGCATTCAACCAAAGCTCACATGCTGTCATTAAAAATGAACCACCTTGTGAAGATTTGCTTAAATGATTTTCTTCCCTTAGCACGGGTGCTTATATTGTTAAACTATCTTTATACTTTGGTTGATTATCAAAGCTCTTAATTTATTTTTTTAACAATATATACGTTCAATAGTGTGAGGTGATCTATTTATTCTTTTTTGGGTAAAAACAATCTCAGTTTTTGAGTGACGTGATCTTACTTTTCTGCTCAATTGACCTCTTTAGTGGAATTTTTATGTAACAGTCTCATAACAACTGCTTTTCCTTGACTTTTAAGTTTAAGCATATAACCGGTTTTCTTAGGGTGAGGCGGAAGTAATCAGTGAAACTGTACATCTGCCAACTCTGTATGAGCTAAATTTCTTTTCCAATGAAAACATAAACATAATGTCTCTTACATTTCTTCAGGTGAGAAAAAAGATTAGGAACAAGCTTCACTTAAAAGTAAAATTAGTAAGACATTTGTTTACTCCAGGAATTTCTATAGTGTCAGAAATGAATAATATGATGAGTTAGTATTCATCTTACATTGGAATAACTATCAATCTTTCAAATCTCCCCAGTGCAAAACATAAATTAATAAGAGAAAACAGAAACTCCTTAACAAACATGTGCTTGTATTCCCTGAATCTAAAATAAATTAAAAGAAAAAGAAACATTAAGAAAAAAAGAGGAAGGAAGGGTGAAACCTTAAGAAAGATAAAATTAACTCTCCATCTACAGGAGAATTGTGATTGCTGTGATTAATGTTATTGGGTCAAGGAAAAAAATATATAAGTGGTTGTGAAACTCTAATCCTATGAATTTTTCAGAAGCATTCACAATTGCCAGCCTAATCTTCTGAGGTCACTAACTATTTGGAAGGAATAATCTGTTGCATTATAATACCACAAAAATTATGTTATGTTGGTCAAAAATCTTATCTTGATGAAATCTTTCTGGCATTTTGACAATGTGGAAGTTTCATTTTTAAGATAAAATTCATTAGACTGATTTATATGCTATTTGTATCACTGGAATCCTTCTCTAGAATTTAGGCTGACACTACTAACTTGGAGAATCATTCTGTCTTTTTACTGTCTGAATTTTTAAGTCTTTTAAAATATTTTTATTAATTAGAATACAATATTGTATTTTTATTAAGTGAAATTCTAAAAGTAATTTGAATTGTAAAATGAGTGGATGTTTGCTACTTAGAATTTAAAAAATTCAATAACTTTAGTGGCACAAGTGACTTTTGGTTACATGAATGAATTACATCGTGGTGAAGTCTCGACTTTTAATGTAGCCATCATCAAAATAGTGTGCATTGTACTTGATTAGTAATTTTTGATCCCTTACTCCACTCCCAATACCCCCATTCTGAATCTCCAGTGTCCATTATACCATACTGCATGTCTTTGCAGACCCATAGCTTAGCTCTCATTTATAAATGAAAACATGCAGCATTTTGTGTTCCATTCCTGAGTTACTTTACTTAGGGTAATGGTCTTCAGTTCCATCCACGTGCTTCAAAAGACACCATTTTGTTCTTTGTTTATGACCAAATAGTCTCAGTATTCTAATACTAATATTTATAATATCCACTCTGAGCCATTAATGGGCACTTAGGTTGATTCCACATGTTTGCAATTGTGAATTTTGCTGCAATACACATTTGAGTGCAAGTGTCTCCTCTATATAATTACTTCTTTTATTTCGGGTAGATAACCAGTAGTGGAATTGCTGGATCAATGGTAGATCTGCTTTTAGTTATTTAAGAAATCTTCACACTATTTTCCATAGAAGTTGTACTACTTTTGTAACTTATCCCTTATGCATGTTTATTTCCTCTTGGCAGGATTTGTTTATTTCCTGTTTTCATATGTTTCTTTATCTTGCTTTACCACTTTGTTTTATTTAAGGAAATAACTACCCTTTTGGTTATAAGGAATCTTGTAACATAATCATTCAGTTGGGCTTCTGCTCACTGATTCTCCTTTTTCTTTATCATAAATTAGTTTTTTAGGACCTAATCAGCTTTTTTCTTAATTTATCTACTTGACTACTTACCAAGAAGCACTGCTATTAACTGCGCAATTAAGTTATATTTTTCATAGTAATGTATCTTTTCATATTTTTAAATGCAACAAGTAATGAGATTTATATAGTTTTTATTCAGACAAAAGTCTCATTACACTTTTCATTTTATACATAATTATCTTCATTCTGGGCATTTTTTTTAACCATATGACATTTCTGTCATTTATGATTTATTGAACTGCTTTCTTGAGATGCAAAAAGAATAAAAATGAATCTATCAAGTTTTGAAATGCCAATCTTTATAATTAGTAGGTAAGTCACAGAGTTGAAATACTACAATTGTATATTTATTCTGTGAACCATCCTAGAGTACTTTAAACCTCATCAACTACTAAACATGGATGGGCCCAAAATAAAATAATTTTAAATAAAAACAGCAGAACTTGCTTCTTTGTTATCTTTGTTTACTGTAATATGAAATTCTTAAAAGAAAGTGGAGAAACTTTCCTACCATGCTTTGTTCATTATTTGTTTGAAAAAAAAGTCAAAGAAGAAATGATTTTTGTCATTTGTTTTTGTGTTCCATGGACATCATCCAGGTACTCATTACAGAATGACAGCCAATAACATGTCACAAAAAAGACAAAGACAGTAAAGCCATATATATCTATACACTACTTCATAATGGTACTTGTGATTAGTTTAATAAGTAAACTTTTCTCCTCATAGACAGGAAAACCAAGAGTCTTACTTTATTTTTTTTAAATTAAAATAACAGTTAATAATTTTACTTAGAATGCCCACTATTGTAAATTGATAACGCTGTTTGAAAAATCAGGGTAAGAAAAGAAGTGGGGAATTAACAAAAGATGCAATGGATATGTGAACACATTTCTAACCACTTAACTATTTTAATATAATCTACTATTAATCACATCACATATTTATTTCTTGAACCACTAACTTACCAAAGGATTCTGGCTAAACCAAAGAACTCTTCAACAAGACTCCTAGAGAAGACAGATACTTGCATCTCTGTATCTTGTCACCTGAGTAGTTTTTTTTTTTTTTTATATCACTACAACTTCAAACTTTCTACTAAATGGTAATATTGAAAGCATTATTCATGGAATTTCCATGAGGTTTGAATGAGATAATAAGTGAATAGTTCCTGTTTATATAGAAACCATTGACATTATTATTATTTCTTAAAAGATGAATCCAAATTAGAAATAAACAGTTTTTCATGCTATTTTACTTTAAAGAGAAAAAATAGCAATTTTTTGTTGGAGAGTGAGTGTGATATTTCTATTACTCCAAATTTATGCCACAGTTTTCTGGGATTTTTTTTGTTTGTTTAATATGCCTATAAGTGATATTTTCATAATGTGTCATTAACAATGCCTTATAATAAATAAAATATGAGAATTTAATGAATTACTAAAAGCATAAAAATATCTTCTAATACCCTACTCTATTTTGAGTTGAAAAAACTAAACACATTTTACAAAAAGATACATATACCATACATATATGCATGCATACAATCATATATTTATACATTCATATATATGTGTTTGTAACAAGTTTATGAACTTGCTTCTGTGAATTTACTTTAGAAATTATTTAAACTCTTAACTCTATTTTTTCCCAATATGTACTTAAAATAAGTACAGTAAGCAAAAGAACAAGAAATCAAGAAAAAAATAGAGTAATACCAGGAACAACTGGATGACTCAGATAAAGTGGACAAATTCCTGGAAACATAAACTAAGAATTCTCATTGAAGAAAAATAGAACATATAAATAGATCTATAAAAGTTAATATATTGAGTTAGAAATTAGAAAACTTCCCACACATAAAAATACCAAGCCCAGATGACTTAAATGGTAAGTTTGACCAAACATTTAAATTAAAATTTATGTCAATTCTTCATATATGTCTTAGAAGTAGAAGAGGAAAAGAACTTTCTAACTCAATCTATGAGAACAGTTTTATTCAGGTAGAAAATTGTTTCAAAATTTACCACAAAGCTACAGTATTTAAGACAATGTGATTCTTTCATAACTATAGAAATATATATGCAACAAACATTGGAGCATTTGAATATATAAAAAAATATTAATAGAACTAAAAGGAAAAATAGACAGCAACACAATAATAGTAGGGGATATCAGTAACCCACTTTCAACAATGGATAGAACATCCAGATGGAAAATCAATAGGGAAACAGTTGACTTGAATAACACTATAGACAAAATAGACCTAACAGACATATACAGAACATTTCACCCAACAGTAACAGAATACACATTGTTCTCAAAACATAGGGAACATTTTCCAGGATAGAACATTTGTTGGGTCACAAAATAAGCCTTAAACAATTTAAGATTGAATCATCTCAAGTATCTTTTCTGATCACAATGGTATAAACTTAAAAATAAACAGTAGGAATATTTTTGAAAAACTCACAAATATGTGGGAATTTAAAAGCATACCACAGAAAAACCAACTGACCAAAGGAAAAAATCAATAATCAAAAAGGAAATAAAAAATTATTTTGAAACAATGGAAAATGGAAATATGGCATACTAAAATTTATGGGATAACTGAAAACAACACCAGTCTCAAAGGTAGGAGAGCCACAATGAAGCTGGTGCCACTGTTACTATACTACTCTACTGGTGGCCAGGGGATCCATCCCACTCTTGCCTACCACAACCAGTGACTGAATGCATCACTGAGGGAGTCTGAGGGCAGGACCACCTGGCCTGGTTTTATCGCCCTCACCAGTGTCTGAGCATGCTGTCCCGGGGCCTGGAGATTATCTAACCTGGTTTACCACCATAGGCATCTGAGAATTTCTGTTGCAGTCTGAGGTCAGGCTACTTCCACCATTGCTGGTAATCACTTACAAGTGGCCAGGGGACTGGCCACACAGCTTATCACCACCATCATCAACACTGGCACAGACTGCTTGGGTCTCAGAGGGTTGTCTCACTATTGCTACTGCCATCACCTAGGCCCCATCCACTGACCAGAGACTTGAGAACCTGTCCACCCACCTGTTCCACTGCTGCCATTCCCAGAACTCAAGCATGCCAAAGAGAAGGCCAAGAATCAGCTTGCTTGGACATGCCAAAACCATTGCTAGTATGTGCCACCCTGGGACCCCAAGGTAGGTATGCTCAGGTCACTGCTGCCACCACTAAGGTCTAAAGACTGGCTCACCTGATGTCTCAGTCCTTAGCACAGCTTCATTACAGCCTCCCTCAACTTCCTCTAAAGCCACCAAGAAAATCACAGACACCACTGATGCTGTTTACAGAAGAAAAAATTATATGAAGGTTAGACTACTTCACATACACACAATGCAAAACAAAATATTCTATCCAGACACGACCATAAATCCATCTTCCAGAAAAGGTTCTCTCCCCTGTGAAAAAAAATTCAAAAAATTAAAAGAAATGTCGACTGCACCAGACATGCAGCTGTCAATGCAAGGATATATGAAACATGATATGATACCTTCAGAGGAACGCAATAATTCTCTAGCAGCAGATCCCAGTCAAAAATAAATTTACAAAATAACAGGAAAGGAATTCAAAATATAATTCAAGGAAACTCAGTAAGATACAAGAAAATACTGAAAAACAATACAAGGAAATCAGAAAAATAATTTAACAAATATATAAGGATTTTACTAAAAAGAAAGATATTATTTTTCACAAAATCAAACATAAACTCTAGAAGTGAATAATTTATTGAATGAAATGCAAAATACATCTGAAAACTTCAATAGTAAACTAGAATAAGCAGAAGAAATAATTTCACAAATTGAAGACATGTTCCTTGAAATAGCCACCCTGACAAAGGCAAAGAAAAAAAACTAAACAAGAAAGAGCAAAGTTTCTGTGACTTATGAGACACCATAAAGTAAGCACATTTTAAAATTTTTGAGCCCCAGTAGGCAAAGAGAAAATGAAAGTATTAGAAAATGTGTTTAGCAAAATAAGAACACTACCCAAATCTTGCAAGAGATTTAGACATCTAGATCCAAGAAGCCCAGAGACTCGCCAAAAAATGTAATTAAAAAAGGGCATAGCACATTACAATCAAACTATCAGAAGTCAAATACAAGAAAGAATTCTAAAATCAGCAAGAGAAAAAGTGTCCAGTTATTTATAAAATAACTCCCATCAACTAAAGGTGGATTTCTCACAAGAAACCTTATAGGTAAGGAGAGAATGAGATTATATAGTCAACGTGCTAAAATAATAAAAACTGCCAGCCAAGGGTAAAACCCAACAACATTATCCTTCACAAATGAGGAAGACATAAAATATTTCCTAGACAAGCAAAAGCTGAGGGAATTCATCACCAATAGACTAGATCTACAAAAAATGCTTAAGGAAATGTTACACTTGGAAGCAAATAACAATATCTACTATCATGAAATCATAAAAAATGTAGACAGCTGGTAGAGCAAACACACAAACAAGGAAAAGGCTCAAATGATACCATCAAACTACAATGATAAAAGGAAGGAAGGAAGGAAGGAAGGAAGGAAGGAAGGAAGGAAGGAAGGAAGGAAAAAACAACGAGGAATCAATTAATAAAATGACACAAATAAGCCATCACATTTCAAAAAATGGATTAAAATGTCCACTTTAGGCCAAGCGTGGTGTCTCAAGTCTGTAATCTTAGCACTTTGGGAGGCTGAGGCAGGAGGATTGTCTGAGCTCAGGGGTTCGAGACCAGCCTGGGCAACTTGATGAGACCTTGTCTCTACAATAAATCAAAAAATAAGCTAGGTGTGGTAGCACACGCCTGTAGTTCCAGTCACTTCAAAGGCTGAGGTGGAGGGATCGCTGGAACGCAGCAGGTCGTGGCAGTGGTGGCCATGAGTGTGCCATTGTAACCCAACCTGGGCGACAGAGTGAGACTCCAACTCAAAATAAATAAATTAATATTTCCCTTTAAAGATATAGAGTGACTGAAAGAGTAAAAACCCAAAACAAAACAAAACAAACAAAAACCAACTATATGCTTACTACAAGAAACTCATCTCGCCAGTAAAGATACATATGGGCTGAAGGTAAAGGGTTAGAGAAAGATAATCCATGCAAACAGAAACCAAAAGCAAGCAGAAGAAATAGCTGCAGTGATAAAAATGCTATACAAAGAATAAAGAAGACAAAAATTCGTTTTTTGAAAAGCCAAACACATTGATAAACCACTTGTTAGAATAACAAGAAAAAAAAGAAAGAATACTCAAATAAACAAAGTAAATGAAAAAAGGGACATTACAACTGATACTACAGAAATAAAAGATCATCTGAGACTACTGTGAACAATTACACAGTAACAAATTGGAAAGCCCAGAAGAAGAGGGATAAATCCCTGGACACATGCAAACTACTTAGAATGAATTAGGAAAAACTAGAAAATATAATCAGCCCAATAATATAATGTAATTGAATCAGTAATAACAAGTCTTTCAACAACAAAAGTCCAGGACCAGTTGGCTTAACTACAAAATTTTATTAAAACTTTCAAAGAAGTACTAACGCCTATCCTATTCAAACTATTCCAAAAAATTGAAGACGAGCAGACTTCTTCTACCTCATTCTATGAAGCCCGCATTACCAGATACTAAAACCAGAGACTGCAATTAAAAAAAGAAAACTGCAGACTGATAGCCCTGATAAACATAAACACAAACATTCTCCACAAAATACTAGAAATCTGAATCCAATATAAAGAGGAAGTATAAAGTATAAAGTTATTACACTTATTGATTTCAACCTTTATTCGATTGATAATTAATCAAAATATTATAGCAAGGGTCCCCAACCCCTGACGATACAGGTCTTTGGCCTGTTAGGAACTGGGTTGCACAGCAGGAGGTGAGCAGCAGGTACCAGCAAAGTTCATCTGTATTTACAGTTGTTCTCCATCACTGGCATTACCGCCTGAGCTCCTCCTTCTGTCAGATCAGCACTGAGTAGCCTACTTCCATTATCAACATCCTATCTTTGTGAAGTAGGGTTTTCTGCAATGACAGCCACCAAGACAAGATTATGTAGATTAGACAGAAGCAGTACACTTCAGGTGTCACTGTCTCCCATCATCCCCAGATGGAATCATTCAGTTACAGGAAAACAAGCTCAGGGCTGCTACTGATTCTGCATTATCGTGAGTTGTATAATTATTTCATTAGATATTACAGTGTAATAATAGTAGAAATAAAGTGCACAGTAAGTGTAGTGTGCTTGAATCATCCTGAAACCATCCCTCTGCTCCTCTCCCACCCATGGAAAAATTGTCTTCTACTAAAATAGTCCTTGATGCCACCACTGTGTGTCGTACTGGCATAAAATCTGACATGTAGACCAATAGAACAGAATGGGAAGCCCAGAAATAAACCAATGCATATCTGGCCAACTAATCTTTGACAAGGTTGCCTAGAATACACAATGGAGAAAGGAAAATTTCTTCAATAAATGATTTGGGGGATGATATTCATATGCAAATAAATAAATAAAATTGAAACATCACCTTGCACCATATAAAAAATATTTTGAAGTGATTTAAAGCTTAAATGTAAGATCTGAAACCATAAAACTTCTAGATGAAAACATAAGGGCCGAGTTCCTTGGTATTAGCCTTTACAATAATTTTGCTGAATATGACAATAAAGGCACAAGCAACAAAAGTAAAAATAGACAAGTAAGATTATCAAACTAAAAAAGTTTCTTCACAGTAAAGGAAGCAATCAAAAAATGAAAAAGTTGCACATTGAATGGGCACAAATACTTGCAAATCAAATGTCTACTAAGAGATTAATAACCAAAATATATAAGAAAACTAAGCTACTAATAGCAAAATAAACAAACAAATGAACAAACAACCCTATTAAAAATGAGAAAAGGGCCTAAATAAATATTCTCCCAAAGAAAACAAGAAAAATGCCAACAGGTATATGGAAAGATGCTCAATATCACTAATCATCTCTTAGATGCAAATAAAAACCACAACGAGATACTACCTCACACCTGTTAGGATGGCTGTTATGTAAGGACAAGAGATAAGTATTGATGATGATTTGGAATAAAAAGAACCTTTATACACTGTTGGCTGGAACTTACATTGGTATTGTCACTATGAGAAAAAAATGTGGCATTTTTTCAGTTAAAAATAAAACTATCATATGATCCAGCAATCCCTACTTTTGTGTACATGTCCAGGGTAATCAGTATGTGGACGGGTCATCTAAACCCTCATGTTTATTGAAGCACTATTTACAACAGCCAAGACATGGAAACAATATAAGTATCCATTGATGGCTGAATGGATAAAGAAAATGTGGTAACTTATATACAATACTTAGAATATTATTCAGACATAAAAAATCCTGCCATTTGCAATAACATTGCATGACTATTGAGGACACTATGTTAAATAAAATAGACCAGATACAGAAAGACAAATATGAATGATCTCACCTACATGTGGAATCTAAAAATGCTGAAATCATAGAAGCAGAAAATAGAACAGTGACTATCAGGGGTTAGGGGTGAGGGAAATAAGGAGATGTTTAAAAGCTGCAAACTTCAAGTTGTAACATATACAAGTTCATGGGATCTAATGTAGCATGGGTGGTGATGGATGTGTCAGTTAATTTGACTGTGGTAAATCTTAATGTATACATACATCAAATCATCATATTTTATAATTTGAATTTATACAATCTTTATTTATCAATCAAGTTATTTAAAATAAAAAGAATAGACATATAGATCACTGAAATAGAACTGATAGTTAGGAAATACATATTTTATTTATAGTCAATTGAGTTTCTTTTTCATTCCTCCCAGCTTCATTGAGGCATATTTGACAATACTCAATTGATTTTCAACAGGATGCCAAGATAATTCAATGGGGGAAATAATCCAACAAGTGGTACTGAAGGAATCAGATATTCACATGCAAATAATTATGTTGGTCTTTTCTCACAGTGTGCACAAAAATTGTATAAAAAATAAATCAGTGACCTAAATACAAGATCTTAAAACTGAAAAACGCTTAGAAGAAAACACCAGAGTCCACTTTTGTGATTTTGTATTAGGCAAAGCTTTCTTAAATACAGAACCAGGAGCACAGACAACCAAAGCAAAAATAGATAAACGGTCTTTATCAAAATTTAGAAGCTTTGTATTTCTAAAGACATATCAAAAGAATGGGAGAACATATTTGCTGATAGTATGTCTTATAAAAGATATCTGTTAAGACTATATAAAGAAATCTTCCAATAAAATACAAATAACTCAATTAATAAATAGATGAAGCATTTGTATAGACATTTCTATAGAAAAGATGTACAAAAGAACAATAAACATAGGAAAAGCACTCTATACAATTAGTTTCTGCATGTGAAAATCAAAACCCTAATGATATACCACTCTGTGATTGCCATTATATTAATAAAAATTCAGATAATAATTGCTGATGAGAATTAAAGAAATCAGAACCTTCATTACTGTGCACGTGAGAATGTAAAAGGATGCAGCTGCTTTGAAAATTTTCTAGCAATTCCTCAAAAAGTTAAACATAGTGTCACCATTTGATCACACAATTCCAACAAGTTCAGAATACCTGAGAATATAAATCTGAAACAAACTTGTACACGAGTATTCAAGCAGTATTATTCATTATAGTCAAAAAGTAGAAACAACTCAATTGCTCATCTATTGATAAACACAATGTGATATGTTTATACAATGGAATATTATTCAGCAATGAAAATCAGTGAAGTACTGATGAATGCTTCAACATAGATGAATTATGCAAACAATTACTGAAATCAGTCACATATTATATGATGTCATAGATATAAAAGGTCTAGAATAGACATATTTATAGAGACTGAAAGTAGATTAGTGCTTGCCAAGGACTGGAGGTAGAGAGTAGTGAGTGACTGTCTATACCACTGACTCTACTTATATCCCAACAGATAGGAGACATTCACACTGGTTACAAGGACTAATAGAGAGTTTCTTTCCTACGAGACAAAAATATTCTCAAAAGATTGTGATGATGGCACAGTTCTGCTAACATATGAAAAGCACAGAATTGTAAATTTTTAATTGGATGAGTTACATGGCATATGAATTACATTTTAATAAAGTTATAAAAAAGATGTAGAGTGATTAAGTTTCTAGAAAATATGTTATTCTGTGTAAAATGATTGAATACAGTATGAATATATCATATTCTAATGCCTCTGTCATGCTTTTCCTCAAATGAAAGACAAGAACCACACACAGCTCATAGTGTAGAAGAAAATATAAACATTTCCTGATGTTGTACAAGAGATTCTTTGTGCTTCACTTGTATATTCTCCAGTAATAAATAATATGGTAATCTCTAAAACTGCCTTACTCCCTCACATAGAAATTGAGTTAAACTCACCTAAAATGGTAGGAAAAACCCCCAAAATTATGAAGATATTTTCACTTAAAAGCTTGGTATAAGACTAGCTACCCTATTATCGAAATTAAGAGTTCATAGTTGGTTCCTTTGTTTTCTGAGTCTTTTAAAGAAAATGCTACCTGTTCTTTATATGGTGGATTTCTAAGAAGGAAGCAAGGAAACTGGTACTGCTCCCTAAGTGATTACATTTTGAGACCTAAAAATGGTTCACAAAAAAAGCTGTTACTTTGTGAATTCAATTTTGGAATTATAGACTAAGTTTAGTGCTAAAAGAAAGGAACAAGAAACTTTCAGGTCTGTGCATGGATCCGAACAGATGAGTCATTAAAAGAGCACTGTCTATACTTCTGAACTTTCCACAGCAACATCAAGTGGCAGGAAAAGCAAGAGTTGGGTGGACTGATCAGGTTTAAGCACTTACCCCATGGCTTAGATGTAGTCGTTGAGCAACCCTTCCTGGTACTTTGGGCTTTTTCAGTGTTGCCTCAGGATAGAGGTACTGGCTATACTGTTACTAGTGTGTGAGGCCTCAGGCAATTAAGTGAATAAATGTATGATCACTGATTTTATTTATAACCTGACTTTAAGGAGACATTAACACTGGTTATATGAACAAAGTATTTTTAAAATTCTAATTAAAGTAAAATAATAGATTGCAAACTAGGTAGTAAAGGGTAACTATTTTAACAAGGAAGAGTTCAAAAGGCATTCTTCTTTATTTGACACAAAACCTATCAAAGTTTCTCTCCTATTCATCATGTTCTTTCGTATCTTCTTCACCTAATATAAAGATTAGACTATGACTTACTTTCATGTTGAAGAATAATAATACAAAATTGGCTTTAGCTTACAGTGGTTGTAGATTATATTTAGAGGGGCTAAATCATTGTCTTTTGTTCTCAGGAGATACGCTGAACAAGAAAGAAGGACAACATATTTGACCTTTTAATCTTCTTTCTAGCAACTTTGAATTCTACTTTCATTCTTGTACAAATGATTTCTTATCCAATGGAATCTAATGAATAGCATGGGTATTTTGGCAGTTTCAAAAAGATCTTATAATAATAACCTGGAAAAGCTTTCCACAGAAAGCAACATAATAGAAACACAGGGAATGTGACGTAGGCAAGTTCTTGAAAAAATGAAGGTATGGGAGTAAAGTAAGGACTTCCAAAAGTTATTGACAGTTATAAACAAGTCTGTATGACATAGAAACTAATTATTTTGTCTAGATTTTTTCCCCAAGGAGTTTAACTTTTTCTGCTCCTATCATGCCTGGGTACTTTAAATATAGCATTTAAAAAGTTTATTTTAAAGAATGAAATAATGTCTTTTGCAGCAACTTGGATGGAACTGGAGACCATCTTCTCAAGTGAATTAATGCAGGAATGGAAAACCAAATACCTCATGCTCTCACTTATAAGTGGGAGTTAAAGTAAGGATCTGCAAAGGTATATAGAATGGCAAGATGGATATTGGAGGGTCATGGGGAATAGCGGGTGGGAAGAAGAGAGAAAACTCACCTATGGGTACAATGTGTACAGATAAGGATAGTGGGTACACTTAAGTCCGAACTTCTTCACCACTATGCAATCCATCCATGTAATGCAAAAACCATTTGTACCCCCTAAAACAGTACTGGTTCATGGCCTGTTAGGCACTGGACTGCACAGTAGGAGGTCAGTGCAGGTGCTTGCGAAGTTTCATCTGTATTTATGGCCGCTCCCCACTGCTGGCATTATCACCTGAGTTCTGCCTTTTGTCAGATCAGCAGAGGCATTAGATTCTCATAGGAGCATGAAACCTATTGTGAACCGTGTATGCGAGGGATCTAGGTTGCACACTCCTTGTAAGAATCTAATGCCTAATGATCTGAGATGGAGCTCAGGCAGTGGTCATCAGGCATTAGATTCTGATAAGGAGCGTGAACACCAGATGGGATCGTCCAGTTGCAGGAAACCAAGCTCAGCCACTCCCACAGATTCTACATTATGGTGGGTTGTATTATTATTTCATTATCTATTGCAATGCAATAATAATAAAAATAAAGTGCACAATAAATGTAATGTACTTGAATCATATCAAAACCATCACTCACCCACTCCCATTCTCTCATCTTGGAAAAATTGTCTTCCACAAAATGAGTCCCTGATGCCAAAAAGGTTTAAGAGAGCTGCATTAAAGTTATTTTTAAAAAAAGAATGTAAAATTAAATAGTGTTAGCTATTTAAAAGTTACTAGTCAAAAATAAATTAAAAATTTTAATTATAGTTCAGCAATCTGACTTTATTTATGCACTAAATGAGTTAATTAGAATTGACAACATTTATGTTAGGTTCTAAGAATTGAAAAAATTGTATATCTAAAAACTGGCCTGAAAACCACAAATTTAAGCTATAGCTTTTATATTATTCTTTGGGAATATTGTAAAGCAAACCTTTTATTGTGCTTGCTCAGGTAATTAAGATTTACTAATAAAAATATTTTCTAATATATTTGATATCAAGAATAGGGCACTTCATTTGAATAATTGCATGTTTATGTGCTGTTTTTCAGAATATTTTCTATTTCCCATACTAAAATCTAGGCTTATAGTTTCAGCTTTCAGCCATGAGTTTGCAAATTTTAAAGGATCTTCAAAATGTGGGTACTTTTTCCTCTAGAAAACCATTTGCTAAACAAAGCCATTTCAACTGCAAATTACCTATTATGGATGAATAAAAGCAAGCTTTTGAGTGAATGATGAACATCATAGAAATTGATGTTTTTGAGTAAGAATATTTGCTTTATACAGCATGTGAGCAATGCTATAAAATTACGTGTGTATATACAATATTTTTCATATCTAATTTATTTTTCTGTACTTGACATTTCAATCTTGTTAAGGGTCAATGCCCAATTTTTGCTTTATATGTGTGTATATAAAGAGATGAGTGTCTGTTTTACTAACAGAGAAAATTGCATCATTTATACTCTACAAAAGTAATGAATTTCATTTTATACCTTAAGAAACTGTAATTCCATCTAGACACTAGCATTGACTTCTTTGTAACTCAGACTCTACAGATATGTGTTTCAAGCTTTCATATTCTTTTTTCATGATTTTATGAGATGGACAGAACATTAATACATTATTTTCAAGATTAATTATATTTTATCATAAATTAAAATGCTATTGAAATAATAATGCCTGTTTTTAAGTTTTAAAAAATGAAGAAGTCAAATGTAAAAAGAATTAGGAATCTTGCAGAAGAACAATTTTTAAGTAAAATTTTTCTTAATGTTTGATGACACTGTAAAGCCATGCACATGTAGAAAGTGCATCACAGGGGCCACTGTTTGTATTTTTATTTTTTTAGTCTGTTTAGATTAAAATGGTGGGTTATAAAATTAGATCATCTGCATTCACGTGACATCCTCCCTCAACTGGTGACTCTTTAACTTTGGTCAATTCACTTGACAACTCTCTTCTTCAGACTTGTGATTTTTAAAATACAAAAAATGGTATCTGTTTTAGAAAGTTCTACTACAAATTAAGCATATACATACTTCAAACTGAGAATATTTAAGGAAATCTAACATTCAACACAGACATACCACACAAATTCACACACAATTTAAAAAAATTAATCCAACTATCTGCCTCTCTGAATTTTTCTCTGTTAAAAGATCTCAGATACGGTGGAAATCAAGACGCTGGAAAATTATTTGGCACTAAAAGTAAATGAGCTATCAAGCCATAAAAAGATGTGGTGGAACCTTTAAACCGCCACAGAAACATTTCCTTCCTTTCGTCCCTGCTGCCACTACCTGAGTTGAGATTTTCTTGGACTGCTGGAGTATCATTTTAATAAGCTGCCAACAGGTATTTTTGCCTTCTATGGATCTTTCATCTATTTTACAGGTGAAAATTTGATTATTTCTCCACTATAAAACAAATTCTAATGATTTACCCTTAATCTTTAGCATAAAATCTGCAATAATTATTAATGCATTATTTTCTAAATGATCTGGGCCCAACTCACATGTTCAACTTTATTTCTCTCTTCACTGTCTCCTGGATATCATGCTCCAGACAAAACCAAAGCAGATTCTTTCCTTCCTTAATATTTCATTTGTGGGATTGGCAGTAGCAGGATACTGCTGGGATGGTGGTGTGGGAGTGGGACACAACATCAGTAAGGATACCTGATCTCAAACCAGGCAAAGTGGGGACCAAAGGGAGGCACAAACTTTACCTGGACGATGACCACTTGTATAACTAATCCTAATTGTACTCCACATCTTTAGAAACAATTCCTTTGTATGTCTGTTTTATATGAATGAACTTACATTATTTTGGAATGATTTTCTCCAAGGCTCTATCAAGTCCACTATTGCTATGAAATTTCTTGGAATTCTCCCAGCAATAACTAATTCCAAAACCATATGCCCTCTTAACCAAGGGCCTAGTTAATTCTTTTTCTTTTGCCTACAGCTTCCACTCCTACACCTCTCTTTACTATTTATTGAGGTTAATTAGTCATTGTGTGAGTACCATGTTCTTCAAGAAGTCCTCTCTGAATCCCAGAGTGGGTTAGGTACCCTTTGGTAGCCTGTGTCTTATAATTCATTGTATTCAACTAATTTTCCCCTCAGCTCCCTTAGACTAAGAACTCTTTAATAGCAGAGGTTGTTACTGATCTTCCTGTCTCAGTGCTTGAATCACAATGCCTGGCATGCAGTAGGAGCTCAACAGATATTTGCTGAATGAGTTAACTGTGTAATATACATTTTTAATTTATTAATTTCTAAGTTATAATTCTTATGTTAGTACTCTTTTTTTTAAAAGTCCTTGAATAGTCCCCTGTTGTTCCTTGCATCTAGTCCACATACCTCATCATGAACTATAAGACAATGTTCGACCAATTTTATCCCTGCTTATCTCTTCAGTACAAATTTGCACTACTCCTAACTTCTTTTACTGAGTCACATTGTTTATGTTCTTACTTTCCTCCATATATTTGCAGTGACTATTTCTTCTGCTAAGGAACTCTTCTCACATATATTTCAGAACTTAGTTTGAGAAATTAATCTTCCTCTGAGTAATGTGCTCCTTTCTGTATGTTCCTAATGCTCCCTGCACTTGTGCTAACACAGCACTTAGCAAAATCTTATAAAATTAATTTGTTTCTTTGTAGCACCTTTAGCTTGTTAGCTCCTTGAAACTCAGTCTTCGGGTTGCACATAAAGTTGCATATATTACCAACAATTAAGTTGATATGAGTTGATATGGATCAACTTAATACTGCGTTTCCAGACTCTAGCATAGTACCTGACAAAACAGGCTGAATGATTATTTATTGAATAAAGGCAAGTAGCCCAAATTTTAGAAATTAAAGCACATGTTGAGTATATGATAGCTGTTCAAAAGTAGGAGTAAATAATCTACTTATAACACCTACTTGCCATGGTAGATATTGCATTCAGCATTTGTATCCATTAAAGTTTCAGCATATTACTCATTATGTACTACTGGGCTCCAAATCTTACTGGCAGGTGATTTATATAAATGTCAAAAAACAAAACAAAACAAAACTCTTCTGATTTTTCTTGAAAGATGTACTTACATCTTACACCCACAATCTTTACTAACTAGCTCATTAATGAATTCTGCTATTTGTCATAATTATACTCTTAAAATAACTAATAATGGCAGTAATAGATTATCATTACTAGGCAACAGACACCTATACTAGCCCATTTTAGAGCTATATATTAATCCTGCTTGACAGACTACTGTTATTGTTCCCATACAACCCGGTGTCAACTGCTTGCGTTTCTGTCAATGTTGCTTTTCAGGTAATAATCATTTTTTTCTGCCTGGGAATGTTTTGTAATTTTATCCTCCAGTGTTTCTGAAGAGGGTGGGAGTGGGATGCCGTGCTTCCAAATTCCTGCTTCTGCTAAGTTTTCTATCACATTATATGACTTTTTAAAGCCTCTCCTATCTCACTCATTTCCCTGAAGCACCACCCTTACGAGACGGTTGTGCTGTAGTTGTATTTTACGGAAGGTGTCTGGGACAGTGTGTGGAGAGGATTGTTTCTAGAACTGCAAACAATTTGCAATTGACTGTTAGACGTGCCTGTTGTTAAAATCCTTTTGTCCTCCCTGTGGCCAGTAATTTTTCACCGACCACTGTTTTCTTTATGCTCCATGCTCCTATCAGGAATCTGATCCCTCTCACTATCTTCCTCTAATTTTACATATTTTCTCTATTTTCAAAACTTCACATTTTCTATCTTGTATAGAATACATCAAAAATAGTTTTGATCTTATCTGACTCTTTTCAAGGTCTTCTCATACCAGAGCCTGGAGTTTATCTATAATCTAGAAGACTTATCAAGATACTTCATTTACTAAAACAAATTTATTTCTTGTAAAGAAATGCTGACATTTCCTGCAGTTTTTTTTGCTTCTATTTTACAATGATAAAGTTACGATAGACAGTAAGTGGCAAAGTTGGGATTTATGCTTACATGCTGCACTGTGGAAATATTCCTCCTTGGTAATAGTGACAGGGTTTTTAGTACCCTTAGTTTTAGTACTTTTGCTTTATGTTGGACAAATACTGACTAAATGTTTCTCACAGTTTGAAGAAACTTCACACAGTTTTCTTCCTGTGATGCTCTTGCCTCAGTCTTCAAAGTAGCTAAGACTTGGGCATGGGCCACCACACCCAGCAAATTTAAAAAAAAAGTTTCTTTTTAGAGATGAGGTCATGCTATGTTGCCCAAGTAGGTTTTGAATTCCTGGCCTCAAGTGATCTTCTTGTTTTGGTTTCCCAAAGTGCTGGAATTATAGGTATGAACCACTGAGATAGGTCCCTTTCTTAGAGTATTTATATTATAAAATTTTCCATTGTGTGTGTGTATGTATGTATATATGTATGTGTGTGTATATATATATATATATATATATATATATATATATATATACATATACATATTTTGTTTTGTCTTTTTCAGATATAACTCTTCTTTCAGCTCATTGCCAGTTTTATAAGCCAGGAACTTCTTTCTCAAGTACCCAGAAGCCACTGCTTTAAAATATAATCATCAAAAAAGAAAAAGTCCCAATTTCCCAGTCTGTGGGAGTTAGCAAACCCAGATGGCCTAATCACCTTGACCAACATCTCCCCCAGTTTCCTTCGGTAATTTTTCACTTACTTATCCAGTGCTTAAAAATCCTCCCTACTTTGTCTTTGTTTCTGTGGAGCTGACTTCAGTCTCTCTCCCCTATTGTAATCGTTTTGAATGCTCAACACTGGGACATTTTTTAAAATGACATGTCTCATTCTCAAATAGTGCTGCACTGATGAAAAATGGAAGATGTGTACCTCGTATTACAAATGCTTTCTTCCTAGAACTTTGCACTGCATTTGTAAAAATCTCCTATTCTTTAACCATCCAATGCTACTCTCCCATTCCTTATGTAGAAAGCCTGCCCAGGAAGGACTTTTCAAAATGGCAGGATGTGTTTTTCCACCACATAACAAGATGTCATTAGTAAGACATGGGTGAGGATAAACATTACTGCCTTTTTAAAAGGAGGATTCACAAGCATGATGTTTAGATTGCTTCACAAACTTCTGACACAGTTATAAAGTTATTTGTGTTGAATTTTCCAGTAATTCATGCTGCATTTACTAAGTATAATATTTAGATTTTTTTCCTAAAATAATCTTTGGTCTAATGCGATAAATTAACTTTTACAATGTATTCTATACTTTGAACTCTCTTAGATGAGAATGCTTACTGCTTCCGTATTTTGGATTATCTCAGATAAGGATGCTGAATGTTTTTTTATAACTTAAAACATTTTAGAACAATCTCTATTATCCAAACAGTTTTGAGATGGCTGCTGACAGCAACAACAGAAACAAAACAAAATGCTTTCCTATTCTTTTGAAGTAGAATCTATTTCTGGAGTCCTGTTTTTGTGTGAAATAAAGCTATCACTCCATCAGTTTATCCATATGTATTTTTCCTTTCAGCACCAGTGTCAGGCAACAGAAATCCAAAGCTTTCTGCTAATGGTTTCTTCAGTAAAACCTTTGTCTACCTGCAGTGCTAATCTCTAGCTTTGAATTCAGGATGAGATCTACTTTATTTGGTATTTGTTTCTTTCCATCTTTCTGCTCTCCTATTTTTACTTTAACAATGTGATGGAAAAATGTAACTAATCCTGTTATGACAGCATGCTTTTATATCTACTTAGTTTCTATCAATCTCTTTTAAATTATGTTTCACCGCAGTCTGATTTACCTTCTGAAAACTATTTTAGCCCCCTGATTAGTGGGAACCTAAAATACCAGAATGTAATTTACAACCTTGCTTTTTCAGTGTGTGTATGCGTGTGTTTGTCTAGTTTTGTGTATAACCAGTCATCTGTAAGCAATGAACACATATAAGGTTAGGTATACTTCCTTTCCTATAATATTTTCTCTATGGATTGACTTGTGTGGATCACAATTTAATAATTTTTAGAAGTATTTTTCTCTGAGATGAAAGGTATACTTATTAATTTCAGTGTTTTGATATACTTGATAAAATATACTTATTAATTTTCAGTGCTTTGAAATACTAGAAGTTTAAAGTATACTTTTGAAGTCACTTAATTTTGATTAATAAAATGTGATGTGCTAATATTGTATCCTTTTTAATATTTTGCTCTCTCTGTGTTAGACACTTCATTGGGGACTAAAATTTCAAAGACATATAAAGCACAGTCCTAGACTGCAGGTCTAATAAGCAGTGGTTCTCCACCCTGTCTGCACATTAGAATCACCTGAAGAGATTTGCAACTGCACTGAACTTGACCTCAGAAGATGGTGATTAGCTTCATTTTAAAAGTCACTTTCACCTGATTTTAATGTGCATCCAATAATAGACCCACCATCTTATACTCTAAAAAGGGTGACTAAACTACGCATGAGCAGATGTTCACCATAATGTGGAAGGAACCTTGAAAAGAGTTACTGAAGTACTATAGGAGTTGGAGGAGGATCAGTGAAGACCACAGAAGTTGTTTTGTGACATAAGGGGCAGAGAAAGTGATAACATAATGCTTGAGTTGGGTTTTTAACTTTGTCTTAATTTAATTTAATTTTTAAAATGTGGAGTAAAATTCAGGATTAAGTACACAAGCAATCATCACACAGGTGAAATCTGGACCTCCCTTTTGTCCCTACTTCACCTGGTTTGGGATCAGGTACACTTATTGATGTTATGTGCCCCTCCCACCCCTCAACTCCCCTCGTAGTGTCCTGCTATTGCAAAACCCTTTCTTACAGTATTATGATAAATATTCAGGGTCTGTTTATGAGTGAGAACATGTGGTATTCAGTTTTTTGTTTCTGTGATAGATCACTGAGTATGATAAACTCTAAATCCATCCATTTTGATGTGAAACCCATAATTTTGCCTTCTTTATGACTTTGTAATACTCTGTTGTGTATAGGTACCACATTTTTTTATCCAGTCCATTTTTGTTGGGCAGCGTGGTTGGTTCCATGTTTTTGCTATTGTGAATAGTGCTGCAATAGGCATGTGTGTGCAGGTATCTTTTATGTAGAATAATTTGAGTTCCTCTGGAATATTCCCAGACGGGGGATAGTTGGTTTTTAGATCTTTTTTAAACTGCCACACTGCTTTCCACAGCGGTTGTACTAATTTACACTCCCACCGACAGTGTAGAAGTGTTCCCTTTTCCCCACATCCTTTTCAGCATCAGTCATTTTTTTTCAGTTATTAATGATGGCCATCTTGACTGGAGTTTGGTGGTATCTCAGTATGGTTTTGATTTGCATTTCTCTGATGAATAGTGAAGCTGAACATTTCTCATATATCTGCTGGTTGCTCATATATCTTCTTTTGAGAAGTGTCTATTCATATCTTTTGCCCACTTTTTAATGGAACTGTTTGGGATCTTTTCCTTTCAGCACGTTTCGTTTGAATCCTTGTAGATCCTGAATGTTAGTCCTTTGTCAGACACACAGTTGGCAAATATTTTTTTTCCCATTCTGTGGGCTCTCTCCCTACTCTCTTGATGGGTTCTTTAGCTTTGCAGAAGTTTTTTAGTTTGATGAAGTCCCACTTTTCTATGTTATCTCTCTTAATATGGGCTTTCGGAATTTTAATCAGAAATAGACTACCTATTTCAATTTCTGTGAGGGTGTCTCCTGCATTTTCTAAGATTCTTATAGTTTGAGATTTTTTGCTTAGATCTTTGATCCATTTGGAGTTGATTTTTGTTTGTGGTGATTGGTAGGGGTCCTGTTTCAATCTTCTGCATGTGGTCAGTCTGTTTTCCCAGGACCTTTTACTGAATGGGTTCTCCTATCTCCAATGGTTGTTGGTGGGGACTTTGATGATGATGAGTTATTTGAGAAATTGAGGTTTTGCTTTCAGAATCTCCATACTGTTCCAGTGGTCTGTCTGTCTATTCTTGTACCAATACCAGGTTGTTTTGACCATTGTAGTAATATAATAAAGCTTAATGTCTGGAAGTGTAATACCTACCACTTTTTTTTCCCTGAGGATTGGTTTGATATTCGTGGTTGTTTACACTTCCATATAAATTTGTGTATTGTTGTTTCTAGGTCTGAGAAGAATGATGTTGGGTATTGCATTGAATCTATAGATTGCCTAGGGTAGGATGCAAAGCTGGTTCAACGTCTATAAAACCATCAATGTAATTATATGCATCAACACATGTAAAAACAAGAACCATATTACTTTTCATTAGTTGCAGAAAAATATTTTGACAAAACCCAGCATCCCTTCCTGATAAAAAGCCTTGAACATCTAGGCATAGAGGGAGCAAACTTCAAAATAGTAGGAGCTATATAAGATAAACCCACAGCCAACATTTTGCCAAATGGACAGAAATTGGAAGCATTTCCTCTGAAAACTGGTGCAAGATAAGGCTACCCACTCTCACCCCTTCTGTTCAACATAGTGTTGGAAGTCCTTGCTAGAACAACCAGACAAAAGAAGAAAATCAGGGGTCTTCAAACAGGAAGAGAGGAAGTTAAACTATCCCACTTTGCAGACAATATGATCCTATATCTGGGAAACCTTAGAGAACTCACCAAAAAAACTCCTTGCACTGATAAATGTCTTTGGCAAAGTCTCAGGATACAAAATAAATGTGTGAAAGCCAGTTGCATTATTATACACCAACAAAAAACAGGCAGAGAAACAAATAAAAATCACAGTCCCATTCACAACAGCCACAATAAATAAATAAATAAAATACCTCAGCATCTTCCTAACCAGAGAAATGAAAGAACTTTACAATAACTGCAAAACACTGCTTAGAGAAATCAAAGAAGACACAAATGAAAAAATATTTCTTGTTCATGGATTGCAAAAATCAGCATTGTTAAGCTGAGTTTTGGAGAGGATTTTCAAGTAGTGGGGAGACAGGTGGGTAGAGGTGTGGAGTACAGTGGGAAGGAAATTCAGGTAGAGGCAACTATAAACAAAAGGAGTCATATACCAGGGTAGTGTGAAGGAACAACTTGCAGTTTAGCACTTTATAGTGCTCAGGTGTACCTTTGGGAGTGGAAGACTGGGAAGTAGAGTGAAGAAATGCATGGAGAGTTAATAAGTCGTATTAGTTTATATACACTTTCAAATTCACATTTGACAGAGAGAAACAGGTTAAAGAAATGAAGACAGGCACTCTGTTTTGAAAGTTGCATACACAGAAATCAATTACATAATTTTATGGTGTCCTGGTAGTGGTCATCAAGGAAAGAAAAGATTGTGTAGTCTAATTTCAGTCACATATGGAAATATTGTTTTTGGAATACCAGCATAAAAGATACAGTGTCAGAGATAAAAAGACATTTCTTCCTTGTTAATTTGATATTCTTATTTCAGAAGAAGGTTTAAAGAAATGTCAACTCCTTGGAGAGGGAAGATGGTGGTGGAGCTGTGCGAGTCCCTGTGTAAGTGAGTGAGTGTATGAATAAATTTGCATGCATGTCTGTACGCAAGTGGACATGTGAGTGGCTGACTGAATGGGGACTCGAAGCAAGTAGCCAGGGATTTCCTAGTGAAGCGGCTGGTGCTGCAACAGCTCTGTTTGGACATTAGTGCTTCTCAGGGTGCAGAAGCTCAGTATTATTTTCCAAAATTAACAAATCTCTTCCCAGGAAGAAATTGCCAGCGAGTTACAGCCATTGCCAGACTGCCCAACCATTGCAACATCAGGCTGGACACTGGCAGCGAGGGCCATGAAAGGAGTGTAGCGAGGGTAACAGTGGCAGAGTCTCACTGGAGATGACACAACAAGTACCCTGACACCATCTTGAAAACTGGACAGGAAAGTGCTCCAGTTTGCTCACCATGGACCAATAGACCCACTCTCTGTGACTAGTAGGTTAACTACTCTGGGGTTAATTGTGACCCAGAGAGACTATCCCAAAAGCACAAAAGTCAGAGGGACAGAATGAATGTGAAGTCTGAGGCACACCACCCCCAACTCTTACCCAGCTGTGGGACAAAGGGTGTGACTAGAAAAGCATAAAAAAGACCCCCTCTAGCCGGGCTCGGTGGCTCAGCCTGTAATCCCACGCCTTTGGGAGGCTGAGGGGAGTGGATTGCTTGAGCCCGCGGGTTCAAGACCTGCCTGGGCAGGCGAGACCTCATCTCTACAGTAAATCAAAAAAATTAGCCGGGCGTGGTAGCATGCTCCTGTAGTTCCAGCTACTTGGAAGGCTGAGGTGGAAGGATTGCCAGAGCCCAGCAGGTTGAGGTTGCAGTGGCCGGGAGCGGCCGCTGCACTCCAGTCTGGGCAACAGTGAGACTCCAACTAAAAAAAAAAAAAAAGACCCCCTCTGAGAGATCAGTGATGAATCTTGGGCTGACTCAGCCCCCTTCTCCCAAGCAATATTCTGAATTTCAGACAAACATGATTGGGCCATGACTGAGAGAGAAAAACCAGGTGAATCCTTGATGACAACTGTGCTAGGAGAACTCTACACTAGGATAAGTCTGGCTGGGGTGCTCACCACCAGAACCTGGGGAGAAAACAATTCCATACTTCCCCACATGACCCCTGAATTTACAAGAGCAGGAGGGGAAAACTGACACCCTATTCACTCCCACTGCCCCCTCCTTCCTCCCCCTCCCACCAGCCATGTGCCTGGGAGATTGGGAACGAGCCCATAGTCCCTCAGGAGACAGAGATCAGGCTTACCTGTGAGTAGCTGAGAGGAATAATTACAGAACCTGGTACAAGAGGGTGGTCAGTATCCAGAAATTTTTAAATTCTTTTTATCTTCTTTTGTTTTGATTTAGTGCATCTGAGAAAACTGACTGACCACAGGCAGAAGATTGAAATAGGACCCTTACCTGTCACCATAAACAAAAATCAACTCTAAATAGATCAAAGACCTAACTTAAACTTCAAATTATAAGAATCTTAGAAAACACAGGAGACACCCTTATGGAAATTGAAATAGACAACTGATTCCTGATGAAAACCCCAGATGTCCATGCCATAAGAGATAAGATAGACAAGTGGGACCTTATCAAACTGTAAAGCTTCTGCAAAGCAAAATAAATGAACAAGAAAGCAGGGAGACAGCCCACAGAATGGGAAAAATATTTGCCAACTGTATACCTGTCAAAGGGCTAACATCCAGGATCTGTAAGAAACTCAAAAGTGCCACAAAGGAGGGGGGGAATAGCCCCATTAAAAAGTGGGTAAAAAACAAGAAGAGACAATTCTCAAAAGAAGATATAGGGGCAGCCAACACAAACATTAAAAAGTGTTCAGCCTCACTAATCATCAGAGAAATATAAATCAAAACCACATTGAGAGACCACCTAACCTCAATAAAAATGGCTATTATTAGTAAAATAAACAACAAAAAATGCTGGCGAGGATGCAAAGAAAAGGGAATACTTCTACACTGCTGGTGGGTATGCAAACTAGTTCAACCTCTATGGAAAACTGTGTGGCAATTTCTAAAAGAACTGGAAATTGACCTTCCATATGACCCATCAATTCCCCTATTGGGAATATACCTGGAGGAACTTAAAGCATTCTACAAAAAAGATATACGCACATGCAAGCTTTATTCACAATAGCAAAAATATGAACCCAACCATACTCCCCATGAAAACTGGACTGGATTAAAAAAATGTGGTACATATACACAATGGAATATTACACAGCTATAAAGGACAAACTTATGGACTTTGCAGTAACTTGGATAGATTTAGAATCTATCTTACTCAGTGATCTATCACAAAAGCAAAGAATAGAGTACCACATGCTCTTACTCGTAAGAGGACACAAACAACATGATGCTGAACAACTCTTGGGTCAACACAGAAATCAAATCAGAAATTTAAAAAGTCCCTGAAACAAGTGAAAACAAAAACACATCTTACCAAAACCTCTGGTATACCAGGAAAGCACTACGAAGAAGGTAATTTATAACTCTACAAACATTCATCAAGAAAAAAGAAACATCATAATTTAAAAGCCTAATAAATCATGTAAAGGAGATGGAAAGGTAAGACCACCAAAACCATAATTTCAGCAGAAGAATTCAGATCACCAAAGTAACAGCTCAAATATGGGACATTAAAAAAATCGTGGAAAAAATTAAACAAAACAAAATCCGATTCTTTCATGACCCCTAGCCAGATTGAACAAGAAAAAGAGAGAAAAAACCCAAATATACACAATCAGAAATGCCAACGATCAAGTCACAACTGATCTGAAAGAAATACAAAGATTATCAGAGATTACTATGCACACCTGTATGAAAACAAACTTGAAAATCTAAATGAAATGGAAGACTTTCTGACACCATACAACCTCCCAAGTTTGAAACAAGAAGACATTAAGACCTTAAATACACCAAAAACATCCAAGGAAATTGTTTCTGTCATGAAAAAATTCCTAAGAAAAAAGTCCTGGACCAGATGGTTTTCAAGCAAAATTATACAAAACACACAAGGAGGAGCTGTTACCAATCCTACTGAAAGTATTCTAGGCCATTGAGAAAGACTGAACTGTTTCTAAATCATTTTATGAAGCTAAAATCACACAGATACCCAAAGCAGGTACAGATCCAACAAAGAAAAACTACAGGCCAATATCCCTGATAAACATAGATGCAAAAATTCTCAACAATATTCTCCAAATCTGATCCAATAATACATTTCAAAAATCATCCACCGTGATCAAGTAGGCTTCATACCCAGGATGCAGGGTTGGTTCAACATTCAAAAGACCATAAATATAATTAAATACATAAACAGATGTAAAAACAATAACTACATGATTATATCATCAGACCCAGAAAAAGCTTTTGACAAAATCCAGCATCCTTTCTTGATTAAAAACCCTTGAACACCTAGGCACAGAAGGAACATATTAAAAATAGTAGGAACCATCTATGGTAAACCTACAGCCAACATATTGCTAAAAGGACAGAAATTGCAAGCATTTCCCCTGAAAACCAGAACAAGACAAGGCTGCCTACTCTCACCCTTTTTGTTCAACATAGTGTTAGAAACCCAAGCTAGAGAATCATCAAGAGAAGGAAATCAGTGGTATACAAATAGGAAAAGAGAAAGTTAAGATATGCCTCTTTGCAGACAATATGATCCTATTCCTTAAAAATTCAAAAGAATCTGTCAGAAACCTCCTCACACTGATAAAAGACTTTGGCAATGTCTCAGGGTACAAAATAACTGCAAAAGACAGTCACATTCTCATACAGGCAGAGAACCAATAGAAGCACAATCTCATTCACAATAGCCACAAAACAAAACAAAACAAAGCAAAAAGAAAAAAGAAAAAAAGAAAAGAAATACCTTGGCATCATTCTAACTAGAGTTGTGGAATACCTTTACAATGAAAACTACAAAAACTGCTCAAAGAATACACAAACAAATGTAAAAATATTCCATGCTCATGGATTTGAAGAGTCAACATTGTTAAGAGTCCATCCTACCCAAAGCAATCCACAGACTCAATTCAATGCTCCTTAAATTACAAGCATCATTCTTAGACCTGGAAACGACAATAGAGAAATTCATATGGGAATATAAATGACACGAATAGCCAAACCAATCCTCAGCAAAAACAACAATGACAACAAAGAAGCAGATCACACCTACAGATTTTAAACTTTATTCCAGACTTTAAACTTTATTATAAGGCTACAATAATCAAAAGAGCCTGGTATTGGTACAAGAACAGGCATATATACCAATGGAACAGAATAGAGATTCAGAAAGCAAAACCTCTATTTCTCAACCAACTTATCTTCCACAAAGCCTCCACCAACATCCTTTGGGAACAGGAGAACTTATTCAGTAAATGGTGCTGGGAAAACTGGCTGACCACAGACAGAAAATTGAAACAGGAGCCCTCCCTATCACCATACACAAAAATCAACTCTAAATGGATCAAAGGCCTAAACGCAAAACCTCAAACTATAAGAATCTTACAAAATGCAGGAGTTATCCTATGGAAATTGGAACTGGCAACCAATTCTTGATCAAAATCCCAAAAGCCCATACCATGGAAGATAGACAAATGGGACTTCATCAAACTGAAAAGCTTCTGCAAAGCAAGAATCCATCAAGAATGTGAGGAGGCAGCCAGCAGGATGGGAAAAAATATGTGCCAATTGTGTATCTGACAAAGCTACGAGGAACTCAAATGTGCTGAAAGAAATACAAAACAAAACAAATAGCCCCACTAAAAAATGGGCAGAAGATATAAATAGACACTTCTCAAAAGAAGACGTGTGAGCAGCATTAGAGATCACATGAAAAAATGCTCAGCCTCACTAATCATCAGAGAAATGCAAATCAAAACCACACTGAGACACCAGTCAGAATGGCCGCCATTAATAACTGAAGAAACAACCAATGCTGAAAGGGATGTTGGGAAAGGGAACACTTCTACACTACTGGTGGGAATGTAAATTAGTACAAACTCTGTGGAAAACAGTATGGCAGTTTCAAAAAGATCTATAAAAATTGCTGGCCCATAGTACCCAGCAATCCCCCTTCTGGGAATATAATCAAAGAAACTCACATCATTCTACAAAAAAGATATCTGCACACACGTTTATTGCAGCACTATTCACAATAGCAAAAACATGGAACAAAAGTGGACTGGAATAAAAAAAAGTGGTACCTATATACAACGGAATATTATATAGTCATAAAGGACAATAATATGGACTTCACATCAACTTGGATGGTTTTAGAGTCTATCATACTCAGTGATCTAACACAGAAACAAAGAACTGAGTACCATCTCTTCTCACTCATAAGTGGACCCTGAACATTTATTATAATAATATAAAAAAGGGATTGGTAGTAGCAAGACACTGCCAGGGAAGGTGGTGCACAAAACATCAAAAAGTGTACCTGATCCCCAATCACACGAAGTGGGGAACAAAGGGAGGCCCAAACTGCACTTGTGTGACGACTACTTATGTACCTAATCTTGAATTGTACCCCACATCTTTAAAGTAAAAAAAAAAAAAAAAGAATTATTAACTCCCCTAGTGAGTTAAAGCCATTTATTGAGAGTATATAATGTTTCAGGTACTCTCAATTTTGGTCTATAAATCTGAGTCATATATTTTAGCCCAAGTATTATTTCAATTTCAGGAAGGTACTGAATCTTCACAGACTCAGAATAAGATGATGTAAAAATTATTAAATACAAGAAGTAATTTTACATGTTTTATATGAATGTGGAATTAAAAGTCCCATGAAATTCTTGGAAAATAAGGAAAACAAATATCTCAGAAAGACAGAAGATAAAGGAAATCATAAAATATTTAAAAATTAGAAATGCAAATCATTGAAACAGGAGGTCAAACATCTACTAACTGGAATATGAGCAAAAGTGAATAGAGAAAACATAAAGGAAAATTATCAAGGAAATAACTCATGGAAACGTTCCAAGCTGAGTGACACAATGCTTTAGATTAAAAGACCTATGTAGAGAAAAATATCTATTCACCATATTGGAAAAATTGAGAACATCAAGACTAAGGATAAGATTTTAAAATTTCCAGAGTGAAAAAAGCAAAATAAGTAAGAAATAACACTAATGACCTACATGGAAAGCAAACTGATTGGCTTCAAAATTTCAGCAGCAACAATAAATTTAAGAGTAAAAAATGTGTCTTCAAAATTATTTACTTATAATTCTATGCCTTTCAAAATTATCAAATGTGAAGACAGAATGAAAGACTTTTTAGACATTTAATAAATTAAAATGACTATCCTGCATCCTTTCTTAGCATATTACTTTAGAAGTTACTTCCTTGAATTAAAGGAATAAACAAAAATTTTAAAAACTGAAAATATAGGTAGATAAATATATTCTAAAAACAATTATTAACTGTAAGAAAAACAAATACAATTGTCTAAGAATTGAATTATAATAGTGTGATTCTCAATGTTCCAATAATCAATATTTTAATACTCATAATAGCATGATAAATGCATTCATTTCACATTTTAAAATCAACTTAAAGTCAAAAAAAGGAAGACCTAATTTTACTAATTGGATGAAATCAACCTTGGCAATATAAAAGCAAAAACATACATGATAGAGTCAAAGAGCAAAATGAGAAACAAGAAAAGAAAAAGGATAAAAATATCCACATCTTGATATGATAATGCTTAGAGTCAAGAATAGTGTACATATACTGTAGGGTAAAAAATTATAATATATGAAATATTTTTTAAATTTACCAAAACCAAGCAATAGATCATCTAAATTTGGTGTTGTAATTACCGTGAAAGCAAAGATGAAATGAGTTTGGTAAAATTGCATCATAACAAAAATTCCATCTTAACCTATGAAGCTGATAAAGGCAGAATTAGCAACATAAATATGCTATTTTAAACTAAGGGTGTGTTATGGAGATCGGATCTGGCAACCAATTCTTGATCAGAACCCTAAATGCCCATACCATAAGAAGTAAGATAGACAAGTAGGACCTCATCAAACTGATGAGCTTATAAAAAGCAAAATAAACTATCAAGAGAGCCGGGAGACAGTCCACAAAATGGGGGTGGGGACATTACCCAACTGTATATCTGACAAAGGTCTAACATCTAGGATCTACAAGGAACTCAAACATGCCGAAAGGAAAAAAACAAACAGCGCCATTAAAAAGTGGGCAAAAGACAAGAGCAGACACTTCTAAAAAGAAAGATATACAGACAGCCAATGGACACATGAAAAAGTGCTCAGCCTCACTCATCATCAGTTAAATGCAAATCAAAACCACACTGAGATACCACCTACCCAGTAAGAATGATCATCATTAATAAAACAGCAACAGATGGTGGCAAGGATTTGGAGAGAAAGGAACGCTTCTACACTGCTGGTGGGAATACAAACTAGTGCAACCTCTTTAGAAGACAGTGTGGCAATTTCTGAAAGAACTAGAAATTGACCTTCCATATGGCCCAGCAATTCCCCTATTGGGAATATACCCAGAGGAACTCAAATCATTCTATAAAAATGATACCTGTACACGTATGTTTGTTGCAGCTGTATTCACAGTAGCAAAAACATGGAACGAACCATGCTGCCCATCGAATCTGGACTGGATAAAACAAATGTGGTACATATACTCAATGGAATATTATACAGCCATAAAGACGGACAAACATATGGACTTTGCAACAACTTGGATGGATTTAGAGTCTATCATACTCAGTGATCTATCACAGAAACGGAGAGCAGAGTACCTCGTGTTCCCACTCATAAGCAGACCTTAAACAATTATCATCATACTATAAGAATGGGATTGGCAGTAGTGAGAAACTGCTAAGGGAGTAGGGGTGGGATTGGCAGCTGAGGGAAACTGCCAGAGGAGTGAGGGGCACACCTCTTCAACAAGGGTACTTGCGTAATCAACGTTTGTGTGTCTAACCCTGAATTGTACCCCACATCTTTCAAATGAAAGAAAGAAAGAAAGAAAGAAAGAAAGAAAGAAAGAAAGAAAGAAAGAAAGAAAGAAAGAAAGAAAGGTATAATCACCAGGAGAAATAAAGAGGTATAAGTAGGGAGGAATGAGGCAAGATAATGTTTGATTTTTTTAACAATCTTTTTTGATTAAAAAATCAAATCCATATATTTCTTTAATAAATAGAAACAAATTTAAACATATAGATGTACATGCACACCTGCAGTTACAAAATTTATTAAAGTAGCCAGGTTCCATTCTTCAGGAATTATTTTCTTATGATAGCCAGATGGCAGTCACCATAGGGAATAACTGACAGTCTAAACATTTTGCAATTTTTAAACTCTGATGAGCTTCATATGCAGTTTATTTGACTCCCTCCTCCTGATACACGTTATTCATCATGTTTTTAGCTGTTGCTGATTTTCTAAGTGCCTCATAACTCAATGGTCTTTATTTTTCTGCATTTACCATTAACTATATGGTGTTGACATTTTTGGTGACTCAATTTTGGTGACTTGGAAATTGTGTATTCCCTACATTCTGTGACAATATTTTCTCCTTATTCCTCTTACACGTTTTCACCATTTATTAGTCTTCTTTATGGGCCTCTCTTCTTTGTCTTTATTTTAGGTTCCCAGGATTCTCTTTTCATGTTCTTCATAGGTGTTTGCACCTAGAAACATGGATTTGTATAATGACTCACAAATCTATATTTGAATTCGGATTTCTTACCACAAATTATTATTTTATATAGAGAAACCATACAACCTCTATTTAAATAATTCACTAGCACCTCAAACTCACCTTGTCTTGAACTTATAACCATTCTGCTGCCACTTGATCTATTTCATAAAGCTACTGCTCCTTTAAAAATAGTTCTATTACTTATTTTAGCGCAGTCATGGAAGGTAGCACTCTGAGATGATGTATAAGTACTTCTTCAACGACCATGCTTCCAGTCATCAAACCATGTTGACCCTTTCTCTGTCACAACTTCAAAATAAAGGCTCTTGATCCTTTCAATTTAATCTGCATATTGTTTTGCTATCCTCCCTTTCAAAAAGCCTTCAGTGGCTCTTGTATCTTTTAATTCTTTCACAAATGATCTGTCTCAGCTAAAGTGGTTCTTGGGTTTCTATAAAACTATGATGGACACTCTATCTTCATTTTTTTTCATTCAATAAAACTGTTATCTCTTTAGTCCACTTGCCTGTATCCCACTCATCCTTCAAATAAGCTTGATTCCCCTCTCCTCCATAAAATCTTTACTTGCTCTGCAAATGTTTGGAGAGCCTGTGATATGGTACTACCCATACCAATGACTTGACAATAAACCTGTTCTATGCTAAGCTGTAAACTTTTTCCCTTGAAATGATTTGTCTTAGTCATTAGTTGTTAAGGGTTTTTCAAGAAGAAAATGATCCTATACCTCTTTAAATTTTCAGTGTCTAATGGCATGTCTTACGTATACCAGGTTCTCACAATATATTTTTTGATGAGATAAATACAAATTTTTTAGAGAATATATTTTCCAAATGTTTTTAATTGAGAAATAATCTACGTAGAGTAGTATAGTAAAGCACTAGCATTTTCTAAAGAATTTTTTATTACATACTCTGTTATTATATACTAGTATGTATGATGCTAACACATATACATTATTGATCATTAGACACTTAATACATGTTAGCTGATGATGTCCTAAAAATGTTCATATAATAACTGTTATCATATATAAATGGATTGTATATTTAGACTAGCAAAAAACGTATTATGCAAGAATATGTATTTTTATGTTTCCACGAAAAAACACTAGCTACTAATTATCTAGAAATTTATTTTTAGGTTTCTGTAAACTTTGTGCTAATTACTGTTTTTATGAGATGCATGAATCAGGTATTTAGCCAAGTTTTGCTCAGTAAAAATAATGTTAGCTTGAGAATATGTGGGAAAAGTTCAAATGAGATTCAAAAAGATGAAATAAAAATAACTTAAAAGATTAGGAAGATGATTGAGAATAATGAGTATTATTCTCTGAATGTTTCTCATCAAAATTGTCCTGATAACTATCATCAGCTGATCATCAAAGATGAAAGAACTAGAATAAACTTGAAAGAAAAGTGATACAGGCATCTTAATATTCTTGCCTGTGTTCTTCCTAAGGCTGAGTTCCCAACTTCCTGGTAGAAAGGGTAATTCCCTTTCAGAACGCTGGTTGTTGGTGAATACTTGCATTTGTAATGCAGTTGAGCTTAATATGTGCTTCAATTAATAAATGATCCTAGAATCTTTATTTATTTATTTTTTGGAAACGAACATTTTACACTCATGTTAAAAACTGATCACATGCTATCTGCACTGTTGCAGCACATGTCTTAATTCTAGGTCCTTAGCTGATGGTGCGGTCCTTAAACAGGACAATGCTTTTGTTATGGTAGAAGGAAAAGAAAACACATGGCACTGCTTGATGGAACTTTAAACTACTCAGAAATGACATGTGTTATTTGCTTTCATTTCAGTGACACAAGGAAGTTCATGTCTATCCTCCACCAGAAAAGGGTAGTAAATAATTTAAACAATAATACATTCTTCTACAATTTATTCCGGACATAGCATATATTCATTTACTTTCTTTCTGCATATAAAATATTCTCATTTTTTTTCCCCAAGAGAGATAATTTAAAACATTTCATCATCACAGCACCAGGCAAAAAGTTCTGGGTATAATGATGATCTCTATAATATTGACTTAGGCTGTAGTTTCTTTTGATCTAGACTTTTCTGAACTAAAATGACATGTTATGTCTCCTAAACACTTAATTTTTACAGCTTTTGAAAAAATAATTGCAATATATTTCTATTAAAAAGGGGAAGAATGGGTGATGCCTAGCAGTCACTAGTTTACATACACATTGAGGTCTAGCTCAACTCCATGTGTTCTCACTCTGGGATTTAAACATGTAGAACAGTCTCTATCTAGGACTCCAAGAAGAAAGAGTAAAAAGCAGGTTGAGAACACAATGCATCATAAAGTTTCTTTTTGAAAATCCACTCGCAACTGCTACTCACATTTTATTGCCCAAGGAAGTCACATCACCAAAAATGATTTCTAGAGCTCAGGAATAGGTAGAACAATGTTTGAAAAATAATATAATCTACCATAATAAATCATCATAAAGTTAAGATTGTATATATACATTTTTGTGTTAAACACACAAACTACAGAAAGAGCAAGAAAATCTATAATTTATCAATACAGTATATGATATAAACTAGTTTTCTTCAAATGGAGAAAATTCTTTAAAAATATACGAAATGTTCTCTAGTATATCTCTTTGTAAACTTTTTTGCTTCTTTGATGCATACTATGATTACAAAAATAATATATTTGCTTTCTTATGCTATGTCCTCATTATTTATAATTACCCTATATTTTCAAATTCAAAACTAGTTTATTGAAATCCAGTTTCATCTCTTATTTGTTACTCCCTCACCAAGAGACTTGCAGATATAAAACATAATAAATGTTAAGAATTAAATATTGCTTGCCAAAATGCATTATTCTTCTTGTTCTTTATGCTGGTTTATAAACTTGGTGATCAAATCAAGAAAAAGTTCATATAGAAATGAGAGTTTGAAGTTAATTTTCTTAAAATGTAATAAATTCACATGCTGTGATAGAGGATTCCCCTTATCTCTTCTAGTCATGGTTTTCAGTCACACTGATCAATAATCTGTCTGAAAAGTGATATGGTCAGAATAACTGGTATTTACTGAGTATCCAATAGTTCAAATATCACAATGAACTACTGTACTCAATAGTAATGAAATAGCTAGAATTATTTTCATAATAGTTCTAGTACCTTATTTGCAGTTTCCTCTTTAGTCTTTAATGATGTCTACCCAAAATGATATTAAAATTGTTTGATTTTAATATAAAATATATTTCAAATATATAAACAAGTTAAGTTAATAAAATGTGTTTAGAATACATGCAACTATAAAAAAAAGTGTTTGATATAACCCTACAGATGCTAAACTTGACTTTGGGTGCTGATTCTGTGCTTTAAAAATATTGTATGTTTTAAAGAATAATAGTCACCAATATATACTAAAAACATTTATTTGGCAATGCTAAAATGTTTTAAAAATATGTAATTTATCTTAAAGATACTAGCTATCATTTACATTAACATAGAGTTGCCATTTCGGATCAAAGTGTAAAACAAAATAATTTAAAAAATGCAACCAAAGAAACTTGGGAAAATTTTAATAGAATGTGTCATGAAAGTTTCATGTTATATATTATGCAAATTTTTGGCATCATTTAGTTTGGTGCCACAGAGGAAGAGATTTGTTGTTGTTGTTGTTGTTTACTTATTACCATCATTTTATGATTACACCAATTAGTATTATTTTTCTATGAAACTAACACACTGCTTAAAAATAATGAGTTGCCAGGCTTGGTGGCTCAGCCTGTAATCTTGCGCTTTGGGAGTCTGAGGTGAGTGAATTGCCTGAGCCCACAGGTTTGAGACCCACCTGGACAACTTGGTGAGACCTCATCTCTACAATAAATCAAAAAAATTAACCGGGTGTGGTAGTGCGTGCCTGTAATTCCAGCTACTTGGAAGACTGAGGCGGAAGGATCGCTGGAGTCCAGCAGCTCGAGGCTGCAGTGGCCGGGAGTGATCACTACACTCCAGTCTGGGTGATAGAGTGAGACTCCGACTCAAAAAATCAAAAATAAAAATTAAAAAATTAAAAATAAATAAAAATAATGAGTTAAGAAAAAATTTATCCTTATTTATATGTAAATTTCTTTCTATTTATAATAAAAGCATCCATAGCATTGCAACCAAAATCAGTAAAATTCTCTTTTGTTTTAATTACACATAAACTTTTTATGAAAATCAAGTACATTCAAAGCCATTAAACTAGCAAGAAAATCTTTATATTCTTGAAGATAGCAAAAAGAAAATATTCTAAATAACTAATGGTTTAAAAATATAATTGGTCTTTGTAATATTAAAAAGTAAACAGTTGTTAAAAAATTACATAAAATATTTTCAATTACCCTAAAATGGTACTTAAAGGGAAGAATATTACTTTTAATAGTCATATTTAAAAAGTAGAAAGATTAAAAATTAACAATCTGTGCATTTAATTGAAGAAGAAGAATAACAGGCAAAACAAAAGAAGATGAATAAAATAATAAACATAAGACTTCAATGAAATTAGAAACATACTATAAAATCAGTACTTATAACCAAAGATTGTTTATTTAGAAGAACTAATAAAAGAGTCAATATTCTCAAATTAATCAAGAAAAGTAATAAGCAAGAAAAATCACAAATAAATTATATTTGACCCTGGAACAGCACAGATTGAACTGCTTGTGTTCACTTATATTCTGTTTTTTTTAATACAGAAGAATTAGAATAGTTTTTTGTGACAGTTTGCTAAAACTTGTACATAAACCATGTAGCCTAGAAAATATGAAAACATTAGGAAAATTTTGTATGTTATGAATGCATAAAATATATGTAGGTACTAGTCTACATTAAATAGCATTGCTACCATAGAATATTCATAAATCTATTATTAAAAGTTAAACTTTATTAAGACATACACAGACACACAGATCATACATGGCACCATGTGTAGTACAGAAAAATGTAAACAAATATAATTATTCTGTATTAAACATAACTACATAAAATAAACTGTAGTAAAGATTGCAGTAACGAATGATCTCTCACTGTTCTCACATGTTTTTATCATATTTAGAACCCAGCTAGAAGTGCTTCTAAGAAGCAAAGTTCATTACAAAAAAGTTGAATTGCTTGATATGTACCATAGATAGAAGTCTCAACTGCAATTGCCAGCTATTTCAAGATCAATGAATCCAGAATAAGAATCATTGTTAAAAAAAAAGAAAAAAATATATAAACCTTTTACTTGCAACTATGCCAGCAAGCATGAAAAACTCACATTTTTTGCAAAATATTTAATATTGACAATTTTAAATATTTTTGTGGGTGCAAGATTGCTATAAGAAAGAAAAACTTATAGACTTTAATAAGATTTGAGAAAAATCAAAGTCATTACTTGACAACTTTAAGCTGAAGGATCTAAAGGTGGAGACTTTAACACCAGCAAAGGATGGCTTGATAATTTTAGAATAAAGTTTGGCTTAAAAATGTTAAGATAACAGAATAAGTAGCTTCTCCTGACCAAGAAGCAGCAGACAAGTTCCCAGATACCATTTAAAAAATCATTGAAGAGAAAGAATATTTCTCTGAACAGGTCTTTAATGTAAACAAAAGTGCTCTATTCTGGAAAAAAGATAACACAAAAGATATTTATTAGTAAGAAAGTGAAGCAAGCACAAGAATTTAAGGCAGAAATGAATAGCTTAACTCAACCACTTTGTGTAAATGCAATAAGGTTTGTGATCAGGACTGCCCTTATTTATAAAGCTTCTAATTATGAGACTTGAAAGGAAAGATAAAAACATGATCCCAGTCTTTTGGCTTTACAACTAGAAAGGTTTGACAATGAGAACCCTTTATCTGAATTGGTTCCATCAGTGCTTTGCCCCTGAAATCAGGATGTACCTTGTCAGTAAGGTACTGCCTTTAATAGTTATTTTGGTACTGCACAATGCCCCTGGCCACTCCGAACTCCATGAGTTCAATGTTAGAAGTGTTGAAGTTGGCTACTTGCCCCCAAACACAACTGATCAGGGATTCATAAGGAATTTTAATGTGCATTACATATACTATTGTATGGAAAGGATTGTCAATGCTAGGGAGAAAAACTCCAATAGAGAGAACATCATGAAAGTTTGGAAGTATTACATGATTGAAGATGTTATCATTGTTATAGAAAAAGTTGTGAAAACCATCTAGCCTGAAACAATAAATCTCCACTAGAGAAAACTGTGTCCAGATGTGCATGACTTCACAGAATTCACAGCAGAATCAGTCAAAAAAATCATAAAAGAGCTTTTGAATTTGGCAAAAAAAATGGAGATAAAGGATTTCAAGATATGAATCTTGGAGAAATTAGAGTGAATAGACATCACACTAAAGGAATCAGCAGAATACTTAATGAATTTAGTGCGTTCCAAACAGAGTCAAATGATGAGAAAGAAGATGTAGAAGTGCCAGAAATCAAATTGACATTATCTATCGGAAAGACTGATTATTCAAGATTGCTTTTGAGTTCTTTTATGACATTGACCCTTCTATGATATAGATAATGAAACTAAAGTAAATGGTGGAATAAAGATTGGTACCATATAAAAGTATTTTTAGAGTAATGGAAAAGCAAAAAAAATTAGACAAAAGTTACAATGTATTTCCAGAAAGTTCTGTAAAGGCCTGCCTTTCTTGCTTCTCCTTCTACCTCCTTCACTTTTTCTGTCTCTGCCACTCCTGAGAAAACAAGACCAGCACATCCTCTTTCCCCTTCTTTTCAGTCTACTCAATGTAAAGATGACATGGAGACCCTTATTATCATCCAATGTCACTTAATAAACTGTAAGTGTATTACTCTTCCTTATGATTTTCTTAGTAATATTTTGTTTCTCAATCTTACTTTATTATAAAAATACATTATAAAATACATATAAAACAAAATATAAGTTTTATTTGACTGCTTGTGTTATCATTAAAACTTGAAGTCAACTTCAGGTTACTAGAAGTTAAGTTTTTGAAGAGTCAAAAATTGTATGAATTTTTAATTGTGTGGGTGGTCAACATACTTAATCCCCACATAGCTCAAGGGTCAACATAGAAAAGGAGAAAACTATACAAGTATGAGAAACTAATACTAATAGTGTGAATAATCGTATGCTAATAAGCTTGAAAGGAAAGATAAGCACCAGCTCCCAGTCTTCTGGCTTTACAACAAGAAATCCTGGACAATGAGAACCCTTTATCTGGATAGAATGTTTAGTTTAGATATAATGAATTATTTACTATGAAAAATAAATTTCAAAGCCATCTAAAGAAGAAACAGAAGTAATGAAAATTACATAGCAATTAAATTGGGAATTCAAAATGTTCCCTCAAAACCACTAAGTTCATACAACTTTGTAGGTGAGCTATTCTAGGAATTTATACTCCAGGTATTTCCTATTTTCCAAACTCTTCCAGAAAAACAGAAAATAAAAATAGAAACAGAGAGCATCTGCCTCTTTATTTGAGATTGAATTTAACTACATACTAAATTCAGATGTTAATATAAAAATATCATTTTATATCTCAATGATAACATAGTTGCATAATTTCTGAACAATATATTAGGGAGAAAAAAAAAGCCCAGCAATTCTTCAAAAGCAAAATTAAACAGATGTAGAATATATAATAAGCAAGATTTACTTAACCCATGAATTTATAGCTTGTTTAATATTGGAAAATATTTTAATACAATATATCAGATTAAAAGAGTAAACCATAAAAGCTATGCAAATATATTAATAGGTACATAAAGACTAAAAATAAATAGTATCATTTTTAATACAGAAACTTAATAAGAGAAGATTAGTTACCAAACATGAACCAAGACTTTAAACAAAAAGCATACTTCATAATGATATGTGAATGTATTTTCTTTACATTTTGAAGAAGATTGTCTACCTATACTACCTTATCCAACATTGTACTAGGAGTCTTAGTGCTTGAAGTTAGACAAATAACAAAAAAAGTTGCTATAAGAAATGCAACAGATGAAACAAGTTGTCATTATTTACAGATTATTTGACACAGAAAGCCCCTCCCACCAAAATCTAAAGACAATTTATTGTAATTAGAAATAGAATTTGATAGAATCACTGAATTAAAAAAATAATAGCTTGTATACGTCAGCTTAAGATATCTGAAAAATATATCTGAAATAAACATATAAGCACAACAGAAAATAAAATGCATGAGCTTATTATTAAAACAAAGAATAAAACTTTACTACATATATAGGAATATTTTTCAGGATAAGGATGTACAATATCTTTAAAATGCAGTTTCCTCAAATGCTTTTATATTTTACAAATGAGCTTATATCTTTCAAAGTAAAAGAGAAAAGAAAGGAGCACAAGAAGGACTTGTAAGTCAGTTCACACTCTCCTTTTCTGGAACTGATTGGTCCAAGGGTAAATGCTGATTATACTGAAACAAATAATTGTAAATACATTTCACTTTGCTGGAGATAGCAAGAAAAGCAATATACTAACAGAATAATGTGCTGCAACCAAATAAATTATAACAGCATGGAAGAAAAGTAATAAATATTAATCTCAAAGAGAGTAGGAATAAAATTAATAGAGGTAAAAACACACCATAAATAATAAATGTCAATAAAAATAAAAGTACTCATATTATCAATAGACACCCTGATGTAAAAATTTGTATCAAGCATAACAAGTATAGTTTTTACCTAAAATGAATTTATCTTATAATAGTTTGTCCAGTTTACAAAAGAGAAATCAATAATAGAATATATTTGTATGGTAAATAAGAACATTTATATGATTATTCCAGCACCTGTTGAAAATGAGTCAATAAAAGCTAAAGCACATTCCTCATTTAAAAAGAAAAAAATTTAATTATTAAGCATTATGCAATACCATAGCAGAATAAAGATAGTTATTAGTGTTAAAACTGTCAGCTAACAGGTGTACTAAAGAAGGTTGTCTTCTCATATTTGTCTTCTTGTCATATTTGCCTTCTCTGAAGACAAGCCTTCAACCTTGTTTTTTTCAAGTTCTTCTATGTACTAGCTGGGTAAGCCTTAGCAAGTTACTGTGTTGCAGTTTCTTCAGAAACATGCACATAAAAATTATTTAACCTCTCAGGATTTTCTTTAAGATTAAATAAGTTAATAAGCATAATGCTCTTAGAACAATTCTTGCTAGATATTAAGTTCCAAATAAACACCAGTGTTTAGTTTTACTTAACTTTAAAGCTGAACTGCTATTGGTATTGGAGTAAAAATAGGAAAGAAAAAATGTGACTGTAACTATTATAATTATCATATTGCTCATTGTCTAAGATACTATATATTTTAATGAAAGCTTTAATTTAATGAGAGTTTTTTTAAAAAACTAAAACACAGTCAGTTATTCTTGTAAATTATATAATTGCATGTATGGATATTCCAAGAAGACTAATTTAAAAACATATGAGTTAATAAGAGATCAATAAAAATGAAATACATATTTGTAAAAATATAAACATTTATGATAACTATCTAGCAATTGTTAAAAATCACATTTCCCGTGACTTTTTATTTATTCCTACATATTGTATAATACAGAAGTGTTAGTATTCATGAAGAATTAGATTATGGCTGTGTACCATCCTCTCTCTTTAGGAAGTACCTTTAGACCTGAAGTTCAGTTTTCTTTTCTTTGGTTTATTATTTACTAGAAAACTATACAAAACAACGGCAATTACCAGAATTTCAAAATTGGGATGCTTCTGATTGTTCTAAATAGAAACAAACATAGATAATAATAAATTATACATTCTTATTCTTCTGAAGTCATATAATTCATTAAAAACATGGCAAAGAATAAAGGTGAGATGCTTTTGGCAGGATAAAATTATATATATCCATAAATATCCAGAAATAAAAATGGAGAATTTTAAGGAGGATTTTATCAAATAGACAATCCTAGAAGAATTCATCCTGGTGACCAATAATTTTCATACAGTGATGTTCACATAAATTTTTCTGTTTGACACAACTTTGGGTGCAGTTATATACAACTTTTAAATTTATTTTTGACAATATTATTAGTGGGAATAAAATGTATTAATACAATTTAGCAGATATAGAAGGAAAATCTAATTACTTTGTACTATTTTGATGAGCTATTTAGAAAGAAAATAAAAATCTATAAAATTTTATAGATACTATTTAGTTATAGTTAAGAATATAAATATAATAGATACATTATAAATCTATTTTAACAAACTATCCTATGATATTAGTGTGCTCTAAAGTATTTTGAAAATACTTTCTAGGATTTTTGTTACATATTAAGTAGATGGTTTTCCCCCTAAATTTTTTGAAATGTCGTGGCATTTGGGTGGTGTGTCAAAGATATCCTTTACTGGGAAGTACTTATTGAATTATCCTAAGTGAATGGTTTAATACAGTGCATAACATTACAAGAGGAAAAGGGTATAAGTATAGTATTGAGTATTATTAAAATTTATTTGCCTTACTCTCACTCATTCTTTATTTGTTCATTCTCTAAACAGATGTTTATCTATTCCTATGACAGAACTTTTTGCTTCAGCATTTCTTTTCCAGTTAATCATAAAAAATTATTACACTAATAAAAAAAATCTTCCTAAGAATAAGTGAGTTTTAATAAAAATAGCATGAACTTGGTTAAAGATAAAAATGAATATCTTAAGTATAAAGATGTCTAAGCTTTTAATGTTTCAAAGCTGCTTCAATTCCATCTTGATTTTTCAAAGTAAATTAACAGAGGATAGAATCCTTGGAGTTAGGCTTGGTTATTAGCTGGTGTCTTTCTTTCTTCATCTTTGCACATTTCCTCCCAACCTTCCACCCCGACAAATAACACATCAGTGTATCTGTGGCTTGGTACATCCAATCCAGATGTAGATGGTGAACATCTACATCTACGGTATTAAAAAATAATAATGTTCTTTTGGTAGGGTACTTTGTATAATTTTAGATGAAATTGGAGAGATTCCACACAAACTGTATTCACAGCATAATGAACAAATATCAACACGAAGTTGTCATTGAATTAATTTATATTTTGATTTAATTTGACATGTTGGGAGCCAAGTCTCAACACATGTTACCTTGTAATACATTGAGCAGTGTCAACGGAATCTAAATGCAATTTTATAAAACTAGAAAAAACCTTGACTACGTATGAGAACTTAAATGCTGGCACAATTATCCCATTTTAGGTTCAGTGACAAATTAAAGCTGACAAAGTAGAAACAAAATTAACATACTTTGAAATGGAAACATGTTCACTCTAATAGATTAATTTCTACATTCACCTGCCATCTTTCTGTTTCAGCAATAATAGGGGTAAAATTTAATGAAGTTAGATGAACCTGTAAACTTCAATACAAAGTGAGTTCACTGATGTGATTATTGCTTCATCATTTCTCAGTTAGAAGACCCAGTTTTCAAAGATATACTTATTTTCACTGAGGATTTGGAGAATATTGCCTAAAATCTCCAACGACAACGACATAAAACACATCAAAGTTTTCTATTCTCCACGTTCATCTAGAAAAATGTTTCCTTTATGCACAGGACTAAATCATCTAAACTTGTATCCTATTTATGTCTCAAATTGGCCCACCTATCATCCAAGGAAAATCCTTCAAGGAATAGATATTATTTACTCTATCTTAATTTTTTATATTTAGAAAGTGGATTACATAATACTAATAATTTAAGGGAGTTTTATAGATTTTTCAATTTTTTAATGAACATTAATAATTATTAGAGATGTCCTAACGTATTCCAAAAATTTACATATTAGAGAATTTCAATTATTTTATTTTTTAGACTCAATTTTTATGTAAATTAGGACTTACTTTCCATTCTTGCTATGGCGTGAAATTATTCCCATAATACTATGGTAATATTTTAAAATATAATTAAAAAAAAATTTTTTTAGTTTTTTTTTTCCTCCTAGGAACTTTAAGTAATGTAAAAAACCTAGACATGGACAATTCTTTTTTTTTCATTTTTGCTGTTTGTGCATTTGTTTTATAAGTTTATAATTTATGCTATGTGTTCTCTAACCACAATTTCTTTCTTTTTTTTTTTTTTTTTTTTGAGTTGGAGTCTCACTCGGTCGGAGTGAAGTGGCCGCTCCCGGCCACCGCAGCCTCGACCTGCTGGGCTCCGGTGATCCTTCTGCCTCAGCCTTCGAAATAGCCTGAATTACAGGCATGCGCTACCACACCCGGCTGATTTTTTGATTTATTGTAGAAATGAGGTCTCGCTGCCCAGGCGGGTCTTGAACCCGCGGGCTCAGGCAATCCGCTTACCTCAGCCTCCCAAAGGTGCGGGATTACAGGCTGAGCCACCGAGCCCGGCTCTAACCACAATTATTATAGGTACATAGGTACATTTTTATCACCTCCGAATATCCAAGAATCAAGACTCCAGTTGGTAATGGTAGCAGTGATGGCCAGCTCCCTACTAAAATCTATTCTATTCCTCTTCCATTTTAATAGGTTAGTAGTGAGTACATTGACAGATGACATTTTCCTTGCAGTAGGTATAGACTTCGTTCTTTCTACTCTAATGTGAGCAAAACTGATGTGAAATATTTTTAGGTCTGAGCTTTTAAGAGAGACGATATGCCTTCCTGTACTTTCTTTCTCTCCTATCCTCTGGATACAAGAGACAATGTGGTCCTAATAAATGGCAGAATAGAAGTATAAATGATCTGGGTCTTGAAAAATGAAATCTGAAAAGTGAGAGATTCCTGTCAAACTATGATAAACATTTGACAAAACTGTCATATGAAACAAGAAGGTAGAGCATAATTTGAGCTTTTAGATTCATGGGAAATAGATCACAAACACAGAAGGTCATAATATTTTGACTGCTGCTTGCAGTTTTGGACAAGATATTATAGAAAGTGAGAGGGGCATTGATAGATTTGCAAAGAGAGGGAGTTCAGAAAATGGGGTCTCTAGAGAGTTGGAAAAGACTAAGCTCATTATATGATATGACTTTAGTGTGTAACTATCATTAAGTTTAGAGAAAGAATCAACAGCAAAGTGAGGCTCAAAACAAAAGCAAAACAAACAAGAACAAAATGGAAAATGATGGGACTAATATTTATATTTAAATAAGAAATTTATTTATGACACTGATAAAAATAACAGGCTAAAGACAAAACATATGAGAAAACTACCAAGTTTCTGAGGGAATTTCACTGCCAAAGAAACCATGAACTTTGCCTAAAGAGCTTGTGATTGATCAAACCTTAAATCTATCGTCATTTAACTTAACTTCCACAAACAGAAGGGAATTTTGAAAGTAGTACAGCCTCTTAGGAAGACATATGCTCACGTGCTCATTTCAGATATGGCCACAGAGTATAATGCACACAGAAAAAGCTAAGTGGGCAAAGTTGGTAGCCAAGAGTAAGTGAGATAATATATACAAGTTGTAATACAGGGTCTCATGTGCCCTTGTGAATTACTTGGTTTTTACTCTGAGTGAAAAGAGAAGATTGACAGGTATTTGAGCTGAGTAGTAACAATATTGCAATGAAAATTTTAATCTTTTTAGAAAGGTAACTCTGGTGCTTCATTGAGAATAGACTAGGGGTCAACCATAGACATAGTGAGACTATTTAAGAAGTTACTGAAATTATCTAGAAGAGATATCATGGTGAATTAGAAAAAGGTTTGTATGAGCAGAAGTTGTGAGAAATGCTGGGATTCTACATATTTTGTGGGTAAAATCAAACATTCTTTTGGATTGGGTATAGAATGTGAAAATGAATGGATGTTGTTTGCTGACTTCAGCAACTGGAAGTATGGAGTTTTTAATCAAGTGAATTGGGCATTAGCATAAGCAGGGTTAAAAAGGGAGATCAACAGGTATGTTTTGGACATGTTCAGTTTGAAATATCCATTACATATTCACGTGAATAAATTGAGTATGCAGTTGGATGAAAAGTGGATGGAGTTCTTGAACGAAGTCTGAGTTCTTGAGTAGTCTTTTGGAAGTTGTTAGCATATAAATTATATTTAAAGTCACAAACCCAGAAAAGTCAACGAAAGGACTGAGAATTCCAGATAGAGAAGACAGTAGGTTACAGGAATGAGTCCTAGTGAATGCCAACATTGGGAGTCAAAGGGAAATAAAAGAAAATAGTGATGGAGAGTAAGAGAAAAAAGTTAGTTAGAGAGGAATAGATTCACGAGAGAATGGAATTTCTAGAAGCTAACTGAAGAAAATCTGTCAGGTAGAAGAGGTATGTCATTGATGTCACCTGCTGCTGCCAAAAGATAATAATATAAGATAATGTGTAAGAAGACCTTTTTCATTAAATGGGTTAATATAGCTACACTCTTTCCAATAGAACATGAACAGAAGTGATGCAAACTATTTCCAGGTGAAGGCTTTTAAGACAGCACCTATGTTTCAACTGCATTCTGTTTTTCATCAAAATGATATGAAAGATGACAAGATTCTAGGAGATTCTGAACCCCTCAAGATGAAAGAAGCCTGGATCACTGAATTATGATGTTTAAAAGAGGCATAAAAAAGCCTAGAACACCTGTAATTAACTGTTAAGTGAGCAAGAAATATTTTGAGTCTATTTTTTTATAGTTGTTTGGCCTACCCTAATTCATGCAGTAAGTTAGTATACCTCTCTATCTCAATTTATTCTCCCATCAAAAACAGTAAAACCTTAACTACTAATAATATGGTCATTTACTGACATGTTTTCAAGCAGTTTTATGTTCTGAAATATGTAAATCAATGTCTGTTTTACTATATTTTAGATCACATTAATGTCTTCCCAGACACCAATATGTTGCTTTTAAGGAACACTAAATTTTACTTAGTGACACTACACTGCTCATTCATAAAAAAGGGAATGCATTTAAGTTATGGGCACATTTAAAAACACCATAACTGGTCTCAGCTTTTAGGGACTTTCTTTTACTTTCTCCCATATTTTGCTTACAATGTGTTCTTTTCTTCACTTAATTTTAAAATTTTTTTATTTTCTTTACTTGTTTCCTATATTATTGCCTATCTTTTAGTCTTTTATTTTCCCACTTTCCCCTCATTTTTCCATTTCTTTTCCATGTTTAAATAACTTCCCTTTGTTTTCCTATCATATAGGTCTGTATTATTTTGATTCACAAGAAACAGACAAACAAAAATCACCTCAGGCCTATAATTAAATACAGAGAAAATATAAATTGCGCGCGCTCTCTTTCTTTCTCACTGTCTTTCTTTCTTTCTTTTTCTTTCTTTCGGATAGCCAACAACATAAAAAGAGTGCAACCAGTTAACCAAAGCAAGAAGCTACCCATGTATAATGCTGTTAAAATGTCCACAGAACTAAGGCCCCTGATTTAGCATGAATTCCCTCCTTATTTTATTTCACTATTTATCCTGAAATTAGGACAAATATATCTTACCAGAAGGTCCAGTGCTTTCCTCTTATAAACATTTAGAAAGTAGAGAAAAATTATTTTAAAAATAGATGTTATTTGATATGAAATGTTTCACAGTTTGTCAGTGTCCTGGAGAGGAAAAAAAAAAATGAAAAAAGCACTCAAATCCTGGAAGGGAAAATTGGCTAACCTTAGAAGGAGTAATATTTCAGGTCATTATGCTATGTACCACCTCTGATATTCACTCGGTCTTGTGTCTCCTTATTCTATATACTCTCGCTGCAGTAAGGTTTTAAAAGTAAGTGCTTATTTGTTTATTTCAACCAGCATTCATTGTGAACTTAGTAATGTTGCTGTGCCAGGTCAAAGAATACCAAGATTTCTTGAATTCAGCTCCGAGGAGTTTGCAGATACATAAAGTCCTAATTAGAAAATGAAGTGTGTATATAATTAAGGAGTATAGAGGAGATGTTCAGGAAAGAGTTATAGGCTGGAATATGATCTGCTGTGGTATTATTTGCACCCTAATCACTCCTTAAGCACCTCCTAATTTCCTAATCACTCTTTGTGACCACACACTGATCCTCAAATGTGAAATATTTTCTATAGCACCTCAATTCTTCACACCCCTAAATTTCTTCAGTTTTTGGAATCAATTTCTCCACCACAGAAAAACGTCCCTTACTCTCTGAGCATTTTTTGTTTTCAGTCTTTTTCTGGTATTTATTACCACCTCTGAATTTTGTGACATGATGGCAAGCCTTCTATTTTTCTTACAATTTTGGTATGGGGAAAGCACATAATTCATATAGCTGTCTCTTTCCCCATTTATTCTGTGAACCTGTTTTATTGTCCAAATTATGTAGGAAAATCTGAAAAACACAGTCTCTACTACCATTCTAGTTTACTACGTAGCAGTATCCAGGACTGTCACAACTGCCTCACAAATGTGAAGCCGTGGAACAGAATTTGGCTCTAGTCAAACAAAATAAACAAAATAAATAAGCCCAATTATCCCTCAAACTAATATTTAAAGAGATGCCTGTATCCCTGCCCTTGAAAATCTAACTCTGTAGAGCAGGCACAATTTAATTTCACTGTGAGGATCAGGGGATGGAGATATAAACAGAACCTTCATGGGGCATAGAGAAGGAAGTTTGTGATTGTGCATGGGGAAGTCAGAAGGAACACTGTGTGAAACATAATTTTCTTGAGTTGGATACAAAGATGAGTACAAACTTACAAGGTTTAAAATGGGGGTAATGGGGAATAAGCAAGCAATCTACAAATGTTTTTTTCATTGAATGAATAAAGATAAAAGGACAGTGCAAACAAGAAATACAGGGAATTTGTTTTGCACAATCTTTTTATCCTTAACACTTAATAAAGTGAAACATATTCTAAATAGAGAAAAAAAATACACCTCTATCATTGATCTAGTAGTCATTTTTCTACACATTCAAAAGTCTTACATCTAAGCAGAATGTACAGATGATTAAATGATTAAAAATGTAGCAATTCTATCTGAAACTATTATCAGAATTTTTTTTTCCTACTGAGAGCCATTGTGTGCTTTCCCTTCATAATTCTGACAGTTGCAATAGCTTTCCAACCACACTTCTTTCAAATGAAGTATGAATTTAGCTCAGAACAAAGAAGCCAGAGGAATTTCTGATTGGATTTTTAAAACTCATAGCTGAGACAATAGATTTGAAATACAAAGCAGGTTTATTCACAGAAGCTTGGAATTTTGAGTTAGAATAAGTGTTAGTGCCTAAAAACTCAGTATAACGTTTATCGATATAGAACAAAGTTGGAAAGAATAAAGAATAAAATAAGAGGTCATTTTTATGCTACAGAAAAAGAAACTTAAAGCTCTTTTTGCCTCTAAGAAGAAACTTTAAGAGAAATAGAGAATGAGAGCATTTAGATACCCAAGTGGGGTTTGAGATTACATCACAGCGAGTGAGACAAAAACTCCTCATATGTTACGAATTCTTCAAGGAAATAGTCTAGGAAGATGGCATACTACTTCAAGAAGTCCCAACTCCATCGTTGAGCTAAAACTATAGCCAAAGTTCCCAAAAAGAGAGGCCTAAGAATGAACTCAGCATTCCTGGAATTTAAGCTGAGTATGAGAAGAGATGTCTCAATTTTCAAGCTTCTGAGAGATAAAATAAGGTGATTGGAAGTGGAGAAGGCTTTCAGGACTTGGGGGTTGAAGCCATAAGAAAAAAAAGTGACTTCTATGAACTTGGTGAATGACGTCCACAGGAGGTCATAAGAAGATACTGGCAGAAACTACTTTGTAAATATTGTGGAGATATTTATTCCTCAGTGTTGGCCAGAAGAGAGTGACTCCTCACCAATGTCAGAGGAAATCACAAGCCTTCCCACGTACCCCAGCACAGGAAATTTGGTCACTGAGGGGGTTGAGGGAAAGAAAAGCATGAATAGAGTAATCCTGACTTGATCAATTATCCAGAAGAACTTAGATTAAATCAATATTTAAAAAATAACAGCTTTATTATAAAATTACATAACATAAAGTTCACCCTTTTAGGAATGTGCAATTCATTGGTTTCCAGTATAGTTACAAAGTTATGCATTGACCACCATGATTTAGTTCTAGAATCACTCCATTTTTTTTAGATTAAATATGGATGTGGAAATTTTAAGACAAATGGAGAATTTGAAAACTCAATCTTACTGTCTTAGATTTAAATTTACTTGAAAACAGACTTTCATGACTTTTGATAAGGGCAGCATTGTAAATACTTGGTCTTAATTATGTGAGAAGAATGCACACAGAGCCTTCATTACAGAATTTTCTACCTCATTTAAGCATATTCTTCCTTTAGATGTAATTCATAATCAGAGATTTAATTTGTTTAGCAAGTATTTATTGAACCTTTACTTTGTGCTAGGGTCAGGGCTAGGCACTGGCTGTCTTAAGTCCAATGAGACTTTCTCAGAAACTTTGTGGTCAGTTGGGTGGAGAGCTCACTGAGGCTATTCTAGTCTTCATGATGTCATCTTGACTAGATACTTGAAAAGCATGAAGATACTGGAAGCTGGCATACACTGTTTATGGGATCCCATATCTGTGGATTTACAGTAAGAAACTATGTCTGTAGCTGTAAAGATGATTCTGAGAATCATCTGAACATTTTATGAGAGACTTAAGTCTTCTTGGTGGCTGGTTTTATGAAGATACAGGAGAATTTGCTGTATTCTTCTAGGAAGTGGATGCAGATTCTGAGAAGTGCAGTGAATGCCCTGCAGTGTGGTAAGATATGAATTGAAGGATTCCTTTCTACTACAGTGTCACTTGCATCCTCACTTCCTTCAGGTCTCTGCTTCAATATCATTATCAGAGAGGCCTTCCTTGGCCCATGTCTAAAATGGAATCATGTCCTGTTCTATCATTTTGCTCTATTTAAATAGAAAACATTTTTGATAATACCAGAGAGAATTGGGACTCACAGAGTAGATTAATAATAGAGAAATAGGGGTATACTTTTTTTCACATGAAATTTGTGGTTATTGTGGTTTTGATGTTTATACTTACTAAAATGACAATTAGTTACTTTCTGTGATGTGCCATACACTGTGTTAAATATACACTATTCATTTTGTCCTCATGGGATAGTTAAAATTGTCACCAATTTACAGAGAAGGAAACTGGCATTCCTGTCTCTAATCACATTGAAATGCATAGATCAAATCCTAAGAAACTTGACTTCCAATTCTTAATTACTATGAACCATAGCTTTAATGATGCATTTAGAACAGAGAGATAGAGTGAAAGAGGAAGAATGTGTCCTCACCCAGATTTGTGAAGTTAATAACTTTGCCCATCAGTGAAAGGATGTCACAACCAGCTGTACTTCTAACACAGAATACTCATATGTCATATAAACATATGTCAAACAATAATAATGATCATTGCTAAGCAAGGAGGGAATAACTCATTTTCTTTCTATTATGCTGCTGTGGGTTGCATTGAGAATGCTTGCCAAAACCACAGAGGTCTTACCAAACTAGGTATTGTAGGACAAATAAATATAAGGGTAAGACTTTGAAAGGAAAAATGTAAGAAAATAAATGTAAAACAAATTAACAAACAGCAAACATGAAACTTTACTCCAATTTTTTTTTCAAATCAAAATATATATAGGGAAATGAGAAATGTATACAATGTTTACTTTCCTATGAAGTTCATAGTATCAAAACAATTTGCTGCTATCGGATAGCACATTCAGCTTGGATCCTTGAGACTGACTAAATAAAATAGAGATCCAGGATGAAGCAGACATGTTTCATAACATGATTTGTCAAATATGTCATATTCTCATTACTGTAGGATGTTTGTTGATGCACCAACAGAATAAACCTCAACTGGGAGCTAGTAAGACATGCAGACTCAGACCTACTGAAAGCTATTGAATCAGAATCTGCATTTCAACTTGATTTCCAAGTGGTTTGGGCACAAATTTATGTTTGTATGCACAATTTGGTTTGTTTTTAAAAATAAGGCATGTTCATTTTTATCAGGAATCTTATGCTATCCACATTAACCTTCTTATCCTAATATACCATTCCTGGGCATATTGTTCACAACATTCTTTCTGCCTGTAAGACCACATTACCCCTTCTTTCATTAGTGGATTTCACTCACCTCAGAAAGCCTGAGTTTCTTATTCTCTCTTCTGGTAAGTTATTCCAGACTCTGGACAGGGTTGATTGTTCCTTTATTTATGTTCCTATAAAACTTAATGTAGGTAGCTCCAGTAATGTGATTGCCCTACATTGTGATTCTTTGTGTTTTCATCTCCCACCACAGGAAATAATTCCTCCCTATTTTCTTCATAAGTGGGGCATAATTTAATTTAATCATCTGATTATTTCTTCAGCATATATTGTCTTTTTAAAAATAAGAAGTCCTAGGAAAACATTAGGTTTTGTTCTATTACTTAATGAATATTCAAGCTTTACTTTGAAAGGATATGTTATAAATTAGATAATTTTACTTTTATTTTAAAGTCATTTGTATTACGCTGCTAGGGATGTGGATAGCACATACTTTTTAAATTACAAAGTAATATAGGCCTAAATAAATAATTCAGACATTAATGATAAGTACTAAAATGAAAAGTGACAAAGTTAATTCACCTCCTCTTTCCCCATTAACCTTGTTCTGTGCCAAGGAGATAATCATATTAACAGTTTGGTAGGGATCTTCCATACTTTTTTTATGCACTGATACACACAAAATATTGTTATTGGCTAATATTTTCGGTGACTACTTTCCACATCTCTCTCTGGCATATGAAGAGGGATTGAAGAAACAAAACAAAACAAAAATCCAGAATTTATTTATGAAAAATTGTGTATTTCTTCTTACATATTTAAATTTCAGTCACTTTTAAAGTCTTCATTGTTTGGTGAAATACACCTATCAAGATGCGGTTTCCATTGCTCAAAATAGTTTTTGACCTTGTCAATTTTGATGCCCTTTAGTGCTTCTGTCGATTTTTGTTTCACCTCTTCCACATTAGCAAAACGTTTCCTTCAGAGAACTTTTTTTATCTGGAAAACAGAAAAAGTCATTCGGAGGGAGATCCGGTGAATAGGGAGGTTGGGGCACTGGGTTCATGTCGTTTTTGGTCAAAACACTGCTAAACACTCTGCTGGTGTGGGCAGCTACGCTCAGAAATCACCCATCATGAAATGTGCAAATACTAATAAGGTCCTAGAACTCCTACCTAGCTGGAGAAACCAGGACTGCAAGGGGCCCCACACTCTAAAAGATAAACTGGTTTTTTTTGGGGGGGGTCTCATCTCGTTTATAATGCAAATATTTCTCCAAGTCTTTTTGTCTTTTTTTCTGGCATCTTTTGCTATATGTAAGCTAAAAGTATGTAGTAAAATATGTTAATTTTACCTTGATGACATCTGTTGTTTCTTGTCTTGTGTCTATGACCCTGACTGTGAGAAGTTTATTTCATTGGACTATAACGACAGGGATGGTATGTGTTTAAATGTTTTCTTAATATTGACTTGTAATCACCTAGCATGGGTACTGGCACTTTAGAAGCGCTCAGTAGACTTTGCTGGACTTAATGACTACATTTCTACTAAAATTAATTTCTCTTATTAAATTTATTTTAAATTCTATACCAAATCTCTGTCTTTTAATTCTATGGTGTCGTGAAATATTAAGAACACTTGAAATGATTAAGCAGGACCTCTTTTATTAAGGTAAGTTTTATTATCCATCATTTTGAAAATTACATCTTAATCCATATCAGAATAAACTTATCCTTCAGGCTTTGAAACCTTGATTCTGTTCAGAGTGAACTTATTAGCAGAGTTCTTAAATGAGAGGCTAGATGCAGAAATGAGACTATTTGCAGCATAACTGTCATGCTGTGAAATAAAATTATAATGTAAGGCTGATTTCATTTTCTTGCATTTGCTAATTTGTTAAAGAAACCCGTAATTTTTTTAAATGTAAGAGGATTAATGTGCTATTATTGAAACATAACACAAAACCAATTGCTATTATTTAGACATAATAGCTAATGACTAATAGCATTAATTCTCAACTTCTATATTTGAAGCATGGCTGTATTGCATGATGCATTTCTGTAATTGTCTACAACTCTTGAAGGTAAACACAGCTATTCAAAGGTAAATGGGGGCTGGGAATGGGAGTTATATATGGGTATGGGAACAATATTTTTCTCCTGAATAAAAGTTTTCCCACCCATATTTATTATTCTGAACTATTTTTTTTTTTTTTTTGCATTTTTGGGCAGTTCAATTTACTATTTCCCATTATGCACATTCATAGCTACAACATTAAATAGCTACCACCACACTTGGCAATCTCTATATGCCAACACAACATATCTTCACAACAAATTTAAGTGATAAGCATTTCCATATCTTTTGACTTTTGAAGAAACTGCTACTAGGCAACTTGTCCAAGTTTACTCAGTGAGTAAATGGCAGATCTAGAAATGGTACTTAGCTGTATCTCACTGCAAAAACCATGTTCTTCGCTTTATCCTCCCAAGAGTTCCAGTTCTCATGGTGAAGATTAATTTTGTCCTGTCCTTACAGTGTCTCAGATAAGAGCTTGACAATTACAAATAAGTTTCTTTTCTTTTGTCTTTTTATATTTTTTTTTTTGGTTTCTTCCTTCTCTCCCCTTTCTCACCCCAGCTTCTGTTAACCACCAATCTATGCTCTGTCTCCTTGAGATCCACGTTTTAGTTCTCATGGATGAGTGAGAACACATTTTTTTGTGTGAGTGCTTGAATTACTTTACTTATAATGTCTCCATGTTGTTGCAAATGACAAGATTTCATTCTTTTCATTTTCTTGTTCATCCATCTATGGACATTCACCTCAGATTGTATCTATATTTTAGTTATTTTGAATAATGATTCAAAAAACATGGGAGAGCAGATACCTTTTTGATATATTGATTTCCTTTCTTCTAGTTATATTGCTGAATCATATGATACTTCTATCAAAGACATTTATTTTTTGCTTTGCAACCTAAAACACAATAAGGCGCCATAATGAAATTCAAGTACACAGGGTTAAAATTTTTATTCACTATATAGTCAAGATAGGTTCAAGGTTTCTGAGGTTGACTACTAGTATCCTAGTTTTTGTCATGAGAACAAAGTTGATGGCCAAGCAGGAGGCCCAGTAATAACCAGCCAAATTAGGTGGTGAATAATGTAAACACTTTTCATGACACTCCATGCTTGTAATCAAACAATGAGAAAAAGTGATTCATGACATATTTAGTAGTAAGTAATTTCTATTGGAAGTGTTTTATAAATTGAATTCTGCAACAAGTTGTGGGAAGATCTTCACAAGACTAAGATAACCTAAGAGACTTGAGCCAATGTAGAAGAGATTGTGAATGAATGAAGGTATTAGAAAGTGTTAGATTCTTCAAGGTTTTGAAATTGTGGATTTGAGACAAGATTACTCAAAACTTCAAGATCCCAGGACCCGCCCCCAGTATGTTTTCATATCATCTTCAACACCATTTATTTGCCTCTAGAGAAAGTGAAAAGCAATGGGGTCTTTTTTTAAGCAATTAATACTGACTACCTATCTATTAAGTTCTAGCCTCGTGCTAAGAACCCAAGGCAGGGTAGTGACTGAGAAAGGCCCAGGTCCAGTACTTAATGGTGATTTTCAGGTGAACTGGAATAAAAGACAGTGGCAAAAAGCTGGAGCTGGAGGGCAACTGCAAGATTGCCTCCGGACATACCTTATTTCTTCCATTTTCAGTTGCTCACAATTCTCAGATGTACCTTTAATTTAATGACATTTTAAAAAACTTGTGAAATAGAAAAAAATACTATATTGAATATGCATCAATTGGAATAGGAATCTAGATTTCAAAAATGTTTGGATGTGTCTCAAAATTGAGAACATCAAGGAAGAATTTCATGGGTACTAATATGTAATTGAAGGCTACAAGAATGAATAAAAGCTAAGAGGAGTGAGGATATTTGAGGAGCACATGTAGCCAGCAGAAGGAATGACTGAGATAATGTTCCTGAGATGAAAAAGAGCAGTGAGCTAAATGGCACAGAAGGAAGACAATTCCTGGGACAGGTCACCAATATCAATGAGTTACTCATGGTGAGGTTGAAGAGTTTATAAGCGTTCAGCATGTGAAATTATATATCATGACTCAGATTTCAGACTGAATCCACTAAAAGATTTTAAAAAGGGGAGTAATATGTTCTAACACCTATTGAAAATATTCCAAGTTTAATGTGAAAAATAAACTAGAGTGGAACACAAGTCAGTTTGGGTAGATATCAATTAGAAAAGCATTAAATTCTTTATAGAGAGAGGCGATTGATTGTCAATTGTTGTAGAGATGCAGGGAATTTGGCATATTTAAAACACATAAAGTTTGTTAAACTGATTAATAAGGAAATTTATGATGCAAATTTTCTTAGAACTTGAATGAATCCATAGCAATGCTTGAGAATCCGTGTCAGTGGAAAGATACACACATACTAAAGCAAAGTGTATAGGTAATAACTGGCCATGTTAGTGCACAGACCTCTGAAGAGTTCTACATTAGCTGAGGAATATACATTTTATTATTGTACAACTAGGACTGTATTGGTTGATGGGAGGATAACAAAATTTAAAAATGGAATCAACTACTATATTTTGCACCAAGTATAATAACGTGCCAATTATTATATTTGCTTTCTATTATATTTCTATAATATGGATGATGAGAAAAATAAACAAACAAAAATTTAGCAAATTTGGACAATAAAAGTTGCCTAATAAAGGAGTAGGGTCTAAACTGGGCATTAAAAAATAGAGAGGATTTTAAGAGGTTAATGCAGATGGCCAAGGTATTCTGCATGGGGAACTTGACCAGAAGAAGAGGAAAAGAACACAGTTTGTATTTGAGACATTACCTTGATGTAGGTGAAGCAAATATTACATAACTGGACATTGATCTTGATGCCTTTCTCTCCCTTTGGGCCAAGTAAAATCGTTCACATAATCACGAAATCCTACCAATTCTGCTCCCAAATAACCCTCAAATCCACACTCTTCTGAGATGTTTTCTAAAGTGCATATCCAATCATACTTGTTGTGTGCTTAAACATCCTTCAATGTTTTCCTCTCTCTCTGCAGGGCAAAGTTAATACTTTGTAATATGCCTTCTGAGACCCTCCATGATCTGTTTCTTGCTGAACTCTCTGGCCCCATCTATTACTCAACCTGCCTGCCTCCTGTTTCCAAGATGAATGTTTAGCCAGAAGGGATTTCTTTCCTTTTCACCAACATTCCAAGTTGTCTCTCACCTGTTTGTTTCACCTAATTTTTCTTCCTTCTTCCGGAACCCTTCACTCCTTTACTTATCCCTCCATCTTCCTTGGTACATCATTTCCTCCAGAAACTTTCATATTTCTTTCAACATGAGACTGAGTTCACAGTTTCTCCCTGTGTTGCTTTTTTTACCATCTTGTTTTTATCCATATCTTAGCACTTTCACCCTGAATTCACTTGCTTGTATTCATATTTGGATCCCCACTAAAGAAGAACAACAACAAAAGCAAGCCCCATAAGTTTCTGAGCGTATACACTCCCTTGAATTGTCAGTATTTGCAATAATGACAGGCATTTAGTGGGTGTTGAATGGATGATTGGCTGAACGAATATCAACTTGACAAGTAAGGAGTTGGCTTGGTGACTTGGAGAGTTCCTTACAAGAGATTATAACTTCAACTTTGAATAGGTTTAAGATTTTTTTTCTTATATACTAGGGATCTTCTGTCATAAGCCAAGTTTGGCACATAACTGATAGTGTCATAGCCTGTGAGCTAAGAATGATTTTCATATTTTTAAAGAGTTAAATATAAGAAAAAAGAGGAGAAGGAGGGGGAATAGGAGGAAGAGGATAAGATACAACTGAGACTTTGTGTGATCCATAAGTCTTGAAATATTAACTTTCAGGCCCTTTACAGAAATAGTTTACTTTTACTTGTTTTATCCCTACTGAATGTGGTAACATGCCATTTTTTGGCAAACATTTCTTCAGAATAATGATAATACTGATGTGCTGTGGAAAAAATGTTTGACTACTTATATAGTAAACGTTTATTGCTCCTGTTGTCAATGCTATGATATAGGTGCTGCTTTAAAAAAAAAGACCCTGTTGTTAAATTATTTTTCATTTTCTAAATAAGTTTTTCAAAAATAAATGAGATAGACTAGATTGCTAATTTTGCATCTTTTGTGTTGATATCATATTACAATAATATAACCAGGTTTAAGTTATAAGCCCTGCTATAGCAAAAATGTGAAAAAAATGGGAAGTGATACTTCTTAGTCCATTTAATTTTCAAAACAATGCATAAACCTAGTAATATTCTTTTTACCATTAATTTTGTAACCAGTATGTTTTTTCACATGTTGGGTTATCAAATAAATAATTGACAGATGAATGAATAAATTAATGAATGACCCAGATAAGTTGTATTTGTTCAGAGATCTTCAATAAATTAGTCTTAGTTGTATGACTAGTTTAAGTGATATAATGGATGCTTTAGCCTAGGGCTTCTCCTAAGGCCTGTAACCATTTTGTGTTGCTTAAAATATGGATGCTTCTATCTTAAACCTTCCTTAATGAACATGATAATTCTGCTATGTTCAAATATTTCTCAAAGCAATATATAATATTTATCGAATTAGACATTATTGTAATAACTGTACATGAATATATTTATTTAAACCTCCACAAAATCTTATGAGTAGATAATCTCACCTCTCCTAATTCAATAAACCAAAAATGATGGCACAGAAGAACAAGAGATTGCCAACACTGGCTGCAAGCAAAACCCTAATATGAATCAGTTTCATTTTCAGTGCTCTTATGTCCAATTGTATACAACTGAGGACTTGCTTTAGTATACATACTTACTCTTATGTATATAGCACTATGCTAGGTGATGTTTACCTGATGATTAGCCTTCCTTTATAACCATGGTGCAGGTCAGCATAATTTTCCTCTTTTGGAGGCCATGCAATGAGTTTATTTGTAAATCAATACAAATTCTATGGAGGATGAAATTGAAACTTAGAGATTAAGTCATGTATTTACAAAAGGCTATTAGTATGAGCAAGGTGAATTTGTAGAGTTGTGCTCTCCAGGAATCTTCTTAAAGAAATATACTATATATTTTTCTCAGACTCACATCATGTACTTACCAAATGAGAGATCCTGACAATTGTAATTTTATCATTTACTGTTTTCAACTTGGTGACAAAAATATCCGTATGATAATAAAGAAAATATGCAATATTTTAGAAAGAGTCCAGTTTTTAATCAATGATGATTTTTAAGTATGTACTTATAGACAGCCAACTATTTTACTGACAATCATTTTAATTTTATGTGAATAATAAAACCAGTTATGTATTTCAAGAGCAACTGTTTATATTTTTATTTCAGCAGTGAGTTTTTTAATGATATCAGAAAGACACAAGCAATGAACTACAGAGATACTTATAAAAAGTCTTTTGAATTTATTTATTTTTAATTTAAAAAAATACTTTTATTTTTAATTATTATTTATAATTTATTATATAATTGTATATATTTGTGGGTTACATGTGACGTTTTGATATAGGAATACAATGTGTAATGATTAAATCAGGGTAATTGGAATATCCATCACCTTAAGAATTATTATTCGTGCTAGAAACATTCCAAATCCACTATCTTAGTTACTTAAAATATATGATAAATTATTGCTAACCATAGTCACCCTATCATACAACTGGATACTAGATCTTATTCATTCTCACTATTTTTGCACCCATTGATCATCCCCACTTTATCCTTCCCTCTCTTCTACCCTTCCTAGCCTCTGGTAACCATCATCCTGCTTTTTATCTTCATAAGTTCAATATTTATTTTTAAGCACCCACATATGAGTGAAAGCATGCGATATTAGCCTTTTTGTGCCTGGTTTATTTCACTTAACATAATGGCTTCCAGTTTTATTCGTGTTGTTGCAAATGACAGGATTTCATTCTTTTTTATGGCTAAAAAATATTCCATTGTATATATGTATCACATTTTTAATCCATTCATTAGACACTTAGGTTGATTTAAATTTTCACCATTGTGAATACTGCTGTAATAAACATGAAAGTGTGAATATTTCTTTACTACACTGATTTCTTTTCTTTTGGATATATACCCAACAGCAGAATTACTGAGTCATATGGAGTTCCATTTTTAGTTTTTTGAAGAAGTTCCATAATGTTCCCCATAATAACTGTACAAACTTACATTTCTACCAATGGTGTGCAAGGGTTCCTTTTTCTCCACATCCTTGCCAGTATTCATTATTGCATGTCTTTTGGATAAAAGTCCTCTTAACTAGAGTGAGAGATTGTCTCATTGTAATATTGACTTTGCATTTACTTGATGATTAGTGACGATTAGTGATATCCCCTTTCAGGAGACATACAAATAGTCAACAGATATATGGGAAATTATTTTATTCAGATTATTTAACTATTTAAAAATAGAATTAACTTTCTTTTCTATTGAGTTAGTTGTGTTCTTTATATATTCTGTTAATCTTTTGTCATATGGGTAGTTTGCAAAAATAACTTGTTATACTGTTTGTAAGTATACGCGCATTCAAATTTTATACAGTGGCATAAATTAGAACAATGCATAATAAAACGTACCCAGGTTAGATTCTGAATATAGATCTTATACAGAACAAGGGCATTTATATTACTGTCTTCTAGACTACTTCTAAAAGAAACAAATCAATAAGGTAAAAATTAAGAAGCTAGGGGAAAACAACAATAAAATTATGAAACTAAATTTCAACTTTAAAAAAAGGTTCCTGGTTTATAAAAAAGTAAGAAAACAGTATCTTAAAGTGAAAGGTTGATGGGCAAAAAGTGATCCAATTCATTTCATGAAGTCTTCAAAAGTTTCAGATATTGATAACATTATATATTTTTGAAATTGGATTTTTTGGCTGTAATTTTGATTATGAAACAGCTATACACCAAAATAGCCTTCTTTACTTTTCAGTGCCAAGTAATTTCCTGTTATCTATTATACATGAATGAAACACCAAAATGTGGTATATCTACGATATTTCCATACAATGGAATATTATTTGGCAATGAAAAGTAGTGAAGTATTTGTACATGTTGCAGCATGAATGAACTATGGAAACTTAGTGAGATAAGACAATCAGTCCCAAAGGCCACATTCTGTATGATTCTTCTAATATCAAATGTCCAAAATAAGCAAGCTTATAGAAACAAGAAGTTGATGAACTTTTAGTAGAAGATTAGACTGAGGGTGGAAGAAGTACCTGCTAGTAGGTATGGGGTTTATTTTGGAAAGATAATTAATATCCTAAAATTTAGTTGCAGTGATAACGCACATTTCTGTGAACATTGTAAAAATGCATTAAGTTGCATGCTTAGGAGGGATAAAAGGTAATGTTATTTTAATTATATATCACTAACTCTATTATTAACAAACCAAAACAAAAAACCCTGAGCATTAATTATGTAAGGAAGGCAAAGCAAGACCAAACAGTCACAGTTGAGGGTGGGGAAATCTTGCAGAAAATAAGGGGATAGAGTGAATATTCCTAAGCTGAAGTCCAGTACACTCCAGGCTCTTCATTACTTACTCTAAGAACATTGGCATCTGGGTTTTTGATCCCAAGAAGTCTTCTGGGACATCTGATAAGCCCCAAAGAAAACACTTACATACAGGAATATTAGGGTATCTCCAAACAGTAATCAACCAAATTTTCCTATAGTGAGAACTCAAATGAAAATCTTTCACCTACATGGTCAAAAATTTCCATTAGTGTGTTAATACTTTCCATTAGGTTTTTATTAAAAGATTCTTAGATATAAGTAGACAATTTAGTGTTTAAAAGAGTTAAGAAAAGCCTTAACAAATGTACAGAAAAAGAAGTAAGCTAAACAAGACAAAAAAAAACAGGATAAAAAATAAATGAAAAACTATTGTTAATATATTTGAAGAACAGTCATAAGAGGGACAAATATATGGACTTCGCAGCAAGTTGGATGGATTTGGAGTTGATCATACTCAGTGATCTATCACAGAAAAGAAACAAAGAACAGAGAACCGTATGTTCTCACTCATAAGTGGACCTTGAACAATTATAATACTATGAGAAAGCATTTGGCAGTAATGGGAAACTGTCAGTGGGAGGCGGGGGATGGGATTGGCAGTTGAGAGAAACTGCTAGGGGAGGGAGGGGAATACCTCATCAACAAGGGTACCTGCGTAATCAATGTTTGTATAACTAACCCTGAATTGTACCCCACACCATTATAATAAAATATAAAATCATAAAGCATATACAGAAATTCAGAGAAACAAAATAGCTTTTAGAACTTAAAAATAAAATGAAAAATATTAAACAAAAGTAAAGAACATCTAATAACTTTCCAGGAATTAAGAGAAAATTGTAAATAGATAAAAAGATTTGTTAGATGATTTTTCTTCTTTGAAAAGCTTGTACATGGCAGGTTTTTCTGTCATGAATCTTTCTTCTTCCTTCTTCTTTCTTTTCTCATTAATAAACTTTGTTTGAAAACTTTAAAATAAACAAATAAATAAATAGATTTTTAAAAAATCAAGACATTTAGAGACTCTGTTAAGATGTTCACTCTCTGAATACAAGAAACAGAGAAAATCACACTGAAATAATTCAAAATCATCACTGAAATAATTCAAGAATGTATTCCAGAACTCAAAGAACAAGAGGATACGTACTTGTAGACATGTAATTACATGTAGATTGATATGAAAACTCATATTTCAAACAGGTGATGAACATGGACAGTAGATATGCGAGAGCGAAGAGCGAGAGCGGAGAGCGAGAGCGATATTTCAGGAGATTACTAGGAAAGAGTGGGGAACAACGGTGTTGAAGAAGCACAAGAGATAAGGTCAGCAAATCTTGATAAAACTGCCCCCCACCCTGAACTGAGAAAAGAGAAATGTGAAAAATAAACAAACAAAAAAACTGAAAAACATCTTCTTTTTGTGAAGATTGTAGGTGGGATAGTCTCACCAAATAGCAACCAAGTATTTATTTAAGGCAAGGAGGTAAAGGAGACTCTTGGGTCACCTCAGACAAACTTGAGTGGAAGAAAAGGAGGTAGAGGATTGGGTGAGATTTGTAGATTTGTCAAACATCACAGAGATGTATATTGAAAGGTAGGGGATGATTTCGTGAGTGTGGAATGTCTAGTAGCAAATGAAGTAAACTAACCTCTGAGCCATAATTTTGATAGTTTCTTAGAGAACTGTGAGCAAATAATTGTAATGGTGTTATGAAAGTATTCTTTCAGTAATTTGGAGGGTAACTAATTACAGAAATTTTGCACAGTTCAATGACTCTGATGGGGCTCCAAGGCTTCATGTGTGATTATATAGGAAAGCATAAGTCTAATAATTCTGCCTTTCATCACTTTCTTACTACAGTCTACTTTTGCTTTATGCTATGGACACTGTATTTGGAATATTTACTTCCAGCCATGTATTTTCTTACTATACTCCAAGGATCTCAGCATGATTCTATGCCACTGATAAGAATTTAGGAAATTACTTTTGAAAAGATGAATCATATATAGAAATAGCATTTGGCAAAATTTTAAAATTTTATACAGACTTATAGACTTAAATGGGACTTTGCGTTGTCTTCTATAATGAATTTTCAAATATAGGCTTCCATAATTCTTAAGAAGAGCTAAATACTTGGTGAAGAGTGTGAGGATAATCATTTAGAAGAAGTAGACGCAGGATATAGGGAAATAAATTAGGAAACTTTCTACCATCCCAGTAACAAAACAAAACAAAACAAAGATGACTCTGCGAAATCAGGATTGTTGTTTATAATTCATAAGGATGAAACCAATAATGGGGATGAAATAAAAGATATAAAAAATTTTTTTGAAGTCAAAATTTAAATTTTTACTCCCATAAAAATACTAATTGAAATATTCCAGGATATTAGCCTGCTATCCAAGGAAGTATAAATTTTTTATTTGAAAAATTGCTAAAATTTGTTGAAAATTATTAATAGTATATTAATTTAATAGATATTTTGGATTTATGATATTTTATTATCAAATCATTACATATAACTACATTATTTTCCAAGCAGAATAGTTTCTTTAAAAATTGGAGTATGCATTCTAATTACTTTAAAGCTTCTTAAATTTAGTGTATGCATTAACTTATTAAAGACATTTATATACTATTGTATTAAGCAGTGTTAAAAAAAGAGAAATGTTCTGTCCTCATGAGTCTTACATCTGAAACAAGTTATATATTGTTTGAGGTTTTAAAAGATGTGGAAGAATCAGGCTGATTATGAAGACCTAATTTCTGTAATTTATTTTTTGTTTGTGTTATTTTGCTTTGATTTTTGATTAAGTTAAAATTAGAATAAAATGTTATAGTCTACTAGTGGTTAAAATTGGATTTTTTATTTATACAGAATTTTCCTTGTAGCAAACTGTGCATTTGATATCAAATCATTGTGGCATTTCTAACCAAAATATGTAACTAAGAACCAGTAAATCACAATATTACTTAGGCAAACCATTGTCATATTTATAAAGTAGAAGGGAAAACCAGTTATATTCTATGTTTAAAATACTCATGACAACACAGTACAAAGTAAGTATAAAGGTATTAGACTCTGAAGGCTTAAGAAAAAAGATTATGCTTGTTAAAACAAAATTGTGGCTAAAATATACATACATCATTGAATTTTATGATCTTGAAAATGTGTATGTGGCATTTCTTTTTTGGTAAAGAATTTAACAGTAGTCAAAATTTTAAATTACATTAAAAATAGAGAATCATACAAAAATAAAATAAAAGTTATCTGTAAATCTTCAAACCTAGGATAGTCATTGAATATGATTTTTCTGTTTTCTTTGAGTAGTTTGGGCAGGTATATATACATGTGAATATAAGGATAAATATATGGCACATTTCATTTTATAACCTGAAGCTTCAAATTAAGATTTTATTCTATGAGCATTTTATGAAATCATTAAAATTTTTTATAGGATATATTTACAATGACTGTATAACATTCCATTTTAGAGCTATTCCATGAGTCCATTTTTCCTAAGTAATATGCAAAATTTGTTTTTAGCCATTAGATTCATGATGACATCATATGCTATATTTCTTGCGTGCATATTTAGAACAGATGGCAAAGGAGTTTACACATATGTTTCTGGTCTAATCTGTGCAGTCATTAACTACATAATGTAACACTGGTTATATTTCTGAGTAGGAATGTTTACCTGTCAGCTGCACAGATAATAATCTCATCTCTAATCAGCCTTTAATCTACTTTTCATTATGAGTTATACATATATATTTAGGCAGTGCTATCGTTTTAACCAACTATTTTAAGTGACCATCTCATCTAGTCACAGTAGAACATTTATTTTGCATTGGGAAGGGTAGCAAAATATAATATAATTCTTTCCAGAAAGATCCCATACCTTTAGTCTTTGTACAGTAGCAAAAAAAAAAAAAAGTCAGAATTTGTGGTTCTATGGATAGTCCTGAGTTTACATCTCCACAGAGTCACTTATTTCTATTTACCCCTGAGTAGTTAACTTAATGTCCTTAAATTCAGTTTCTAGTATTGTAAAAGCCATATATACCTCCAGGTAGCTTGGTAGAAAGCACTATAAACAATCATTATAATTCCTTTATAACACTGGCTGACATAAAAGCAAATGGCAAGTGGTAATAATTATTAATGTAATTAGGATCTATAGGGAGTGGGCCCACTTTCTAAAACACAACAGCGGTTCAGTTACAGATGAGAGACCATAAGTCAGTTACAGAAGAGAGACCAAACTGTAGAAAGACAAATGCTTTCCTGTGAGGACAGTAATGAAATCTGTGACTGTGTCATTTTATTGCAATATCTCTCTTCTTCTAAATCTCACTCAACAGCAAATAAGGGACACAGACAATTTTAATTATATGGGCTCCATGGAAGGTCATAAATGGTTGTTTATAAACACAGTGATTCTCAAGAGCTAAAGATAAATCTTTGGAAGTGGACTTCTGCTTTTTTGGTTGGTGCTTACTGACTGGCAGTTGATTGATTGTGAAGCATCAGGCCTCCCTTGGAGGATAATGAAGGCTATTGAAGTGGCTTAGAATATTATGCTTCAGAAAGATGTATCATTCTCATTTATGATAAGACATATCTGTCTACCATTACTAAACATAGAGCGGTATCTATTTATTTACTGTCATTATGGAGTTTCTTTTATTTATTGAACTCCTCTTTCAAATTAGGAAGAAGAGTGATTAAACAAAAAAAGTTTTCAATATCTTCACTAAAATACTGATAATTGATGCATTTATACAGTTACTTTTACTTCTAAAACCACTTTATAAAAATTAAAATATATGCAAATATTTACTTTATTCCAATGCAATAGAATTTTGCACATATAAATATTTTAAAAAGAAATCATAAAGCTTTGTTAATTAAAAGACCATTAGCTTATGTTAATTAAAATAGCATACAATAGAGGCAAGTAATAGCTCAGATACTGGAACACACAAGAATAAACCTCCTTCCTTTTTCTTATTATGTTCTGTGTATGATAAAGCTAATGTTTATCTCTAATTCCAGAGTAACACTGCTAGCTCCAATAGCAAGAGGAAGCTAAAAAAAGCTACATTTTTTCTTCAAACTAATTGCACTTTGTACCATGCAATCCCTCGGGGTACTAGAGAAAGCAGTATAATTTACATGAACAGCTAATGTTTTGCAATAAAATGCATGACCATTTTGAATATGTGGGTGTATATATATAATATGTGCACATATATGTGCACATATATACACACATATTTTGTTCATATATACCATAAAAGAACACCTTGTATATATAAGTAAAATTTTTTCATTTTGAGCAGTCTAATTTACTATCATTTGCATGCAAGTTGGTTGATATCAACCTTTGTACAATGTATGAAGATAGATATTGCTCATGTACATTAATGCATATAGTGATATTGCAAAAAACATTTCAAATTTACTTTAATGTAAAAAAATGCTACAAAGACCTAAAATATTGTAAGATACCTGCTTTATTACAAGGATTCATATTTCGTTACAAACCACCAGTAATTTTTTCTAAAAAATTCTAAGACACTTAGTTTTAAAATCTTAAAATAAAATTTAGATATTAATAGGTCCAACATTTTATAGAAATACTTCAATTTATAGCTAATTAATTCATTTGTACATTAAATATTTAAGGTATATATGTGCCATTCACTGTTCTACGTGATGAGAATCAAGATAGTCATCATTTACTATCAATTTTAAAATTGATCCAATTTTAAAATCCATTATTAATATATTAGTGACCATACAGTAAAGTAGTTAGCACATGGGCAGTTAAACCAAACTAGCAAGTTTGAATACAAACTTTCCCCTTGCTAGCTATGCCATCTTGTTTATCTCTTTGTGCTTTACTTTCCTCGTCTATACAGTGGAGAAGAAATGTCAGCTATTTCCTCAGGATGTTGTCAAGAATAAATAAGGTAATACATGTTAACTATTTAAAACAGATACTGGAAAATTTTAAGTACTAACATATTCTAGATATTGGTATTCTAGCTATATTATCTATAATTTGTATACCAGCTTTGAAGGTGGGAATAACTACTGCATTAAGATCACTTTAGGTCACAGGGTTCAAGTGACTTGCCAAAAATCACAAGGAAGAACTATCAGAGTTAGGAATTAAACTTTGATCTAATGACTTTCAAACCCTATGCTCCATTCCTGTTACATTGAGTGTTGTCAAGTTCTCCACCTATCAGGGCCACTTTTTCTGTATAGATGGAAATACTTGAAATCCAGATGATCACCAATATATATGAGAGCACCAAAGGATCAGTGATGAAATCTTATATCCTTTTGGCTACTTCCAATTCTTACTGCTATTAATTTATTTACTTTTTAATTTTCACTTTTCATGCATCATTTCACAGTATATTGGTCACCTTTTTGTTAACTTTTTTCTTTTTATTGTTTTTGAAAAATTTCTAACTTTTTTTAAAAGAAAAAAAGTTGATCTTGGTATGTTAAATGCACACAACCAAGGAAGAAATAGGAAATGACTTAAAAATAAATACTAAGAATCATTATTCTGTAGGTTTCTTAACCATATTTTAGTGGACTATTGTTTGAGGATGCTAATTTGTCATTTTAAAAATTCATTTCCTCTCCCTAGAAACCATCTCCCATTTTTCTTGTTTTTTTTGTCACACTCTATTACACTTTTTCCCAATAGTCATACAAAAGTATTTAAAAATAATTCAATATTTTTTGTTTAGTTATTTTACTTGACTTTAGAAATACAATCTAGAAACACCTTGGACTTGTGTGTGTGTGTGTGTGTGTGTGTGTGTGTGTGTGTGTGTGTGTGATGTTTGTAATCAACCTAAATCTTGCTTCTAAGAGGTGGCAAAAATAAAGATTTGGAGAATAGATAGCTTAATTCTTGTAACAGCTATGCAATTTTCCAGTCTTCTACATAGAAACACCTAGACTTTTCTGAACATATTAAGATTCTAGATATTACCAAAAAAATTTTTAAACTTCACAGACTTGACAAATTCTTTTTAAATCACCTTAGTGTTCAGTTAGACTGAATGATTATGGTCTCATTGTGCTTGCAGTAATAAGTAAGAAGGGGAAATATTTTTTTCCCTGTTCTCTCATAATTGTAGAATAAGATGTTTCAATTTAAAAAGCAGAATATTTCTTAAAAACTAGGCTTAATTAAACCGCCACATGGAAAACACCAGTAAGAAGCTCGTATGAATCACCATTCTTTTTTTTTTTTTTTTTTGAGTTGGAGTCTCACTCTGTCACCCAGATTGGAGTGTAGTGGCCGCTCCCGGCCACTGTAGCCTCGATCTGCTGGGCTCCAGCGATCCTTTCTCCTCAGTCTTCTGAGTTGCTGGATTTACAGGCACGTGCTACCGGCTGATTTTTTGATTTTTTATTGTAGAGATGAGGTCTCGCCAAGTTGCCCAGGTGGGTCTCGAACCCGTGGGCTCAGACAATCCACTCACCTCATTCTCCCAAAGCGCGGGATTACAGGCTGAGCCACCGAGCCCGGCATCATTCTTGACAAAAACAAAATATCTTTTAATCTGTTTATCTTTAGTAATTAAAAAAAAAAAACCGGGCTCGGTGGCTCAGCCTGTAAGCCTGCGCCTTTGGGAGGCTGAGGTGAGTGGATTTGCCTGAGCCCACAGGTTCGAGACCGGCCTGGGCAGGCGAGACCTCATCTCTACAATAAATCACAAAAATTAGCCAGGCGTGGTAGCACGTGCCTGTAATTCTGGCTACTTGGAAGGCTGAGGTGGAAGGATCACTGGAGCCCAGCAGGTCGATGTTGCGGTGGTCGGGAGCGGCCGCTGCACTCCAGTCTGGGCGACAGAGTGAGACTCCAACTCAAAAAAAACAAAAACAGCTTTTGCAAAGATTTTCAACTTCTTAAATTTCTCTGCCTCTTAAGGGAATTTAATGCATAGGAGACTGATTTGTTTGTATTTTTGCATCATCTTCCTTCAAGGGTTCAGGGTATAATGCTACACTTCTATTCAATTGCATATTAAAAAGAGGGTTTTATTAAAACACCACATAAACAGTTATTTGGATTCAGAAAGATGTATGTTTGAGTTACATATTTCACAGGGATTTTCAGTCAGCTGATGAGTTAATTTTCAAAATCTGGTTTAATTTTCAAAAGTAACTGTCTTAGTCCGTTCCTGTTGCTATAACAAAATACATTTGACTGAATAATTTATAAGCAACAAAAACTTATTTCTCACAGTTAGTTCAGCAGGCTGTGAAGTTCAAGACCATGGTATCAGCAGTTTCAGTGTCTAGTGAAGGCTTTCTGCTCTCAAGATGGGGTTTTATAGCTGCATCCTCACATGATGAAAGGAGTAAGGACCTAGCACAGTGAAGTCTCCGTTATAAGGGAATTAATTCCATTCATGAGGTCAGTGCGTTCATGACCTAATTAACTCCTAAAAGTCTCATCTCTTAGTATTATCACAATAGGGATTAAATTTTAGCATAGGAATTTTGAGAGGATACATTCAGACCACAGCAATAGCTATTTGCTTGAAAATACAAAAATACATTGATAATGTGGCAACATATATGTTTCAATTCAAGAAATTCATATTTTTTCACCTTAGGACAGGTTTGAAGGTATGTTGTGTATGTGTGTGCCTGTGCATGCACATCACATGTGACTTTTCTGAAGGCCAAATTAAAAAAATGTGCAAGCACATATGGGGAATAGAAAAATAAGGGTTATAAAAGTACGAAATATACATCTAGAAAATACTCATCTAAGGCAGTCCATGGGTAATGGTCTCTTTGTTGCAAATTTATTTTATAGTAGAATAGAAATGGCAAAGTATTCTACCTGTGTTGAATCTCTGCTCTGTTATTCACTAGCTTTGTGAAATTTATTTAATCTCTTGAAGCATCAATTTCCTTATCTGTAAAATAAAATATGAATTTCTATACAAATATTTTAATAATAATGATGGCAATATTAATAATATTTAAACTGACATCAATAGAGAGCTTCTTATTATAAAGCTCTGTTTTGAGAGGGTTCCATGCACTATAATTTTCTTAAAAAGAAGTTTGGCATAAACATAGAAAAGCGCACAAATTCTAACTGGGTACCTATGGATTTTCACAAAGTGAAAACACCAGTTTAATATATACTCAGATCAAATAATTAGAGACCCAGAAGATCTAGAAGCTTTTATGGGACACACTCTTGTTGCTGTACCACTAGCATTTTTTTGCCAGGGTTCACTTTTTTCTTTTTATTAACCTAGAGACAAGATCTCAGTATGTTGCCTAGGCTAGTCTGAAACTTCTTGTCTCAAGCAATCCTCTTGTCTCTGCCTCCCAGGGTGCTGGGATTACAGGTATGAGCTACCGTGCCTCTGCCAGGGTTAACTATTATCTTGCCTTCCAGCATCATATAGTAGTTTCATCTCTCTTTGCATTACCTATTTTAACTCCATCAATAGTCCTTAAGTGTAAACAAAGACAATCTCCTTCTCATGCACTTATGCACTGATAAAGTCAAAGGAGATTAATTCTTATTGGAAAGCTATGGGGATACTTCTTGAAAAACTGATTCACTGATAAGAGTATTGTGGTGGAATAAAAAAAGAGAGACAAACTTGTGTTTTTGAAACTGTCTCAATTTCTTGACAACCCTGGAATTCTGAGCAGTTTATTTACTGTCTCTGATTCCTAATTTCCTCCAGTCTTAATGAGATTGTTGTAAGGATTGAGTGGGATGTGGAAGAGCTTAGTAAGCTATAAAGTGCTATAAAAATGTAACATATTAGCAGCAGCAGCAGTGAGGCAGAGAAAGAAAAACAAAAGACAGTTTTGGGCAACTCTGGTGAGGACAGGATATATTCAGGAAATGGCAAGAACTACATACAGATGAGATTGCAGTTATAGTGTTGGGTAAATGGTAGAGAGATTAATTATGGAAGATTAGATTAAAAATGTGGTTTGGGTACACACTAAGCCAATCTCTTTTTTCAATATACAAAATGGCTGAAACAAACACACGGAAATTGCCTATTATTTAAAGTTACTTTTATTTGCTTATTTGGTAGTAATTGAGATCACTTTTTAGAAATTTAGTTATGGTGAACATTTTTATGAACTTAAAATAAAAGTAATTGTAGTTTAGGATCTGAACACCAGAACTTGAAGGGTAGCATAACTCATATTAGTGGGAAAAGAGACTTCTGGAATGACTTCTTTTTAAACATCTTAGTGTGAAAGCTGAAGAGAAAAAAGAAAATACTTCTACCAGTTTTCCTATGGCCACTGAAAAATATAATGTGATGATCAGCAAGTAAAGTTTAATTGTATAGGTATGTGGGTTTAAAACTTAAGTGTGTATAAGACTCAATTGAGTGGCTTGCTAAAATGCAGGTCTCCAGAGATTCCAGTTAATTATGTTTCTGACACAGCGCAAGTGATCCTGATAAAGGTGCTCCAGGAACCACACTTTGACCACCATGGTCTGAGAGAACCGAATATCCTGATTATCATTTTGGTGACAATAAACCTTAAAAATATACAACTCAAGCTATTAGCAGGTAGGAAGGGAAGACAAATACTGAAGCACAGTAGAGCCTGGGAAAGAAGAGAGAGGAGTGAATTTCCAAGTGAACTTGGGCAAGAACTGCATGAAAGAAAAGGTGCAGAGCCTGGGAAGAACAGTTGAAGCCATCAGAGAATCGGACAAGACAGAGAACATGTGTAGGTGAGAGATACTTCAGAAGAATAAAATACAAGAAGCTTAGGAAGAAAGCATTCAGGAGACTGTAGGGGTAGCTAACCTCTCATACTGTGACAAATGGCACTCGGGAAATGCAGAGGAAATCTATCAGTCCTGTGATTTAGATAAAAGAAAATAATGGAAGAATAAGATGCAGTCCCAAGACACTGCATCAGCCATTCATGTCCAGAGAATGTGCATGAACACTGACACTGACTCAGGTTTGTGAGTCTGGAATGCATTCAGTAACAAAAATTTAAAAAATAATAACAAAATAACACAAAATTAGTAATGCAAATGCATATTTCTTTAGAATAATACGAGTTATAAAAAATCATAAATGTCAAAAAGCTGTCAAGCACAACATTTAGAATAGTAACACAGAAGAATAACTATAGCAGCTGTCTGATGCATATCTATAATACAATTAATTTGTTTTGGCTGCATACTCTTTGGTCACCTTGTCATATGACAACTGTCTCATATTGCTTAGCAAAAGAATAGAAATATAAGTTCTCATCTCCAGCATCATTTATTGAATTTAATATTATTAGTTGTTAGTATTACTCTTGATAGTTTTGAAAAGTTGCTTTCAGCTTCTCAATTCCATTCAGCTCCTTGCTCAGGTGAGTCTCTTGATGGGGAAAGGACGCAGAGAATTCTAGGCCTTGAGCCCTGACACTTGCTGCTTCAGTAGCCCCATCTCTGTCTGATCCTCTGTACTGTGCAGTTTTCAGGCTTTGGGAGAGGTTATGGGTTGAGTGAGTTGATCATGAAACCATTCAGGCTACAGTCTGATTTTCCTGGGATTCCTTGAAGTTCAGTGAATTTCATAAGGGCAGGTTGTCACTGGCAGTGTGTTTATGCCTGTCTGCAACCAGGAGACCTGCAGCAGGAGAGGGTAGGCTTCAGGCTGGGATATACTGGCAATGTCCTTTCCACATTCTTTTTTTTTTTTTTTTTTTTTTTTTTTGAGTTGGAGTCTCACTCTGTCGCCCAGACTGGAGTGCAGTGGCCGCTCCCGGCCACCGCAGCCTCGACCTGCTGGGCTCCGGCGATCCTTCCGCCTCTGCCTTCCGAGTAGCCGGAATTACAAGCATGCGCTACCACGCCCGGCTGATTTTTTTGATTTATTGTACAGATGAGGTCTCGCCTGCCCAGGCGGGTCTCGAACCCACGGGCTCAGGCAATCCACTCACCTTAGCCTTCCAAAGGTGCGGGATTACCGGCTGAGCCACCGAGCCTGGCTCCTTTCCACATTCTTGAAGGACAACTCTTCATCCAGAGTGGTGGGTATTTGTTAAAGAAAATGTTGGTTTTAAGTGCTGGGTAGAATTCCTGAAAAAGCAACTGATATGTCGCATATTTTCAAATTTTAATAGTCCCTAGACATCACCTAGTCTCTGGATTTATAAGGAAAGAATATCAGTGACTGTGTTATTCTGTAGCACTATATGCCTTATAGAAAACAACGTTCGAAAGGCGGTGGACAGAGCGCGATGGCGGGGGGTGGCAGGGCTCATGACTGAAGAGAGCAGGAAGGGCTTGGAGCGGAGAGAGTTCTGACCAAGCGCTCAGTTTTGAAATTGCTGTAGCTTAGCCTGTGATGCTTATCATTCGAGTAGAATAAATGGTCAGCTCATCTGATCCAGTCGACTCTTCTCTACCTGCTTTCTTAAATTCTGGTTCAGTTTATGATCCTCTTAAAAACATTAATCTTCCAAGACCTGATACAGAAATTCTCTGGGACAAATTGAAGCATTGTCACAAAATTTGTCAAGTCAACATTGCTGTTGTATCAAAGTCCAACTACGGGTCTGTTTCCCGCTAAAACATGTGGTGGTGATCAGACGATTAAGATCCAGGACAGCCTGTATTGTGTGACTGGGACCTGGGCCTTGGCTCTTGCATACAGGAGCGCTGATGATGACAAGGGAAGGACCCATGAGCTGGAGTGCCCAGATATAAAATGTATGAGAGGAATTATCTATTGCTATATGTGTCAGGCCTATGAGGTCCAGCAGTTTAAGCAAGAGCCACACCCAACAACACAACTTCACTCTGTCTTCAACAAACATACAGGAAATGAGTTGCTCTCTTATGAGGAATATGGTCATCTCCAGATAAATACAGTGTCACGCTATCTCCTTTTCCTTAAGGGAATGATTTCCTCAGGATTCCATTCTGTCTACAACACTGATGAGATATGAATGACACATGTCATGTGACAACATCATATTCAAATCATGAAGGCAACCAAGGAGACCCAAGATTTACAGATTTATTCATGTAGAGATGACTGCATTCTTCTATGCATTCTTGCATGAATCATGCAAGCATTTGATAAGTCTTTATTGAGTTTCTACAATGGGCCAAACAGTGAGACTATAGCAATGAAAAAGGAGATAATTCTCAAATATCATGTAGTTCACATTATTGTGGTAAAAAGAAAATGTGTTGTCTTTCCATCTTCTTGGTAGTATCTTTTGAAGCACAAAGTTGTATTTTATTTTGATGAAGTTGCATTTACCTTATTTTCTTTTGTTGCTTCTGCTTTAGGTGTCAAATCTTTTCAAATTTTTTCTAGTGAGATTTTGTAGCCTTTATTGTACAAGTCTTTCATTCTTTTCAATATTTTCTTCTGAATGTTTTATTTTGTAGGCCTCTGTAAATGGAGCACCTTAATTTAATTTTTAGATTGCTCATTGCTAGTATACAGAGATTTAATTGATTTTTGTATCTTGATCTTGTATTCTGCAACCTTGCTAAAGGCAAGTTTAAGTTGTAATAGTGTTTATGAATTCCTTACGTTTTCTATGTAGAATATTATATAACTTGCATATAGTGGTAGTTTACTTGTTCTTTTCCAATATAGATGGCCTTTAAATGTTTTACTTGCCCTGTTTCTCTGGCTAGATCCTCCAATGTTGAATATAGGTGATGAGAATAGATATCCCTGTCTTGTTCCAGATCTTATGGGGAAACTTAATCTTTCATCATTAAATATAATGTTACCTGTGGGGTTTTTGTAGATACCCTTTATCAGGTTGAGGATGTTTCCTTCTATTCCTAATATCGTTAGTGCTTTCAACATGAAAAAGGTGTTAGATTTTTTTATCACTTTTCTTATAACTGTGATCATATGGTTTTAGTTTTTTGTTCTATTGATGTGTAATATTTCATTGACTGATTCTGTTTTGAAAAAGCCTAAAATATCTGGAATAAATCTTTCTTGGTCATAAAAAAGAAAGAAAGAAAGAAAGAAAACAATGTTTTACTCCTCCTCATAGACACAGAGTCTTAAGCGGGTTATTCTGGTCCCAATAGAAATGAAATTTCATGATTGTTTCCAAACAGGAATTGTGATGAAAACTTATCACTACCATATCAAAATCTAAACATAAAGATATTCTTGCAGCCATCAAAAGATTATATAATTTACTTTAAATTAAAATCAGACATAACTAAATTGCTATTCTAAATGTTGTGTACCATGCCTTTCCCCAATTTTTATAGTTAGCTGACAAATAAAATGGCATAATTAAATGTCTTACAGTTGTGTTGTATCACACTCTATTATCTGAGAACTTTTAGAAAGTTGTTCCTCATCTTTGTGTTTTAAATTGTGGGTTATCATAATCACCGCTAATGATTTGTTCCATTTATTGAGCCACTTAAGGGACTCTGCCAGAAAAAATGATGAGCATTTTTAGGGGATAATCTATGGAGTAATTGAAGTCTTTGGAAAAGCTGACTGTGAGTAATAATTCTAATTGTATTTGACTGACAGAAGGAATGCCTCATGATGATTTGGTGCAGGATCTAAAGCAATGCTTATCATTAATCTGATTTTTTTCTTCCTTGCTAAAGTCAAAATAAAATTATATTGTTGAGTGAATGTAGAATGCAGAAAAAAAGCTTGGGTATTTGAAAGCTATACTGCTGTTAAAGAACAAAAAATATTATTCTGAAGTGCTAGATATTGTGGTATTGATATTCATGTGTAGTGTGGTGACTGGACTCTTGACTAATGGTCACACCAAAGAGTAGTGTGTGTGTGTGTGTGTGTGTGTGTGTGTAGAGAGTTCAGGAAGAATTGGATGATTGAATGTGTGCAATTGAAACGTGGTTACAATTTCCATCAACATCTCCTTTTCCAACTACTTAAAGCCACCTTTGAATATGCATATCTACTAAAAATAAACATGCAGTATAATTAAGATTCATGTACATGCTATGCAGATTCAGGATCAAGATAAATCATTGAGCCCTGACTTTCAGCCATATTGCCACCAGATTCACTTCACTAAGCGTCTCCTGTATAAATATTCTTGATTAGGATTCTCTTGTGGCATCCACACTTGATAGAACTGTGAGTGAGCAGGAGGGTAGAATGGTAGACAGCAAGTGAGTACTTGTACATTACTGATTAGATCTTGTGTGACACATTTGCCTAAGAGTTTTCTTCATGTGTCTACCACATCTTATTAATTTTCTCCAGGCTGTTAGATGAGAAAAGAAACAAAACACACAGCTACAATGAGTTAGACAGGAGAAAGCAAGAAGTTCAGATTTCTAACTCCTATTTGAAAGAGTTGTGTTCAGCAGATGGTGAAGAGCATGGACTGAGGTCTCTTTTCTGTGTACATAAACATAAACACACACACATATTTAATTATAAGCTTGTCCCATTTCAAGCTATATATAACATGCACACTCATCACATATACACATATAAATGCTCATGGAACATAACTAACCCCACTGAGTTTTAGGAAATTCTTAAATTTCATCTAGTAAAATTAAATCCAGTCAAATCATTGGAATTGTGTCCAAACTTTAAATGTGATATTTCCTGGGATAGTAAGACTTACCCTAAGGTTTAGGGAGTACATACTAATTGGCTATCTAGAATAGTCTTAAATACCTAAGCATCTGAGTGTTGAAACTCTCTTCACTGTCATAAGTTAGAAATAATCATAATAATAATTGATTAAATCTTGATGATCAAATATAGTGAATGCTCATTAATAATTCTAAGAAGAAAGGAAATAAATGTAGAGTTTATTCATAATATAGTATACCCTTAATATAGGATGGTTTTTTATTGTTTTGTATTATTGTTTATATTTTTATTGTTACTACCATTATTAACCCTGAGATATTTGAGTGTAGCAACTGTGTGTCATATTTCTTGTTATCAGAGCATCCTGTCATTAAAGATGCTTAACAAAAGCCTCTAATTATGTTATTTAAGAAAAGAAAAATGCTGGAGCTACGACTGTTTTTTACTTATTTCTAAGAAAAGCCTTTTCTGGAAAGGACAAAAGAGTAAAACTAATGGTTTTGCAGTGATGTCTTTACTGTCACTCCAAACGCATTCTATGTATAGCACCGAATGGTACAATGTATTAAATACCAATATTATGTCTGACTGAGTTCCAGCCCTAATGTCCACTTAAAAACCTGAGCAACTTTGTGTCTGTAATATCATGATACCATGAAACTGGAGGAATGGTTTTTGTAATTTCTGACTTTGTAGAATTCAATATTGCTTTCTAGCATGGTAGAAAAGATGAGTTTGTCATATCATATTTCTTTGTGTAGAAAGATAATAATTAAACTTTCATTACTAATAACTAGATATTTAAAGAAGCAGTTGCATTGTACTGTCAGGATTGTTAAGATGTAATATTCACTCTCAGTGTTTGTCACTTAACAATATATTTATAATACTCAAAAGTATTTAACATTTTACATTTATTTTGATCTACAGCAAACAAAAATGCATTATATTAATGCAATTAGTATGTCATTATACATCCATATCTCCTGTTTCATAGATGAGAAGCTTGGGGGACAGAATAGTTAAGGAACATGGCAGTCAAATTTGAAGTCTTGCAATTCCTAGTACAATCTGTTGGATGTTATCAGTTTCACACACTGAGCTTATGAGAATCAGTTCTGTTTTCTAATTTGAATATTGCCCTCTCTACCACTTAGGTTGGCCCTTATTATTCATTTCTTTATTTGATTTTTCTTAATATTTTTCCTTTCACTCTCCTTAAGACCAGGCTTGCATTTCAATTTTAAGAGAAATTTCTCAGAATCCATGAAGGAAAAGAGAAATAGAAAGATATAATTATGATTTTTCAAGCATTTTATTGCTATTATAGATGGTAAAGAAGAGTATATTTCTTTAGCATGTTTGTTGCTCTGCCTTTGTAACAGATTTCAGCATATTGAAGTCATGTCTTCAAGTTGCCCTTGTCTTTTCCAATGAAATTATCCCTCTCCCAGGAGCCATGTTCCTGTTATGCCAGCTGATTTAATGATGTTTGTATGAAGAGTGTTGAAAGTGACACTCTGCCATCATGTTGATTTCAGAGAGGTCATCAAAAATATAGATGGCAAGGAGCAATCAATACATCTCTATTATATACAGATGGAAGGGAAGTGTTAAAGACAGCAGTTCTATCATCCAAAGGTGTTTATATATTCTCAACGTAGCTGTCTTTAAAAGAATCAATTTTTAATGGGGTTAAGGCCTTATCATTTTAAAACTGTTTGGCCAGTCTATAACTTTACAAACACCTTTATGTCATTTTTCATTTGTGAAGTTCTTGTTCAGCAAAAAAATACTTAGAGTAAAAGCTGAAAAAAGTCACCTAATTTTTCTTTGAAAGAGGTCTGCTATATAAAAATTCGAATTTTGTGGGATTTGGAATTAATAGTTGTCTATTAAAATAGAATGTGAGTTTTCAAAAATAGTAAGCCCATTAAGGAAAGAGCAAATTAAAAAAAAAAATCTTTAAACTCAGGAGTAAAAAAAAAAAGACTCCTTCCTTACAAGAGGCTTAATAATTGGATAGGAGTGAAAAATGGGTTGGTGGGAATTGAGTACGAACTCTTTCAAGCTGGATAATGACAGTACTGATGTGAAACTAACTCAAGCTTTTCACCAGAGCTTGACATCTTAGCATTAACAGCCTCAGGGACTCAGTTGTTCTTGCTGAGACTTACTATAGTTACCTGAGATATCTGAAATTCACTGACATTCCATGACACTTCTATTTTAATGGAGCAATGTTGATCTAACGACAGTAACTTTTGGCTATGTGTTGGAAGACTTGCAATATATCTTACATATCAAGTTGACCTGATTTAAATTGATCTATGCATACTTAAAATTTCACACTACAACTTATTTTTTCTTAACATTTTATTGGTTTATACTTGGCATATAATAAATGACACATATTTAAAGAGTAAAATTTGATGTTTTGCATATGTGTGTGTGTGTGTTGTGTACACACACACACACACACACACACACACACACACACACCACCTTTGACAGCAACTCCACATTCAAAATAATAAACAAATGTACCAACACCAAAAGATTCCTTATGTCCTATTGTAATCCTTCCTTCTATGGTTCTTTGTCAAATAATGCCCTATTCCTTAGCAACAATTATTTGCTTTCTATCACTTTCTGTGTTGAGTTATAATTTTACACAAAATGAAATTCATCAATTTCAATGGTGCAATTGGATGAATTTTGACAAATAAATACAGTCATGTAACAACACCAAAATCAAGATATAAGATTTTTCAATCAACTCAAAAAGATCACCACCAGTCTCCACCCACTGGTCCCTGGAAAATTATAGTCTATCAGTATAACTTTGACTCTTCTAGAAATTTATATAAATGAAATTATACAGTACATAATCTATGGTGTATAGTATAGAGTATGTTTGTATGTATGTATGTATGTATTTATTGAGTCCGAGTCTCACTCTGTCGCCCAGGCTGGAGTGCAGTGGCATGCTCACGGCCATAGCAGCCTATATCTACTGTGTGCTCTGGTGATCCTTCTACCTCAGCCTTCCAAGTAGCTAGAACTATAGACATGTGGCAGCTAATTTTTTGATTTATTGTAGAAATAAGAGCTCACCAATTTGCCCAGGCTGGTCTCGAACCCCTGGTCTCAGGCAATCCTCTTGCTTCTGCCTTCCAAAGTGCTAGGGTTACAGGTGTGAGCCACTGTGCATGGCTACACCACAATTTATCTATTTATCCGCTGATAGATATTTGGGATGCTTCCAGTTTGCAGCTATTATGAAAAAAACTGAACATTTACATACGTCTATATGAACTTACGGAGACCTGTATTCATTTCTCTTGGCAAACACCTACAATTGAAATAGGTAAATTATTTTAGATAAATGTACATTTAATTTTAGCATCAAACACTAAACTTTTTTCAAAATGAACCTGACAGTTTTTATTGCTAGCAGCCATGTATGAGAGTTCCAAATACTTCACATACTCTTCAATGCTTGATATTGCCAGTCTTTAATTTTAGCCTTTATAGTGGGTGTGTTGTGTTGTTGGTAACTAATTTTGGTTACTGTTTTTTTTTTTGGAGTCAGAGTCTCAGAGTCTCACTCCATGCCCAGACTGGAGTGTAGTGGTACCCTCATGGCCACCCCAGAGTCGACCTGCTGGGCTCAGGCGATCCTTCCGCCTCAGCCTTCCAAGTAGCGGAAACTGCAAGCCTGCGCTACCAAGCCTGGCTTATTTTTTTATTTATTATAGAAAGGAGGTCTTGCCAAGTTGCCCAGGTTGGTCTCAAACTCCTGGGCTCAAGCAGTCCTCTCGCCTCAGTCTCCCAAATAGTTTTGTTTTTAATTTTCATTTCCCTAATGACCCGAACATCTTTTTATGTGCTTATGTGCTGAAGATTTTCTTTGATCAAGTGTTGAAATCTTTTGTTCATTTTTCAAAAAAATCAGGTTGCCTGTCTTATTCCTTTCTTTTTTCTTTTTTCCTTTTTTAGCACTTTGGGAGGCGGAGGAGAATTCTTTATTGATTTTTAAGGACTCTATATATTCTAGATAAGTGTCGCTTATTATAGTAATCCCCAATCTTTTTGGCATCAGGGATTGGTTTCCTGGAAGACAAATTTTCCATGGACCAGGGTGGGTGAGATCACCAGGCATTCAATTCTCATAAGGAGTGTGCAGCCTAGATTCCTCACATGTGCTGTTCACAGTAGGGTTTGGGCTCTTATGAGACCCTTATTCAGGCTGATCTGACATAGGCTGGAGCTCTGACTACCGGCTGCTCACCTCTTGCTGTGTGGCCCGGGTCTGTAAAGGCTACGGCCCTGGGTTTGGGGACCCCCGATTTATCAGATATACATGTTTTACAAATATTTTCTTCTAGTCTGTGTTTATTTTTTCATTTTATTTATTTTTTTAAAAATTTAGATTCAGAGGATACATGTGCAAGTTTGTTACATGGATATATTGTGTACTGGTGGAATTGGATCTCAGGTGGCCCATTTCCCCAGACAGTGAACATTGTACCCAGCAGGTAATTTCTGAATCCTGACCCCCTCTTTCCTCCCTCTTTATTGATGTAATTGTGGTTTTAATTTTCATTTGTTAATAACTAATGATACTGAATATCTTTTTCATATAATTATTGAATATCCATGTGTCATTATTGATGAAGTGTCTACTCAAGTATTTTGTTAATTTTTATATTTGGGTTACTTATTTTCTCATTATTTAGTTCTAAGAGTTCTTTATATATTCAGGATATAATTTATATATCAGATTTGTGATTTGCAAATATATTCTTTCAATTTGTGGTTGCCTATTCTCTTAATAGTGGTTTTCAAAAAGCAAAAGTTCTTAATTTTAAGGTCTAATTTTTCAACTTTATTTTATAGAACAATTTGTATATTGCTTAATTCCATGCATTTAATGATGTATCTAAGAATATTTAGTTTAAAAATATTTATCTCTATTCTTCCAGAAGTTTTATAGTTTTAGTTTTATATTTAGTTCTAAGATAAATTATTATTTAAGTTTTGCATACTGTGTAAAGTTCATATAAACTTTTTTTTGGTGCACGGATAATGGATATTTAATAGTTCTAGCATCATTTGTTGAAAAGATGGAATGCCTTTGCATTTTATCAAACATTTATTCACATTGGTGTGTGTCTATTTTTAAATTCTTTTATCTTAAAAAAAATCTCTTTGTATTTCTTTATGCCAGTTACAGTGTCCTGATTACTGCAGGTTTTTTAAATAGATGTTGAGTTCAGATAGTATATATCTGCCAGTTTTGTCCCTTTGAAAGTGTGTTTTGGCTTAGTCTAGGTTCTTTATATTTCCATATGAATCTTTGAATTACTTTGTAAAGTACTACCAAAATATCTACTTGAAGTCGGCTTGGAATTACTCTGAATCTCTAGATATATAGATAAATTCATGGGACAATTCACATCATAACAGTATTCCAATTCATGAACAGATTATATCTGTCCATATATTTTGAATTTTTAAGTTTTTGGCAATGCTTCATAGTTTAAAGAATACAAATCTTGCATAATTTTTTGCTTTTGTCATCAAATAGTTTATTTATTTATCTATTTTTGTTTTAGAGTTGTGGGGTAGTTATATACATAAGTATATACACAATACATACTGTTTAGTATATAATACATATACATACTATACATAAGTACATTGCATGTAGGTTTCTAGCCAGCTCTCTACTCCCCTCCGCCAGTAAAGGACATGATACCCAATGCATAGTTGTGTATCCTTCATCCCCCCTCCCACTCTCCCTCCTTTAGCAGTTCTCAGAATCTGTTGTTCTCATCTTTGTGCCCATGTGCCCAATATTTACATCCCACTTATAAGTTAGAATATGTGGTATTCAGTTTTTTTGTTACTGTGATAGTTTACTTATAATGATGGTCTCCAACTGCATGCATGTTACTACAAAGCATGGTCTTGTCCCTTTTTATGGCTGCGTAGTGTTCCACACTATATATTTACCACAATTTATCTAGTCTACTTTCATTGAGCATGGATTGGGTCCAAGTTCTTGCTATTGTAAACAGTGCTGCTATAAACATATGTGTGCAGATGTGTTTTTGGTAGAGCGATTTATGTTTCTCTGGGTATATTCCCAGGAATTGCTGGTTCAAATGGTATTTCAATTTTTAGTTATTTGAGAAATCTCCACTTTGCTTTCCACAAAGGATGAAGTAGCTTACATTGCTACCAACAATGTAGAATTGTTCCCTTTTCTCCATAGCCTTGCCAAAACCTGTTGAAATTTGACTTGTTAATGGTAGCCATCCTGACTAATGTGAATTGGTATCTATCTCATTACAGTTTTGATTTGAATTTCTCTGATGATTAGTGATGCCGAGCATTTTTTCATTTTTTTTTTTGACTGCTTGTCTGTCTTCCTTCATGTCTTTTTGCCTACTTTTTAATGGGGTTATTCATTTTTTCTGTCTTTTTTTTTTTGAGCTTCTTATAGATCCTGGATGTTAAGTCTTTGCCAGATAAACAGTGTACAAATATTTTTTTCTCATTTTGTGGCTTGCTTCTTTACTTTCTTGATGGTTTCTTTTGCTGTGCCAAAACTACTTAACTTGGTAAGGCCCTACCTATCAATTTTAGATTTTGCTGCATTTGCTTTTAAGACCTGTCCATTAATTAATTGCCAAGGTCAAAGTCCAGAAGTGTGTTCCTAAATTGTCTCCTAAGATTCTCATAGTTTGGTATTTTACATTTACGTCCTTATACATTTTTAGTTAATTTTTGTATATCCACCAAGTAATGTATATTTAAATTGTATTGTTTTATTTTATGACTATTTCTAGTATATGAAATTCAATTGATTTCTGTTTATTAGTCTTGTATCTTCCAGCCTTGTTAAATTTAGTTATTTGTTCTAAGCACTTTTTTTGGAGATTTTGTTGGCTATTTTTATGGATGATCATACATTTTGCAAATAAGATCAATTTACTTCTTCCTTTTCAGTTTCTTGCCCAGTTGAACTGTTTAAACTAACTTGTTGAATAGAATTACTGAGAATGGATGTCCTTGACTTTTTCTTTATGTTAAGAGGAAAACATTCAATCTTATACAATTAGGCATAAGATTAACTATAAGCTCTCTTCTGGATATCATTTTCCAGATGAAGAAAATTCTTTTCTTTTTTTATATTACAAAGATTTTTTTTTCTTTTTTTTTCAATTTGGGAATAGGTGTTGGATTATGTCTTTCCCTTTTTTTGGAATCTATTAAGGAGAATGTATTTTTAAAACTTGCTACAACAGTAAATTAATTTTGCTGATTGTAAATGGTAAACTGACTTTGCAATCCTGGAGTAGACGTCACTTTGTTATGATAGCTGTCTTTTATTTATATAGTTACATTTGAATTGCTTTATATAGTTACAGTGAATAGGTTTATATAATTGCATTGAATTGATAAAGCTTTGTTAATAATTTTTGCATCTATGTTCAGCATATATTGGTCTGTAGTTTTATTTTCTTGTACTGCTTTGGTCTGGTTTTTGTATAGAGTAATGCTGGTCCAATAGAATGAGTTCTCAATATTTCTGGAAAAGGTTGGCAAAATTACCCAGTGAAAATATTTAAGACTGTAATTTTCTTTGTTGAAATAATTTTAACTACAAATTTAATTCATTTGATAATGAACAGCTATGAAGTTTATCTACTTATACTTAAGTGAGTTTGGTAATTTGTCTCTTTCAAGACTATATCCATTTCATCATAAACCAAAATAGTTCATAATATTCTCATATTATATTATCCTTTTAATATGTGCAGAATCTGGGATTTTATTTCTTCTCCCATTCCTTGTATTAGAATCTTTTTTTCTTCCTGAAAAGTGTACCTAGTGTTTCATTCATCTTAATAGGTTTTGCTTTTTGTAATTTTAACATGTAATCTGATAATTTCCACTTTTTGTGAACATAGTTTGTATGATTTTTATGCCTTAAAAATTTTTTTTGACCGGGCCCTGGTGGCTCAGTCCTGTAATTTCAGCACTTTGGGAGACCAAAGTGGTAGAATGGCTTGAACCTGGGATTTCGAGACCAGCCTAGATAACATAGTGAGAGCTTGTTTCTACAAAGAAAAAAAAAAAGAAAATTAACCAGGTGTGGTGGTGCATGCCTGTAGTCCCAAATACTCGGGAGGCTAAGATAGAAAGATCACTTAAGGTAAGGAGATTGAATCTGACGTGAGCTAGTATCCTGCCACAGCACTCCAGTCTGGATGACAGAGTGAGATCTTGTCTCATAAATAAATAAATAAATAAATAAATAAATAAATAAATAATGAAAATAAATTTTAAAAGATGAAATATTGTATGGTGTGTTTTATGGCTCAGAATGAGATCTCTGTGAGTTTTCATGTGAACTTGGAAAGAATGTGCGTTTTGCTGTTGAGTGGAGTGTTATATAAATGTCTATTAGATTATGCATGTTGAGGGTGTTGCTGAGTACCTTTTTATCCTTGCTGATTTTCTGTCAAGTACTTCTATCAATTGAAGATACAGAGTTGGAATCACTAACTGTAATTATTGATTTCTGTTTCTCTCCTTTCAGTTCTTTGAATTTTTACTTTCAAACTTAAAGTTGTTTTTTCCTTTCATTCTTTATTTTTTTTTCTGCACATTGGAACAAGTAAGTATTCTTGAAAAATTGAAATGCAATCATTATACAAATTTTCTTTCTTCCTAGTTATTTCTTACATATCAAAGTTTAAATTACCTGATTATTAATGTTATTTTTCTAAATTAATATTTGGACATTTGTCCTTTTTCATGTTGTACTTTTAACTTTTTAACCTTCCTACGCTATCCTTACATTTGATACGAGCTTCTTAAAGACAGTATGCAGTTGAATCATATATTTTATAATCCATTCTGTAAATATGGTTTTTGTGTTTTAATTTTATTTACTATATTTATGTATTTTTACTGATATGGCATTTCCCCCAATTTTGCTCACAAGTGTAACTCTTAAACAACTTCTATATGTCTTTTTATTTTATTTTCTAAATTTTTCTTATTGAAATTGCATATAAAGTATAGAATTTGATCTTTTGATATACATATACATAGCAAACTAGCACAGTCAAGCTAATTATTATATATTTTGCGTATAAAAACTATTTTTCAGAATAAAGTAGTTTTGTTAACAAAAAACCCCATATTAATTTTTTTCACATTGCTGCCATTTTTGTGTATGTGTGGTGAGAACACAATATATACTCTCTTAGCAAAATTTGAATATGCAATACCATATAATTAACTGTAGTCTTTATGCTCTATATTAGCGCTCTAAAACTTATGCATCCTATTTAACTGAAATTTTGTGCACTGCAACTCATTATCTCCACATATCCTCCAACTTCTCCCAGGCCTCATAATTACAGTTTCACTCTCTGCTTCAAAAAATTTGACTATTTTAGACTCCACATGTAAGTCAGAGCATGCAGTATTTGTCTGTGTCTGCCTTACTTCTTTTAGCATTCCTACCAATAATGTGCAAGTGTTCCCTTTTGTTTACTTCCTTGCCAACACTGGTTATTTTTAGAAGTCTTTTTGACAACAGTCATGAGAAGCAATATCTTATTGCAGTTTTGATTTGAATTCCCCTGATGAACATTTTTTTACCAGCCTATTGCCATCTGCAGGTCTTATTTGGAAAAATGTATTCAAGTCATTCAAGTCATTTGCCTATTTATTAATTGAGTTACTTTGATTTTGCTGTTGAGTTGACTGATCTCCTCATATACTTCTGGTTGAGCTGCGTGATCTCCTCATATACTTTGGGTATTAATTCTTTATCATATATGTGATTTGCAAATATTTTCTCCCATTCTGTAGATTGTCTTTTTGTTTTATTGATTGTTTACAGTGCAAGAGGTTTTTAGTTTGATGTAATCTCATTTTGTTTTTGTTTTGGGTGTCATATAAAAAAAATCAATTCCAAGACCAGTATCAAGGAGATTATTCCCTGTTTTCTTCTAAGATTTTTAAGGTTTCATGTTGTATTTTTAAGTCTTTGGTTCATTTTGAGTTGGTTTTTATGTATGCTGTAAGGGTTCAAGGTGATTATTTGTGGATGGAATGCTAGTTTACCCAACATTGTTTATTGAAGCCACTATCTTTTTTATTGTATATTATTGATACCCTCATCAAATATTAGTTGACCATACATATGTGGGCTTATTTCTGAGCTCTCTATCCTGTTCCATTGGTCACTGAGTATGTTTTTATGCCAGCTCCCATCTCCATGCTATTTAATTGTTATAGACTTATAGTATAACTTGAAGTCAGGAACGGTGTCATAAATGTTTTTAAAACTGGTATATGAAGGGGAATCCAAAAAACTTGGGATTAAATTATTTAAAATTGTGTATTTATTCTTACATATTTAAAATTCATTCACTTTCAAAATACTCCACATTTGATGAAATGCACCTATCAAGATGCTTTTCTCACTGCTCAAAAGTTTTTGAAGTTCTTAATTTTATGGCCTTTAGTATTTCTGCTGGTTTTTTGTTGTTGTTGGTGTTTCATCTCTTCCACATCAACAAAACTTTTCCCTTTGAGGTGAAACAAACAAACAAAAATGTTACTGGGGTAAGATTGGGTGAATAGGGAGGAGCGTGCCATTTTTGGTCGAAAACTGCTGAACATTCAGTACATTGTGGGCAAGCTGTTTGTGTAAATCACCCATCATGAAATGAGCAAACACATTGAAAGAATTACCCTTCCAAAATTCACTGAAGCTGTTACTCTGATGCTGATGAGTTCTCAGAGCACTTACCTAGTGGAGGAAGTCTGTACAATATGGGACTCACCCTCCAAAAAAAAAAAATTCCCATTTTTGGGGGTTTCCCTCATATTTAGATTATTTGCATTTAGCTTAATTATTGTATATTAGAAATTATTTTATCATTTCGTTATTTGTGTCTGTATGTTCCATCTGTTTTATTGAAGCACTTTTGTAATGGCTGTTGTAAAATCCTTGTCAGACAATTTCAGCATCTGAGTTATCTCAGTGTTGACATCTGTTAATTATCTTCTCTTCTTCAAGGTGTGATTTTCTTGGTTCTTTATATGATGAGTGATTTCAATTGCACTCCGTTTGGGGTATTATATAACAAGAGTCTACATTTTATTTAAATCTTCTATTTGAGCAGGCAGTTGCCTTATTTAGGTTTAATGTACAAATCTTAGTCACTTTTGTGGGCTGTGATTCTATTGACAATATTTTTTTAGAGGCCTTGGAGTGCTATTCTGGTTTGCTTCATTTGTGTCATGGCAGGAGGCTACTCTGTGATGGCAGAGGATGTTCTACACTGTAGTTCAGCCTTAAAACCTTTTGGAACATTGATTCTAGTCAACAACACTTGAAGGTCAATAAAGGATCTGCCCAGAACTTCCTACGCAGTTTTATAGAATCATTTTCTTTTTTTAAAAAACAGTTTTTATTTAAATATGTGGGGTACAATTCAGGGTTAGGCATGTAAATGTTCATTATGCAGGTACCCTTATTGATGAGGTATGACTCCTCCTCCTCTGCCAGTTTCCCACTACTGCCAATCTCTTTTGTATAGTATACCAATAGTTGTTCAAGGCCCTCTTATGAGTGAGAACACGTGATACTTGGTTCTTTTTTTCTGTGATAGAGATCACTCAGTAGTCTCTAAGTCCATCCAAGTTGCTGCGAAGTTCATAATTTTGTCTTTCTTTATGGCTGTGTAATATTCCATCGTGTATATGTACCACATCTTTTTTATCCAGTCCTCTTTTGATGGGCAGCACTGTCGATTCCATGCTTTTGCTATTGTAAATAATGCTGCATTAAACATGTGCATGCAGGTATCTTTTTCATAGAGTGATTTGAGTTCCTCCAGGTATATTCCCAGTAGGAAGACTGTGGAATCGTATGGGAGGTCCATTTTTAGACTTTTTTAGAAATCACCACACTGTTTTCCACAGATGCTGTACTACTTTACAATCCCACCAACAGTGTAGAAGTGCCGCATTCTCTCCAGCATCTGTTGGTTTTTGAGTTATTGATGATGACCAACCTGACTGGAGTTAGGTGGTATAACAAACTGATAAAGATGGAAAGCAAAATTTCAGAGCCTGAGGACTAAAGAATCATTTTCTCTAGTTCCTGCCTTTCTGAAATCCAATCACCAATGTCTATTTGGGTTGAAAATAGATGCAACTTACAATCATTGGACTGTAATTGGAAGTCTAGAGTCCTCACACTCTCCACTGCCAACACAGCAGGGGCTTAGAAGATGTTTTAGTGGTTCACTTGATGCCACTTCTCTTCGTTGACATCACTGTGGATGGACGGGATTGTCGTCTGTGATTTGTGTTCTTAAAGTCCTGAAGTCCCTAGCCAATCTAACTTTATATCTTCATCTTTCATAATCCTTTTGCTACTTTCTGTTGTATTATGAGCTTAGAAGAAGCAAAGAGAAATAAATTTACTCTATTTTGTCATCAAAATAGGTTTTTAAAAATCAAGAATCCTTATTGATATCTTATAGAATCACATGTCTGGAAGTTTTGTGAACTACTACTGAATTATTTATTCAGAAATGGAGAAAATTATTTATTTTCTTATGCCCATCACTTTCCATCTCTATCTACCTTTATCACTATTAAAAACTAATGCAGGATGAAGTAGAATAAATATTGTGACATGAATGCAGTTCTCAATTTAGGAGCCATCTTTCATTTACTGCAGAAGCTTAGGTACTTAGCTTCTCACTCTCAATTTCTTTATTTCCAAAAAGAAAATGGAGATGATCTTATGCTGTATTTCTCACCTTTTATTTCCTTTCTTATACGAATTCTTACCCAATTAGGATAGTTACATTCCTCTTGCTTTATAATGTAAATCTAATTTAGTAAAATAAGAGACAAAGACAGTCATACTCAAAGTTTCTGGGAAAGGCCAATCTTTTTCTCACTGGATGTGATCAAGGGACATTTTAACCTAGTTGCCTCATTAAACTGGTTTGCAACCATGTGATGAACAAGACTTAGGCTGATATTTATACTATTTAAAGAATAATAAAAGTAAAAATAAACCATGAGTCATTAAGGAAGTTAAAGAAGTATTGAATCATACAGCTTTGAAGTTTGTCCTTTATCTATACATCTTTAAATGTGATATATTGTATTTAAAAATTTAGTTAAGTCAATTGGAGTGAAGTTGTACAACTTGCACTATCCTAAATAATATGGAGAATAATAATAAGCACTGTCTTATAGGGTAGTGAAAATGAAATGAAATCATTAGAGAAGGAGTTCAGAAACTGGTGTTGATTATTTTATATTTTTGGATATTAAGATTAGATTCAGTGAGATTAATCCTATAGATACATAACAATCCAAGTTTCTGTAAGATACACATATTACTAATAATAAAAATTTCTCCTTCTTTGCACTACAGATAAGTTAAGCACATTAATTTGTCTATTTAAATATTGAATCTGACATATACTGTTAAAACTATTCATAGATAGAGTCCTCCTCATTCCTATGGTTCCATTTCAAACTTTTGTTGTTGTTGTTATGGTTCATGAAATGCTCTTGGTTCAGAATCTCTTGGTTGAGAATTGTCACTTAATTTTGCCTCAATTTTGTTTAATAAATAGGCATTTAGTCATCTAGGAATTGTTGCTTTCAAATTTGACACTATTAAGAAACAATAGTGTCTTAAAAACACATAAAATAGATACTAAAAAATGTTTATAAAGCTGTATGTACAAAAAAATAGATTCTCACAAATATCTGTGTTTTAGACACAGAGTACACTACATTTTTATGCTTTACCAGATTTAGGCCAACATATAGACTCATGAATATCAAGGAAAGATCATATAACATATCCATGCCTTCTTCACAAATCTTTATTATGATTAGAATTTAAAACAATGTCTGAGTTCAGTTATAGCTAATTTTTGGAGTGAGCCAAGATTGTCAAAGTTACCATGATTATTGAACCCGGAATTTTGGAAACATTTTTAATCCAGAATTTAAATTTCTGTAAATATGACATATTAATTTCTATATTAACATCATGTATGTTACCAATACATTTACACATTTATATAAGTTCCACAGTTTAATTGTTACCTTTTTAGTAATTTTATTTTTTAGGTTGAATACTACTTTTATAAGAGGAGAGTATTACAGTTTAAAAAATAACTTAAAGCAGAGGCAAACATTAAAATTACCATAGTTGAAAGCTATGCATTCATTTTGTTGTATATTATTCATGTTATTCAAATAATTTCTACATCAGCAGACTGTAGGATAAAACCGATTGCCCTGGATATGATTGCAAGGTTACAGAAACGTATTAAAATTTGGAGTTACAAGGCTACTAAACATATAGTTATCTTTTATTACCATTAATACTCTTGGTTTAACACAATATTTCCTATTTTTGCTTGCACGATTCTATTGAAATCGTTTTTAGAACATCTAGAAGTACAAACTTAGTCAAAATTCTATCTTTAAGAACACAGGTGTTATGTCATATGAAGAACACCTGCTGAACCAGATGTTGTCACCATTTAAGTTAAAGCTGTTGCTAAGAAGCATTTTCCCCCAATCGTTTTATTTGTTCATTTGGGGAGAATAATCTGGGACTGAATGCCAAGGCTAGATGTGATTATTACAGTAAAGAGTGATTTGGTGGGCCTTAAGTGGGCCATCATGTCTTTGCAAATCGAATGGTCTGAATTGCTGCCAGGACATATTGGAAGATAGTTGATAGATATACTGAATGGCACTGTTAACAGTGATGGTGAAATATTTTGCTTATTGAAGGTGAAAGTGAACTCTGCACTGGAACCTGCTGTAAGTGCATTAGTTTAACCAAAACAAAGTACCTTTTATGCACTGGGATTCAGATAATAGAGCCAAGAGTCTGACCTGTGCAGTCTAAATGAATTGCAGGCTCAACATGAGACTCAGTTAATTTTGGTCGAATAAAGAAACATCCATATTATCTAGGTCAGCTGTCTACATTTTCTTTTCTCTGAATGACTGCTAAACTCTTTACTTTTGTAAACAGCAGAAAAGACTTGAAATATGACAGTAATCTGATTTAGTTGTAAAGATTAAATAAAAACTTAAGTATCAGTGAGAATTACCTCCAATTATTCAGCATGAGAATGAGGTCAGGAACACAGAATTATTTCTCTTGTATTTTGTCTCACAAATATATCTCTAATTAGACAAAAGCAGGGATTTGTATGTATTTCTTGTACATTTGCCCCAGGCAATCACAAACCTATGAATCGACCTGTCCATCAAGAGGAAAAAGAGCTGAGACTAGATGTTAAATGTATTATGTTCAATTTTTAAAACTGTGATGCAAGTAAGATTACACCAAGGAGAAGAATAACAAAAAATGCTTTTTACAAATGCTTTTACATTGTGCTAAGGGGGGGGAAAACACAGGATAAAATGTCCTGTATGTCAGTGATTTTGCAGAAATATTTATTTAAAAACATTTACAGTGGTACATTATTGAGTTGTTTTCCTTTTTAAGACAAAGAAAATACATTTTTCAGGGACACACATTTGCTTCTTTCTGGCATTAGATCAGTTTCTCTGAAAAAGTTAAAAACTGCTATTCTGCCAAATAGTGATACTCTAACATTATATGAGAAAATCCAAATTCATTTATGCCGGGTTTCAGTTGGGACATGGAGCAACTTTGCTTATGTTAAAAACAAAACAAACAAAAAAAAACTTCACGAAAGAATTGGTAATTTGCATTTTGTTTGCTTAAAGAAAGCAATATCATTAGGAAGGCAGTGCCTAGGATCACTGTAATTAGGTCTTTCCTCCTTTCCTTTCACAAGAATTGTCACTTTATCACGATCTGTTTGCAATGTCAGTGTCTCCTCTTGATCTCTTCTACCACATTTTTATTTATAGTCATGAAATGGTCTTCACTCCACTTCACAACAAGAAAATTCTGTGCTTTCAACTTGGTTGAGATCAGATTAAGGGTGTTTTTGGATGTCACACTCGAGTTTGGAGTTTACTTTAATATAAGGGGAATCAATAAATTTTTTTGATCAAATAAATGACTTTTTCACATTAAATTATATATATACATATAATTTCTCTATACTTATATTTATATATATTTATACATGAATATATATAAATTATATATATCCCTATTCTTGATATAGCAAAATCTGCCACAGAAAATATAGTATATTTACAATGGTTGGCTACTAAATCTTGGTAAAGTATGTAAAAACTGGACTATGTAAAGGTAGGAAACATAAGCACCCCAGTTATTGTGGTGAATAACAGGGAAAGGAAATTTAAAAAGATGCCTCACAGGAAAGATAACAAGAAGATAATTAATATGAGAGATTTACTGAACATGACTTAGTTTAATGATTGGGGATCTCTCTAAAACACATGAAAGAGAAGGAAAAGAGAAAGAAAAATCACTTCCATGAAAATATATGGAGAAATCTTAAATGAATACTTTTAAGTGAAGGAAGTCAACCTAAAAAGACTATGTACTATATAATTCCAAATATACGACATTCTGGAAAAGGAAAAACCATGGAGAGAGGAAAAAAATCAATGGTTTCCAGGAGTTGGGGGAGGAGTAATAAATAGATGAAGCCAGGGGAATTTTAGAGTAGTAAAAATACTGTGCATAGGTTCTGCAATGGTGAATACATGTCATTATACATTTTCAATACCTACAGAATATACAACACCAAGAGTGGACCCTAATGTAAACTATAGACTTTGGGTGTTAATGATGTGTCAATGTAGGTTCATCAATTGAATTATAATCAATATACTACTCTGACAGGGGATATTCATAATGGTAGAAGGTGTGCCCATGTAAGATAGAAGATATATGGAATCTCTTTGTAACTTTCACTTGATTTTTCAATGAGCCTAAAATTTCTCTAAAAAATAAAGTCTATTAAAATAAAAAAGATGCAGCAAAGCATTGGCAAATGACATCTTGCCAAGTGTTTCAACTTGCCAAGAGAGTTCTCTGACTTGGTGAGAATAAAAAATAGGAAATGGAATGAAGAAACTTCTGTGAACTATTCTGCTTTATCTGCCTTTCTTACCCAGCACAGAAGTTGACTTCTCCAAGAAAAAAATCTGGGTATTGCAGAACATTTAGTCTCAACTTGTGAAAAGCAGTAGTTTGAGTGCTGCAGTGATATTTTGAGGTATCTTACTGCAGTCAATTATTTTAGCTCTTGCCTGTAACAAGCCCAAGATGATCAGGGCATGGGAGCAGGTAACTGGGTAGTAACAAACTTGCATTCACTTCAGCAGCAGACTGAACAGATGCCTTGGGATGGGGCATGAGTGATTTCTAGATGAGGTCGATGCAGTCATACAAAAAAATAGGCCAATCACAAAATGTTCCTGTATCTCAAGAATTATCTTTATATTTTTGAGTAAGAAAGTATATAAAAAGACTAGGAACAGATGCATTTTTCGTTTTAATCGCACCTTAAATATTCCACCCTAAACTGGTATATTGGGGAAACTATTATACCTATGTTTGAAGTTCTCTGAGTCCAAACCCAGATTTTAAAAGTGCAATGCACCAATTCTGAAAATATGTCTGTTTGTTAGGTTGGTTTTTGTGAGTCTATTATTTTTAAAATTTTGAAACATAAGAAAGCATGTTTGGGAGGCAGAACTAGAGACACAGAAAGCAAACTGATTTTTTTCCAGTCATGGAATATGGTACTGCAGGGAGAATTTATAGTTATTGTCACATGAAGATTTCTTGGAGATATTGAGCAAAAATAGAGCACCAGTGGGCCATTTAAGGCAGAGATTAGTTTTTTATGTGTAAAAGTATTTCGGAAGTTAAATGAACAAGATGTGGTAATAGGCTGGATATTAAAAGTAAAGAAGAATTGGCAGGAATGATTCTCTAGTTGTTTTGCTTGACAATAGGATCAAGGGCACTACAGTAAGTCTTACACGTGAATCTTCAAGTTACAAATTCTCAGATGCAAATGTGCATTTGCATGTCCAATCATGTAAGTTAGTTCACTGTACTTTTCAAGGCACTGTATTATAAGATCAAAAATGATTTATTTGTTTTTTGTGTTTTATATGTATTATATGTGTGAAAAGTATCACAAACCTATTAGAGTACAGTACTATATAGATGAATGTGTTGGTTGGGTAGCTAGGTTAACTTAGTTGAACTTACAAACAAATTGAACTTGAAAATGTACTCTGAGAATGGAACTCATCTGTATGCAGGGAACTTACTGTAATACATTATCAGGTAAAAGACACAGAAGAATGACTGAAGAATCTATGAATAGAGAGAACATGACTTCATACTTGGACATGTTGAATTTGTATTACCTTTGAGATTTTCCAGGAAAAGGTATCTAAAGACATTTGGATATGAACGCTTCACACTTAAATAAATTCCCTGGGTTGAAATATAAATTTTTAGTCTTGTACAGATGGTTTTAATTAAGACATGGGCCTAGAACTAAGACCTGAAGAAATTCCACAATTAACTTTTGGTAAGTGGGAGAAGAGCCATGTGGAATGAGAGAACAGTAACCAGTGAGGTAACATACAATCAGGAGTGTGTCTTCAAAGAAATCAAGAAATGAAAATTTTCAAGGGTATCATTAAGCATATAAGAAGCTACTGAGAGCTTTTGAGTAAGACTGAAGTGAATATCTCTGGTGTTTAACACTAGAGAAGACATTGGCGACTTCACCAAGATCTGCTTTTATGGAACAGACGCCATGTTGGTGTTGGCTGTGGAGTGAATAAAGTATGAAGTTGGTTGTATGAAAAGTATGAGAAAATTAATTCAATGAAGACATTTTTGAGAGCATGGGCATAAAAGACTAATGATGTAAAAAAGAGATAGCTGGAGATGAGTGACAGATATGAAATGAAGGGACATTTTTTATTTATTTTGTTTTAATGTGAGAGACATGAACACACTAAGTTTGACTAAAAAAAAAAAGAACAAGCAAGTCAGATAAAACAAACGTAAGAGGGAAAAAATAATGAAGAATGTATAGTTCCTGAAAAATCTGGCGATATGATGTCTAAAATATAGACTAGAGCAGAATCATAGAAAGAATGCTTGTTCTAAGCATTGTGGGCTTGTTTTTTTAACCCTCTCACTTGAAGGAAATTTGAGAAAATAGGAAACATTTTATTCTTAAAGGCGATTTTGTTTTTATTTTCTCTTGCTTATTTCCCTGAGTTTAGATATTGGATTTATAGGAGATATTGGTAGAATAGAAAGACAATGGCATTTGTGTCTGCATAGTTGGCTTTGAATGCCAATACTCCAGCATAGCTATTTAAATGATCTCTAGTGAATTATCCAATCGCTCTGAGTCCAGTTTTCTCATCTTAAAAATTAAGATAATTACATCACTTTAAAGGGAAGACTAAATGATGTAATGGAATGCAAAATACCTAATGGTGTTCCTCATATTGCATGCACCCAACTAATCTGAATTCCTTTATCAATTTAGTCTGATGAAGGATTAAAATTTTAGTTTCAAGGCTGAAGTTAAAACGGGATCTTTTTTCTTTAAACATAGATTTAAAATTTGTGGTTAGATTTTTCTTGTCTAGACAGCCATGAACTCTGCTAATGCAGGGTCCTTCTTCATTTTGCCTAAGGAAGAACTACAATTTTGACAAAAACATCTTGGATACTAATACTGGCACCTAAGGGTCTTCTTATATGGCAGTTCAATGAATCTTGATCTCTGATAATTAGTGACCAAGCAAGTACTGGAAAGTGATGAATTTAGCTCTGCTTCTCAGTGGATGTAATATCAGTTCAATGCTCACCAAGGAGGGCCTTTGTTCTGGCCTCCAAGATCACCTATTTAATGTTCAGAACTCAAGTAGCCATGCATGTTATATATTCTATGCCACTCAGAGAATCCACTACACTTTAAGCATCCTTGTCTTGATTATAGTGATTTAGTTGCATCTTAGAATCAGACTGAGTGTATCAGATCATAGCTTCAGGTACAGGCTATGTGACCTTGAGCAAATGCCTTAAATTATTTGTTACAGTTTCCTCATTGGTAGTATGGAGATAATATGGGACTATTTTGATGAGTGAATGATATATTTAAAGCCCTTAGAAAAATATCTGCATATGGTAACTGTTGGTTGTATACACACTAGCTCTTTTCTTTATGTTCTGTTATAGTTTCTATTATTCCCTCACTGCGCTACTTTTCATTCTTTTTCCTTTTAAAATTTTTAGCTTAACTATTATTGAAACTAGTCTTAGCTAGAGTGATCAGACAAGAGAAGGAAATCAGGGGTATCCAAATAGGGAAAAGGAAGTCAAGTTATCCCTCTTTGCTGATGATATGATCCTGTACCTTGAAAATCCAAGAGAATGAATCAAAAACATCCTTGCACTGTTAAAAGACTTTAGAAAGTCTCAGGGTACAAAATAATCATGAAAAAGACAATTGCATTCTTATATACCAACAACAAACACACAGAGAAACAAATAAAAAACACAATCCCATTCACAATTGCCACAAAAATGAAATACCTTGGCATCTTCCTAACTAGAGAGGAGAATGATCATTACAACAAAACCATCAAACACTGCTCAAAGAGATCAAAGATGATGCAACCATATGAAAAATATTCCATGCTCGTGGGTTGGAAGAATCAACATTGTTAAGATGGTCATCCTACCAAAGGCAATCTATAGATCCAACGCAATACCCATTAAATTATCAACATCATTCTCAGTCCTGGAAATAGCAATTCAGAAATTCATATGGAAACATAAATGACCATGAAAATCCAAAACAATCCTTATCAAAATAAACAAAACAAGGGGTATCACACTTTCAGACTTTAAACTTTGCTACAAGGCTACAATAATCAAAATAGCCTGGTATTGGTACAAGAACAGGCAAATACACCAATGGAACAGAATAGAGATTCCGGAAGCAAAACCTCAAATTCTCAACCAACTCATCTTTGACAAATTCTCCATCAACAACCACTGGGGAGAGGAGAACCTATTCAGTAAATGGTACTGTGAAAACTGACTGACTACATGCAGAAGAATGAAACAGGACCCCTACCTATCATCATACACAAAAATCAACTCTAAATGGATCAAAGAACAAAACGTAAAATCTCAAACTTTAAGAATCTTAGAAAACTCGGGAGACACTCTCACAGAAATTGGAATAGGCAACCAATTCCTGATTAAAACTCCAAAAGCCCATGCCATAAGAGATAAGGTAGACAAGTGGGACCTCATCAAACTGAAAAACTTCTGCAAAGGAAGGAAACCATCAAGAGAGCAGGGAGACAACTCACAGAATGGGAAAAAAATATTTGCCAACTGCATATCTGACAAAGATCTACAAGGAACTCAAACATGCCAAAAGGAAAAAAACCAAACACCCCCCTTAAAAAGGGGCAGAAGACATTGAATAGACACTTTTCAAAAGAAGACATATGAGCAGTCAACAGACACATGAAAATATGCTCAGCCTCTCTAACCATCAGAGAAATGCAGATCAAAACCACATTGAGATACCACCTAAATCCAGTAAGGATGGCCATCGTTAATACAACAAAAACAACAGATGCTGGCGAGGATGTTAAAAAAAGGGAACGTTTCTACACTGTTGGTGGGAATGCAAATTAGTTCAATGTCTGGAAAACAGTGTGGTGATTCCCCCAAAAAACTAGAAATTGGCCTTCCATACAACGCAGAAATTCTTCTTCAGGGAATATACCCAGGGGATCTTACATCACTCTACAGAAAAGATACCTGTGCACTCATATTTATTGCAGCATTATTCACAAAAGCAAAAACATGGAGCCAACCATGCTGCCCATCTAAAGAGGACTGAATAAAAAATATGTGGTACATTTACATGATGGAATGTTATGCAGTCATAAAGAAGGATGTAATTATGGACATCACAGCAGCTTGGATGATTTAGAGTCTGTCATATTTAGTGATATATCACAAAAACGGTGAACTGAGTATCACATGTTCTCTCTCATAACTGGACCCTGAAGATTTACTATAATACAAAAGGGATTGGCAGTAGCTGGAAACTGCAAGTGGGGGAAGGGACGTAATAACATCAATAAGGATACCTGATCTCAAACCAGCTGAAGTGAGGACCAAAGGGAGGCCCAAACTTTACCTGTACAATGACCACTTATATACCTAATCCTGAACTGCCCCCCTCATTTAAAAAACAAAAAGTAAAAGAAACTAGTCTTTTAAGCAAAGGCTTCGGTTTAGAGACAGAATAAGATATTACTATCTTAACCTAAATTTATATTCCATATCAAGGAGAAATGAGTTTAGAGGATGTGACTTGAAAGCTTTAAAGGGTAGAAGTGAAGTGAAGAGAAAATCCCAACCTCATTTTGCTGATGAATGAACAGGAAGAAAAAAGAGAAAATAAAAAAGAAAGGGAGACATTTAGTTATTAAATTTCTTAACAATTTTACTATTTGCATCTTATAAGAATAATTTTAATAATATACTTTTCAGTGAGAAAAACTTGAGGACAGTACTTAAAACTTAACTTAGCGTGGATGGAAAATTTTAGAAGTAAATAAAATTAGCATACTTGGTTATTGAATTAATTTAAGAAATGCTTAGAAACATTGTGAGATTTAGCAGACATGAGTTGATTTGTAATAAAAAGACAATGCTTATACAAAATTTTAGAGAAAAATTGTAGGGGGAAATGATGCCGTTTTGAAAAAAGGAAAAAAAAAAGACATAGTTTATTGACAAGAACTAATGTTTGATCTTTGGAGAAAGAGATAATGAACCCTATCATCATTTACATTCTTCATTGCGCTCTTGATTTAAAAAGGGTATTAGTTTTCTTATTTTTCTAGAAATTTGAAGAAGCTATTTTTTTTAGTTTCCCACAAGTAAATGCCTCAAAATTAACCACACACTTCTTCCTATGCAAAAGCAGGAAAACATAAACCTTTGAAGTACAGACACATTTGGAAGAACTCTGCATCAACATGCACAAAAGCAATTCTGGATTTTTCTAGATACTGGGGTACTCAGCACTTGCCTGTTATAAAACTTCTTAAGTGACACATAGAATGTTGGAATTTTTCTAAACCAATATTCGGGAAAAACCATAAAGAATAAATAATCTTGATTTTTTTTTTCCTTCCACACCATGACCTAGGTTGAATTAAGCAAAAAGCATCATTCACATTTTGCTGTCTTTGACTTCTTTCTTTAGTCTTTCCATTCCTAAATCATTTATTTTATACAACCTAATGCTTTGCACATATGTGTTTAATATGAAGATTGTTCTATATGAATTTCCTTATACAACATGTCAGCTAAAGCAAGAAGAGTACATTTGTGTATATGTATCTATCATCTCTATATATTATACCTATTATCTCAAGAAATATTTTTGTAAATTTAAAAATAACTATATGTAAATATAATTATTTCTCTATAAACAAGAATACTACTGTTACCAATTTCATAATAATGTTTTAGTCATTGTTTACTTTTTGATCAACCTACATTAAAGTTACATGAGAATAAAGAGGGGGTTTATATTTGAAAGATTAATGACTATAAAGATTAGCAGTTTCTAATTGCTATTCTTAATAAACATACATAAACAAAATAAGAGTATGTAGACAAATAGCCTCTGCATATGCTCAGCGAAGTAAAGAAAAATGGGTTGCTTAACTACAGAGCTTCACAAAACTCTTGGTCTACTCATGTGCTTTGTGTATGAAACATCTTATAAACCTATTTAACCAAAGAATTTTTTCTACATAAAGCCTTTTGTAGAACAAGTTTGGGAAAAAAGTTGTTGTTAAATGTTGAAATATATCTCTTTACCACCTCATATTTTAAAGATTGCATACGTAGTACCATAATACTACAGATATCAGCATGTAATTTTTTTGACATAATTCACTCACTTGTAAAATTTAGGACTTGATGAGATGAATTCTAAAGTACTTATGTCCCTTGGGTCACAGACATTCTATGATTATATAATTTCATTTTGCAAATAATCATGATAAACTCATGCAGCAGTGTTAAGGATAAATAATTCATTTTCTCTGATAAATTCCACTTAGAAGAAGTATAATGTAGGTTGCACTTTTAAACTCAAGTAAAACTTTAAAAATGTTGACTACCATGAAAGTCAAACACAATCTTCCTCTCTGCCAAGATGTACCTTTCAACAAAACTTTGCTCCACAATACTGGATGCTAATTAGGCCTGTGCTATAGTCAGCAATGCCACGGTCTTTAAAGTGCATATCCAAATTACTAAATCTAAAATGGAGCTGAAGATTTTTTTACTTCTTTATACTCTATAGTGAATACATTATTGTACCCTGATATCCCCCAATAAAAGATTTATGCACACATGGGCAGAAAGTTATAGTAGAAAAAGCACTGACTAGGTCAAAGTGGTACTAAAGATAATTAACTCTGAGTCTTAAATTTTATCACTATAAAATGGAAGAATAAACTCTCTACTTTCAATCCAACAGTAGTGTGACTTACACAGCTTATCATACAAATCAGGATACTCTTTAAAATTCAAATAGGACAATATTAATAATTACACCAGGCTAGTAGAAGTAATCACATCTGTTCTGGGCAGACTGGGATATATGTTGACCCAACTTGAAAACCAGAATAAAGTGAAATAATGCTTGATATAGTATTGAAAGACTCAATAGTGTACCAATGCAGGCTGCTGTGAAATTCTAGAATACAAATTTTAATGAAAAGATAGGGAGATAGTTGGGGTATTTCCAATTCATAAATGGAGAAACAGGGTTATGGCAGAGTTACTAATTACCCAGATTTGTACTAGGCAGAGACTGGGAGGCTAGAAAGTCTCAGGATTACTGATTATTAGATTAATGCTCTGAGTTTCCTAATGACTGGCTAATTACTAGAATAACACCCAGTGTGGTAGTGGGAATACGAATGTTATTCCAAATATAAAAGAACTCATATCTAGCTTTTGCACCATAGCTGAACAAACAAATTATGTATTTGGTACTTTTCAGAGTTCTTTTCTAAGGTTAACTTATATTTTAAAATTTATAAAGAGAAGGATCTATCTAAGACCAGTTAGGTTGCTAGTCATTCTAACTTATATTGTCTTAGCAAAAAATACTCTATCCAATATTAACTTCTGTAGGCCTATCCAGGTATGTCTACAATAGAAATATTCATATATAAACATTCCAGAATAGCATAGCAGTGTTTCTGATTTAAATTGCTTGTATAGTCTTTATTGAATTATGTGACTTGTGGGAAATCTACTCTGAATTACTATGAGATATGAAATATTGAATATTTGGTCTTTCACATTACATCTGTAGCATTCCACAAACCAGATATGGATACTTCAGAACTTTTGTTTGTGGTTTGTTTATTCTCCAAGTAAAGCTCTTTAAGCTGTTTGACAGTATTAAAATGTATTCTGGGCACATACATTATTTTGGCCCTTATATTCACTAAACATGTCATGTAAACAGGGACTATTTATTGCACAGGGGTGAGAATAATATGAGCACACAGATCAGTGCTGAGATCATGAAATCCATTTCATCATTGTTTACTCTAGCAATCTAACCAAAGTAATTCTTACACAAATCTTATTATTCTAGATAGAAGCATCAGTCCCTGAAGTAAGCTATCTGTGATTAATTTATGCAGCTACTCAGTTCTATTTCCTATTAATAATGTGTTTATCATATAATTGCATTCAAGAGCTTGGCATTTTATCTGATTTATAAACACATTTAATACACTTGCTGATGCAGGTTTTCATGTATTTAATAAGATGCTCTATAAAGTTTATTTTTAATGTGTAAATTTAATAGATAACTGAGTAGAGACTATATCTTCTATCTAGGTCATACTCTAAACAATGTACATCAACTTTTAGTGTGTTTTTAGATACTTTCAGAATTTGGAATGAAGGGTTTGAAATGAGCCTGATAAGTATGCTGTCTATGGGATTATTTCTGAGTGTAGTTTTATAATTCTAATAAAGAGTCCAGGCAGCTAGAACCTTCTTTGAAATCCTATACTTCCAAATAAAATTCATCCTTTTCCCCCACAATATGTAAGTTTCTACTCCAATACTTTGACATTTCTCTTCTTCAATATCAATTTTACTCTTCTGGCATGTTTTTCTAGATGCACAAAGAAAATTTCAAATGACAACAAATGCCTAAATTTATTGTTGTTTTGAAACCAGTGTAAAATGGTAAATGATAGGCAAGAGATAGATGCCAGATTGAGGTCTTGAAGGGGCTAGAAGACAACACAGAAAACGAACTAAGCACTTTTAAGCACTGTGAATAGGGTAGGCTGTTACAGAAACAAAAGTAGTTAAAGTGGTAATGAACATATACACAGAAGTTTAGTAGCCTTGTAGAATCTAGAGAATCAAGAAGCAAAGGGTTTTGGTCAAGACACCACACATTGTGTTTTCTGATTGTTGAAAATATCACAGAAGACCAATAAACTGTGTTTTGATCTTATATTTTTCAGGAGAACATTTTCTTTTTTATTTGTTTTCTCAAATAAAAAGAGATGGGTCAGTTAATAAACCTATTCTATTGCTCATGTGCATTGTCAAATTGGATTTCTTGTACAGTCTTTCTGTGTAAGTTCAGACAACCTAGACCCTTTCTTTCAATTCAAGCACTCCCTGGAAAACTTCAGTTCTAAAGTATCAGACCAGGTTGAGCAAATAATCAAATTCCAACTAGTAACACCCCGTGATACACAGCCTGGTGTTTGCAGCCCTTTGTCCCCTCAGAAGCATGCATCACAGAACATTCTAACATATATATGCTATATATATTTTTTCTGAGATTTCTTTCCTTTTTTTATTGGAACACAGAACAATAGATAATTGTGTAATCTTGAACAGTAGCAAAGGAAAATTCAATAAACTAAATGCCAATGTAAAAGTAGAAGCTACTTTGTATGTTAAATGATTAGATTACTGAAACTTGAGCATGAAAAAGAGGCTGAATTATTAACGTAAATGTGTGAAGTATCATAGAAAAATATTTTAAAATAGTTTTGACAAGGTTTCTGGTACAGAAGATGAGCAGAATTTGTTTGTAATCCTAGTTATAAACCTCAATAGCAACTTTCTCTTCCTAGTTGTTGATTATAGCTATCGCTGGTTAAACCTAGACTGAAGATCAAGTTTCAATATGAAGTAAGTTTTTAAAAGATTGTTAAGAAAATGAAGCCAATATTTGGTTGAGCACCAACAATGCGTGAGGCATTTTATATATTATCTCTTATCATCTGAGTGAAGGACTTATTATCATCCTCTCTCTTCAAATGAAACAAAACCTTGCAGTTTAGAGATATTAAATGGCAGAAGTCAGATTGATTGGAACCTTTTAAGATTCTGACGCTAGTGCCCTAAATGATCTGTTAGCATTACTATAATAAAAAAGTAATTAATATTTCTCAGGTACTCTTGTAATGCACTCTATAGGCATAAGCATTACTAACACAAAAGGAAAAAAATCTGATATTTCTATATTGGGACCATGTTAGCCAGAGGAAATTAGTGGCCTAAACTGAGTATGAATCAAACCACAAGATAGGGCGGGACAGAACCAAATAAGCGATGTCCTCACTAGATCCGGTCTTCATTTCCAAGCCTGTTGCTCTCAGTGATAGATTTCAGATTTCTCTGTAGAATTACCAAAAAGAGAAAAAGAGTTGGAAAGTAAAGTTTGATTTAGGAAATGAAGAAACTTGAAGTCTGTAGTTATGTTTGTGACTCATCACTTTTTATTTTCTTAAATTCCAAATGTAGAAGTAATTCACTTTAATTTTACATCATGAAACAATAGAAGTATCTTAAAGAAAAATGTAAACTATCTTTCCCTAAGTCTTTCTAGTAATAATAGCTTAATGACTTTCCTATGACCCTCACCTATACACATATATGAAGGCTTATTGTTTTTTTTTAAAGTATGATAATTGCCGGGCTCGGTGGCTCAGCCTGTACTCCTGTGCCTTTGGGAGGCTGAGGTGAGTGGATTGCCTGAGCCCGCGGGTTTGAGACGCGCCTGGGCAGTGAGACCTCATCTCTACAATAAATCAAAAAATCAGCCGGGCATGGTAGCGCATGCCTGTAATTCCGGCTACTTGGACGGTTGAGGCGGAAGGATCGCCGGAGCCCAGCAGGTCGAGACTGCGGTGGCCGGGAGTGGCCACTGCACTCCAGTCTGGGCGGGAGTGAGACTCCAACTCAAAAAAAAAAAAAAAGAAAAAGAAAAAGAAAAAAAGGTATGATAATTATTTGACTCAATTTTCTTGCTTGAAAACATATCATAGTCATCTTTCCAAATAAATATGCACTTCTAATTGTTTTAAATAACTGCATTAATACCCCAAATACGATCTTTACATAACATATTTAAGTAATTATCTGTTGGAAAACATTCCAATTAATTTCAGTTATTTTACTATTACAAATAATGTTGCAATATTGCAATATTTTGTAAGCACCAGTGCTTTTTTTTTTGAGACAATGTGTTACTGTGTCACCAGGGCTGGAGTGCTGTGGTTATTTACTGGTGCTATGTTTTACAGAGACAGTTAATAACAACAACGAAACAGTTATTTTACCTCATGGTCATTTTTGTCGAAATTGCTTTTTTGGTTTACGTCATATTTGTATCTAAGAATTATTGTATTGATGCATAGTCTATGAAGTAAATACATTTTTAAAAATACTGATTTCATACAAAAGTCACTAACATAATTCAGCACCTTAGCCTTTTTAAAGCAATATCAAAAACCTTCTACAAATGCTATAAGAGTGCACCAATTATAACAAGGGTCATATTTTTTATTTCTAAAAAAAAAACTGAATTGCAAGTCCACTTAGGTATCAATAATTTCATTAGGCTCATGGTCTCTTTAATTCCTACATTTGGCATATAAGACATTATATAGTATTGATATTATATGTCAAGTGTAAAAATTAAATATATATGAATATAAATTACATTCTGTCTTGTAAAATTGAAATATTTATCTTGATTTTCTTTGTTTTAATATTTTCATAAATCTAAAAGATATTAAGTCAGAGCTAATGAGATCGGGCCAAGAGATAGCCTTTAGAGAGTAGAATAAAAATAGTTTGATGCCAATTATAAATTTAATCTGAATTTAGACCAATAATTGTATTAGTCAGGACACTCCAAAGTGACAGAACCAATAGGATATGTGTATACATATTGAGGGTATTTATTAGGGAAATTAAATGGAAGGTGTTGTAGTCCTACAGAGGCCATCTGCAAGCCAGAGATCCTAGGATGCCGGTAGCATGACTGAGTCCAAGTATGAATGTCTCAGGAACAGGGAATTCGATGGTGGAACTTCTAGTCCATGGCATAAGAACCTGATAGCTGCTTGTGTAAGCCTGGGTTCAAAGGCTAGAGAGTCTGAATTTCTGATATCCAAGGGCAAAAGAAGAAGATTATCCTAGTTCCTGAAGAGAGAGAAAATGAAAAGTTGCCTTTCCCTGGTCCTTTTGTTCTATGTGGCCCCCAGCCAATCAGATCAGATTGCGCCCTCTCAGAATGATTGCTGATTTCCCCTACTTAGTCCTTGGTCTCACACCCATATCCTCTGGAAACATCCTCACAAACACACCCAGAAATAATGATTTGTCAGTTATTCCTTAATCCACTCTTAACCTAAAATCAACTATCACAATAACAAAATAAAATATCCAAGAAATACTGTGAAAGGCAAGAAATAAAACAAAGGACGTGCATTTCTGAGATTTTGAGATTATTAGGAGTGGCAATGAAATACTAACTATGGGATAACTGTTCAATCTTTAAGCCATAATTCTTTGGAGTTGCAATTTTCATCTTCAAATTAAAGAATGAATGTGGAAGGTTCACATCATAACTAAATACATTAAAGTATTTTACAGTTTAACAGAAACTTATAAATACAGCTTGTAGACTTTGTTTAATGAAGTAAACCTAAAGAGATTTTTAAAAACAATTTTACCAAGATTTTTGACTTTAATGTCATTTGAATGTCTTCAGATATTAATTAATGAAATAGCATGGTGAGAAAAATTAAATATAAGAGAAATTAAAAGTCTACTAAATAAAAACCATGATTCAATTATTTCTTCTTTTTATACCAGCCATTAAGTGTAAAGATGTTTCAAGCTTAAGTGAGCAAGAATGACCTGCCTCAACTTTTCTACTCTTTTATCTTCTTCTGCAAGATGCAGCATGGCCACTGAACATATGCAGCCTGCTTGTTGGGAAAACATTTGCAATACATTTTAATTTGGAAATCCAAACACAACAATAAAGTCAGTCCACTTTGTTTCTGGCTTCACATCACTTCTGCCGTGAGCTGCACTGTGTGCTATCAAATAAATAAACATTTCTCACTTGGGGCAGAACTCTGAAGCCAAATTAGACTGAAGCCACGTGCTATTGAATGATAATTTGAGTGAACGAGACTAGCATAATTTATCTCTTTCAATCTGAACGGTTTAAGATATAATATTTAAATATTGCTATAATCATTAATGTATTTGAAAAGTTCTAAAATTCATCAACAATGTATCCAGGCAATGAGTAGAGGGCAGTAAGGCTTCATTCTCTGACTATGATATTTTGATCCAATCAAACCAGAGTTAGTATTTATTCAGCTGCTTGAGTTCCCAGTTGTGCTTTGATTGGAGTGAGTTTAACTTCCAGGGCATTTTTAAAAAGGTAGCTGACATGACTAACATGACTAAACAATGGAAAAGCAACAACAAAAACTCATTACACTGACCAATTTCTTTACTTGTTAACCAAATTTGCCCCCAAGTCAAAGAAACAGACTTAGTTGGGAGTGTAGACTCTAATTCGATTGATTAAAGAATAATCATAGAGCTGCCCTAGATAGGGCATACTTAAGCATAAAACCACTAGCCACATGTGACAATACATTTTTAAAATTAATTTTAAAAAATTCTGCTTCTCAGTCAGACAAGCTACAATTCAAACTTTCACTAGCCATATGCCAGTAGTGGTCACTGTATTGGACAGTGCAGATATAGAACATTTCTATTAATTAAGATAATTTTATTGGGCAATGTTACCACCCAGAATAAATATCTTGCCCAGTGGTTTGTTCTTTCCTCCTTCTCCTCTATATTGCAATACAGAGTTTTGCTAGAAATTTTACTGATTCAAGGCGACTGGATAATTTTGCACTCATGCCCTGCTGAACATTTCAAAGTCATGTTCTGTCTCGTCCAGAATTAATTCTGTAGCTTCTAATAATTTATTCAAAATTACTGTTCTTATACCATTTCCTAACTAGGAAATGTGTATGTACTTAGGGATAGTTAAAATTTTTATTCTGTCAATTTAACTATGTGCTCTATGTTATGCTTTCTTGTCTGAAATTAAATATTTTGCATATATAGTTATTTGGTCTCCAGAAGCTTTGGCGAAGCATAGATTAGCTTGCTATTTACAATTATTAATTTTTGGTTTAAAAAAATTATTAATATATTATTTCACACATAATTGGATTTGCTTTAGTTTGTAAAAGATTCTATATATAAAAACTGATAAATTTTGGAGACATCACTGTTAATTATAAGGCTCAGTCCACAAGTTTGAATACAATTTTTTCTTTTTCAAAATTCTAAAAAATGCTGGAGTTTTCTTGAAAAATATGAAAACCATATAGTCTTCCATTGGTTGAATAAAATGTTTTAATATCCTGTCTTGCATCTAAAAATAAAACATGTAAGGCATCAAGTGTGAACCATCATCAAGCAACAAATATTTGGTTCTTATTCATATTATTTTAAAAAAAGGCATTATTGATTCTCAAACTTAGAGGCATAAAGTTGTGGTATTAGTTATTATTACATAGCACTTTTAACAATGTCAGAATACTTATTTCTTTTCATGTTTAATTTTCAAAACTTAAAGTCATTTATTCATTTAAAAAAGATGTTTTAAACATCTACTTAATCATAAATGTCCATATCAAATTGAGTAACATGGTAGCCTGGAGTAAGTAAATTTTAAAAATTAATACAATATGCATTCAAAATATTTGTCTTCCATATGTGTGTGTGATACATTTTAAAAGCGTTGTAAACGATTTCATGTCTTTCACAAGGCATATGCCAAAATTCATGACAAAACAGAAATTCCACAAGTGCAAATCACAAAAAAATCACCTTTTGTCAACTAGAGATAATTATTGTTGCTTTTTAAATTTGTGGTCTTACAGATATCTAGCACAAAATTACATACACATGTGTCGATATTTATTTTAATATATTTAAATATTCATCTAAACCAATTTTTAAAGACAATTAGACAATACTTTGTATATTTTATTTTGCATTTACTTTGAATATTTTGTAATCATTGTGACTTATGTAATATTGTGTGAAACATCTTTGATTCTATTATTTATATTCTGTAATAGCATTTAAAATACATATATGCTCTTCTATTGAATAATGAAGGAAAAGAAAACAACTGAGGACATTAGTTCATAATTTTATTAAAATGTGTCCATTTGAAAACACCAGCAGAATTCAGCTTCCTAAGGAAATGAGGAGCTTGGCCAAGGTCAAAGTTGCATTAATCATAGAACAGGATGTTGAAGTGGTAAAAGTGTGGTCACAGTGTACCAGCCGTTGGCTGGTCATTTTGGATTTAACCAGAGGAGTGGAAAAGAGCAGCTGGTGAGTAAGGTCTTGCAAGGGTCACAGTGGAAAATTTTAGTCCTTCAGGGTCTTTCATAATGGATTTACTATAATTTATTTAGTAAAAAAAGCTACTATTGTGAATATTATTTTCTTAACTTAATAAATTAAAGCCAATGTTTTGATGAGTTTTTCTAAGTCTTATACACATTTTCTTAGGCTTTATTTATAAAGAGAAATATTCATAAGAATTGAACTTAGATCAAACAAGCATAAAAATTTTCAATGTATTAGGTGCCCATGATTATATATTTTTTGCACATATGGTAACAGCTTCTTCCTTGCTCATTATGTTTGCTTAAACTGATTATTTGATTACCTGTGTTTTTCAAAGATCCTTGAATACTTTTTAATGTTATTCCTGGTAAATGCAAGGTCAATGTGACAGTCACAAACTTGATTCAGAGGTCTGCAGTAGTGCTTGCACATTTTTATCTCTCTCTTCCTTCCACATGATCTCCATGAGAGTATGTCTGGGCTAGTCTGCTAGAATAGTCTAATAGATTTATGCAGAAGAGAAAAGTGCCACAGTTAAGGCCATTCTGTCCAGGCAGCACCCAGCTGACCTGCTATTTTACCAAAGAACTGTGAGCAAAACCAATGAGATCTGTTAAGCCAATCCTGTGTCAGCAAAACCTGCCAGCTGACCCATAGACTCATAAGTAGAACATAATGTTTATTGCTATATGCCACTGAAATTTGTGGTTATTTATTATGCAACATAATTATGGTAACAGATAAACTGGCCAGAATTAAGTACAGACTAAGCCATTTAATGTATGTTTTATCCATCCATACATAGGTGTGAAGTGTATATGTGTGTCAGAAAGCATACACACACACAAACAGAGAAAGAGAGAGATGTTAATAACACTAGAAAAACAGAAGGTCTACCATATGACATTATGAGGACTTTCTGGAAGTGGATGGAAGCAGCATTAGACACAGAATAAAAATTTCAGTTTCAAACCTGCAGAAACCAGTTTCAAACCTGCAAGAGAAATGCTGCAAGGTATTAAAGATCATTATAGGACAACTCCTATTTCAGGTGGAATAAACATTAGGTGCAGTAGAGACTCGGAGGCAAACACAAGATGGATTAATTGGAGCATTGCTTTTAAAGAAGGTGAGTAGTTCCGATTCCGAACTATATGCTTTTAACGAAAAGATGCTTCTGGAAATAACAAAGAGCAGTGCTATTTTGAAAGCAGGACCTGCACTTACCATTAAAAAATATAGTATTGATCTGCTGAAGCTCACATTGGTAAGAAATCAGAACACTGCTGCTATATCTAGATATATCCTCAAACATATAAACCAAGTGTGGTTTATTTTCTGTTGCTGAGCTTTTGATGCAATTGTGCACAGTTGATCTAATTTTGTAGTTTATTGACAAAGTCAAAGTAACTGGATCTGATATTCTGAAGACCAACTCAGAATATTAAACACTGAACTGGATCTACAGAACTTGACAGAACATTTTAAATAAACTTTGGCACAAAGGCAAATTTGTTTAGGAAATGAAAAAAAAAATTCCCTCATAAAAGCAAGTAGATATTGAGTACATATTTGAAATATTTTTTAGCCAGGCTCGGTGTCTCAGCCTGTAATCCCGCGCCTTGGGAGGCTGAGGTGAGTGGATGGCCTGAGCCCACGGATTTGAGACCCGCCTGGGCAGGCGAGACCTCATCTCTACAATAAATCAATATCATAGAATACCAATATCATTCAAGCTACCAATTTGACAAAATGCAGAAGTAAAAAGTAAGTATATGCACTTATGTGTTTTTTGGTATCCTAGGGACTATGTCTTACCTGGTTCTGAATTTGTCTAACTGAATCCAAGAAAAGTTCTTTTGATGAGCACTGTGGGATACAGAGCAAATAGAAAACTGGAGCTATTGTTCTTTACCCCAGGTAAACATTCTTTTAGTATCAACTAAAAACTATCTTAAGAATAGCTGAAGAACATATTCAGCAATAAGACATCCCTGCCTAGTGAGTTTGTCTCATTACTGAGCCAGTTTGACTCTGATAAAATAAAAAGAAAGAAACCCTGTCTCTGTAGCCAATGTAATGTAATTAGGTTGATGTGGAATTGTTTAATTGTGACTGTAGAAACACATAAGAGAACACCTGCAGAAACAGAATATATCCTAGGTAAATTTTTCCTGGTATGGATAAAAAATAGCAGCTTTATGCTTAGACCAAAACAAATTTCTGCACATCATATCTACTCTTGAAATTTAACTAGTTTTTATATATTCAATAATATTTTGAAAGAAAGAAAATAAATATTTTTCAGCAAAAAAGCATGACTAAATGATACTCAAGATCAATTCAATTACAAAGACTTTTTTCCTGGAGACAATACCAGTAATTTTAATGTAAATTCACATTCTTATAGGTTTATTGTCTGAAAAAAACAGAGAAACATAATCTAAATGCTAATAATAACATCACTTAAAAAATGTTTTGTCAGGAATGCATACATCTAATTATCTTAAAATAAAATTTGGAAAACAGGAGATTAATTGTGTTTTTGTCATTTTAATGTGTGATTACAGTTTTCATTTAAAAGTGATATATTTAAGATGGGAAACAACAAAATATATATCTTTACCATGGCAAAATGCAAACAACTTCTACATCTAGGTAGTTGTTCCATGAGAGACAATTTGTTCTGTATTTTTGATTGCTAGATAAGTTTTTTAATTGAAATTTAAATATAGTGTTTATATAACAGAAATTCATGATAAATATATACAACTTTCACATATGTATCATTTTTATTACTTGTGGGTTTGTTTGTAACTATAAATATAAATGCAAGTTTTAGAAAATATAATTTAGTCATGCAATTTCTGGAGAAATAAGCAAAAAATTAAAATAATAGTAACTATAAAGTGAAGAGAAATCATGTTTAACTTGAAATTTTCTATTGAAAAACAAATAGAAATTAATGTTCCTTTCACATAGAATAGAGTAACAGACATATGTTTAGAAATTGTGTAAGAATTTGGTTTGTTTAATACATAGAGATCAATCGCTGAGTTCTAAGCAATAGTCACAAATTGTCAAAGCACATCTACCTTACAAAATGAGATTGAATATTCCTGTAAAAATCTGTAACCTATTGTGAATCAGTTAGTCAGATGTAATTTTCCCTTCATCAGTCTGTATAAAGTGATAACTTACTAATAATTCCTCCTAAAGATTAATTAGGCAAACCAGGTGGTTATTAGTCTCCCCATTTTACAGATGAGGAAGCAAAGGAAAGAAAAGTAAAGATATATGCCACAGGCCCCAATTAAGTGCTGGCACTATTTATTTACTAGTACCTTTTTCTGAGAGCCTCAAAGCACTAGACTAAATCTCTAATCCTCTTAATTTTCCTGTACAGGTGGTAGGGGACAGGTACAATTATCCTTATTTTACCTTTGAGGGGAATGAATTGCTCTCACATAAATGGTTTGCCCAAGGTATTTGGCAGAGTTTAGAATTAGCCTCAACTTTAATTTACAGAAGTTATTCTTTGCCTTGTGTCAACACAATCCACCTTTTGCTAACCAAAGTCTTAGAATTTAGAAGAAAGGAAAAGGATTTTTGATGTCCTGTCTTAAGTCTTATATAACAGTTTTTCCCCAAATTTTCATGAGATTATATATAAGATAGAGTCATCTCAAAATAAAGATATATTTGCAAAAAACCTATAGCCAAATAAAATTATCATTGGCTTAAATATATTAAGAGTGACGTTAGCAGCCTGTGAAGCATTTCAGGAAAACATTGATCTTTATTATACATTTTAAATTTACTACTGATTGTCTATGATGAAAGTTTATTATATATTAATCAAAATACCTTAAGCATAAGCACAATAGCTATGAATAGCCACATATTATTTCTTGGTCATTAATTCTAGTGTTTAGTGCTGTGCTTTTGGACATTGTTGGGAATGTTTAATCACTAAGGTTAGAGAAGAAATACATGTTTCAGAAAATGTAATTTGTTTAAACACAAATAACTAATAAATAAAATATAAAAGTAATAAGAAAATCATGAATTTCTACAGCTGGAAAACCCAAAACATTTTGTTCATTGCCTCTTTTAAAGAGAAAATTGAATACCTGAAAAATGATTCACTTAGGATTACATAGTGAGGGCTATGATCACATTAAGACTGTAGGGCTCCAATTCTTCCAATTCAGCACTCTATTCAGGTCAAATATAAAATTAAAGCCTAATGAACTGAGGTCCAGACAAATTGAAAGATGCTTTGTCCAGTAACATGTATATATCACTTTCGTGAACTAAAGCAAGTTTTAAATACCCCATATAAGTCACAGAAGCCATCTTTCTCACTCTCAAAAGTGCTTGAAGTTAACATAATCAGAATGAAAATTTTCAGACATCCTTGTTTTCCACACAATTCTGTCAAGTAACATCTCACAAACTTAAAATTTTAAATCTGGTTTTGACCTTTCTCTTTACCTTGATAGTTTACAATTAAGCTACAGCCAAATCTGTTATCTTCAGTTCCAGTATACTTCTTAATATGCCTGTCCAGTGTTTGTCCATTCTAAGGATCATCTGCTTGGGGGAGAGTTTTATTTACCTAGGCTACTACAACTAAATTTCAGCTGGGATTTTCCAGTACTTTTTCTAGACTCCATAATTTTTATGTTATCTCTAAATGATATTGTTAGATATAATAATATGAGTGCTTTCCCTCATAGAAAAGCATTTCCTAGTGGCTCATTACTAAGGGATTCGAAGTGTTCTACAAATATGACAGGTACAGTTGTGTTTCATGACTTTTGCATTTGCCGATTTCCTCCTTTAATGCTTTATCTCCAACTTCTCATGGATATCTCCCGCTTAGTGCTCTCTCAACATCACCATTGCCATCTTCTCCCTGATCAACTTTCTCTCATAGCACACAGTCTATTTACTTGTTGTTTATCTATTCTAACCATCATGTAAGCTCCACAAGAACAAATAACTACCTTGATTCCTAAAGCCAGAATAGCAATTTGGCTCTCAAAATTACAAACAACAAAAAAAGGTTAAATACCAGAAGTATTAGATTTATGTTCAAAAGTCTCATTCAATGACAATGACTTACCTTCCCAGTTTTATCAACGATTTTTTCTTCGTACACACCTATGGGCCTTCAGTTCCACCTACTTAAGATTCTAGACCATGTTGAGCCTTGTCCCAGGTTATGTCATAATTCAGGACTTGATGAGCATCACTGATTTGTAGATTATCCACTTTATTGGGGTCATTTGTAAAAAAATGGAAATTTCTTGGCCTCACTCCAAGCTCTTCATAATGAATTACCCTAAGATTCTGATTCATAAGACTGTGAATCTCTATTTAAAAAGTTTCCTTGGAGGCTGAGTGAGGGGATTGTCTGAGCCCAGGGTTCAAAACCAACCTTGGCAACTTGGCAAGCTCTTGTCTCTACAATAAATTAAAAAATCAGCTGAATGTGGTGGTAGCTCCTGTAATTCCAGCTACTCGGAATGCTGTGGTGAGAGTATCACCTGAGCCCAGCAAGTCAAGGCTGTGGTGGCCATGAGTGTGCCACTACACTCCAGTCTGGGCAACAGTGAGACTCCAACTAAAAAAAAAAAAAGTTGCCAAGTGATAAGCCATCTGGTTTGAGAATCAGTTTCTTAACTACACTTTCTCTACTGGCACACAATTATTCATCCATTAATAACAAATTCAGATGTTACATATTTACTGAAATCTTTCATAATATTATCCTTAAGTAAATATAATTCTTCCTTTATCTAAGGCCTTGACATTCTCAGTTTGTCTCTTGTTCTATGGTTTCAATACAAATTTTCTACTGTGAAGATTAAATATATAATACATGCAGATGTACAGTGCCTAAGACATTTTTTAATATATAGTAGAGCTGTGTTAATCATTGCTTGCTATGATTATTATTAGAGATATATTTTCTGTCTTCCTCTTCCTCCCAAGGAAACCACCACTACCTACACATTCTCATACTCCTGTGTACTATATTGCTATTTTTATTTATTTATTTAATTTTAATTTTTTTTTTTTTTGAGTTGGAGTCTCACTCCATCACCCAAACTGGAGTGCTGTGGCCGCTTCCGGCCACCGCAGCCTCGACCTTCCGGCTCCGGCGATCCTTCTGCTTCAGCCTTCCAAGTAGCTGGAACTACTGGTGCGCGCTACCACGCCTGACTAATTTTTGATTTATTGTAGAGATGAGGTCTTGCCAAGTTGCCCAGGCAGATCTTGAACCCGCGGGCTCAGGCAATCCACTCACCTCAGCCTCCCAAAGCGCGGGATTACAGGCTGAGCCACCGAGCCCAGCTTATATTGCTATTTTTAAAGAACAAAGTTTGTTGGTTAATTTTATTTAAATCAGAGTTTCCTACAGGTCATTTTTCACAACAAATTATTAAATAATTATTATAGAAATGGAAGAAGAAGTTGAAAGGAGGATGAAGAAAAGTTGGTTAATGCATAAAAAAATACACATTAATGAATTAATTTAAAATAATGTGTACTAAAATGTAGTTAACAATATTGCTGTACATTTCCAAATAGTTAGAAGCGAACTATAATATTTTCAACACAAAGAAAAGACAAATATTTGAGGTGATGGATATCCCAATTACCCCAATTTGATTGTTACATATAGTAAACATGTATTAAAATATCACATGTACCCTAAGATATGTACCACTGTGATATATTAATAAAATAAAGCAAGAAAAAAGAAAAAGATTAGAATAAAATGGAAACAAATTAAAAGAACAGAAGCCTGGAAAGAAGGAAAAATTAAAGAATGGAGGAAGAAAAAAAGAAAAAAGACTTGTTTTATTTCTGAGCAACAATGACTATTTCTTTGCTGGATATAAAATATGTTATTTTTATGCAAATTTAAAATATATTCTTTATTATCTTTAACCCCTATGAAAACAAATGAGTAATATTTGGGGTTGCTCTTAGGATGCTAGGGAGTCAGAAGGAGAAAGAGATCCATTAATTCTAAGTTTTTGTTCTAGTGTCATATTTGTGTTAATACAAGCCACTTTCTTTCTGGATTTCATTAGCTAGAGGAGAGTGGCTAGTGTACATAATCTATTGCACTTTCAGTTGTATATATTATACACATTGAAATAATGCCATGAGTTCTTTAGTATTATAGTTTACCGCCTGTGAGTGACAATAGTAGTAAGTGTCTGAGACAGCAACAAAAAACTGCAGTAAGTGCTTGGAACATGTGTAATGTATGGAATGACACAGATAATAAGTCAAGCACCATCCAAGAGTTTGAAAAGTCTAAACATAAAAATAAAGGTAGAGGAATAAATGACAGACTCCATCTCCTGCACCACTCAAAATACCTGACAGAAGATGCCAATAAGCTGAGAATGACAACAGCACAAAATGGTAACCATGTCAGTCAAGCTGAATATGTCTTATTAAATTTCAAATAGTAAGGACAATTTTGCAAATATATAGAGATTTGTCCGTGTACAATTGAGACATATGTTAAAAATGTAGGACAGTGAGTGAGTAAATAAGCAAATAAAAAATCCTGTGTAGTTTGTTTGGCTTCCTATAGGGTAGAGTTCAGGAAAAGTTATTTCTTCCTTTTCATTTCTTTTTTCCACAAAACCAACTGAAGAGATGCTCAAACTATCTCACTTTGTTGTACACAATTTCAGGTAATGGATGTGTTCAATATTAATTCTCTGTAGATAAAAATTTAAAATAGCAAACATTAACGGTGTGATTTCTCTGTGTCAAGTCCTGGGCTTATTGATAAGTATATAAATAAATAAATAAATGCAATGTCTTAAAGTTCACAGACTGGAAGAAGGAGGAGGATTAAGAGACAGAAAAGTAAATCAATAATGAAGTTTGTTAATGTTTTAATAAAACTATTCTCAGTGTGCCATGCATGCACAGAAAAGGAAACTGACCTTTATGACATAGGGTAGATCCTGTTTCTCTTTTCTGTGGGAGATGACATCTGTTCTTACAACTGTAAAGAGTTGTATTCCCATAAACAACTAATTGTTATATAATTAGATAAACACTACACAGGCAGAATTGATAGCACTTGATGAAAACCTGAAAGAGAATGTCTATGTAGGTGTTTTACCATGATAATATTTTATCTGAACTGAAAAAAAACTCAGAGTTTATGAAGTGGAAAAGAAGACGAAGCATCTCATAGACAGGAAGTAATGGTACCAGATTCACACATCAACAGCTATTTAAGAAATATCCAATAGTTGAATATGGTCAAAGATGACTGCAGGAGATAGTATGAGTGAGTGATGACATTGGGTGCTTCAGGACATGAGTTTAAAATTTAAGTTGGGCAAGATAATGATGGCTATGTTGGTCATGCTAAGCAAGCTCAGTTTAACATTGTAGCCTTTTGGGGCAGTGATCAAATAGAACACTTGCATTCTTACACTGCATTAACAGTACAGATCATAAATTAAAGGAGAAAATGTATCAAGACGCTATTATATTATCCCAGAGAGAAAAAATGACAAAAAACATGGAATAGGGATACCAGTTTGAATACTTTTTTTTTTGAAAGCAGGATTTTTTGAGAGGACAGAAAAACTCCCACAGTTGGGACCCGAGGGGGTTCCCCCCAATTTGAATCTTAATTTAGAATTAATTTTTAGCAGATATGGAGATTATATATAAATAATACCTATAAGGTGTACATATATATATTTACTATACAAATATGTATAATATCAATATTTATAAATTCTTATTATATGCTCCAGATCTTTTGTTAGAAAGTTTATTTACATTAATTCATTTAGTACTTTAGGAGTTATGTATAATTTCTCTCTCTTTTAATAATGGGGAAACTGAGACCTGAACTTCTGTGGTTAGTGAAAGAGGCACCAGTAAGACTCCATGCCCCGTCTGAACCAAGAGATTTATTAAAGGGGCAGTTACATGAAGGGACTATAACCGAGGAAGGGCAAGAGAAAGGGAGACCGAGAGAAAGAGAGTAAGTGAGTAAGAGAGTGGCGGGGACAGAGAGAGAAAGCAAGAGAGAGAGAGAGAGAGAGAGAGAGAGAGAGAGAGAGAGAGAGAGAGAGAGAGAAAGAGAGAAAGAGAGTGACAGGGACAGAGAGAGGGAATAAGAGAGAGAGAGAGAGAGAAAAGGAGAGGAAGGAGAGAGTAAGAGAGTGACGGAGACAGAGAGAGGGAATAAGAGAGAGAGAGCTATGCAGGGAGAAGGGTATATTTATGAACCTTGAACCTTGTAGGGGCTGGCCCGCACCGTGCCTGGGTCCCATTGGAGGAGACCATGAGGCAGCATTTCTATAGGAAGAGGTTGTTTGAGCACAGGTTTAAGTTTTGCGCTGGCGGGAAAAGCCGCTTAGGGCCTTTGTTGTTTTTGGGAGGCAGAGCCGTCTTGGGGACGCTCTTCTGACTGTTGTCTGTACCTTTCAGTTAGTACATGAACACAAAATTCAATTTATATTGCTTTTTTTAAAAGATTTTTTTATCCTGATCAAAAAAGATAATTCTGGGTGAAAATATGAGAAAAAGGGAGAAATAATGGTAAGTATATTAAATACAGTGTTTAGGGTTGGGTGCACACATTCATTTTTCAGACCACTAGGGCACCATTTAGTGTAGTGCAGTAAATTAGAAAAATTCAGCTTAATACCAAGGAATGTCATAGATACAGAAAATTATGAATCTCCAAAGAATCATAAAACCCTGAGCAAGAAGAAATGTTAAAATGTAATATAGTCTATTCCCTACTTTTACTAAGATTGACTGAACATAAACTACCTCTAAGAGATGGGCATAATCCACATATTCTAAATCTAGGGTTCTGAATTGTGAGAAAATCCTGCAAGAGTAGAAAAGAACTCGGTGGCATGGCACCCTGATCCCTCACCCTGAGGAGATCATCAGGAATCGGGGTGACTCTAGGAGAATGTACTTAACAGATTCTGAAGTTTTTAAGTGAAATCAGATACTTAATTTTATGTCTTACCTTCCTTCTTTATTACCTTTTTGCTCCCTTCTAATCCTATGATTATTTCATTTTATTCAAAGAAAAACAGCATATTTCTTCACTCTGCTCAACCATGAAAATAACTTTAAGAAGGGGAAAAAAGAGAGAAACTATAAATGTGCCATGGTGCAACCTGAGGCTAAATCACAGTCTTTTTGTCTGCAATGCTTATGGTACTAATACACCACTGTACATAACATGATCACAATCATTACAAGTAAAAAGGAAGCAATACAGTATAGCAGAGAGAGATAAGACTTTTTTGAGTGCTAGGTTATTCACTTCACTTCTCTGAAACTCCTCACTTATAATCTTCAAAAACTTGCAGAAAATTACTCTTACTGTACAGGGTTGTATTAAATGACAAACGAAACAATCATGCAACAGAACTCAAGGAGTTGGAAAGTAACATGGCACAGACACAGGCGAGAACAGTTCATCATTATGTAATGAACACTGCTTATCTAGTCTATCCACAGGAACATAGCATATTTTTGCCTGCAGTTGTCACCTGGATCACAAGGTATTGGTTAATAATGAATATTGTGCATATTATTTAAAATTCTAGCAGAATAGATTTGTTAGTAGAAAATAACTAAGTCCATACCACTAATATAAGCAAATACATTGACAAAAGTAAAGAATTCATCTAGTGTTAAAATATGTAATAGATTAAAAGTCCTATTTAATAAGATATTTGTACAATTTTATTCTGTTCGAGGACAGAAAAATTAACCTATAATAAAAAAATCATAACTATCACTATCGCTGATAGCTACTAACTGAAAAAGGGGGCCATAAAGCTTCTGTGTAGAAATAAATATTTTATATCTTGAATTGGTTAGTGGTCTAACTGGTATGTATAAACATAAAAATTCATTGAGCAGTATCTTTAAGAGATGTGAAAGTTACTGTCAATTATATCTATCTCAAAACCTTTGTTCTAGATCTATTCTTGTCACATGCTTCTAGACAACATATTATTTTATTTTAGTGCTCTCTGTCTATGTCTCACCTAGTATGTAGTAGGGGAGCTGAAGTTTTCTTTAGAAAAAATAATGACGTTGTGACCGGCCAGATTCTGAGTTCAGAGACTTTATTGCATTCATTTCTAAATACTACTACTTCCACTACTTCCCCACAAATACACGTTGGTGCTTCTTGGGTAAGTCAATTATGCTCCACTGAATGGGATTGTTAAACCTACCCTGACCACTGTTGTTTCACAAATTGTCTCTATCACTACTTTGAGGTGTGAGAATAAAAGCAGTGTATAAATATGTTGGCTTTCTAAGGATTAACAAAAATTTACAGTATGAATTCTAACTGGTAATTCTCCTCCAAATGCACAAGAACATTAAATTATATTACTTTCAGCCGCGCTCAAGCCTGTAATCCCAGCACTTTTGGAGGCCGAGGATAGGGAATTGCCTGAGTCCACGGGTGCAAGAACAGCCTGGGCAACTTGGCAAGACTTCATCTCTACAATAAATCAAAAAATTAGCCGGGCGTAGTGACGTGTGCCTGTAGTTCCAGCTAGTTGGAAGGTTGAGATGGAAAGATCGCCTGAGTCCGCCAGGTTGCTGCTGGGGTGGCCATGAATGTGCCACTGCACTCCAGCATGGGCAACAGAGTGAGATTCTAACAACAAAAATACGTTAGTAACTGAAACAACCAGAGGTTTTGCTCTTTAGCTCTTTAGTGATCTCAGCATGGGTTCAATATCATTGTATCATGTTCACTATTATTATCAAATTATAAACATCCCCAGTGTTTTATGACAAAATTCTGCTTTTTTTGTAGAATACCAACTATATTTCTTTCTTTTTTTTTTTGAGTTGGAGTCTCACTCTGTCTCCCAGACTGGAGTGCAGTGGCCGCTCCCGGCCACCGCAGCCTCGACCTGCTGGGCTCCGGCGATCCTTCTGCCTCAGCCTTCCGAGTAGCCGGAATTACAGGCACGCGCTACCACGCCCAGCTGATTTTTTGTTTTATTGTAGAGATGAGGTCTTGCTGCCCAGGCGGGTCTCGGACCCGCGGGCTCAGGCAATCCACTCACCTCAGCCTCCCAAAGGCCCGGGATTACAGGCTGAGCCACCGAGCCCGGCTACCAACTATATTTCTAACAAGGGACATATACACGGGCATGAAGGTTTTTTTAATGGAATCATCTTATCCCATACATGGACTCCGTATTCTATGGGTTACCTCGATTTCTCTCCTTACTTTATGCCTGCAGTCAGACAGCAGGAACAAATGATCAAGGCTGGATGATAAGGCTGTCAGTTCATTTGTTATTGAATAATAATATTAATGTAAGCATTAGTAATTAGATTGCAATTTATAATCATTGAATACCTTCTCTGAGCCAGATACTCTCCTTGGAAATTTATATAAAGCAGCATCTCACTGAAAATTAAGGCAAACAACAACAATAACAACAACAAAAAACCCCCATGAGTTAAATAGCATTGTTAAACTTATTTTATAGTTGAGAAAATGGAGACTAGAGCTTATTTAATTTTTCTAAGGACACACACAAAGGTGAAGCTAACCTTTGTGTGTGTTACTTAACCTTCAAGAATGAAACATGTTATACTTTCTATTATCATATTCTGATTAATTTGCATACAAAATTGAGGACATTTTAAAATAATTTATGTTTTAGATTAACAATCTACTCTCCATATGAAAGAAACAAATATATATGAAGATTGAAAAACTCTACTTTTAAATATATTTTATATAAATAAAGGAATTTATCAGGATGGGACTGGGTTTCAAATATATTTATGACTCTAATTCTGTGATATATAATCTACACCAAATTCCTTTTCTATTGCAATATTTAACTTTGCCAATTTCAGATGGCTAACCAGAGTGAAGAATTTGGCGATGATATCCAGGGGCTCCAGCACTGGAAATACAAACTCTTTCTACATGCAATTCTGACTTTGTCACTAACTCTCAACTTTTTGACTGTATACATCTGAAAAGGCTAGACACTCTCAGAATAGATATACTCATCTTTGTACCACATTGCCTAGAACATTGCTTGGTACAAGATATATCCAATAAATAGCAGATAAATGAAAACCCAGAAAGATTATTTACTTGCTATATCTTCATATAATTGTTTCTGTTTCTTTTTTTATTCATACCTGCCTCTTCCCAGCAAAGATCTTTGTAACATACATTTATTACTTACTTTTGCCAAAGTTATAATTTTTCAATGAAGCACAATACTCACTTTATGTAATTCAAAAAACACAGGTATTTTCTGTGACAGAAACTCCTTCCAGAGCTTTTCCCCCCAAAGCAAAGCAGAGTTAGAGTAATTGTTAGGGTACGGTAGGGTGAGGGTGGATGGATGAAGAGGGACGCAGCACTGCTAGAGTTGGCATGCTGGAGGTGAGCGCTGACACCCAGAGAACCTAGTAATGCAAAGAATTGCAACACACAAAGAGGTGAAAGAAGAAAAGATTTATTTAAGAAATGTTCACTTCCCACAGACAGGAAGCGGGCCTGCACTCTAGGAGAGTTTGGCTCCATAGCCCCTTTGAGCCCTGTCTTAAATTCTTTTCCTTGGAGATGTTGCAATCAGGTAAACGTGACTGCCGTGACTTCTTTTTTGGCCACCTGTGAATCTCTTGGAGACCTTATGACACAGAGACCCATGAATGTCTGTCCATATTATCATAGCCCCTAGAGAAGGGTGTGACAAGGATTCTAGTGCTCCTATACCTTCTCAAGGCATTCTTTAGAGCTAATGGAGGGTGTGCATCCCCTTATCTCCTATATATTCCCAGTGGGTACTTTCAGGGAATCCTTGGCTTCCCTGTAGATAGTGCCCAATCTACTGGATGATTGAATCCCCATCTGCTCCCCCTCTGAGTGGTCACAAGTCCTGCAATCTGCATAATTTTTGTAATTACAAGTTTCGTGACTTCTATAATCCTTGCCCAATGCATGATGTCTTAGGCCTTGTAAATTCCCTTTACTCTAGGCAAGCTTGATTGTCACTATGAGATACCTCTGGCATCAGAAAGTCTGTGTTTCTGAAAAGACAAAGTCGGCAAAGTTAATCTTTATCTAAAGTATACATTTCTCCAAAACATAGCTTCTACTTTCTCATCATTGTGTCGGGGCTTAAGAACAAGATAAAAAATGGCTTCCCACTCTCATTCCGTCCTTTCAGTAATTAAATTTTTATCAACTTTATTCATTACAATGAGAAAGTTTTCTAACAGATCCTAAAATAAAACACTACTAACTTGGAAACAAATTAGGCAATGACTTTTCCACTGAGATTCCCAAATAAAAATAAACAAATAAGGTTTCTACATACTCTAAGGGATAGATGATTTCAGCACATTATACAAACATAAAAACAGACATCAGATGTATAACCACTTGTGTAGAAATGACTCCTTCTCTGCCATTATTAATTGCATAAATATTTTAGAGATTTATTCTAAGCCAATAAGAGTGACCATGCCCAGGGAACATTCTCAAGAGGTCCTTAGAAATTGTGCTGAGGAGGTCAGGTTATAATTTGGTTTTATACATTTTTGGAAGACAGAAATTGTAGGTAAAATTATAAATCAATACATGGAAAGTGTGCATTGGTACAGACTAAAGAGGTGAGATGATTTGAAGTGAGGGATGGGAGTGGGGATTATAGATGAATTCAAAGATTTTCTGGTTGACAAATGACTAAAAGAGTCAAGCTTTGTCTAAAGACTTGAAGTCAGTAGAAAGAAATGCTGAATTAAGGCAAGGACGTTGTAAAGGCCAAGGTTCCCATTACCTTATATATAGCAACCTTCTGAGAATAGATGGTAAATGTCTCTTTTCAGACATTAAAATGTATCTTAGCTGCATTAATTGAGATTCTTTACAAATGCGGATTTCCTGCACAAAAGAAGGTTTTGCAAGACCATTTCAGTCAGCTGATCCTGTGGGAGACGGCATCTGCCTTCTATTGCTCTATATTAATATGTATATGCTAAAGTAATATATTTTCGGGCAAAATATTCTAATTTCTTTCAGTGTCTGCTATCTCTCATTTGACACAAAACCAGAGTTACATTGGAATTTCGTGTCTTGCCTCAGTGTGTTGCATCAGTCATATTATCTCTATTTTTACTGTTAATGCTGATCAGTTTTGCCCAAAATCCAAAAAGTGCAGAGTATAATGAGACTCATACAATTTTACTTCTCATCAGGTCCAGAATTCATCTTTTCAGTTTTCTCTGAGGTCTGATCACCAGAGAGGGTTCATTTAGTCATTGGGGGGTTTAGAATTTTATTTTTGGTTTGCACCTTTTCTACCCTAATGCTTTAATTGTAATAATGGAGATTATTGTATTGATAAATATGTTTTGATATATATATATTTGGTATATATGTTCTATGAAAGTCTACAGAAGTAAATTAGTTAATATTTATAAAAATTGCTAATATAAAAATATAGCTTTAGTTAAATAAGAAACATTTAAATTTGTTGTCTGTTACTAATTGCTTTCTTTCTTTTTTTTGTTTTTTTTGATTTGTAGTCTTACTCTATTGCCCAGGCTGGAGTGTAGTGGCATGACCATGGTCACAGCAGCCTCAATCTACTGAGCTCAGGCAATCCTACTGCCTCAGCCTTCCTAGTAGCTGGAACTACAGGTGCACACCACCACATCTGACTAATTTTTTGATTTACTGTAGAGACGAGATCTCGCCAAGTTGCCCAGGATGGTCTTGAATCCATGGACTCAGGCAATCCTCTCACTTTGGCCTCCCAAAGTGCTGGGATTAAAGGTGTGAGCCACCATGCCTGGCAATTAATTACTTTTAAACAGTTATGCTCTTATATATGTGCTATTGTTTATGACAGCAAAGTTTTTATAAACTCATGCTCTCTCAACTTTTTCATTTTATATTTAAGAAAGCAAAAAGTAAAAAAGCAAAAGACAGTAGTAGCAGAACTTATACAATTTCTTTGTAAATTTAAGCAAGAAGATTGTGAAAGTACAGCAAGTGGTGAAAATCTTTGAGATTTCAAGTACTATGACATTCTTATTGACTCTGCAATTTGTAATTTACATTTTCTTTCATTCATCTTTCCTTCAAGGAGGAAGCTATTTAGAAGGGGATGACAGACAAGTTAACAGATAATTGCCATACATTGTGATGAGCACTGTCTTAGAGAGAAGCAATTTGAAATGCCATTTAGTTTAGCAAATTGCTCTTACATATATCACACCATTTGATACTCAAGTTATTACTTGGAAGAAGCTAAGGTACATACATATTATCCACAGTGTCCTCATTTTATAGTTAAAAGAAGCTGAGATTGGAGTTTGAATTAATTTCCCTGACACCACATAAGAAAAAAAAATTGTTGCATTTGGGATTTAAACAAGTTATTCTGACTTTTATTTCTTTAGCCAATCCAGTGAATGTATCTACACTGGTTGATACTCCTAGGGTTTTGCCTTTCTATCCACGTGACTCAGAAATCTGAATACAAACTATATTTTTGTGCAGAGAGGAGTAGAGTCTAGGTGGAGAAAGCTAGTCATAATAAAAGGAAGAAGGTGTAATAAAACCAATCATGGCGCAATAAATAGAAAAGAATGGATAAAGAATATTCTCTTAAGGTCTAGTTAATAGAATACAAAGATCTTGGTTCAATACCTTTATCAAATGAAGTATGTATGACATAGCCATGTGTTTTGGAACCTTTTAAAGCATATAAGAAAAAGAGTGAGGAAAGAATATATTTAGTTAATATAAGACAAGGATACAAAAGTAAGTCTTAGAGCCAAAATTAATCGAACAAATTATGAATTTGTAGAAAAATCCTTAGAGTGCCATTGAATGAGAATTAGGGAACTATTATAGAAAAATCCATAAAACTTTCAAACAAACACCCAGCTGAAGTAAAAGCAAAAAGAATGATACATTTTATTGGCAGAAAATGGGACAGAAATTTAGAGAGAAACTATTATTATTCCAATGGTTAGAATTCTTATAAACACTGCACAAAAAGTGTTACAACACTATAATCCTTGCATAACTCTTTTGTTTCCTCCCTGATAACTTTCAGGCTTAAATGCCCTTGGAGGAGGGGACTCAAATTTAGTGATTAAGTCAGAATTTATTGCAATATTTAAAACATAAGGAAAGATCTTGTACTTTTTGCTCGTTTACTATGGGGTTACACTCTGCCAGGTTCTGTACTTTCCTAATTTAATTCTTGCACAAATGCTGTAAAGTAAGTATTATTTAGGGTCATTAGTAAAAAGCAACACAAGTTGTCTATAGCTAGTTTAAACATTAAAAGAATTATTTTTAACCAGAATTTAGGTTATCTCATAGATATCTCATAGAGCCCATGAAAAATTTGAAGAACAAAGCTCACCAAACAGCATGAGCAAAGAAGGATGAACAGTCAGACCATGGCTACATTTCTAACGCAAAGCATGTTTGGAAAATAGACTAGTGCCCACAGTTCTAGTCACTGCATTGCCAGCAGAAGATACTGGACTGATTGATGGCTTTATTGCCATTTTGTCTCTGCAAACTTAATTTGTCTATCAGTGTTTCTGTGGCCAAATATTCTCTATGCCCACCTTTTCACTGTATGTTTTGGAAAATAGCTCCAAATTAAAACTTTGGGTAGTTGAAAGCACCTGACTTGGCATTTATCATATGGTCTTGTCCTAACAATCAAGGAAGAAAAAAAATGAATATTTATTCTATTTAATTCTGCCTCTTAATATAATATCCAAATCAAAAGAGAAAGGAGATCAGTCTTAAGAATAAACAAAATTAAAAATGATTATTACAGTTGCATATTTCTTTTTTATTTTATGGACAAATAACTAGATTTCTTAACAGCCTGATCCATAAAACTGTTAAGTGGAAGAATTAGGTTTTGAAATTAGTCTATCTGGTTGTGGAGACTAGATGCCTTTTTCCATGTCATAATTGTTATTGAAAAGTAATACTTTAAAAATAGCATAAAAAGTTATAAAATATCTAGGAGTAATTTATTGATCAACGTGTCAAACCTGCACTAAGAAAACTGTGAAATACAGCTGAGAGAAATTAAAGATTTAAATAAATAGATATGTTTATGGATGTGAACACTCAATTTTGATGACACTTCCCAAATTATTTTTAGATTCACACCAACCCCCTCATAATCACACACTGTATTTTTTTAAAGAAATGAACAAAGTAATTCTAAAATTTATATAAAACATGAATAATTTAGACTATTCCAGACAACTTTTAAAAATCAACTTTGAAGACCTATGTAACAAGTGTTCAACATTATAATATAGATATAGTAATTAAGACAGTGTGATTCAGTTAAAAAAATCAGTTGATTGCAGGAAAAATACCTAAAATTGACCTAAAATATATATGTTTGATAGATTTCAGCCAATACTCCAATTTAACTCAATGATGAAAGAAAATGTTTTTGACAAATGGGCTGGATATTAAAACATCATAGTATTTAAGTGAAAACATTCACATATATTAATTTCATATGTATCATAAACCTAAATGTAAAAAACAAAATTTGTAGTTTTTCAAGGAAAATATGGGAGGGAGCAATATTTTTTTGATATTAGTATAGGCAAATAATTGTCAGACAGGGCCCTAAAATCACAAACTATAAAATAAAAATTGATATGCTAGACTTTAATAACTTTTGCTTTTCAAATGCTGCTGTTAATATAATAGTCACCCAGACTCAAAGAAATATTTATAATACATAGCACTAGAAAATGAATTTTATCCAGGATATATAATGAATATAATGCAATTAAAAATAAAATGTAAAAAAAAAAATAATAGCCAAAATGCGCTACAAAACGGAAGATAAAGAAATGACCAATAACTGCATTTAAAACTACTCAATATTGTTAGGCATTAAGGAAATGCAAATTAAAACCACAATTACATATCTCTATTTACCCACTAGGTTAGAAAAATAATAGAAAACTTAATATCATTATGTGTTTGTGAAGACATTGTGTAGCTAGAACTTTTATACATTGCTGGTAAGAATGCAAAATGTACAATATTAAAAATGTCTGACAGGTTTTTTTTTAAAGACTTTATTATTATTTTAGATCAGTTTTGTGGTCACAGTAAAACTGAGAGAAGGGTACAGAAACTTTCCATGTAACTATTGTCCCATTATAGACCCCTATCGATTATCTCCTACCAGAGTAGAACTTTGTTACAATTGATTAAATAAGGTTGGTACATCATTATTGCCCAAAGTGCATAGTTTACACTTGGGTTTACTCTTGGTGTTATATATGTTGTAGGTTTAGATAAATACTTACCATTACAGTATTGTATACAGTATTTTCACTACCTTAAAAATCCTATGTGATCCTCCTATCACTCCCTCTCACAACCCCTGGTAAGTACTGATAATTTTGCCTCCTTTTTCAGAATGTTATATAATTGGAATCATATGATATGTGTCCCTTTCAGATTGACTTCTTTCACTTATTTATTATTATGCATTTAAGTTTCCTCCATGTCTTTTCATGGTTTGACAGTTGCTTTTTAATTTTTTTTTCCCAGTACTGGATACTATTCTATTGTCTGGATATGCCATAATTATTTATCCATTCACCTACTGAAGAACATCTTAAGGATATCATGTTGGTTGCTTCCAAATTTTGGCAATTATGAATAAACCTGCTACAAACATCCATGTGCAGTTTTTTGTGTAAACATGAATTTTCAGCTCCTCTAGGTAGCTGCTAAGCAGTTTCATTGCTGGGTCACATAGCAAGGGTATGTTTAGTTTTGAAAGAAACCACCAAATTGTACCACTTTTCATTTCTCTTAGCAATGGATGAAAGTTCCTGTTTCCCTAAACACTCTCCAGTAATTGGTGTTGTCAGCATTCTGGATTTTGGTTATTCTAACAAGTGGGTTTGTGGCATCTCACTGTTTTAATTTGCATTTCCCTAATGACATAAGATGTAAAGCATCTTTTCACATGCTTATTTGCCATCTGTATATCTTCTTTGGTGAAGGCTCTGTTAAATTATTGAAATGCTTTCTTTAACTTATACCTATTGTGTGAAGCAACTTTAATGTGAAATGTAGCAATTCAGTCCTTGTTATATTTGATTTTTGAATAAATTGAGATAAAATCAACTTAATACTTAAAATAAAAATATAAATATATGTAGTACATTTTTATAGAATATGTACATATATTATTTTGGTGAAATGTATTCCATATGGGCTATGGCAGATATCACTCACTAAGCGCTTATACTTTGTTTTGTACACTTTTTTCTTTCTTGAGTTGGAATTCTTCTTTGAAGGAAACATGTACCTGTGTTGAGCTTATATGCAGTGAAGTAGAATGGGTAGAGGACAACTGTTCCCTAAAATGGTTAGAAATGACAGAAAAAGGAGTATCAGTGCTACCTAGAGCATTATTTTCAGAATCAGAGGTGGCAAGAAACAAACAGAAAATATAAGATATTTTGCAGAAATCAAGTCTAAGATTCTCCTCAGTTGTCCAGACTGGATACTCCAGGTATTATATTTTGATATTAGAGACAACAGTGATTTTGGATGAAAGTGTAATTTGCTCATGACTTGAGGTTTTGGCCAAAGAACAGATTGTTAAAAGAATATGATGTTAGAGCAAATGTTCCGAGTATTTTTTTATGTCTTTGAACTGCCATCTATTAATCATTTTTGGCTGAGAAAATATGTCTTTTGGTGAGATGTTTCCTTTAGTTCTATGCACTTTATTTTTCTTTAATGTCATATTTTCTCATCTTACCACTAAATGGCTAATGTCCAAATTTTTAAGTTTTTGCTCATGAATTAAAATTGTAGAGACAATGATAAGAGAAACAATGTGGTCTGTATATTAATTTGTTATATCATATCCTGGGTTTCCTAATGCCAGTTAAAATATACTACTATTACTCTTAATAAAGAGAAAACTTATAAACCAAAGAAAGCAATAAAAGGAGAAACACTGTCAGATGTGTTAATAATGAACACCTAAAATACTCTTCTCTATAAAGAGAGAAATAACATTTGAAAATTTTTAGACAATAACTGTTTTAGAACTATTTAAATGCATCAAATATTTGCAACTATTTGAGGAAAGGGGAGGAGTGAATTTTTCCCCAGAGTCTCTACATTATGCTATTTACGATAGAAAGTTTTTATCAAAAAATTAGCTGGGCATATGTCTGTAGTCCCAGTCACTTGGGAGGCTGAGGCCAAAGTGTATCTTGAGCCCAGAAGGTCGAGACTGTGATGAACCTTGATCGTACCACTGCATGCCAGCTTGGACAACAGAGTGAGACTCTGAAGCAAATAAATAAATAAATAAATAAATAATCAATCAAACAAATAAAATGCTCAGTTTTTCACAAAAAACTTTAAGATACATACAAAGAGTATATATGGCCCATAAACAGAAAAAAAGTCAATAGATGCAAAATATTGGTGTTATCAATAACTTTTTATAGTTTTAAGCACTGTTTATCAGTTTTAATTTTACTTCTTATAGCTACATATTCTTTGATGTTGAAGTAATCAGTGCATTATTTTTAAATATGATTCTTTATCAATAATTGTGTAAACAAGGGATCTCAACTCTGAGGCATAGAAAGGATATAGTGATCATTAAGAGCAACTATGGAATCTGGGTGGGAAGTCAAAGGAGTAAGTAATGGCTCACTGTGGTTAAATGTGAGCATTAGTTTAATAATTTATACTTTCAATGACAAAAGGTAAAATTCCAGAAATTACACTGGAAGGACTAATGTCAAATAGACAATGTTGAAATTTTAAACTATAAATATATTTTTATTTTTTTCCTTCAAACTGTAATGGCTAGTGAAGTGTGTTTCTCTTGTCTCTCACTCTGAGAAATAAAATTTAATGAAGAATATCTCAGGCAATTTCCATATAGCTTCTTTTTGAATGCTATAAACAAATCTTTTAGGATAATTTAGCTATTATACTACTTTGGTAAATAACCATTGAGTAGCAATTTTGTGAACAACACTTTGATAAATACACTGGGCTTACAAACATTTAACAAATAGTGGTTTCTGTGTTTAAGAAACTACTAAATTAGGTAGAGTAGCAACCCTCTATAGGAAATTGAAATAACAAAATAAAAGACTATCTAACAGGTATTTTAAATTAAAAAAAAACAAAACTGCTATAAGTATTCCAAGAGAGCATTGTGTCTCAATAGTCAGATAAACTCCATGCAGAAGCTCAGTGTTGAGCTTAGCTGTCTTGACTTAGGTAAAAAAGAATTATGAATGTTTCAACTGAGTACAAAATATATAATTTAAGATAAGAAGACAGTTATTTAGTTAGAGTTTCCTAGAGAAACAGAACCTATAAATTATATAGTTATAGGCTGGGCTCAGTGGTTCAGCCTGTAATCCCAGTACTTTGGTAGGCTGAGATTGAGTTAACCGCCTGAGCCTGAGGGTTTGATACCAACCCGGGGAACTTGGTGAGACCTCATTTCTACAATAAATAAAAAAAATTAGCTGAGCGTAGTAATGCACGCCTGTAGTTCCATCTACCTGGAACACTGAGACAGAAGGATCAGTGGAGACAAGCAAGTTGACGCTGAGTTGGTCGTGGGTGTGCCACTGCACTCCAGCCTGGGCGACAGAGTGAGACTCCAACTCAAAAAAGAAAGGAAGGAAGGAAGGAAGGAAGGAAGGAAGGAAGGAAGGAAGGAAGGAAGGACGAAAGAAAGAAAGAAAGGTAGATGTATAAGATTTGGCTCATATGATGATTGAGGCTGAGATATTTTACAATATGCTGTACACAAGCTGGAGATCCAGGAGTCAGTAGGATAATTTGGTGTAAGTCCCCAGGCTACTCAGAGGCCCAGGGCCTGCTAATCAGGGAAATGGGATGGTAGGTGGGGATTCTGGTGTCAATTATAGAATCTGAAGACTTGAGAAACAGGAGTTCTAATATTTAAGGACAAAAGAAGATGAATGTTCCAGTCCAGTAATAAACAGAGAGATTTTAGGCCCTCAAGGGATTGAATAATGTCCACCTCATATTGATGAGGGTGTATCTTCTTTACTTAGTCTACTAATTCAAATGCTCTTCTAGATATGCCTTTGAAGACAAACTCAGAAATACTGTTTTACCAGCTATCTGGGCATCCTTTAGCCTAATCACTTTGACATAAAATTAACCATCACAGAAAGGTGTAGGAATAGTAAGTACAGCAAACTTCATTAATTTAGGAACTTAAGAATGTGATTAGAGGATAATGAGATTAAAAAGCACTGTTAAAATGAATGAATGCCAGGCTAAGTATTCAGTTCTAGTCACGTAATATGCAGAGCCTAGGGCAAAATGAAAATATGAAGTCCTTTATTTAAAATTATTAAGAATTTCAAGATGGTGACAGCAGATCAATAAATCAAACATGAAGTCCTAGCAAGCATGAAGACTGTGATTGCACAGTTCACATGCCCGTGAAGGCAACTCTTTAAGGAGTTTAATCTTCACTTAATAAACAATGAGGTGGTCCTAAAGGGATTTCATTAGGGAGAGCACATGATGAGTTTGATGATATAAGAAAATAACCTGGTGGTGACTTGACAGTTAAATTTAAGAAGATCAAGAGAACCTTGAGTTAGAAAGTAGATGCAGCATTCTAGAAATATACAACTAGAAGACGGGTACCTGTTAGAAATAGAAAGGAATGCATTTTCAACAGGATTTTTAAATGGCTAAAAAAGGGAATAAGGGAGGCGGAAGAGTAAAGATGATTGAAGGATTTCAAACACACTTGGCTGAGACAGTGATTTGAAACAGGTGTGGGGCTAAAATCATTTGCTGTTTTTCAGATGAGTTCATATTGAATGATGCAGAAGAACAAAGGGGAGATTCCCAGTCATTAACAATACAGAGATAAAGGAGCAGAGTACAAGAGACAAGTTGGTGTGTGACATCCGCAAGATGATACAATTAGTGAAATAGGCTAATAGTTAATGATACTGATAGAGCATATGTCATTCTAACTTCTAGTAATATTGTTGACTTATTTGTGGATTTCACATTTTTTTCTTCTAAAGAGTTAACAATTTCTTTCTAAGAATCAATATCTGATTGAAACCAATGACTGAACATTCAATGGGAAAAAAATACTTGTAGGTGAAAAAAATTATTAAATGAAGTAATTGCACTTACCAAGACTCCATTCTATTATCTTTTAAAATTCTCAACAACCTTGTAAGATATGCATTCTTTTATTCCCATTTCAAAGATTAATAGGCAAGCTAAGATTAATAAGATTAATAGGCAAGCTAAGATTAATAAGCAAAGATTAATAGGCAAGCAAAGATTAATAAGCAAGATCGGCAAGCTAAGTTTATTAATTATTTGAGAACTATTTACTGAGGGTTTGCTAAGCATATTGAACTAAGTGCTGAATATGCACTGATAAACAACAGTCAGACATCCTTATTCTTGCAAATTTTATGATAATTTTAGTAATACCAAGTAATATATAGAAAATAATAGGATAACATAATAGAAAAACTAGATAAATAATTTAGATTAATGTCTTCCCCAAAATCATACAGTTAATTAATATAAACTAGGGTTTGAACTCAGTTCCACGAGTATAGAGAAGACTTTGTCTTTCTTAACTTCTGCATCGCCAGTAACCAGAATAGTGTCCAGCATATATTAGGGGCTCAAGTAGTTGCTGAAGAAGATGAGTGAAAGCTGATATTTATTGATGACATGTCAAGCATTGTACCATATTATTTCCACAGTATTTTAATATTTATAAGATTACTATCTTTATTCTCATTTTTAAGCATTTTGAATCTCAGGTTCACAACAATAAAATTAATTTCCTAGGGCTAGAATATGGTTGTATGAAAGTTGGTATGCAAATTGATGAAAAACTAAATTGTAAAACTGTTAAAAACTTAAATATAGATTAGTGCCGCTTCATAGCACAGGCTGAGTTAAAAACACCTTCTTTGCTTCCTAATGGCATTTTGCTAGATAATTAGCATGACATTTTTAATGATCATTGAGGTAGAAGATGCCTATGTGTGCCTCGAAAACTGACCAGTGATTTTGGTGCAGGGACTATTCTGGCTTTTGTACAAGGGGGACCCAAAAAAACCCTGAATTTATTTATGAAAGAATGTGTATTTATTTTTATATGTTTACACTTCAGTCATCTTCAAAGTAAACTCTCCATTTGATGCAATATATCTATCAAGGTGCTTTTTTCCACTGCTCAAAACAGTTTTTGAACTCGTCAATTTTTATGCCTTTTAGTGCTTCTGTCATTTTCTGTTTCACCTCTTTCACATTGACAACACATTTTCCTTTGAGGACACTTCATCTGGGGGGGGAAGCCACTTGGGGTGAGATCAGGTGAATAGGGAGGATGGTCTTTCATGCTATTTTAAGTAAAAAACTGCTGAACACTCAGCTTGGTGTGGGGAGTTTTGCTGGTAAAATCACCCATCATGAAATGGAAAAACACTTAAAAGAATCTATAAAAAAAGAATTCGCTGAGGCCCAATGTAGCCTCTCACAACAATACTAGCTGGTGGTACACTGATGGCCCTGGGTTCCTAGAACACTAACCTAGCGGGAGAAACCTGTACTACAAAGGGCCCACCCTACAAAATATAATTACAGGTTTTTTGGGGGGTCCCCTTGGTATATGCAATAACAAAGGATAGATCCTAAAGGAAACCACTTGGCTATGAAGACAGTAGAAAATGGTCTGACAGTTCAAGTTGTACTTTGTTTTTCTATTATAATATTTTAAATTTGGCATGTTTATAATAAACATTAATTCTAACATATAATTCTCAAAAAATGTAATTTCATATATGACTAATATAATGCTGTGGTTTGAATTGTATTATGAGATAGAAAATATATGGTTTTATGTATTAGTAATGATTGCTATTTTATTTCATATAATCTAAGGAAAGTTAGAAATCTGCTAGCATTTTAGCTTGTAGCCAGGACACATGCTCCAAGGAAGGCCTAAGATAAATCATCTTTAAGGGAAAGGAGCAGTTGATGGTAACAAAATGACTTATCTTCCACATTATTGTGAACCCCTCCCTAAGCATGCTGGGAGGAAAAGCCACAAATTGGGCAAGCCGTGATAGATCAATAGTTGGTTTCACATCAAATTGTACAGTAATTTGGTTTGCTGCAACACCAAAGATATCTACCAGCTGCTTTCTAAGAGAAAATGTATCAAAATATCATTTTGATTTTTTAACTTAAAAATAAGCTGCTCCTTTTCCCGTAACACAAAGTATGTATTTATTCCCCACATTCCAAAATTTTCATAGAGCAGATATATTTTAAAAGAGTCTAAAACATTCTTTTTTGATATGTATCGTAAGTTAATTAACAGATGGCTTCCATAGCCTGAACTGATTCACCCTTTTCCACCACAGTGGCAACTCTGAAAACTAATTTAATCCATATCTATTAATAGAGTTCTTCTAAGTGACACACTCAATGGTTTGCACTGGAAATATAGTCGTAACCAAAACTGATTATCATTTCTGTTTCATGGAGACTCCTTGTCAGGGAAAATCCATAGCCAAATTTTTTTTTTTTTTTAATATTCACATTTAATTCTTGCGTACTGCTTTCTTGCTTAAATCTCTCAAGTGTCCTATTTTATTTTTCGGATCCTAAGACTCTGTAGACAATTATATTCAAGGGTATTGCTGATAATCTAATAAGTTCAAAGTGGCAAATGTAAGTAAGAGACATGATCAGTGATGTGAAAGATAGGTATTTAGTTCAGTTCATTCAAACCTCCACAGTTAAACTCGAACCTATCTGAAATATGGTGGCAACTTATCACTTCATTTTACTAGGATAAAATGAAGAGAAAAAGACGGTTCACCGGCATACGTATTTTTAGTTCTAGAACAAGACTAGGCGGGGGCAAGGAAATCTATCACTTTATTTATTATTGCCTGTAATCACTGTATTTTTTATGATCCTCTTCTTTCATGCACATTGATTTCTTTCATGTTGCAACTCAGAAAACTGTAAATGATGAATTCACAATTAAGCCATAACGTAATATAGTCTTATAATAATATGAAGGTATATTATAAAACAAGTCTTAAGTAAAGAAGTTTTAGATGTTTTAAATTCTATTCTTTGACAACTATAAAAAGACCTCAAGCCGGGCTCGGTGGCTCAGCCTGTAATCCCGCGCCTTTGGGAGGCTGAGGTGAGTGGATTGCCTGAGCCCGCGGGTTCGAGACCCGCCTGGGCAGCAAGACCTCATCTCTACAATAAATCAAAAAATCAGCTGGGCGTGGTAGCGCATGCCTGTAATTCCGGCCACTTGGAAGGCTGAGGCGGAAGGATCGCCGGAGCCCAGCAGGTTGAGGCAGCGGTGGCCGGGAGCGGCCACTGCACTCCAGTCTGGGTGACAGAGTAAGACTCCAACTCAAAAAAAAAAAAAAAAAAAAGACCTCATATTGTCTAATTTTTAGATTATATTTGCCAAATGGACTTTCCACTATGGTTCTTGAATGTAATCAAGTTTCCTTTCCTTCTCAGCATCTGCTTCTTCTCAAAGACATTCTAGTTTTTAAAACCTTTTATAAATGCAAGCCAGTTTTCTTTTTTAATTTCTATAAATTTACGATGCTATTTCCTAATACTTTACAAGCATGAAAATATTTTGAGTAACCTGTTATATAATTGATTTTGAAATGAAAAGAAAATGAGTTTTGTTGTGGTCATTTATTCCAGATTTTTCACATTTTTCAACAGGTTTTATGTGGTGTTTTACTCATGATATAATCATTGATTAACTTATTCACCAATATTTTATGAGTATCTAATTTGAGTTAGCCAGTGTTTTGATTTCTGGGATTTGAAATTAAAGTTTGCAACATTCTTGATTTTACTAAGTGAGGAATTTAAAGTAGGTATTAAGGACCCAATATGACGGACAAAGTACAGAAAGCAGTGAAAGTAGGTGAAAAATGTACTTAACTCACTCTTTATATCCCGTACTTCATACTACCATCTTCTAAGCATCAAGTCATACATAACTGAATATGTCCAAATATTTATCAGTTATTTGGCAAATAGTAACTTGAACAAATATATGCTTTTTGCTTTAATGTTATTGTAATTAATGTCATCTGAAAATATAACCTTATATCAATATGTTCCTATGTCTTTCACTTCATCTATCATTATTTATCATCTATCATCTCTATCTATCTATCTATCTATCTATGTATCTATCTATCTAATCTATCTCTAGCTGAATTTGTATGTATACTAAGGGGGCTAAGAAAACCCAGCATTTACTGATAAAAAACTGTGTATTTATTTTTACATCTTTAAACTTTAGTCACCTTCAAGGTTCTCTCTGCTGCAATTCCCCTACCAAAATGATTTCTTCACTGCTCAAAAACAGTTTTGTACTTGCCAAATTTGATGCCTTTAGTGCATCTGTCATTTTTTGTTTTACCTCTTCTACATTAGCAAAACACTTTCCTTTGAGGATGTTTTTCATCTGTTATAGCAATAAAAAAAAATGTCGTTGGGGGATAAGAATCTGTGAATAGGAAGGGTAGGCATGGGGATCATACTATTTTTGGTCAAAAATTGCTGAACACTCAGTGCAATGTGGGAAGGAGCTTTGAATTATCTCACGTTAATGTAAATTACCCATCATGAAATGGACAAATGCAATGAAAGAATCTAGAAAAAAAAAATTATTGGAGCCCAATGCAGCCTTTCCACGAGATAATTCCAGATTTTTATTGTTTGGGTCCCCACTCATATCTATATTTATATATAACTATAGATGTATATTTTTAGCCTGGATCAAGCTAGATGATAGGAGATCTTCAATTTTAGATTATACTGCCTTTGACTTTCATGGTTATTTACTGAATTGAAATTTTGTCATTTTACCCTGAGCTTACTTTGAAGTCCAAGTATGTTACAATTTGCATAAAATTTCGAGTTTATAATTTTATGTATTGTAAAAGCATTTTGAAGGCTATACTTACCCACATCATTTAGGGTCTCCTTTTATATTATATAAGGATAGTGGTAGGAAATAATTCTCAGGCTTCATTGACAGTAAAGATCATCCTTTTCATGAATAATGACAATGCTTCTAATTGTTCAAACACAATGATTTTTGAATTTATTTATTTATTTATTTATTTAGACAGGATCTTGCTCTATGACAAGGTTGGAGTGCAGTGGCATGATTATAGTTTACGATAGCCTCCTGGGCCCAAGTGATCCTCCTGCTTCAGCCTCTCTAGTAACTGGGACTACAGGTGCACACCACCATGTCCAACTAATTTTCATTTTTTTCTAGGAATGGAATCTCACTATATTTGTCCAGGCTGGTCTCAAACTCCTGGCCTCAAACGGTCTGTTCATCATGGTCTCCTTATGTTCTGGGATTACATTTGTGAATCACTATGTCTGGGCTGGAATGATATTTTTTCTGTTGCTTTAGTCATGAGAAATTTTATAAGAAATAATTATTTCACTTTAAATAATTATATATAATTTTATAATGTACATAGCTTTACCTTTAACTTGTTTCATTGTTCTTCCTTAATTTTCTTTTATATGTTTTTCTTTTTTCAAATTTTTCTTTTCATATGCATTATTTCATGCATAATTGTTTTTATTGATATGTATTCCATATATTTTGTTCACTGAGCTCTTACGAGGAAATTAAAATAACAGAAAACAAAACACAAATATATATTGTTTTCGCATGTTTATTTTGAAGGCTTATCATTTTATTAATTAGTCCAAATTTTTCTGAAATGGTTTATACATTCAATTTTATTGTACTACCTTTATTATCTGTTTTCCCAATTTACGGCATTTGACAATAGGATATTATTTATTTACAAGTGTTTGCCTATTCCCAGTAAAAATAATTTAGAAAACAAACAAAAAATTTTTTCTAAAGAAAAAAAAACTTTGAGTTACCAAACTCAGAACAACAACAATTTGACTCCTAATGTTAGTTTTAATTAATTAAATTAATTTAATTAATTAATTGTGTTGGGGTCTCACTCCGTCACCCAGACTGTAGTGCAGTGGCACAATCACAACTTACTGCAGCCCCAACCTCCTGGTTCAGTTGATCCTTCTACATCAGCCTCCCAGTAGCAGTGACTAGAGGCATGACTCACAATACCTGGCAAATTGTTTTAGTTTTTGTAGAGATGAGGTCTTGCTATGTTGCCTAGCCTAGTCTCAAACTCCTGGCCTCAAGCATTGCCCCAGTCTGGATCTCCCAAAGTGCTGGAATTACAGGCATCACCCACTGCTTCAATAAATCTTAGACTTATTATGAGATATTATTTTCTCTATGATGTCTGTTTTTTATTGTGAGAATGTAACATTTTATAGTAAAATATAATAATAATTCTTATTTGGGTTTCCTTTTACCTAATCTTATTCTGCTATCATACAGAGCAAACTTTCACAAATTTAATTTATCAATGTAGAAAGATAATATATCTGCTTTAAGGATGTGAAGACACTTTGGATCACATCAGTGTGGAATACAATAGAGAAGGAAGCCATAGGAGTTAATTTTTTTTGGGGGGGAGGATTTTGTTTTTACCTCATGAATTGATATCACTGTTGATTGACTCATGTTCTTGATATGGTTAGAGCCACTTCATTCCTCTTGATTTACTCTTTACCTGCTCAGCACTTTCCAGTGTCTGTGCAATGTTGCACATTAACCAAGGCTGGCTTTATTAGTGAATCCAATAATTCTTAGTAAAAGTGAGGGTTAGATGTGATAGCACAGGAAAATGTAGAGAGAAGGCACAGGTATTGCAATAATTTTAATTAGAAGGTATAACTTTTTTTTCTCACCTTATCCTATGTTTTGTGTAAATGAATTTTTAGCTTATAAAAATAGTACTTTCAAAGAGCTTGGGATAGCTAAAAAAACAAGAAAACAATAGAAGAATAAGATCGATCAAATACATTAAGAACATTTTATGTATTCAGCTAATGATTAAAAGCATTTAGAATACTGGAAAGTTTTACTGTGTTGATAATTTTTTGATAATATATGATGGTCAGATGTGAGTCCAAGAACTTTATATGCTCAAATGATTCAGTTACAGCCTGAATTTTGCTGAATCCCCTGTTGATAGAAGCAAGTTATGTTGTATCACTTCTTTTAAAATAATTAACTATAGTCATAGGATCAAGCTTAACATTGTGTTTATGTATTGCTCAAAGGCAATATATATAATATATATATAATATATATAATACACACATATATAGTATATATATAAAATATATATTATATATATAATAAATATAATATAAATATATATATAATATAATGTGTATATATATAATATATATAATATATATATACACACACAATATTTCTTGTAATCAAATTAGATTCATTATTTAGGTCTTCCTATCTTCAGTAAAGGCTTGTAATTAATTTCTGCTACATATATTAAATGTAACTTGAAATTGTAAAAATAAAATATTACTCGAGATTCAGTGACATGAGTGGCATCTTGCAGGATGTTTATACATGATGATGCATGAATGCAATTTACTCCTAAAATATGGAATGTTGAATAAACAAGTTTTGGTGTACATCTGCACTTGTATGAAAATGAAAACACATTAGTAGTTTATTGTTATTAGTAATAGGAAGTGGTTCTCTTAACACTGGCTTGTAAACCATTGGCCCTTAAAACTACAATATGATACCTCATGAGCTGAAAAACATGAGAATTTACTTTTAATTAGAAAATAGCCGGGCTTGTTGGCTAAACCTATAATCCCAGCACTTGGGGAGACACACAAGAGGATTGCCTGAGCCCACAGGTCAAGACCCACCAGGGCAACTTGGTAAGACCTCGTCTCCACAATAAATCAAAAACTAGCTGGGTGAAGTAGTGCGCCTGTAGTTCCAGCTACTTGGAAGGCTGAGGTGGAAGGATCGCCAGAGCCCAGCAGGTCGAGGCTGTGGTGGCTGGGAGCGTGCCACTGCCCTCCAGCCTGGGTGACAGAGTGAGACTCCAACTCAAAAAAACAACAACAAAAAAAAAAAACAAAGAAAAAAGAAAATAGAATAGAGCCAAATGAATATGAATACATTTCTTAATATAAATCTCTTCTGTATAGCTAAAAGTTGATAACAAAAACGATATTTTAAAAGTTCAACAAATCACTGATCTCAGGTGAAACTTAAGTTACTTGACATGAATTTTTAGAGATTGAATAATTTGTTTACCATAATATAAAAAAGAAATATAGCATTTGCCTGGAAAAAATTAGTTATGTGGATGCAACTAAAGTTTATAGAAAATAAGCATTTTTTTCTATATTTTTTCTCCCTAAACAAAAAAAACAGAAATTTGTCTCTGATTTTTATTGATAATTAACATGAAAACACAAATTATTTAAGACAGCAAATACAACTGTACAATTTGTCTTGCTTTTACTTAAATTTGCCTCAGATTGTTACTTAACTTTAACACTGGGAACTTTTTGGCAAACATAATTTATTTTTTAAGTAATTGGCAAAGCAGCTAGGTAATAGGTGAAGAAAGCTGTAACTCTAAAGGAAATTTAATTGCACAAACATTTATTGCGATTACATTGTTGGAAGCATGAACATAATACAATATTGTGTAAAGAAGAGACATATTTCTTAATAGTTAAGAATTTCAATAACACACATGTACTCTAAATACTGAATAAGTAGTGCTAAAATCACCTTTTTTTGCCTTTTAACATAACATAAAGCTATCAATAATCAATTGAAAAATTAAAAAAAATTCATTTCATCTTATACTTGTAAGTTAGCCGTCTAAACACTAATGAAAAACTGGAAGTTCATTTATATTTTTAAGACTTATCATCGTGAGTTTCTTTAAAATATTTTGTACCTAAGATTCTGACTTCTGGAATGACAGGAATCTAAATTAAAGATAAATTAGTAATTCCCCCAAGCAAAAAAAAAGAAAAAAAAAAAGAAAAAGAAGTAGCTATCAGTGGTGTGACTCTTCAGGTAACAGGTGAAATGCTTTGGTGAACGATAACAAAAACATTTTAATAAAATGATAGAGTGATTATAATAAATTATTAAAAGAACACCTTTGGTAGTTTATGTATATTTGTATTATATATACTTTATTTATAGAGATGTATTTAGAGTTTGAAAAATAAAATTTGAAATTGCAAATAACTTTTTTTATAATACTTACTTTTTAACCTAACAATTTAAAATAGTTTGTCATGTAATTGGCTATTTGAATGAAAAGACTGCTCATCTTGAATCAAAGTATTGATTTATTGGCCAAAGATTTTATTAAAGCTAAAAGGACAGGAAAATAACTTGAAACATTTTCAGGGTCAGATAAAAAAGTTGTGTCTGTTTTCTTCTACACATTGATTGCAGAAGTTGTACTTTCTTAGATTTTGAGCACTTTATTTTGGTAAGTCTCAAGCAGTCACAAGTCATATCACAACCAATAGCAGTATATATCAATTTTATTAAACAGATGTTATTAAAATTGTAAGTTTTAAACTCCATGATAAAACACACAAAGTATTACTTTTTTTTTTTTTTGGGTAAGAATCTACTGGATAGACAAAGAATGTACCTCAACATAATAAAGGCCATATATGACAAGTTTATTGTTAGTGTATTAAGACACAACTTATTCTTGTATTTTAATTTTGTATCCTTTTCTGAATTTACAACTTTACTGAATTTGCTTATTAGTCCCAACAGTTTTCTGGTGAAGTCTTTAAGATTTTCTATATATAAGATAATGACATCAGTAAATAAAGACAATTTAACTTACTCCTTTTTGATTGGGATGCCTTCTATTTCTTTTTCTTGCCTTGTTCTTCTGTCCAGAACTTCCAGCATCCAGCATTATGTTGAATACAAGTGATGAGAATGGGCATACTTGTTCTGTTCCTGCTCTTAGAGGAAAAGCTTTCAGTTTTTTACTATTGAGTTTGATGCCAGCTGTTGAGACGATATACGGGCAGTCAACAGACACCTGAAAAAGTGCTCAGTCTCACTCATCATCAGAGAAATGCAAGTCAAACCACATTGAGATACCACCTAACTCCAGTAATAATGGCCATCAATTGGTAATATATACCCAGGAGGAATTCAAATCATTCTACAATAAAGATACCTGCACACGTATGTTTGTTGCAGCTCTATTCACAATAGCAAAAACATGGAACCAACCATGTTGCCCATCAAAGCTGGACTGGGTAAAAAAAAAAATGTGGTACACATGCACAATGGAATATTATGCAGCAGCTATAAAGAAGGACAAATATATGGACTTTGCAGCAAATTGGATGGATTTGGAGTCGATCATACTCAATGATTTACCCCAGAAACAAAGAACTAAGTTCCATATGTTCTCACTCGTAAGGTGACCTTGAACAATTATAATGCTGTGGGAAGGCGATTGGCAGTAGCAGAAAATGGTCAGGGGAATGGGGGTGGGACTGGCAGTTGGGGGAGGGAGGGGTATGCCTCATCAAAAAGGGTACCTGCATGATCAATGTTTGCATACCTAGCCCTGAATTGTACCCCACATCTTTATAATAATAAATAAACTAAAATAAGAAAGAAAGAAAGAGAGAGAGAGAGAGAGAGAGAGAAGAAGAAAAAGAAAGAAAGAAAGAAAGAAAGAAAGAAAGAAAGAAAGAAAGAAAGAAAGAAAGAAAGAAAGAAAGAAAGAAAAAGAAGCTGCTGGTGAGGAGGTGAGGATATGTGTGTGTGGGGGGGTGAGGGGGTGGGGAAGGAACGCTTCTACACTGGAAATGCAAACTAGTAGTGGAAATGCAAACTAGTGCAACCTCTCTGGAAGGCAGTGTAGCAGTTTCTGAAAGAACTTGAAATTGACCTTCTATATGAACCAGTAATTCCCCTATTGAGAATATACCCAGAGGAACTCAAATCATTCTATAAAAAAGATACCTGCACATGTATGTTTGTTGCAGCTCTATTCACAATAATAAAAACATGGAACCAACCATGCTTCCCATTGAAACTGGGCTGGATTAAAAAAAATGTAGTACATATACACAATGGAATATTATGCAGCCACAAGGAAGAACAAACATATGGACTTCGCAGCAACTTGGGTGGATTTAGAGTCGATCATACTCAGTGATCTATCACAGAAACAAAGAACAGATGGTAATATGTTCTCACTCATAAATGGACCTTGAAAAATTATAATACTGTAAGAAAGGAATTGGCAGTAATGGGAAACTCTCAGGGGAGAGGGATGGGATTGGCAGTTGAGGAAAACTGCTAGGGGAGGGAGAGGCACACCTCATCAACAAGGGTACCTGCATAATCAATGTTTGTATACCTAACCCTGAATTGTACTCCGCATCTTTATAATAAAAATAAATACATAGCAAAATAAAACAATTCTATTTAAAGTAACATCAAAAAGAACAAAAAGAACAAAATACTTAAGGATAAATTTAGTCAAGGAGGTGAAAGATCTGTACATAGAAAACTATGAAATATTGATGAAAGAAAGGGAAGAAAACACAAATGGGAAAAAAGTTCATGTGCACTGATTGATAACATTAATGTTGTTAAAATGTCCACACTACCCAAAGCAATCTAAAGACTCAATGCAATGCCTATCAAAACACAATGGTATTTTTCACAAAAATAGAAAAAAATCCTGGAAGTTGATTGGAACCATATAAGACTGAATCATCAAAGTAGTCTTGAGAAAGAACAAACCCAAAGGCATCATATTTCTGATTTAAAACAATATTTCAAAGCCATAGTATTCATAACAGTATGCTACTGATGTAAAAACAAATCCATAGGACAATGGAACAGAATAGAGATTCTAAACCTAAGCATACGTAGTTAGCTAATATTTAATGAGCGAATGGAGAAAACACAATGGAGAAAAGATAGTTCAATAAATAGTGCTGAGAAAATTGGATTTCTTCATGCAAAATAATAAAAGTGAGACTCTTAGAAAACTCACAAAATTAGATCAAATTGAATTCAGAATTTTAATATAAGGTATAAAATAGTAAAACTTCTAGAAGAAAATATAAAGAAAAAACTTCTAGTTATTTGTCTTGGTAATGATTTTTGAGTATGGCACCAAAAGCCCAGTGAAGAAAAGTAAAAGCAAACAAGTGATTTCCACCAAACTAAAAAGCTTCTGTATAGCAAAAGAAGCAATCAACAATCAGCAGACTGAAGAAACAGCCTATGGAATAAGAGAAAATATTTGGAAATCATACATTTGATAAATGGTTAATATTCAAAATATACTAGGAATTCTTAGGAATTAATAGTAAGTATATTCAAAGGAAGCTTTTATTTTCAACAGTCATACAAATGACCATCATGCATATAAAAGCAATGCTCAACATCACTAAGCAATGCAAATTATTATACATTGTATGCCTTTATCAAAATATCACATGTACCCCATAAATACATGCAACTATTGTATACCTATAATAATTGAATATAAAATATTTTTAAAAATAAGCAAAAAAGATATCAGCTCACACCTGTTAGGATGATTATCATAAAAATGATTAGAGACAACAAGTGTGAGCAATAATATGGAGAAAACGAAACAGATATACTGTTGGTGGAGATGTAAATTGGAATGACCTTTATGGAATGCAGTATAGAGGTTCCTCAAGCAATTAAAAATAGAATAGAATTGTAAAAATGATCCATCCATTCCACTTAAGGGTATATAGTCAAAGAAAAGGAAATCAGTATTTTGAAGAGTTATCTGTACTCCCATGTTCACAGCAGTATTATTCACAAAGCCAAGACATGGAAACAGCCTAAGTGCTTCTGAAGAATGAATGAAAAAGAAACAACCTAAGTGCTTCTGAAGGAATGAAAAAGAAAATGTGGTAATATATACAATGGAAGATTATTCAGACTTTAAAAAAATAAACTCCTGGCCATTGACGCATGAATGAAACTGGAGTGCATTATGCTAAGTGAAATAAGCCATACAGACAGAGAAAGATACATAATGTATAATCTCACATGTGGAATCTAAAAATACAAAATATAGAAACAGAGTATAATGGTGGTTGCCAGGGCCACGGGGTGGGAGAACTGAGTAGACATTGGTCACAAGGTACTACATTTCAGTGTTAAGGTGAGCATATTCAGAGGATCTGATGCAGAGCATGGCCATCATGTTAATACTATATTATATACTTGAAATTCATTGAGGGGAAATCTTGTGTTGTCACCTCCCCTCACACACACATGCAGATGGTGATTTTGTGAGGTGATGGATATATTTACGAACTTGATTGTGGTATTCATTTCACAATGTTTAGCTATATCAAATCATCATGTTGTATTTGTCAATTAAACCTCGATAAAGCTGGAAAAAAGAAGTTATATTTTATTTTCTCAATTATCATGATCTAAAAGAACTAGAGAGCAATGAGTCACTTGGGGACAAATATGTATTTGGTAAGGCACGTTGGAGATCTGGGATAGGAGGCTCTCACAGGAATCCAGTAAGAAAGAAAATATACTGATCATATGAAGAAGAAAAAGAAGTTGCTCAATTCAGTTAAAAATTAAATAGGCACTGTGGTGTGACTTAAAATTACAGTATTGATTCCATCCATTTTTCTCTCTCAGATAATGAATGTTTAGCTCTTATTGGGAAAAAAAGTCAAGGTAGTTATTTAAATATTACATTTTAAAAGTAACAAGTACTTGTATAATTAGGAGCCTTTATTTTATTGTATTTATTTTTTTTTAAGTAGGATTTACTAAGAGGACAGAAAAGTTCCCATAGTGGGAGGGGACCCAAGGGATTTGCCTAGGAACCTTTATTCTAAAAATAAATTCTATAGATATAACTTTCTCCCAAGCTTAAAAAAAGTGCGGTTATGGTTCCCTTTATTTTCCCAGATAAAATAGGTTCATTTGCTGTTTTTTATTAATTGAATGATGTCTCAAATAGTTTTTAAAGATATCTGTAAAAATTAATATATAGTAATTTTCAACATATGAGCTTTTATTTGAAATTGTTATTTTCACACTTGCTCAAAATAGATTTGTTGGTGGTAACAGAAATAAAAAACTCACATTTCTTGCTTTGATAGAACTCAACATACTTTCTTTTAAAGTAAGAAAGAATAACATGATTAGACATCTTTATGCTGAAAGTTAGAGAAAAATTCAAGCTGCTTCTAATATTTAATTCAAATCTAACTTTCCAAATTTAGCTCACATTTGAGTTCCTAAAAATTTAATTGAATATTTTGTCCTTCATTATCTCTCTAGGTCTATGCTACATTGGCAGTTGAATTACAGAAAACTTACAATAGGTTCTGTTATAACATTTTTTGACCAAAATTAAAGAGCAGAAACTTGGAATTTAAATATATAACTTAAAAGATTGAATATTTCATAGCTGCTTTTAATCAAAAGAGTTTTGAATAAGTTCTAATTCATTTTGGGACTCTTTGAAAATTCATTTCTGTAAAGACATGTTTCATTATTTCTTTTATCCACACTTATGAGGCCATCCTTTGTGGAAAGAATCTTAACTTTTAATGAAGAGTAAAAGGAATAACTAGATGTAGAGACACACTATATTCTTTATTATAAGATGATCAGGCAATAAGTAGCTTAGAAGATTTTGAGAATAGAATGGGGTTTCATTATTTTTTATAAAATGGCATTATGTATTAATTTAATATTAAATGTAATAAAACATTATATATACTATACATATTTTTGAGTTGGAGTCTCACTCTGTTGCCCAGGCTGAAGTACAGTGGCACACTTCATGGCCACCACAGCCTGCACCTGCTACTCTCAGGTGATCCTTCTGCCTCAGCCTTCCAAGTACCTGGAACCAGGGGCATATGCCACCATGCCTAGTGAATTTTTTGATTTTGTAGAGACGAGATCTCACCACATTGCCCAGGCTGATCTTGAGTCCTGAGCTCAGGCAATCATCTTGTCTCCACCTCCCAAAGTGCTGGGATTACAGGCATGAGCCACTATACCCAGCTATGTTTTATATTAAACAGTATTTTCCCCTTATTGTGAAACAGAAAGATCAGAAGTTTCCACATTTACTCACAAAGCAATTTAGTGCTTCAATGAAACACATGTTATTGCATTAAATTTGATGATTGTCATTATTCAGGGTGTGGACATTTTCATAGAGGATGCTGCCATCATTCTATCTTGTCTGTACTTTTTGTAATCCCCTATATAAATGTACAAGACTTTTGGACTTTAAGATGATCCAACTTTGAGTAATAAGCTTGTAGAAATTATTCAATTATCAACCTTCAAAGCATTTAAGTACAAGCAGACACCTTATTGTCCATCACTTAGATAAAGATCCACGCTAACTCTGAAATATAACTGAAACAATTACACTTTTAAAATATGATTCTGCCAGAATTCATTACAATGTTTTAATTCTTCATCATCTGCTATTTAACTACATGCACTGATATTGGGATAACCTCATTAATTATAGTGACAAAGTAATGAATAAGGGTTGTATTACACTATCATTCAGGATTATGGTGGAAAGGTAACATGTCATTTTCTATCCCTTTAGCATTAAGTATTAGAATAATATAAGAATTTAAAGCTGAACACTAGTATAATTGTCACAATTTTCTATCTAAATCCTTTCAATCTAAGGAGGATAATATTTAGACAAGTTATTGTATGATGATCATCTTGGGATGATGAAATCACTGAATCTGTGTCATCTTTCTTTATGTGACAAGAAGTAGGACACATCTATTTACACTTTAGGGTAGATTAACCATTATATATTCCTGCTATGGAAAAAGTAATTTTTCAGCATATGTAAAAGAACATTTCCAAATGCAGATTTGCAGCAGACTAACATATTTATCCAGATTGGAGAATTAAGTTCTTATGTTCTAAATCTACATGAGTAGTGATTCATAATGGATTATAATAATGAGTAGATAGTCTCATTTGCCAGGTCTATAAATTGTTTTGCAAGTAGATAAATGAGAAAATGGTTTAAATAATTAGTGGCAGATACATAAAATTTTTTGATTTTTACTTTCATTGAAAGTGTAATATTTACTTGCTTTTCATCATCTTTAAAATTTAAAAAGTCATCTTTATCAATGCACTTTTAATAAATTGTTATAGAAATTTATGAATCATTTAAATGTAACAGATATTTTGAAATTGTAGTTTTTTTTTAAAAAAGTAAACTCACAGGTTTTTATAAGCTTTTTAAAAAGTAGAGTGTTAAAGATTATGGTTGTTTTCCTTAAGTTATTATAATGCAATTATTTCTTAACTCTAGTAGTATCTAAGCCCTCAGAAAACAATAAATTTAAGCAGAAAGAAATAAATTGGTTCTATTCACACTTCTAGAAAGTGTAAAAGTAGAAATCCAAGCCTAGGTCTGACTGACCTACAGTCTGAGCAGTTGGCACAGTGTTTGGTGCACTGCAGTCAATTTATTATTGTCTTATGTTTCTCAAGAGTGGAAAATCGTTGATTGACTAATGCTAAATGGCAGTCAGTAATATGTGGCCAAATCCTTTGAACACGTTACTTGATGTACACTGGCTATCTCTTTCTTCATGGAAGGAAAGTTAGATGATCTTTCTTGACAGATGAAGAATTATGCCTAAATTCTAGTTAGTAGAATATTAACAAAATTAGGATTTTAAAAAATAAAATATAATATTTAATATAATCATATTTTCAAACTGTAGAAATATGAGTATACACATGTATGTTCATCCATATATGATACCCCTACCAAATACATAGTTTAGAGCCCTCGTAAGTAATTATTGTAAATGCATAATTATTTGTATTTTCAGTCAGTTTTACCCAACTACATTGTTCTTATTGGTAAAAATCTATCCTTCAGGCACTGTTGAGAATGACCGTTTGTCATTTATGCATACTATTATATTTAATTTTAAATGTCTATTTTAAGAAGTTAAACCATCCCAAATATACCTTCCAATTCTTCATAAGACTTCTTATTTGTTTTCCTGTAATATTGTGAGTCTGTATAAAACAAAGAAAATACCAAGTAAAGCACTGCATACTTTTAAATTGCTTACCTATTTGTAATAAAGGTATTTTATTACCAGAAAACTTAGGAAAGCAACACATTCAATTACCCAAAGTATCACATGATAAGTAAATAAAAGAGTCTTAGGTTTTTGTCTAGAAAGATGAGGGAGTAGTGTTTTGTGTCTTAATGGGTCTTGTTTTGTGTTACAGAGATTATTGAAATAGGGCATTACAGAATGAAACTTTCACATTAGTGAAAATTGAATCTCAAATGATAACTGAATGATTTTTCAGAGAGATTAAAAAAAAAAAACAGCCTTAGGTGATATTGTGTGGGGAAGTCTTTGCTATTTTCACCTTTCAGAGTCATGGAAAGAAAAAGTTCAATAACTGAAACCAAAATGAAATAATGAAAAAAGTAATGTCTTTTATATGATAGTAAGACCTTTTCATTGGGAGATTTCTGGTTTCAAGTTACAAAACCATTGTCTTCCTAAGTATGATAAAATGGTTATGCCAATATATATCATGTTTCTACCACAAATGAGTGTTAGGAGTTAGGAGTAGAAAAGCAAGAAGTGCCTTTACCCCTTCTCGAATATCAACTTTGGAGTGTATAAGCTTCTGACAAGGAAGTCTATGACAGATGACATGAGAAAGGACAGAGACTGCACATCCTTAGGGAATGCTCTCAATAGACATCCTCTCTGTTTAGATATCAAACTAAAACTCAGTTGGATTTCTTTACGTTTCCACAATAAAGCATCAAATTTGTATCTACAGTTTAATACAATCAAGTTATATCTAAAAAGTGGTCATTTAGCATGTTTTAGAGACATATACTTCCAGTGCAAGAATGCCAAAATTATTCACAAATTTTGATCTGGAACAAAGGATGAAAAAAATTACCAAAGAGTAAAACAGAGAATATAACTCATACATTCCTAAATTTCTGTACCTAAGAAGCCTCTTCCTTTCCAATTGCCTAATGTTGAGAACAGACATTCTCAATGTCCAGTGCATGTGGCATAGAACGGAATAGGGAAAGCAGTATTCTAAAACTAACTGATTCCTTTCTGAGGCCTAATTAAGATGATTTTAATGTCTTTCTCAGTTGACTAAACCTTTGGACAGACTTCTTCCTGATTCTAAGACACTAAACAACCTTTCCTTAGCGCATTTACTTAGAGAAATATGTAAGTTATTTTTCTGTCTGTTTAAAATGTAAATTTTTAAAATGCCTGTTGCCAGTTTTACAATCCAGGAGGATTTTTCACAAGGACTTGGGAGCCATCTCTTTGAAATGCAATCCTTAAAGAAATTATTTACCATATTTTTCAGCTTCTATGGAAGGAAAGGAGCCTAATTTTGGTGGGCCCATTGCTGTAAATTGCTAAATTTCCTCTTGCCATAAAAATAAGAGAAAGTCACCAATAACACTCACTATGGAAAGGAGGCCATAGTTAAGCAAATGGTGCTGGGAAAACTAAAATGACCACATGTGGAATAATGAAACTGGACCCCTACCTATCATCATAGGCAAAAATCGACTCTAAATGGATCAAAGACATAAATGTAAAACCTCAAACTATAAGAATCCTAGATGAAAAGCATAGGAAACACCTTTATCGACATCAGAGTAGACAACTAATTCTTGACCAAGTCCCTAAAAGCAAATGCCATAAAAGCTAAGATAGACAAACTGGAGCTCATGAAATTGAAAAGGTTTTGCACAGCAAAAGAAGCCATCAAGGGAGTAAAGAGACGACCCATAGAAGGGGAAAAAATATTTGCTAATTATGTGTCTGACAAAGGCCTAATCCAAGGATCTATAAGGAACTCAAACAAGCTGAAAAGAAAAGAAAAAGAAAAACAAACAAACAAAAAAACCCTATTAAAAAGTAGACGAAGGACATGAATAGAAACTTTCAGAAAAAGATATATAAGCAGTCAGCATATACATGGAAAATAGCTCAGTCTCACTAATCATCAGAGAAATGCAAATCAAAATCACCATGAGATACCACCTAACACCAGTAAGAATGACCATCACCAACAAGTCAAAAAACAACAGCTGCTGGTGCAGGTGCCAAGAAAAAAGGAATTCTTTTACACTGTTGATGGGATTGCGGGCTATTCAATATCCATGGAAAGCAGTGTGGTGATTCCTAAGAGTTAAAAATTGACCAGTCATACGATCCAGCAATCCATCTCCTGAGAATGTATCCAGAGAAACATAAATTATTCTACCAAAAGACACCTACACACACGTTTATAGCTACAATATTCAGAATAGCAAAAACATGGACTCAACCATACTGCCTATTGAAAGTCGCTGGCTCAGCCTGTAATCCTGCGCTTTGGGAGTGTGAGGTGAGTGGTTTGCCTGAGCCTGTGGGTTCAAGACCTGCCTGGACAACTTGGCGAGACCTCATCTCTACAATAAATCAAAAATTAGCCGGGCGTCGTGGTGCACGCCTGTAGTTTCAGCTACTTGTAAGGCTGAGGTGGAAGGATTGCTGGAACCCAGCAGGCCGAGGCTGTGGTGGCCGGGAGTGTGCCACTGCCCTCCAGTCTGGGCGACAGAGTGAGACTCCAACTTAAAAAAAAAAAGAAAGTGCATAAAGAAAATGCGGTACATATACACAATGAAGTATTATGCAGCCATAAAGAATCATGGACTTCACAGTAAATTGGATGAAGTTGGAGATCATCATACTTAGTAATCTATCACAGAAACAAAGAACTGAATACTACATCTTTTCATTCATAGTGGGAGCTGAATGTTAATCTCGATAGCACGAAGGAAGGATTGGCTGGGCACTGCCAGGAGAGGGCAGGGCAGAGGGGTGCACATGATAGCACAAAGCGTTCCTGGTCACAAACCAGGGAAATTGAGTGCCATTTGGAGGCCTAAACTTCACCTGCATGCAACCTACTTGTGTAGTTAACCCTTTCTTGCACCCTACATCTCTATAATAAAATAATACAAACAAAAAACCCTAACTGGCTCCCTTCTGAGGCCTGACTAAAATGATTTTAATGTTCTTCTCAGCTTGACTAAATTTTGAACAGGAATGTTCCAAATTCTAGGACCCTAACCTACCTTGAGCATTTACTTAAGAGAAATATGTAAATTATTTCTCTGTCTGTTTACAATGTAAACATTTTAAGTGCCTCTTGCCAGTTTTACAACCCAGGTCCTTCACAAGAGCCTGGGGGCCATCGCTTTGAGATGCAATCCTTAAAGAAGTTATTACCTTTATTTTCTAGTCTCTGTAGGATGGAAGGAACCTAACTTTGGTGGACCCCTTGCAATACAGTGCAAAATTTCCTCCTGCCATAAAGATACAAGAAATTTTACTTTTCTTTTAGGTAAAACCAATTAACAAACACACATGGCCTACGATTTTTCTCTCATCTCAGTCTTTAAAAATTCTTTCATTCTTAGTTTCAGCAGAATTGAGTTCATTTATTGAATAAGGTGTCTTTTCCCCATTGTATTTTTTTGTCAACTTTGTCAAATATCTGGTGCTTGTAGGTATGTGGCTTTTTTTCTGGGTTATCTATTTTGTTTCATTAGTCCATAGGTTTATTTTTATATTATTAATACCAGTACCATGCTGTTTTGATTGTAGTAGCCATGTAGTAAAATTTGAAGTCAGGTAATGTGATGTATCCAGCTTTGTTCTTTATTTCTTAGGATTGCTCTGGCTCCTTGAGAATTTATTTTTAGCTCCATATTAATTTTAGAATTATTTTTTCTAATTCTGTGAAAAGGAATATTAATAATTCAATAGGAATTCTATATTGCTTTGGGCAGTATGGCAATTTTAATGATATTGATTCTTCCTGTCCATGAGCGTGGAATATTTTTCCATTTGTTTGTGTCATCCATAGACAACCTATTCAATAAATGGTGCTGGGAAAACTGGATAGCCATATGCAGATGAAACTGGACCTCTATCTTTCACCATATATAGAGGTGAACAAAAGATGAATTAAAGCCTTAACTGTGAGACCTGAAATCATAAAAATCCTAGAAATAAACCAGAAACAACTCTTAAGGTCATTGGCCTGGGCAAAGAATTTATGATTAAGATCTTGAAAGCAGATGCAATGAAAACAAAAATAGACAAATGTAACAAGCTGAAAAGCTTCTGCACAGCAAAATAAATACCCAACAGAGTAAACAGACAACCTACAGAATGGAAGAAAATATTTGTAAGCTATGTATCTAGCACAAGACCAATATCCAAAATCCGCAAGGAACTCAGACAACTCAACAAGAAAAAAAAAAAAAACCTCCTTAAAAAGTGGACCAATAACATAAACAGACGTGTCTCACAAGAAGACATACAAGCAACCAACAAACGTGAAAAACTGCTCAACATAGCTAATCATCAGAGAAACACAAATTAAAACCACAACACCATCCTACAATAGTCAGGATGGCTATTATTTAAAAGTCAAAAAATAGCAGATGTTGGTGAAAATGTTGAGGAAAAAAGAATGGTGTATATATTGGTGGGAATGTAAATTAGTTCATTTTCTATGGAAAATAGTATGGAGATATTTCGATGAACTAAAAATAGAATTACCATTTGATCTGGCACTCACTACTTGAGTGTCTACCAAATATAATAGTGAAAATATAATGATCATAATACCTGCACTTGTATGTTTATCACAGTATTATTCACAATAGCAAAGTTTTGGAATCAATCTAAGTGTTCACCAACAGATGATTGGATAAAGAATTGTATCTATACACCATGCAATATCATTCAACCATTAAAAAAAAGAATGAAATCATGTCTTTTGCGGCAACGTGGATGGAGTTGGAAGCCATTGTCCTAAATGAAATAACTCAGAAACAGAAAATCAAATACTGAATATGCTCATTTATAAGTGGGAGCTAAACAATGGGTGCACATGGACATGCAGAGGGAAATAATAGAGGGAACTCCAAAATGGGGTATGGGAAGAGGGTGAGGGTTGAAAAATTACTTATTGGATACAATGTTCATTTTTCAGGTTATGAGTAAAAGCCCAGACTTCACCACTATTAAATATATTCATATAATACAATTGCATTTGTAATACCTTAATCTATTATATATGTGTGTGTATATATATATAGTGTGTATATATGTATATTGAGTTCAGGTTCTAGTTCTAACCTCTCTGTCCTATGGCAATAGCCTCAGATCTAGTCTTCTTTGCCTGTTTCACTTAGTCCAGTGCAATTTTTACTTGATGGAACCATTATACAGGTCCATCCACAGAAGTGCTCTCTGGAGTTTGGCTTGTATTTTGGGGAATTTGCTTAGTGAACTTTAGACTTGTACATGTTCATGGAGGATGCTGTTAGAAAGGATTACTGGTGACAAAAACCACAGTTACTAAAACAACAGTTTTGAGGAAAACATGGATGACCTAACTGAAACAGAACTTGGCAAGTGGTATCCAAATTTCTCAGACAATTTTCTGATCAGTATCTCTCAGAGTCAAAACTGTTGCAGTAGCAATCACAAAATATAGAATATATGGCATATCTTGACAAAACAATTTTTGTTTTATACAAAGTCATCTTCTTTTTGGCAGGTACAACTTGACCTTTTTTTCATTTATGTCATGAACTATCTTGATTACTTCATTATTGCAACTTTCTTGTGCAATGGTTAATGCTTTTTAATGCACATTTGTGGAACTCAGTTGCTTACAATAACTCCATGGCATAATTGTGCTGGGAAAATCAGGATTAAGACTTTCCTAGATTAGACCTTGTGTTAACTATTATTGCATAAGAATTCACCACAAACTTAATCATCTGAAGCAACTTATGTTTACCTCATAGTTTCAATAGTTAGAAATCAAGACATAGCTTAGGTGGGTCTGTATATTCATTGTTTCTCACAAATGAGGAAATGAATGGTTGGGCAAGTCTGAGGTTTTCTCCAAAAGATAGACAGAGAGAGAATCACTGCCAAACTCACATGGCTGACTGTTGACAGAATTGCTGTTCCTCAAGAGCTGTTCAAGGGAAGTTCCTCACTTTTCTTTGAATGAGGGTCTCAGTTTCTAGTGAACTGTAGACTGGAGGTTGTCCTCATATCCTTACGATGTAGGCCTTATCAACATATGGGCTTACTTCATCAATGACAGCAAGTAAAAGAGTTTTCTAGCAAAATGAAAGTCATTATGTTGTATAATATAATCACAGAGGAGACATCTTAATACTTTATTGTTTAAGAATGCTAAGAATTAAGCTGGGCATAAATACTAGGAGGCAGGGCCATCTGTAGCAATTTTGAAACCTTCGTGCTATAGACCCAGTGGTAGGTGGTATGGCATTAGAGGATTTCTTTTCCTTCCTAACACAATATATTTTACTTCCTTGTCACATTCGTCATGTTACAATGTGATTAAAAGGTAAACTTTGGAATGCAGATGATTAAAATATTACTTGTCAGACACAGGAGAGTAATTGCAGATTGCACTCTGATGTTTTTCAAATTGTAATCAGTGAAGACAGAGAAATTCCCTGTTAGAAAGGACTGACATTTGTTTCTGGGACTGGTGGAACAGCAAATCAATTATAATCCACTGGATTACCTTAATAAAAGTTATCACAATTTGGAGAAATTAATGTAAGAGAGTAGCTTCAAGTTTACAGTTCACAAAATAATGACGTTGTTTTCTCAAATACCTATGATATCTGGTAATGAATACTTAGTTTTCTTGTCACTATAATTTTGATAGCATTGCTTAATTCATAGGATTGTTGTAAGGAAAAATGAAGTAATATGAAATATCAAAATACAAAATATGATTATTGCTATCATTAGCCACTATTTTTGGTGAGACAGTATTATTAAGGTAAGGATGGGAGGTTGGTGTGGGAATAAATATAGGCATATATTTAAAAGTTGAAATATATCTTCAAGGAATCTATTTTTTTTGAGTTGGAGTCTCACTCCATTGCCCAGGGTGGAGTGCAGTAGCATGCTCACAGCCACCCAGTGTCTACCTGCTGGACTCCGGCAATCCTTCCACCTCATCCTTCCAAGTAGCCAGAACTACAGGCACGTGCTATCACACATGGCTAATTTCTTTCTTTCTTTCTTTTTTATCATAGAGACGAGGTCTTGCCAAGTTGCCCGGGCTGGTCTCAAACCTGCAGGCTCAGGCAATCCACTCTCCTAGGCCTCCCAAAGTGCTGGGATTACAGGCTGAGCCACCTAGCTCTACCAAGCAATCTATTTTTATTGTCCATGTGCTTAATAAAAAAAACTTTGGTGGTCCAATATTAAGACAAGTAAAGGGATTATATTCACTTGAGCAGAATTGCAACATGGTTTAAAATATGAAAGTTCAATTGCTCAGGTTTCAATATGTTTTAACATTAAGTACCACATGTATAAAGTGATTAGTCCTAGTATCTAGTAACACAGAGCATCCCCAGTAGATACTAATTACTATAATTACTATCATTAGTAATATTGTAATTTCTAACTTCCAGAAATATGGTTTAAAACATTTCCTGTATCTGTATCTTCCAGTCTTGGCACAAAATAATAAAAATACAAAGCAGTATGTAACTTTACTTTGACAAAAAAAATCAGAGGAAGAAGAGCAAAAATGGGAAATTAAAAAGGTATTCCAAGAAGGTCTATGAACAAGAAGGAGAGAAGAAATGACAGAAGAAGTTGGATGGGATGAATGTGGACAACCATCTGTACGGTGCCTCTCCTACCTACCTTGCCTACTCTCATTTTTTTCCCACATTGGCCATGCCTCCTGCAGCTCAACTTATGTCTTCATTTCTTAGTCATATCTGCTTGTCTCCTTCCATACAGTGTGGACACCATAGATTTTAATCTCCTTCTTGATATTCAGCCCCAAGAAAGATGAAGATCAGGATAAATCATACTCTGTGCATCTCACATATTAATATAGTATGAAGAACAATGTTCTATTCTAGCATCTAGTATATTAATATAGTATCAAGAACAGCACTGAGGGCAAGAAATGCCATAAAATGTTGGAATCCTCTGTTCTAGTGATGGGTAAGAATTTGTTTTTTTGTTTGTTTTTTTGGTTTTTTTCGAGTTGGAGTCTCACTCTGTCACCCAGACTGGAGTGCAGTGGCCGCTCCTGGCCACTGAAGCCTCGACCTGCTGGTCTCCGGTGACCCTTCAGCCTCAGCCTTCCAAGTAGCTGGAACTACAGGCATGCGCTACCACACCTGGCTAATTTATTTATTTTTATTGTAGAGATGAGGTCTCACCAAATTGCCCAGGCAGGTCTCGAACCTGCGGGCTCAGGCAATCCACTCACCTCAGCCTCCCAAAGCGCTGGGATCACAGGTTGAGCCACCGAGTCTGGCTAGAAATTTGTTTTTCTATGAGACATTTTGTGTTTTGTTTATCAGTGGGTTTAGTAAATCTAATAAGGCATATTGTTATTTCCCTCTGCTGCAGTTTTTGCCTTCTGAGGATGAGCAGAATGTCAGGTTCCTGAAGCTTCTACATTCACAGTGCCCAGAGTATTATGATTAATTTGACACTAAGTTTCCACTGAAGCAATTAGAAATGCTTAGCCACTAATTTTCACCACGCTTGTGGGTACATTTTCAGGCAACTGGTCATTGGGAATTTTTGCCCTTAAACCTTTCCTTTCCCTTCCCCTATCACTTTGAGCCTTTAAAATGTACTAACTTACACACATATTCCCTGTGACAGAAACTCCATGCTGTCTTTGGAATTATTCCTTTTACAATCTTAAAAAAAATGTTTTTTTCCCTTCCCTGTCTCAATGCCACATCCATGGCCAGGCTGTGTTGTCAGTGAGGTAGGTGTTTGGAGGGATAGGAAGGAGAACTGTGACCGCCTGCTGGATCGACTTTTCACCTGCTGCTCTTCTGATTATTTGTGCTAGGATGAGGCAGCTCTTAAAAAGATCTAAGATTAAGGTTGCTCAGAGGGAACTGGGACTGAGTATCAAGAGAACACAAGAGTGTATCGATGAATTACTGACTGTACTTACCTCACCTCAGCAGCATATTTAGAAACTCCTGTCTTTCCAAATTTATCGTATATGGCAATTCTCCCTCTGCATTGATCATAAGTAAAGGGAATAGCCAACTGAAATTCTTGATCCTTCAGATAGTGTTTTCTTCATAGGCTTTCTATAATATGTTTGTTGACAGCCTCCCGTTGTGCAATATCCTCACTCCAAAGATTTCTCTTTTCTCAGACCAGATCCAAGGTTACCATTTAGGAAAAAGGAAAACAAATGTTTTTAAGAAAATGAAAACTTCCTTCGCTGTTCACATTCAATTTCTGGTACTAAGGGGGAAAAAGACTGAGTACGTTTACTATTGAGGGAGAGGGGAACAGCAGTAAAGGTTCCAGGTAAACTTAGGTCAGAGTGGATAGACATAGTATTGAAGAGAGAGCCTGTGGCAACACCAACATGTAACCATCACAAATTCTGGTCCAAACACTGACCAGTGCTCTACCTGGGAACAACACACAAATCCATCATTTTCTTTTTCTTAATTTCCACCATATATCTGCTACAGAGCTAAGCATCCTCTCAACTTTAGGTCAAGCTGACTCCTGCTCATTTTTATATAACATCTACATGGCATCTGCAATGAACTTCCTAAAATGTACTTCTGGTCATAGCACTTGTTCTATGACACAAAAACATTTTACAAATTTATTTTGTCTAGCAAACCATCTGAACTCGCAGCTTTGACAAGACCAACCCTAATCCAATCAACATACTCCTAACTTGTCTTCTTGCTCCTTCTGTCTCTCCCTTTTCTGTTTTTTCCCCCTTCTTTTTGACTTTCTTTCTATTTTATATTGCTTTCTCTTTAGTATTTAAAATATATTATTATAGTTTTTTAAATACATATATATTTTAATCTATTTAAGTTACATAATATTATGAGATAAATGCTATTTTAGTACCATTCATTTTACAAATAAAAAAAAAAAACCTGATGTTTGGCAGATTTCATGACCTTGTCCAACATAATTCCAAAGCTATCAAGAGATGAACCTTAAACTAGTATAACCACTAAGTATTTTTATATGTGCCATTTGGAATCATTAAATTAAATGAGTCGTTGGATACCATATATATTCATATACTGATACTTAGTGGGTAGTTGGAGATTTATACCTCAATTTTAGGAGAAATGTTTGGGCTACAAATATAAACCTAGGAGCCAGCTATAAAATAGGCTGAGATCACATATGATTTACTATTGATAGAAAATGATGAGGAGATTAAATCTGGAGACAATGTTGCCCTGTCAGAAGGTCGCTTTTTAATGATTTGTAATTTTTCTTGTAATCTTGGAAAAAGTATTTGTTGCTTTAAAAATGAAGTGTAAGAGGTAGTGTATTTTAATTTTTTTTAATATACTAATTTTTTTATTTTGATATTGTGGGGTACAGTTAAGGGTTAGGTATACAAATATGCTTCATTCAGGCACCCTTGTTGATAAGAGGTGTCTCCCCATCCCCAACAGATATTGACTACCGTTAATCCCATCTCCCTTCCCATCCCACCCCCATAGTTTCCCACCATGGTCAGTCCTTTTCTTATAGTATTAAGTTAGATGTTCAAGGTTCACTATATGAGTGAGAACATGTGATACTCAGATCTTTGTTTCTGTGAGAGGTCACTCAGTATTATAGACTCTAGTTCCATCCAGGTTGCTGTGAAATTCATGATTTTGTTCTTTTTTATGACTGTGCAGTATTACATCGTGTATATGTACCACATTTTTTTAATCCAGTCCTCTTTTGATGAGCAGCATGGTTGCTTCCAGGTTCTTGCTATTGTGAAGAATGCTGTGATAAACATACGTGTGCAAGTATCTTTTTAATAGAGTGATTTGAGTCCTTCAGGGTATATTTCCAGTAGGGGGATTGCAGGGTCATATGGGAGGTTGATATTTAGAGCTTTCAGGAATCGCCACACTGTTTTCCACAGAGTTTGCACTAGTTTGCGCTCCTACCAACAGTGTAGAAATGTTCCCTTTTCACCACACTCTCTCCAGCAACTATTGTTTTTGAGTTATTGATAATTGTCATTCTGACTGGAGTTAGGTGGTATCTCAGTGTGGTTTTGATTTGCATCTCCTTGATGATTAGTGAGGTTGAACATTTCTTCATGTGTCTGTTGGCTGCTCGGATGTCTGTTCATATCTTTTGTCCACTTTACAATGGGGTTGTTTTTTTTTTCTTTTCAGCATGTTTGAGTTCCTTGTAGATTCAAGATGTTAAGCCTTTGTTGGACCTGGAGTTGGCAAATACTTTTTCCCAGTCTGTGGGCTGTCTCCCTGCTCTCTTGATGGTTTCTTTGGCTTTGCAGAAGCTTGTCAGTTTAATGAGGTCCCACTTGTCTATCTTATCTCTTATGGCCTGTGGATTTCAGGTTTTTTTCAGGAATTGGATGCCAGTTCCAATTTCCATAAGGGTATGTCTTGCATTTTCTAAGGTTCTTGTGGTTTGAGATTTTACATTTAGGACTCTAATCCATTTAGAGTTAATTTTGGTGTATGGGGATAGATAGGGGTCTTGTTTGAGTCTTCTGCATGTGGTCAACCAGTTTTCCCAGCACCATTTACTGAATAGGTTCTCCCCTCCCCAGTGGTAGGTGGTGGAGGCTTTGTTGAAGATGAGTTGGTTGAGAAATTGAGGTTTTGCTTCTGGAATCTCAATTCTATTGCATTGGTCTATATGCCTGTTCCTATAGCAATACCAAGCTGTTTTGATTATTGTAGCATTATACTAAAGTTTGAAGTCTGGTTATGTGATACCACCTGCTTTGTTTTTTTGCTGAGGATTGTTCTGGCTATTCTTGGTCATTTGTGTTTCCATATGAATTCCTGTGTTGTCTTTTCTAGGTCTGAAAAGAATGTTGCTAGTAATTTGATGGGTATTGCATTAAATCTGTAGATTGCCTTAGGTAGGATGGATATATTCACAATGTTGATTCTTCCAATCCATGAGCATGGGATATTTTTCCACCTGTTTGTGTCATCTTTGATTTCTTTGAGCCGTGTTTTGTAGTTTTCATTGTAAAGGTCTTTCATATTTCTGGTTAGGAAGATGCCAAGGTATTTCTTTCTTTCTTTCTTTTTTTTTTTTGGTGGCTATTGTGAAAGGAATTGTGCTTTCTATTTGGGTTTCTGTTTGTTTATTATTGGTGTAAAGAAATGCGATTGTCTTTTGCACATTTATTTTATACCCTGAGACTTTGCCAAAGTCCTTCATCAGTGCAAGTGCAAGGAGGTTTTTGACAGATTCTCTTGAGTTTTCAAGGTATACAATCATGTCATCTGTAAAGAGAGATAACTTGACTTCCTCTTTTCCTATTTGGATACCCCTGATTGCCTTCTCTTCTCTGATTGCTCTAGCCAGGACTTCCAATACTATATTGAACAGGAGGAGTGAGAGTGGGCATCCTTGTCTTGTTCCAGTTTTTAGGGGAAATGGTTCCAATTTTTGTCCATTTAGGAGAATTCTGGCTGTGGGTTTCTCATAGATAGATTTTACTATTTTGAGGTATGTTCCCCGTATGCTTAGATGTTCGAGGGTTTTTATCAAGAAGGGGTGGCTGGATTTTATCAAAAGCTTTTTCTGCATCTAGTGATATAATCATGTGGTTTTTGTTTTGACATCTGTTGATGTATTTAATTACATTTATGGTTTTACGAATGTTGAACCAGTCTTGCATCCTAGGGATGAAGCCTGCTTGGTCATGATGAATGATTTTTGAGATGTGTTGTTGAATCTGGTTCACTAGGATCTTGCTGAGAATTTTAGCATCTATGTTCATCAAAGATATTGGCCTGTAGTTCTCTTTCTTTGTTGGGTCTTTATCTGTCTTGGGTATCAATGTGATTATAGCTTCATAAAATGTTTTGGGGAGAGTTCCATCTTTCTCAACCACCTGGAATACCTTCAGTAGGATTGGTATCAGCTCCTCTTTAAATGTCTTGTAGAATTCAGCTGGAAAGACATCTAGTCCTGGGCTTTTTTTTTTTTTTTTTTTGTAGGTAGTTTTCGTATTATGCAGTCAATTTCCTCGATTGTTATTGGTCAATTTAGGGTCTCAATTTCTTCTTGTTTCAACCTAGGCAGGTTGTGTGATGACAGAAAGTCCTCCATTTCTGAAAGGTTTTCAAGTTTGTTTCCATACAAGTGTACATAGTAGTCTCTAATGATCTTTTGAATTTCTTCAGGGTCAGATGTGACTTCATCTTTTGTGTTTCTGATTGTGTTTATTTGGGCTTTCTCTCTCTTTTTCTTGGTCATTCTAGCTAGGGGACCATCGATCTTGTTTATCCTTTTGAAGAACCAGCTTTTTGTTTCATTGATTTTTTTGTATTATCTTTTTGTCTTCTATGGCCTGGATTTGGGCTTTTATTTTGGTAATCTGGATTCTTCTGCTGAAATTAGGGTTTTTGTGGTCTTGCTTTTCCAGGTTCTTTAGGTGGCTTATTAGGCTGTTAATTTGTGATCCTTCCATTTTCTTCATGTGCGTTTATAGGGATATAAATTCCCCTCTTACTACAGCTCTCACGGCATTCCAGAGATTTTGGTAAGATGTTTCTTCATTTTCATTTCTTTCCAGGTATCTTTTAATCTCTGTTTTGATTTCATCACTGATCCAGGAGTTGTTTAGCATCATGCTGTTTGGTGTCCATGTCTTTGTGAGTTTTGGGAGTACCTTGTTGGTGTTAATGTTTATTTTTATTTCACTGTGGTCTGAGAAGGTGCGTGGTAAAATTTCAGTCCTGTTAAATTTGCTTATGCTTGATTTATGGCCAAGTATATGGTCGATCTTATAGTACCTTCCATGTGGTGATGAGTAAAATGCATATTCAGTGGTCCTTGGATAGAGGGTTCTGTAGGTATCAATTAAGTCCATTTGATCAAGAGTCACATTGAGGTTTCAGATTTCACTGCTGATTTTTTTGTTGTTGTTCTGATGATCTGTCTAGGGTTGTGAGTGGGGTATTAAAGTTCCCAGCTATGTATAAGAGTTGATATCTTTTTTTAGTTAACCTAGAAGCTGTTTTATGAAAGTTGTTGCTCCTATATTGGGTGCATATATGTTTAGAATGGATATTTCTTGTTGCTGGATTGAACCTTTTATCATTATGTAGTTCCTTCTGTATCTTTTTTAATTTTTGGTAGCTTAAAGGGGTTTTTTTCTGACATAAGATCATGACTCCTCCTTTCTTTTGTGTTCCATTCTCCTGAAAATTTTTTCCCAACCTCTTACTTTGAGTCTGTGAGTGTCCTTTCTAGTGAGGTGACTCTCTTGAAGGCAATAAATTGTTGCCTTGTGATATTTTATCCATTTTGCCATTCTATTTTTTTTCAGTGGTGCATTTAGTCCACTCACATTCAAGCTAATTATTAAAATGTGAGAATTGGTCCCTATCATAATGTTTCACAGAGTTGTTGTTCTTCCTCTTTGTGTGTTGTCTTTGTTTTGGTTTTGGAGTTGGTTCATGTGTGTTTTTAATCTTTTGCCTGTACTCTTGTGAAGAACATTATTGTTCTTTTTCCTTTTCATCTGTGTTCAATACTTTCTTAAGTGTTTCTTGTAGAGGTGGTCTGGTGGCAGCGTAGGTTCTTAGGGATTGAATATCTGGAAAAGATTTCAATTCTCCCTCACTGATGAAGCTTAGCTTGGCTGGGTAGGTTATTCTCAGTTGAAATTGCTTATCTTTTAGACCTTTGATGATAGAGCTCCAAGCTCTCTTAGCCTGGAGGGTTTCTGTAGATAAATCTGCTGCTATTCTAATTGGTCTTCCCTGGTAGGTAGTCTGACTTTTTTCTCTTGCTGCCTTTAGGACTTTTTCTTTTTTTCTTTTTTCTGAGTTGGAGTCTCACTCTGTCACCCAGACTGGAGTGCAGTGGCTGCTCCCGGCCACCACAGCCTCGACCTGCTGGGCTCCGGTGATCCTTCCGCCTCAGGCTTTCAAGTAGCTGGAATTACAGGCATGCGCTACCATGTCTGGCTGATTTTTTGATTTATTGTAGAGATGAGGTCTCACTGCCCAGGTGGGTCTCGAACCCATGGGCTCAGACAATCCACTCACCTCAGCTTCCCAAAGGCGCGGGATTACAGGTTGAGTCACTGAGCCCAGCTAGGATTTTTTCTTTTATACCTACTTTGTTTAAGCAAATTATGTGACTGGGAGTTGGTCTGCTCATTTGTTGTCTTGCAGGGTTCTCTGAATCTCTTGTGTTTGAATTTTACCATCACTGAAGAGATGAGGGAAATTTTCTTGAATGATTTCATGAAATGTTTGTTCCAGTATGACCTCTATTTCTCTCTCTGCCTCAGGAAGGCCAATTACTCTTAGATTTGGTCTCTTGAAGTAATCATTCATCTCTTGAAGGTTTTGTTCTGTCTTTTTAAGCTTCTTTTCTATGTTTTTGATAGTTTGAGTTAGTTCTGTGTTTTGGTCTTCAAGCTCTGAGATTCTTTCTTCTGCTTGGCTAATTCTGCTTCCCATGCTTATTAGTTTGTTATTTATTTCCATCACAGTATTCTTACTGATGTTATTTCTGACATCAACTCCTTCCTATTTTCCTCTTGTCTCTCCTCAATTTTTTTAATTCTCTTTCCTTTTTTTTTTGAGTTGGAGTCTCACTCTGTCACCCAGACTGGAGTGCAGTGGCTGCTCCCAGTCACTGCAGCCTTGACCTGCTTGGCTCTGGCGATTCTTCCACCTCAGCCTTCCAAGTAGCTGGAATTATAGACATACGCTACCACACCCAGCTGATTTTTTGATTTATTGTAGAGATGAGGTCTTGCTGCCCAGGTGGATCATGAACCTACGGGTTCAGGCGATCCACTCACCTCAGCCTCCCAAAGATGCAGGATTACAGGCTGAGCCACCGAGCCCGGCTTATTCTCTCTATTAATGTCTTGATGTCTGGGTTTGTTGCATGTGACCAGTCATTGCTTGTGTTCCTAAGTCTGTTTTCTCAGTGTCTGACATCCCAGGGGTCTGTGTGAGATCTATACTCTTCTTTTGGTTTTTCTTCATTTGTGCAGTTTGTTCCCCTCCCTACTTTTTCCTTCTCTCCACGTCACTGTCTTCTTTAGTTCTGTTATTCAGGGTAGAGGGGTTGCTTTTACTTCTGTTTGTTCAATCTCATATTCTTCTTTATGTATATCCTCTTACTTTGTTCAATTTTGGGGTTGCACAGTAGGTTGGGTTAGTCCTCTTTGCAGTTTTGAGGCTTACTTAAGGGGAGAGCTGTGATTCAAAATATATCCACAGGTCCTGATATCTGCTGACAGGTGTATAGATAATCTGAAACTTACTTCCCACTGCCTTGGAATCTGTCTGTGCAGTGGGGTTGTAGGTTTACTCACTGAAATAAAATGAGGTTAAAAGAGGGAAGAGAATGGGGCAGACAGTGGGGGGAAGAGGAGATGGAGAGAGAGAGAGAGGAGTAAGGGGGAAAACAGACGAGTGTACCAACAAATGGACAGAGAGACATAAACTGTGACAGATAAAAACAATAGACCATGGCTACAGACTAACCAACTCCCATATCAAAAAAAAAAAAATACAATGATGCTAACATACAAGTTAACCAACCTCCTTATTGGTGTACTATTCTTCTATACAAAGATATAGTTTATGGAAAGGAGAATAGAGAAGAAAAGAAAGAAGAAAAAAAAAAAAGAAGAAAAAAGAAAAAAGAAGAGAACAAAACAATAGGAATAGAATCAAGTCAGTAAACTAACAGAACCAATCAAGCACACTCTGAGACTTTTTGTTTAAGCCCATGTCCTTTCAGCTCTGATTTCTAGCGGTCTTCTCAGGCTGGTAAATTTGTTCACAGTTATGGTCAGTTGTCCCATAACTGCTTTGAAGGTCAGTTTAAATCACCACTCAGTTCACCACTCGGATCTGGCCTGTGTCTATCAAGCTTTCTTTCCCGTTTCGGTACTGTTACCTTGAATCACCTGCAGGTGGTGCTATCTATCTCACCACTCCAGATGGTCTTTATCTCACCTGCTTGCTTAGAGGGAATGGAGTCAGACAGGAACCGGCCGGAGGTGGGAGCCTGCCTCAAGGCACACGGGAGGAGACCCACGGCCTGGCAGGACGTCATGGTTGCAGTAGAGGCAGCAGCCGTCTCAGCATATCTTGCTTGCAGGGGCTTCAAGGTCTGGAGTGGTGAAGTTGTGGGTCGCCTCAGGTATGGGTGGCCCAATGTGTAATGGCTGCCACGTGGTGGGGAGGCAGCGGCAACGTGGCAGCTGTGGTGTCTGCAGCTGCAGTGGTGGCTATCTAGACCACCATGATGCTTCAGCGGTGTTGACAGCTGAGTGCCCTGTGAAGAGCAGGCTGCTGGCAATGGGCTCCGCACCCTCTGGGGAGAGAGTTAGAGTCTTTCTGTGTTCTCCTTTGCAGAGGGTCTCACAGACCAGGCTGCCCTGTCACCATCTCACACTACCAATTTTAATTTTTAAGAACATAGTTTTCCAGCTTTGTTACTTTGTGAAGATGAACAAGTTATTTAAATTTTCTGAGTGTCAGTTTTTTCATTCACAAAATTGAGAAAATAATTATACCTACTTCAGAGGATTATTTTGAAGTTTTATATGAATTAATATTTGAAAAAAACATTTAGTATATTTGTGGGATTTAATAAAACCCTTATAAATTTTCATCTTTAATTTTTCTCCAGTTTAAAAATTAGTCAGTAATTTTACCTACCATTCTTTTTTAAATTTTAAAGATATGGATACAATTCAGGGTTAGGTATATTTTTCTTTTAGATAGATTGTAGTTATGCCTACTTATGGGATATAATTTGATGTCTGATGCTTGTATATATTGTGCAGTTATCAAATCAGGGTTCTAAGCATATTTATCACCTCCTGCATTTATCATTATTTTGTGATGAGAACATCAAAACCCATCTTCTAGCTATTTTGTAATATATGATACATTACTATTAGCCATAGTCACCCTACTGTGCAGTAGAATAACAGAAGTTATTCCTCCTATTTAATTGTAGCTTTGTACCTGTTGACCAAATTTTCCCTAGCCTCCACTGCCACCTCTCCTCTGCAGTCTCTAGTAACTGCTGTTTTGCTCTCTACTTCTACAAGGCCAACTTAAAAAAAAAAATCACATATGAGTGAGTGAGAGCATAAGGTATTTATATTTCTGTGCCTGGATTATTTTACTTAACATAATGTTCTCCATGTTCATTCATGTTGCAAATGACAGGATTTCATTCTTTTTTTATGGCTCAATAGTATTTCTTGGTGTATCTGTAATCCATTTTCTTTATCTGTTTTATCTATTGTTGGACATAGGTTGGTTTTATATCTTGGCTATTGTTGACAGTGCTGTAATAAAAACAGTCCTTTCATTTCCTTTGGATATATAGCCAGTAATTGAATTGTTGGATAATATAGTAGTTCTATTTTTTTCTGAGAAACCTTTATATATATTTTTAATAATGGTTGCACCAACTGACATTCTCATCAACAGTGTATAAGTGTCCCCTTTTTTCTACATCTTTGCCAATACTTGCATTCTTTTGTCTTTCTGATAATAGCCATTCTAACCGGAATGAAGTGATATCACATTGTGGTTTTGATTGGCAATTCTCTGATGATTAGTAAAGTTAAATATTTTTTTATATCTACCTGTTGGCCATTTCTACTTCATACTTTTAAGAATCAAATGAGATTTAAAAAATAAACAGAAAAATTAGCCATTATTTATAAAATCTTTCACATTTCAGTGATTATGCTGTGCATCATAGATACATTATTAATTTTTTAGTCTTTTACATAAACAAACCTAACTTTAGCTTTATTTAAATTATTATTTAATTATTCTCTTGTCTCAAGATGGATCCTTTTCATAGCTCTCATAAAACACATATGAGTGGTGCAGAGACAGAAGTGACATTTTTATAAACATCTCTTTACCTTGGTGAGAACATGAAAACTTGTCTTCTGGCTATTTTGTATGAACTGAGTGTATGTTTATTCTCTTGAATCTTTCAGTAAAATTAATTTAGATATTGGATCTTACCTTTGTTTAGTTGATGCATAATCCATGAAAAATGATGTTAATGATAAAATATGGTATTTAAAACTTTAGATTTCATTTTTGGTGAAATATTGAAATTAAAAGCAATAAAACTTTCACTTTCTTTTGTGTATATATCTAATATATCCCTTAACTAATAACACATCTTTTCTCGTCATAAATGATCTCTGTTATTAGTTGCAGATTTAATTAGATAAAAAGCCATCTTCTAAAGTCTTAAATGTGGTAGTTTAAAAAACTATATTTCTGAAATCGGATAAATGTTTTACTTCTAAATATTTTGGATACTTTCAGTCTTCAATGTGTTTACAGTGGGAAGAGGTTTTTTTCTAAAAAGCAAAAGAAGAGAGAGAAGAATTTTCAATGCAATATTTTTTGTAAAACCCAAACTGTGATTAAAGTTGTTAGTCTAAATGGTTTTTACTGGTCTCACTACTACAAAACAATATCTCTTTACAACTGACAAGGGAAACTAGTTTAATTGTCTGGAGACATCTGTAAGATTTTCATTAGTCAGTACTCACCAAATGCACTTTCTCTAGGTAAAACTCCAGAAAATTTGATTATATTTCTAAATAAACAACATTATAATCAAAGGCTGCCAAGAAAGTCCAGACGTTTAAAAAAATAAACCTTGAAGTAAAAAGCATTATTAAATAACAAAACTCTATGGATTCAGCCTATATCATGCATCATTTCTGTGCAGTTTAAAAAGTGTAATTCTACTCTTCCCCATGTGTGATTTTCAGTGGAAGGTTGCAGCTGGATGAAATAGGAAGCCTGAGGGGAATTTAGAATATTGGGATGCTAAATTGCAGAAAACTACTATTGTCTAAGAACAGAAAACTTTTGTCTAATTCTAGGTCTTCCTTGGCAGAATTAAGGGGACTTCTGATTCTGCAAATCTATCAGGATTTTCAAGAATCAGAGAGGCTATTGGATTCAAAATCCAAGCTCTTCCAACTTGTCTTTTGTGGTGATCATCATACCCCACAGAGGAACTAGGAAATATAAATAAGTTTTGAGTATTCAAGATACTATATCTATAATATCTACTCCAAAACTAGATTTAAAAAATTTAAAGAATAAAGGAAATACGTAGTGAGAACATCAAAACCTGTTTTCTAGCTATTTTGTAATAGAAAGAGGTGAGAAGGGATTTCTGGCAAGATAGCAACAGAACAGGTCAGACTATGAGAGTCTCTGCAAAAGTAAGTGTCCATCAAGACTTTCTGCGAGTGGGTGTGTGCTGGGGGGTGAGTGAAAGTTCATCTGAGTGGAGACTTGGGTTCATGCACCCAGGGGCTCTCCTCTGGAGGTGACTGCAACCCCCTACCACCCTTAGATTGGAGACCCCAGCATGCAAGATTGTCTACACAAAACAGCTACTCCTTACCACCTGGCACCTGGCCTATATCATCACCTGTAACAGCAGAGTGGCATGAGCCCCAGGATCAGTGGAAAAAGCAGATCATGGAAAACTGGCAAGAAGTCCCACAATCTGTGAGGAAACATCAACCAGAGTCATTTTCTCTATCCCAAGACCAGGCAGAGACTTGCATTGTCTCACCCAGCTCTGCCCAGTCTCTAACCTGGGACCTAGAGGTTATCTCCTCATCAAACTCAGAGAAACAGATGACCTTCTCCCATGCTGGAACAAGCAGACATGTCAGATTGAGCAGGAGACTTGACAGCAGTGGCAGCAAGCTGGAAGACTCCAGATATGATCCACTGTCCTCCTACAGTAGTGTGTGAGGCATCTGACCCACACTGAGAGCAACCCTGTCAGCCTGTGTTAAGATCAGAGGGGAGGAACTGGAGACCAGAGTCATTCCTTAATGTGGTGGCAGCAGCTGAAAGGAAGTTGGAGTTATAGGAACTGCCACAGAGTGTATATTTTTTGTTTGCTTTTTTGTTTGTTTTAGCTCCTTTTTCCTCCTCTCTCTTTCTGTTTTATATTATGTTTTGTACTTGATTTGTTTCTGTTATTTTAATGCTTTTTAAAAGAATTTCTGTTTGTGTATGAGTATTTTTAAGGGAGAGTTCATTAATAGGGTTTTTTTGTTGGTTTGTGTGTTTGACGATGGTCTGTATGTTTTTGTTTTATCTTTTCTGTCTTTATTTCTATGTTTATTTATTAGTTGGTGTGTCTGTCTCTTATTCTTCTCTCTCATCACTTCCTGTCATCTTCCTCCTTCCTTTTTCCATTCTTTCTTTTTTTATTACCTCATTTTGCTTTCAGGTGCAAATATACACCCCCACTACATGGACAGATTGTAAGACAATAGAAAGTGGGTTCCAGGGGCCCCACATACTTGTCAACTGATACTGGGATCTGCAAATAGTTTCTGAATCACAACTTCCTCCTCAATTAATTCTCAAAACTGCAAAAAGTATAGCCCTCCACCCACAGTTCAGCTCCAAAATTGAACAAAGTCAGAGGATCTACATAAGGAAGAATACGAGATTGAGCAAACAGAAGTAAAAGCTATACCCTCTCCATCACTGAACAGCAGAATTAAAGAAGAGGTTACAAAAAGGGGGGTGGGGTGGGGAGGAAAACTAACAAATAAAGAAAAACCAAAGGAAGAATATGGGTCTCACACAACTCCTGGGAGGTCAGCCACAGAAAATATGAAATTTGGAATGTAAACAATGAAAAGCCCCAGAATGACTGATCTCAAACCACAAACCCAGATAGCAAGATATTAATAGAGAAAATAAATAAAAATGAGGATAGACAAGAGGAAAGAATGAAGAAATTGATAACTGAGATAACAGCAACAAAGAAAATAGTGAATGTAACAAATAACTCACTGATGTGCATGGAAAGCAGAATTAACCAAGCAGAAGAAAGAATCTCAGAGCTTGAGGACCAAAATATGGAACCAAACCAAACTCTTAAAAACTTAGAAAAGAAGCTTAAAAAGAGAGAACAAAACCTCAAGAGATGAGTGATTATTTCAAGGGTCTGAACCTAAGATTAATTGGAATCCCTGAGGCAGATAGACAGAGACCAATTTGAAATAAGCATTCTGTGAAATCATCCAAGAAAACTTCCCTCATCTCAACAGAGACGTGATCATTAAAGCACAAGAGATTCAGAGAATCTCTGCAAGACAACAAATGAGAAGATCAATTCTTAGACACATAGTAATTCACCTACACAGAGTGGTTATAAAAGAAAAATCTTAAAGGCAGCAAGAGAAAAAGATCAGACTACCTAACAGGTAAGACAAATTAGAATAGAAGCAGACTTATCTACAGAGACATGTCAGGCTAGGAGAGCTTGGAGCCCAATCTTCAATGTTCTCAAAGGCAAACAATTTCAACCAAGAATTACATACTCAGCTAAGCTAAGTTTCATCAGTAGTGGTGAATTAAATTCCTTCCCAGACATTCATCCCCTGAGAGTTTACACTGCCTATAGACCAGCTTTACAAGAAACACTTAAGAAGGTATTAAACACAGAAGAAAGAAAAAAAGAATAACAACACCCTTCCCAAGAATGCAGGAAAAAGATTGAAAACACACATGAATAAACCAAAAGTCAAAAGAAAAACAACAAACAAATAAACCAACAACAACAACAAGAGCAAACTTTATAAGAACTTCATAGGGATAAACTCTCACATCTCAATAATTAGCCTGAATGTGAATGGACTAAATGCACCACTGAAAAGACACAGAATGGTAAACTGAATAAAAAACCATGACCCACTAATGGGAAACTGCCAGGGGAGAGGGTACGTCTCATCAACAAGTGTACTTGCATAATGGACATTTGTATATCTAACCTTGAGTTGTACCCTTCATCTCTAAAATAAAAAAAATTTAATCTAAAAATTTTTAAATTTTTAAAGAACATACCAATGATAATATCTAAAGATCATGTTATTTGTATATATTCAAATAAATTAAATGATCTTAAAAAAAGAAAGAGGTGACAGGGTTAGAATAATGGTAAGTAAAGTTGAATGGGACTAATGGGTAGTTTGGATTGCTATACTTGAAGAGATAAAGAGGTGAGATGGTATGAACATAAACATGGAGTAACCTGTGTTCTAATTTTGACTCTGTCATTAACCTAGCTGTGTATGACATTTAAACTTTTGTTTTACAGTTACCTATCTAAAAATTAAGATGATGTTTCAATGTCGTTCCAACTGTGATTCTTACTTAGACTCTGGGAATTTAGGATATGATTATGAGATCTTAGCATGAGGGAGATTAGAGTTGGAACTGTGACACATTGTTGCTAGTGGAATCTGGGGTCATCCTTTTGATTTTAACCAGAAGTTTAACTTTCATTTTTTTTTTCTACATTAGGAAAGATGATCTGATGTCTCCTGGGGCTCTTAAATGATACGACTCTATGTCGCAATGATTTAATATATTCAATGATGAAACAATTATCAATAGAATAATAATTGTCATTTATTCTCATGCAATAGAAAATGATTCTAAATATATTTTATAATACAAGTTATTTAAGATAAACATTTCTGTATGTAGATATTATACTATACAAACTGGTGTGTTAATCTCTAGCAGTGACAATGATAAATGTAATACAGCTGAGACAGCAATAATTTTATGTTTTTTTCAGAGAGACATATTTAATTAAAATTTTGCATAAACATGAGTATAATTTTAATACAGATGTAATCATTATGGTCCTAAATTGATTTTTCATTATCAGCCTGCTAATATATAGCAACTGTGAATTAAAAGCATATTTATAATAAGGTCAAAATATTTTTTATCATGTTAATATTGATCGAATCTTAAAACAATAGAAATTATAGTATCCATCAAATGAAGAATCCTTTATAACATGGAAAATAAAGTCATATCACAGAAGAATCCCAAACTGTAATAGATTTATTAATAATTAAGTTGAAAAAAGAACCTACAAATAAAAGTTTCATTTTGTTTTTACTTTATTAAATGTCAAATAAATATAAACAAATATAGCACATAATATAGTAACAATAATACAATGAGCATTCTCATACCAAAACCCAGTTTAACACAGATAACATAAATATTACTTGCAAATTCATGAAGTGTTCCATATTTTTAAAAAGAAAAGAAAAAGAAACAGCAGCTAATGGATTCGAGATATAAGCACTTTCAACTTGTCTGGTATGGTGGTCATTGTGTCCTATACGGGGAGGTGGGAAAGAGTTCCTCTATGTGATCTTTGAATCTTATCACCTTCTCTCCTTACTAAAAAATATAGTAGTTGTCCTCAACTCAATGCTGCATCACTTTATTTTCTTCATATTTTATCACATATTTTATTCATATAATTGAGGTAACTATGTAAATATTGCAACTTGCTTTCCTTTGCATTATTATACTGAGTTATTTCTGTTGAATACAGCCATAATTCATTTATTTTCATTATTTTAATTACATAAGGAAGTACTAATTGGTATTCTCAGAGTTTCTTCATGCTCTTAAAAATTAGTAAGCTTCAAAGGGCCTTTGTTTTTATGAATTATGTCCACTGACATTTACTGTAATATCAATGAGAACATTCACAATTTATTAATTTAAAATAACAAGCTATTATATGTTGACATAGCATTTTAATCAAAATATTATTTTCAAGAAAAAAATGCTTAATGAAAACACTGATTTACATTTCTAAAATATCTAATACATTCCAGTTTTTAATAAGTATTACTTTTACTGTAGATCTTGATGACCTTCCATAGAAGAAAAAAGATGAACTCTACTATAGTTTTGCTAAAAGTAGTTTTAAAAATCTAAAAGGAATGGTTAATTTTTTCTAATGTATTTTTAATCTACTGTAATGATTAAAATTTTTCCTTTTATTCTATTAATTTCATCAATATAAACAACAAAACAACTTTTTATTCCTGGTGTATATTGTTGAACTAGTTGGTCTATAACTTTCCTTTCTCATAACATTCTTATCTGATGGTACATTATGCTATACTATACAAAATAAATGAGAGATTTCTTTCTCTGTTTTTTAAAATAATAAATCATGTATAAATAGACTATCAACTTCTTGGTGTTTTGATAGACATTTTCTATAAATTATCTGTGCCTGTGGTGAGAAGATTTCTACCTAATGACACTATTTCTATAATTTTTGAAGTCCGATATAAGCTTTTCTATTTCTCTTTTAGTAAGAGTTAAAATATATTAGTTTTAATAATTTATCTATTTTTATGACTTAAAAATTGTAGTTGCCAGAAAAACATTCAATTTATATTATCATATATTTTCTTTGTGACATCTGTAGATATTTACACATTTTTATTTATAGTGTAATTTTACTTCAGCTTTCTCCCTTTTATTCTCGAATCATCCTGTCACTATAAATATCATAAATGTCAGTCATTAAAATAACTACTTGTCTATCAATGCTGTCTATTTTACATTTGCATTTGATGTGATTTTACTGTTTTATTAATTTTTTCTTTTAATATACATTATACATGTAGTTCTAAGTGATTATATATTTCTATTATGATTACTTGTTTGATCTGTGAGTTATTTAACAGTATGTTTTTTAATTTGTAAGATATATAAACTTTTTCTATTTTAGGGAGCAGTATTTTCTAATTTAATTGGGTTATGGTTAGAAAATATAAGATGTATTTATAGCTACAGGTTTTGAGCAGTTTTCACGGGTGTTCCATATATGGTCTAAAGACTAACAGTCATCTTGGTGATTATTAGAGTATATTTATCTATTATTGCTATTACTATTATTAATTTGATTTGATTATTTGTTTTCAAGAAGATTGTGGAGACTTTACACTATAATGGCAAATTATCCATGTATTCTTATATTCTAATAAATTTTTTGTACAAATACTTTCAGTACAATTTCATGAAAGCATAAACATTCAGATGTGTTACATTTTCTCATGGATTAAACTTTTCCTCTATCAACTTTTTTATTTCTAGAGATTTTTCTTCACTCAAAATATTTTCTGTCTAATATTAATATGGCTATATTCTATTTAGATTTAGAAATACTTTATTTAGATTGTCTTTCCTGAAAAATATTTTTTATTATTTTAAAAAATCTTGTGGTTTTAAAAATTTTATATTTGTGTTTTGAATAACATATGCTATGTTTTCTTTTCTTTTTTTTTTTTTGAGTTGGAGTCTCACTCTGTCACCCAGACTGGAGTGCAGTGGCCGCTCCTGGCCACCGCAGCCTCGACCTGCTGGGCATCCTTCTGCCTCAGCCTTCCAAGTAGCTGGAACTACAGGTGCACGCTACCACGCCCGGCTACTTTTTTTAAAAATTTTTTGTAGAGATGAGGTCTCACCTGCCCAGGCGGATCTCAAACCCGCAGGCTCAGGCAATCCACTCACCTCAGCCTCCCAAAGGCGTGGGATTACAGACTGAGCCACTGAGCCCGGCTTGCTATGTTTTCTGATAGTCATTAACTATAGAACCTAATCCACATATGTATATTACAGTAACAGATAACTGATACATTTAATTAATTTTTCCTACTTGGTGTTTTCTAGATATCCCACATTATCTGCCTTCCCATTTCTTTCTGTTTTTTTTTCTCTTTGAAGTAAGTTAATTTCTTTCCTCATTTATTTTTTTCCTACTAGTTTGAAGTTTGTACAATTTATATTTTTTAATGATTGCCTAACACATTTGATGTGCATATTAGCTATTGGGAGAAAATAAATAGTTCTCCCCTCTGCCACCAAAAAACAAATGACAAACTTAAAAACAGCCTTCTCAGATCATCTCTCTCCTGACTTGTATCTTATAGTTGTTCATTATTTTAGTCCTCTTTTGTTGTCATTCTTATAACACACAGTGCTACTATTTTTGTTTTATAAAACCCGTATTACCTTAGATATACCAACATTTTTATCATCTGTTTCCTTTTAATTCCTTCTTTTATCTCAGATAACTCATCTAAAATACTTTCCATTTACTTTTCTTTTTTTTCCCTAATTTATTTTATTTTTAAGATGTAGGTTACAATACAGGATTAGGTATACAAGTGGTCATCATACAGGTAAAGTTTGGACCCTTTGTACCCACTTTGCCTGGTTTGAAGTCAGGTACCTTTATTAATGCTATGTGCCCCTACCTGCCCCCCGGCAGTTTCCTGCTATTGCCCATCCCGTCCTTATAGTATTGTAAATATTCAGGATCTGCTTATGAGTAAGAACATGTGGTATGCAGTTCTTTGTTTCTGTGATAGATTGCTGAGTATTATAGACTCTAAATTCAACCAAGTTGCTGCAGAGTCCATAATTTCGTTCTTCTTTATGGGTGCATAATATTCCATCATGTATATGTACCACATTTTTAAAGACCAGTTCAGTTTCAATGGGCAGCACAGTTGGTTCCATGTTTTTGCAATTCTAAATAATACTGCAATAAACTTGTGTGTGCAGATATCTTTTTTGTATAGTAATTTAATTCCTCCAGTTATATTCACAGAAGGGGGATTGCTGGGTTGTATGGAAGGTCAATTTCTAGTTCTTTTAGGAATCGCCACACTGTTTTTCATAGAAGTTGAACTAGTTTGCATTCCCACCAACAGTGTAGAAGTGTTCCCTTTACTAAACAGCCTCACCAGCATCTTATGTTTTTTGTTTTATTATTGATAGCCATTGTGACTGGAGTTAGGTGGTATCTCAATGTGGTTTTTGATTTGTATTACTTTAATGATTAATGAGATTGAACACTTTTTCCTGTGTCTGTTGGCTGCTTGTATGTCTTCTTATGAGATATGACTATTCATGTTTTTTGTCTACTTTTTAATGGGGCTGTTTTTTTTTTTTTTTTTCTTTCTACACACTTGAGTTCCTTGTAGATCCTGGATGTTTGGCCTTTGTCTGGCATGCAGTTGGCAAATATTTTTTTTCCCATTGTGTGTGCTATCTCCCCACTCTCTTGATGGTTTCTTTTGCTTTGCAGAAACTTTTCAGTTTGATGAAGTCCCGCTTATCTATCGTACATCTCTTATGGCATGGACTTTTGTGAATTTGATCAGGAATTGGTTACCTAGTCTGATTTTTGTGAGGGTGTCTCCTGCATTTTCTAAGATTCTTGAAGTTTGGGGCTTTTCATTTAGGTCTTTGATCAATTTGGAGTTGATTTTTTTGTATTGTGACAGGTAGGGGTCCTGCTTCATTCTTCTGCATGTGATCAGCCAATTTTTACAGCACCATTTACTAAATCGGTTCTTCTTTCCCCAGTGGTTGTTAGTGGCTTTGTTGAAGATGAGTTGGTTGGGAAATTGAAGTTTTATTTCTGGAATCTCTATCCTGTTCCATTGGTCTATATGCCTAGTCTTGTAACAATACCAGGTTGTTTTGATTACTGTAGTCTTACAATAAAGTTTAAAGTCTGGAGGTGTGATACCTTCTGCTTTGTTTCTTTTGCTAAGGATTGATTTGGCTATTCGTGGTTATGTTTCCATATGAATTTCTGTATTGTTGTTTCCAGGTCTGAGAAGAATGATTTTGGTAATTTAATGGGTATAGCATTGGATCTGTAGATTGTCTTGGGTAGGACGGACATCTTAGCAATGTTGATTCTTCCTATCCATGAGCATGGAATATTTTTCCTTTGTATGTGTGTGTGTGTGTGTGTGTGTGTGTGTGTGATCTTTGACTTCTTTGAGCAGTGTTTTGTAGTTTTCATTGTAAAGATCTTTCACTTCTCTGTTTAAAGAGATGTTGAGGTATTTCATTTTTTTGTGGCTATTGTGAATGGTATTGTGCTTTTTATTTGGTTCTTCACCTGTTTGTTGTTGATGTATAAAAATGCAACCATCTTTGGCATGTTTATTTTGTACTCTGAGACTTTGCCAAAGTCCTTTATAAATTCAAAGAGGCTTTTCACAGATTCTCTTGTATTTTCAAGGTATAGGATCATATTGTCAGCAAAGAGGGATAACTTGAATTCCTCTTTTCCTGTTTGGATACCCCTGATTTCCTTGTCTGATTGCCCTAGCTGGAACTTCTCATGCTATGTTGAATAGGAGGGATGAGAGTGGGCAGCCTTGTCTTGTTCTCGTTTTCAGGAGAAATGGTTCCAATTTCTGTCCATTTAGAAATATATTGGCTGTGGGTTTATCATAGATGACTCTTACTATTTTGAGGTATGTTTCCTCTACGCCTAGGTGTTCAAGGGTTTTTATAAAGAAAGATACTGGATTTTATCGACAGCTTTTTCCACCTCTAATGATATAATCATGTGGTTCTTGTTTTACATCTGTTGATGTATTTAACTGCATATATGATCTTGCAGATGTTGAACCAGCCCTGCATCACAGAGATGAAGCCTACTTGGTCATGGTCAGTGATTTTTGAGATGTGTTGTTGGATCCAATTTGATAGAATCTTGTATCTATGTTCATCATGTATATTGGCCTGTAGTTCTCTTTCTTTGTTGGCTCTTTACCTGACTTGTGTATCAGTGTGATGTTAGCTTCATAAAATGATTTGGGGAGAGTTCGTTCTTTCTCAATTGCTTGGAATACTTTCAATAGGATTGGTATCAGCTACTCCTTGTGAGTTTGTAAAATTCTGCTGGAAATCTGTCTGGTTGAGGGCTTTTATTCTGTAGGTTTTTTTCTTACAACAGAGTCAATTTCCTGGGTTGTTATTCCTCTATTTAGGATCTCAATTTCTTCTTGTTTAACCTTGGGATGTTGTGTGATATTAGAAAGAGCTCCATTTCATTTATGTCATCAAATTTGTTTCTGTACAGGTGTGCATAGCCATCTCTGATAACCTTTTGTATTTCTTCAGTGTCAGTTGTGACTTGATCTTTTGCATTTCTGATTGTGTTTATTTGGCCTTTTTCTCACTTCTTCTTGGTTATTCTGGCTAGGAGTCCATCAATCTCATTTTATTATTTCAAAGAACCAGCTTTTTATTTTGCTGATTTTTTTCTATGATATTTTTGTCTTCTATGTCCCATATTTGAACTTTTACTTTGGTAATCTGGATTCTGCTGAAATTGAGGTTTTTGTGGTCTTGCTTTTCTAGTTCCCTTAGATGATTTGTTAGTCTGTCAACTTATTCTCTTTCTGTTTTCTTGATTTGTGTTCACAGAGATATAAATTCCCCTTTCAGATATAAATTCACTGCTTTCATGATATCCAGAGGTTTGGGTAAGATGTTTCTTCATTTTCATTTGTTTCCAGTAATCTTTTAATTCTGTTGTGATTTCTGTGTTGACCCAGGTGTTGTTCATCATCATGCTGTTTAGTATCCATGTCTTTGTGGGTTTTGGGGGGAATTTTGTTGGTGGTGATATTTATTTTTATTTCACTGTGGTCCAAGAAGGTGCATGGCAGTATTTCAGTCTTATGCTTGATTTATGACAGAGAATGTGGTCGATCCTGGAGTATGTTCCATGTGGTAATGAGTAGAATGTATATTCGGTAGTTATTGGGTGGAGTGTTCTGTAGGTCTCTACTAATTCCATTTGATCAAGTGTCAAGTTGAGACTCTTGATCTCTTTGATTTTTCACATTCATGATCTATCTAGGGTTGTTAGTAGGGTAGTAAAATCCCCAGCTATGATAGTGTTAGAGTCAATATCTTTTGTTAGTTTACTTAGTAGCTGCTTTATAAAAGCGGGTGTTCCTGTGTTGAGTGCATGTATGTTTAGGATGACTATTTCTTGCTGATGCATTGAACCTTTCATCATTATGTTGTGTTCTTTTGTATGCTTTTAATTTTTGATAGCTTAAAGATTGATTTGTCTGATATTAAGATCGCAACTTCTGCCTTCTTTCGGGATTCATTCACCTGAAAATGTTTTCTATCCTCCAACCTCGAGTCTATGGGCATCAGTGTGGTGAGATGAGTTTACTGGAGGCAGCAAATTACTGAGTCATGTGTTTTTATCTAGTTTACCATTTTATGTCTTTTCAACAGTGCATTTAGTTCATTCACATTCAGACTGATTATTGAAATGTGAGAGTTTGTCCCCGATATAATGCTCTTATAAGGCTGCTTTGCTTGCTCTCTGCACAATATGACCTTACTATGGGTATGCTTGCATAGCCCTGAGCCCAAGAGAGGGTATAAGAGGAAAAATAGAGAAAAAAGAGAATGAAAGAAAAAGAGAAAAAAGAGAAAATGAAAAAAAGCACACAAAAAATAAAAAGAACAAAGAAATAGAAATAGAAGAATGAAAGAAAAGAGAAAAACAGCCAACAAACAAAGAAACCAAGCTATATAATCAAACAACCAAACTAATACCCTACACCCCCCCCAAAAAAAAACCCTCAAAACCACAAAAACAAAAAATGTTGGTAAAGTGTTCATAGCTTTAGTATGCCTCTTTGGGAGGGCTCCCTCTTTTGTTGTGTTCTGCAACTGCAGGGCTGTTACTGCGGGTTCCCTATTTGCTGTTGGAACTTACGATATTAGAAACTTCACCTCATGCTACTTGCAAATGATTGCTGCTGCAGATCTGTGTGAGGGATGAAATAAACTGACACAGAATCTCTCAGGATCTCATCCCCTTCATTCCTCTCAATGCTTTGTCCCAGCTCCCAGGGCATCCAGTCCATGGCAGGGGAATGGGGTCTTCTTGATTGCTTTCACTTGTTGATAGCGGAAGGGGACAGCCAGTTAGGCATTCACCAGCCACCTACTTGGGCAATTCTGCTGTCTGCATCTATTGTCCAGCAGTTGGCTCAGGGTGGGAGGTGGATCATCTGGGGTTTTGCATCTGCCATTACCCATCAGGGCTTGTGCACTAGGGGCAACATTCTCTGAGGTCGAAAAGAGCAGCCCCGGTGTAACACAGATAGTGCCTGATCTCAAGATGCAGTTATGCAGTTCTGTTTTTCAGCAGAGTCCAACCTGGAACACTTCTATGCCCAGGTATTAGAGTCTGCTCAGTTTCTCTGCCAACTGCAATTCCTGTCATCAATGGGGTCAATAGCTCCCTCTCCAGCAGTTATCACAGTCTCTGTATCTCAGGACATGGTGGCAAGGCTTTGGAGCCCAATCTAGGCTTGAGGAGGCTTCTCTCCCATTTCCTTGGGACTTTGCCTCAGGTTCCCTCACTACACTTCCTCTATGGCCCTCACTGCTAGTGTTCTGTTTGGCGCTGTGGTGTTGGGGGTCAGCAGTCACTCCAGCAGGTCTTCCCAGGAAAAGAAAATGGCACTCAGTTTCTGTGCTCCGGGAAGCACTAGGGTCCAAGCAGAGCAGCTGTGGCACCAGTGGCTTCACCAGGAGGGCCCTGGCCACTTGCTCTTGAGTCCCCACTCAGTCAGCCTCTCACACTCCCACTTACACACAGAGATATCCACAGAATCACCCATATCATCACTTACCCACACAGAGACTCACCCAGTCCAACTGGCTATGCTGCCATCTTCTTGGAATTGCTCTTTTTTTTTTTTAAGTCAGAGTCTCACTCTGTTGCCCAGGCTGGAGTACAGCGGTATGCTCGTGGTCACCACGGAAATGACCTGCCGGGATCAGGCAATCCTTCTGCCTCAGCCTTCCAAGTAGCTGTAGCTACAGGCACATGCCACTATGCCTGGCTAATTTTTTGATTTGTAGTGACAAGGTTTCACCAAGTTCTCCAGACTGATCTGGAACTCCTGGGCTCAGGTGATCCTCTTGCCTTTGCCTCCCAAAGTGTTGGGATTATAGGCATGGACCACTGCACTGGCTCCATTTTCTAAATTTAGGCTTTAAACTGCCCTTTACCAGTCTCTGTTGTTGGTAATCTTTATCCTGTTCCATTGGTCTATATGCTTGTTCTTGTACCACTACCAGGCTGTTTTGATTATTACAACCTTATAATAAAGTTTAAAGTCTGAGAGTTTGTTACCTCCTTCTTTGTTTCTTTTGCTGAAGATGGTTTTGACTGTACATGATCGCTTTTGTTTCCATATGAATTTCTGTTTTGTTTCCAGTTCTGAGAAGAATGATGATGATAATTTACTGGGTATTGTGTTGAATCTGCAGATTGCCTTGGGTATGATGAATATTTTAACAATGTTAATTCTTCCATTCCATGAGCATGGGATTGTTTTTCCATTTCTTTGTGTCTTCTTTGATTTATTTGAGCAGTGTTTTGTAGTTTTCATTGTAAAGGTTTTTCACTTCTCTGGTTAGGAAGATGCCAGGATATTTCATTTGTGTGTGTGTGTGTGTGTGTGTGTGTGTGTGTGTGTGTGTGTGTGTGACTATTATAAATGGGATTATACTTTTTATTTGGTTCTTTGTCTGTTTGTTGTTGGTGTATAAAAATGTGTCTGTCTTTTGCACATTGATTTTATATTCTGAGATTTTGTCAAAGTCTTTTATCATTGCATGGAGGTTTATGAAAGATTCCCTTGGGTTTTCCAGGTATGGGATTATATAGTCCACAAAGAGGGATAGTTTAACTTCCTTTTTTCTTATTTGGATACTCCTGATTTACTTCCCTTGTCTGATTGCTCTACCAAGGACTTCCAAAACTTGAACAGGAGGGATCAGAGTGGGCAGTCTTGTCTTGTTCTGATTTTCAGGGGAAATGCTTGCAATTTGTGTCCATTTATTACTAAGTTAACTGTGAGTTTATGGTATATCTGACAAAGACCTAACATCCAGGATGTACAAAGAACTCAAACATGCTGAAAGGAAAAAAACAAACAGCCCCATTAAAGAGTGGGCAATAGACATTAATAAACAATTCTCAAAAGAAGACATGAGAACAGCCAACAGACCCATGAAAAATGTTCAATCTCACTAATCATCAGGGAAATGCAAATCAAAACCACATTGAGATACCACCTAATTCCAGTAATAATGGCCATTATTAATTTAATAAACAACAACAGATGTTGGTGAGGATGCAGAGAAAAGGGAACGCTTCTAAACTGTTGGTGGAAGTGCAAACTGGTTCAACTTTTATTGAAAACAGTGTGATGATTTCTAAAAGAACAGAAATTGACCTTCCATACAATCTAGCAATACCCCTACTGGGGATATACCTGGAGGAACTCAAATTATTCTACGAAAAAGATACTTGTGCATGCAGGTTTATTGCAGCACTATCCATAATAGCAGAACTATAAAACCAAATGTGCTGCCCATCAAAAGTAGACAGGATAAAAAAATGTACATATACATGATGAGACATTATGCCGCCTTAAAGGAGGACAAAATTATGGACTTTGCAGCAACATGGATGGATTTAGAGTCTATCATGGTCAGTGATCTATCACAGAAACAAAGAACTAAGTACCACATGTTGTCACTCATAAGTGAACCCTGAATACTTATCATAATACTGCAAAAAAGAGATTGGCGATAGCAGGACACTACCAGGGGACGGGAGGGGTGTGTCACACAACATTAATAAGGATGCATGATCCCAATCCTGACTTGTTTCCCACCCTTTTAAATGAAAAAGAAATTAAATAAGAAATCTTAAACTTTTGTTATTTGCTGTCCTTATAAAGATGATCTGCCTTTTTTTTTCTGACTCCCTATAGAAACATGCCTGTCTCTGGTGTTGGAAGTCTGAAGTTGTACTAAGACTTCTATGCATCCTGGTATGAATTGTTTCTCATATCTTCCAATTTTGATTAGGAAGACTTAGTATATAAGAAAATTAGTATCTTTCAACTCTTCTGGAAAATTCTTAGACATGTTTTCAAATATTTTTTTCTTATTCACTGAATCTCTCTCTTTGGAATTCTAAGTGGAAATATATCAAACAATTTTATGCTATGCTTCACATGTTATAATCTCTATTTATAGTATTTATATATTTGCTGAATTATGGATAGCTTCTCCAGAACTCTTTCACAATTTGTTAATTCTTTTTTAAACTATTGTTAATTTTTCTTTGATTATATTTAATTTTGATTATGTATTTCATCTATAAAGTTTTATATACATTTTTCTAAATCTGAAAGCTTTATAAATGTCTTGATTCTTAATCCTATTTTAACTCCCATATAATTTTTTTAAACATACAATATACATATGATATGTGTGAATATATGTAAGTACTCACACACATCTATATAATTTTTGTGTTTCTAGCCCTAGTATTTTAATCATTGTGGGTCTGATTCTTGTGTTGGAAACTTAATCCTCAATCCAGTAGTGCTGAGAAGTGGCACCTCTAATAGGTGATTTGGCCATGAGGACTCTCTCATCAAGAATGAATTATTACCATTATCACAGGAGTGAGTGTCTGATAAAAGGATGAGTTCAACCCCCTTCTGCCCTCCCTCTCAAGCTTGTGCTCTGCCTTCTGCCTTCTGCCATGTGATGATGCAGCAAGAAGTCCCTCACCAAATGTCATCACCTCAAAATTGGCTTTTTCAGCCTCCAGCATAGTCAAAAAATGATTTTTTAAATATATAAATTACCTAATCTGTGATTTTCTCTTACAGAAAAACAAAACAAATTTAGAAATGATGGCAAGTTGTTTTCTTATGCTTTATGCATTTTTCTCCCACTTCAAATTTCATCAAGATTTTGTAAACAAACATAGAAATTAAACACTCAGGGCCATTGGTGTCTATTAAATGCAATTCAGATGAATGCCAGTTTTAGTGCTCTACATTATCTGACTTTTCATTTTATTTATTTCTTTATTTATTTTTTGCCCCTGAGGATACTTTTAATTCTCTGGCCGCTCAATACTCATTAACATTTTAGGAGTTGCGTATGTGAGCATATACTTGTCTATCTTTTTGCTCTATTTTACCCATTGCTTACATTTTACCCATTGTTTTTAGTTGTTCACAGAAGGAGGATCAGTCACAGTATTTAACTGAGCCTAACAGTGAAAATATAGGTCACATTTTATTTTTCTACTGTTATCTTCTCTTTCATAACTCTGCCAATTAAATGAACAGCATCATATTAAAGAGCTTTATTTACCATATTGTGAAGTCCTTCATAGTGGAAGCATTAGCTCTTTAATATGACCTAGCATATAGCAAATATCCAGTGAAACATTCTATCTCTATTTAGCAATATATGGATACAGATACAATTTAGAATCAAAAACAAAATAAAATATTTGTATTAATTTCATATATCTTTATAGAAAATTCCAGTAAATCTTCAATATAGATTTTGTTACCAGATGCTGATGAAAATTTACTATATTGGTAATAATTATATTAGCAATAATTGTCATAATGTTAAGTAATAGAGATAATAATAATGGTTAACATTTCTTCACTTCTTACATGTACAGTATTCCAAACACTGAGCTAATTATTCTAAAACAATCTCATTTGCTTTGCAAAATAATCTTAAGAAGTAGTTTCCTTTATATCTTTCATTTCTATTTGAGAAAATAGGCTTAAGGAAATAATGCTGTTTATTCAAAATCACATAGCTAAAAGGTATAATGCTAAAACATAAACTAGGGTATGCATTTCCAAATTCTGTGATAGTTCACATATCCAATCTATCCAACCTATGTGTCTAATTTAAACTGAGGATATTGATAAATATGGAACAATGTACTGCTGCATTACACAGGTATAAATTTTTCAATTTAGGATTACCATATTTTAATCAATTATTATCTCTAACTAAATACTTCAAGGTAGCCTAAGTCAGACTAACTAGTCTAGTGGAACTTGCAATTCCATTTTTATTTAGTGATTTAAAAAAAAATTGGGGTCTTACTCTGTCACCCAGACTGAATTGCAGTGGCACAATCACAATTCACTGCAACTTCAACCTCCTGGACTTAAGTGAGCTTTCTGCCTAAGCCTGCTGAGTAGCTGGGACCACAGGTGTGTGTCCCACGCCCTGCTAATTTTTAATTTTTTTTTGGTAGAGACGAGATTTCACTATGTTGCCTAGGCTGGGCTCAAACTCCTAGGCGCAAGCAATCCTCTCACCTTGCCCTCTTGATGTGTTGGGATTACCGGCATGGGTCATCGTGCCTGGACTATTTAGTGACTTTTTATTAACAAATTCACACAAGTTTTTCAAATATTTTTCTGAGATAAAGTTGATGTCTGAATTTGAAAGTAGTTTTTAGGTCACTTGTAGGCATAGTTACACTAAATTTTATTGCATCAAGCTATTATAAAATTTTTAAAATTATTATGTGCTAAGCACTCTAAATATGTTATCTCATTTAGTCTAATAACAACTCCAAGTGGTAGACGTTGTTCAACTCAAAGCAACTATACTGAGTTTCAGAATAGACAGTTAAATTAGGGTTTGCCCAGTTAATGGCAAACTCGTTGAGGAACTGAGATTAAAATCTATTAATTTCTACATTCCATTTTCCTTTCTATATTATGACATGGTATTCTTAAAAATCCTCATACATATATTTAGTTGTTTGAGTAGTATCTAAGGGGAGAAACATGAGCATTAGTATTTATTAAGAGCCTACTACATATTATGTGCTATACAATTGTCTCTTAACACAGGAGGTAGGAGTGTTGACACCTTGCACAATCAAAAATTCATGTATAAATTTGGCTACCCAAAAGCTCAATTAATAGCCAATTTTGTGTATTACATGTATTATATTTCATGTTCTTACAATAAAGTATGCTAGAGAAGAGAAAATGTTACTAAGAAAATCATAAAAATGATAAGATATATTTACTATCATCAAGTGAAAGTGGTCATTGTAAAAGGTTTTAATCCTCAAGTTCTTCAACTTAAAATAAGCTGAAGAGGAGGAGGAGGAAGAAGAGGGGAGTTGTTTTTCCTGTCTCAATGTGTGTCAGAGGCAGAAGAAAATCTACATATAAGTGGTCCAGTACAGTTCACAACCATGTTGTTCAAGGACCCACTGTACTTTTTCTTGCTTAACCTCCTTGAAGCTGAAATATTTATATTATCCATATTTTGAGGGCAAGGAAACTGAGATGCAGAAGTATGGCATAATTTCTATATGGTCATGCACATCTGAAAAACCTGCAAAACTGAAATGTGAATCTAAGTTTGACTGACCTAGAAGCTTAAAATTTTCTTATTATAGCATCTTTAAGGCACTTAATGAGTTGAACTATTAAGAAGTTGTTAAAATAATTGACAGTATCAGTACTCAACAAGACTAATACAAATATCTAAGTTAGCATCCAATCATTCACCTTGTGAAGATGATGATGCCACTTTCCAAATTGTTGATATTTAGTTACATCAGTATTGTACATATAGGTTATGAACACTCATGATATTGGAAATATGATTATATACTTTGTTTAAAAAGCTACTACAGAGTGCTGTAAGAAGTTAATAGGCTTGTCATTATTTAATTTTTGTCTTATATTTCTTTAGCTGATGATATCTTATAATTCAAGAATTTTCTGAAATGTCATGATCTTAAATAATTGTTTTGCCTTCCTAGGCTAATATTTACAATTTAACACTCTACCATATCATTCTGCATGTGTTTGTGTATTTAATGAACATTCATCATTATCAGAAATTATATTCTGCTTATTGTTTTGTTTTTAATTGTCACTTTCCAGAGACATAGCATAAACTACACCAAAGCAGGGACCTTTTCTGTTCACCATGGTGTCCCAGAATCTGAAACAATAAACAGAATAGGCAAATTTTTGCTGAATGAATAATACTGAATGTTAATTATGAAGGCTTTCTGAATTCAATTTTCATCAAATATACTTTAAACATTGAAGAGGAGAATGTGGTTATATGTGTAATTATCTGATTTTTCTAATCACAAGGCAATCTCTGATTCATCACACCATCATTTTTCCTTTGTATTTCTATTACTTCTTTTTCTTTTGTGCGTTATTATTCTTTTTTTTCCTCATTTTTTCCCAATATCTTTTTCTCTTTTCTCCACATCTATGTGGATAATAGATTTTCTGAGTCTGCCTGATTAAACTCATTGTCATTTCTGATGCTTAACAGACAGAAGATTTTGCAAAAGAGGAAATTAAAGCAACAAACTCAGTAGCTCAAGGTCAAATATTAATGCTCATCCATATGAGTAGACACTAGAGATGCAAATGGTGGTATTGGGTTTTTCTGAGAGGATCAGTGAAAGCTTTTATTGTTTTGTTATTAGGAAGATAAGTCATTGTGTGGATCAACCTACACTTTGCAAATGCTTTAATAACTTTCCTTATTGTTGCCCAGAAATGTGCATCAGCATAGATTGTAAACTAATGCTCCTTTAATCTTCCATTCAGGAAATGAGTGTGCCTCAATGAAATATTAATACCCTTTCCTTTCAGCTTTTAAGATATGACCTATTTTTCCTCTTGGTTGCTGCTAAAAACAAAAAGTCACATGTAAATAGGGGCTCTGGTGATTAGTAACAAGGCATCATTAAATTTGACATTGTTTTGACTGGTGGAGAAGGCATAAAGTAGGATACTAATATACAATAAATTATAAAAACAAAAGCAGTGTAAATGCTAAAACCAAAGTCAACTTAAGGGCAATTCTATACATATCAATTATAAACTTAATCTGACTTAATCTACTGAAGGGATAGTATACAGATATCTCAGGACTGACACAAAAAACTGAGCCTCCATATAAACAAATATCCACAAAAATAATAATTTCATGTTATGCATATACTAATCAAAGGGAAATTTGTGTTAGTATATAAGTTACTTCTGTTAGCAAATTCATTAAACAGAGAGCTATTAAATGCTTACAACAACTCGGGAGCTGTTTTAAGTACAAGAAATATAGTAGTAAACCATATAAGACTCCTGCTTTCATGAAGATTATCTTTTAGTGAGGGGAAAGATATAGTAAACATGAAACAAAAGTATTATCCTTTCAGATTGTAATAAGGGCTTTTTAAAGTAGGCATATGTTATAGGTACCAAACAAGATACTTTAGTTAGGGTGGTCAGGAGAAGCTTCATGAAGAGGTAACCATTAAGATGAGAAATAAATCATACAAAGAGAACTATGCAAAATACCAGAGACCAGTGTCTGTGGGAAAGGGTTTAAAAAGTACAAAAGAAACGATGTTTCCAGAATAACAAGAAGGCACACATAGGACTGGATTAATTAAAAGTGAGAAAATAATAAGAAATAAGGCTGGAGAAATAAGCAGTCACCAGGTTATGTTCAGTCTGGTAGGATAATAATAAGAAATTTGAATTTGTTATAATTTCTAAGACATGTTACTGAAATGTGTTTTAATAATATAAGTCATCTAATGTCTTTTTGAAAATTTCACGTCCATGCTATCTATTATCTGGAGAGTGGATTGCAATGTGATAAATCTAGAAGCTGAGAGACCAGTTTAGGACAACGATTTTGTTGTGCAAGTGAAAAATAATGTTGGTATAAAATGGTGCGGAAAAAGTGTAAATAATGAAAACTGGTCAGGCTTGTGATTTTTTTCTTTTATAAGCCAACTGTAATTACTGCATAGATTGAAGAAAAGAGGGTTATCAAGAATGATTTGAACAAATGGATGTTCAGGGGTGCCATTATAAGATAAGAAGACTGATAGATTTAAATTACATAGCTTAAGTTTTTAAAAATTGGTGTATACTTTATTATTAGCATTACATAGACACTTCCTATAAATATTAATATTTTGATTACTATCAAAACCTTTATTTTGGGACCCAGGAGCAGATCTTAGTGAACAAATGGGCATGTTTACTATTTAATAAAATATAAAAACGTTTTGCAGTTCACATGTGGACCTTATATGTTAAATAGATTTAGTTTAGGTCTTTTAAAAAGGATTTTAAAGGATATCAGGACACCTTATATTGAGAGATAATGGTAAAGGTAAAGGATTAAATAACTAGTAACCTAAATAATTGGTAACATTTTTGCATTTTATAAGTTATATCCTATTTTATAATATAAAATAACATACTTGAGTAATGAAAACAAAAGTCAATGAATGACCATTAATTGAAGGCCTGTGTTAAAAATAGGCTAATGAGGGGCTTTAAAAAGTTCATTTACCAGAGGATAAAAGAGAACACTTTATCTTATGTAGTAATCTGCATGTCACATGTAGAAGGACTAATTCATGAGTGAAAACACTGTTTATTATAGGCTAGGTTTTTTTTTTTTTAAATGAATGAATATATACAGATCCTAACATTTAATTATGGCATTGCATATTTGTTTTAAGGGCCAAAATACTTGTATGTCTCCAGGTATTCTTAAAATTTACTTAAATAATTTTTCCTATGCTTGTATGACCAGCATTGCCTGATTTTTATTTCCTTTGAATTGTGACTGAAATAACTCACTTTTCTGGCAAGAAGTGATATTTTATTTTCCCATTAGTATTTGCAAGAAGCATATTTTGATTAAAGATTCAGTACTTTGCAGCCCATCTTCATTTTAAAATTTGATGTTGTTAATGTACAATTCTTCCCTGAGGAATTTTTTTTTTATTACTACTACAAACCAGTATTCAAACCACTTTTTTCTTATACTGTGAAGACATACAGTTGTTTTAATAAACGGATTGTTAAAGTATGTTAATCTTCATAATGCAAAATGAAACTTTTTTCCTTAGCTATTTTATTACTTTGTATAATTCATTCTAATAACAAGAGTTAGAGCAAATCTATCTGTATAGACCTAGATTCATATAATTATTTTATAAAAAGTAGTAATATCTCTATGCTGATATAATGTCAGTTTTATCAAAAATGAAAGTAGACTATGAGGTAAAAATCTCAAAATCTTTAGAGTAAAATGAATTTACTTTGTGCTTAAGAGCAAAATAATATTTTTAGGCATTCTTTGAAAAATCAGATAAAGCTAAATATATTTTATCATATTTCATCTTCAATCTGAAGTAATGTTTACTTTTAAATCAGGGGAAGAGGAAAGGTAACCCAGCGATTTTAAGTAAAGATAGGTCATAACTGTCCAATTTTCCTTGGAATACAAAGAGGAGATCTAGAGATAATGCAGAATAAAAAAGATTAGCCAGTGATTAGGTTTAGCAATTAACTTCTAGCTAGAAAAATATCTTATAAAGATTGAGCAAATGTAATGCATGGAAATGTGTTTTCATTCAAGTAATTGTTGCAGAGTAGCTTTTGTTTTGTGATTTAGTATAATAGAGATATTTTCAAACTGCACATCTAACAGGCAACTAATTCAGAATTTACAAGTAACTCAAACAACTCAACAACAACAATAAAACAAATACCCCCATTAAAAGTGAGCAAAGGACATGAATAAACATTTTTCAAAAGAAGACCTTCAGATGGCCAACAAACATGAAAAAATGCTCGACATCACTAATCATTAGAGAAATGCAAATTACAATCACAATCAGGTATCATTTTATACCAATCAGAATGGCTGTTGTTAAAAAGACAAAAAAAAAAAAAATAGACAGATTTTGGTTGGTATGTGGAGCAAAAGGGATGCTTATATACTGCTGGTGGAAAAGTAAATTATTTAAGCCTCTATGGAAAAGAATATAGGTATTTCTCAAAGGACTAAAAATAGAACTACCATTCAATCCAGCAATTTCACTACTATCTACTTTTTTTAAAAAAAGGAAATTATTATATCAAAAAGATACCTGCACTCATATGATTACTGCAACACTATTCACAATGACAAAGATATGGAATAAATCTAAGTGCCCACCAATGGATGACTGGATAAAGAAAATGTGGTGTATGTACACCATGGAATGTTATTCAGTCATAAAAAGGAGTGAAAATCATGACTTTTGCAGGAATGTGGATGGAACGGAAGGCTATTATCTTAAGTGAAACTCATTTATAAGTGAGAATTAAATGATGTGTGTTCATGGACATAGAGTGTGGAATAATAGATACTGGAGACTTGAAAGGGAGTATATTGAGAGGAGGGTAGGTGAGCACAATGTATATTATTTGAGTGGATACACTAAAAAGCCTAGACTTCACCATCATGCAATAGATTCAGGTAACAAAATTGCACTTGAGTCCTTTAAATTTATACGAATTAAAAGAAAAAGAGGGATACAATGTATTCCAAGGTAACTTTCCTTCAGGCATTTATTATGTAAATACTATGTGCCAAACATTGTGCTAGGTTTTGGGAATACAAAGGTAAACCTAATGAGAATGAATCTTGCCTTCATGAATTTTACATTCTAGTAGAGAAAACACGCAGGAAATTAAAAATGCAAATTATAAGAATTTTAAAATTGGAATGATAGAGATTAATACTAGCTAGAAATATTTTGGACAAGTGGTCAAGAAAGAAATTATACTTAAACAGAGCTTATCAGGATAAAAGGAGCCAACGCGAACTAATACAACCTGTTTAGGTGATATTTTTCCTAGGAATATGAAAGAATTGGATACTTTTAAAAAAATTATATTTGGTTTCAACTACTATGAAATTCATCTAAAAGGATCAGTTTAGAAGTTAGAGCATTAATTTATAATGTACAAAAATTGAGTAGTGTATATGTACTATTAACCAAAAAGGAAAAATATGTTTATTATTTTCAGTCAAAATGTAGTTGGCTAAAGGAGTGGAATCAATTTTTACCTTTTCTTTTTTTTTGAGTTGGAGTCTCACTCTGTCGCCCAGACTGGAGTGCAGTGGCCGCTCCCAGCCACCGCAGCCTCGACCTGCTGGGCTCCGGCGATCCTTCCGCCTCAGCCTTCCAAGTAGCCGGAATTACAGGCATGCGCTACCACGCCCAGCTGATTTTTTGATTTATTGTAGAGATTAGGTCTTGCCAAGTTGTCCAGGCAGGTCTCGAACCCGCGGGCTCAGGCAATCCACTCACCTCAGCCTCCCAAAGGCGCGGGATTACAGGCTGAGCCACCGAGCCCGGTTAATTTTTGCCTTTTCAATTAATGACTTTGCACTGGAAGGTGACACAGGAATCTGATGATACCACTTTGTGGCCAATTTGACATGGTGACATGTTGTGCTATTCTTTTACAGATTTATCTAAACCATTAAATATTTTCACTTTTTATGAAGTCATTTTCCTATTTATTTCTGGCTATAAAAAATACAAAGATTTTCAAGCAATAGAAAGAAGTATAAAAAAGCAAAACAGGATTTTAAAAGCATAGTCCAGAGTTATTGCTGCTAATATGTTGGTTTATACAGATTTTATCTTAATAAAATATGAATATACTGATTTTTCTGGTAAATTAATCCTGTCTTCTTAAAAATTGAAAGTATTATCCCACATTTTTAAGTCAAACTGGACAACATTTCATAGCATATATGCATAATAGCTTATTATTTTCCTATGAGTGGGCATTTTTGCTGTTTAATTGTTTTAACAAGTAGTAACTGCAGCACTCAATACATTAGTCATATATATGTTTTGAAATATCAAATTATTTCCTCTAATGCATTGCTGGATGTGATATTTCTATCCAAAATATTCATATATTTTAATGCTTATATCCATCATCAAATTGCCCTTTATAAATATTTATTTTTGTCCATTTACCTGTCATCCAGAATAAAATATTACTGTATTTTTAAAACATTTTTGTCAATATTACATTGGAATCATATAGTTTTAGAAATTGTATTTTCTTTAGAAGAGAGATTGCATGTGAATTTACTGATGTTGATTCTTTCCTATTTATTCTATTGCAAATTATTTTTATACTTTATAGCATTTTTCTTGAAGCATTTCCTTTCATCAAGATAGATGTGGTTATATGTGATAATGATTAAATTTTAATATCTCAGTAACTTAGAACACAAACATATCTTTCATTTATGTCACAGTGGATCAACACACAGTAGTGCTCCTTGACTCTTCAACAAATCCAAACATCATGTCTCTAAATCCCATGTCTCTAAATCTACTTCTCTGCTGGGTAGTGATGCTAGAGGGAATCCATAGTTGGGAGGTTGCTGGGAAAGGGAAAGAGAGTACTAAAGTATTGTGAGGCTGTTATTCAGGACCATGTTTGGAAGTGACCATGTTTTCTATTACGTCCAACCACACTACACTGGCTAGAAATGAGTCTCAGGATTCCCAACTTAATTTTATGGGAAACTGAAGCAAACACAGTTGGTGATGTTTTTGGAGCTATGCTTGCTAAGTTCTTCTCTACTTAAAGAATAAAAAAAAAAAAAACAGTACTACCACTAATGATGATAATAGTAATATCATAATTATTTTAGATTTTCTCATCCTTTTTACAATCCTGACAACTTCAGAGTGCTTTTATTAAATTGAATGTAAAACAATCAACACAAATTTCCTAATGTTGGGGTAGCCTTTTTGGTATTTTTAAAATAGCAACTTAGATAAAATATAAATCAGGTCAGTGTGGTTGCTTCATATTGGTGTAAAAAAATACCTTGTGGCATTGCAGTTACATTATAACAAACCAAAAATTTGATACTAATTTGATTAAGTAGTAATTTGACCTTTGTACTGAACTCCTAGAACCTATGCATGTAAACATATTTGGGAAAAGAATCTTTGCAGATATCATAAATTCAGGATCTCCAGATGAACTCATCCTGGATAATTCACGTCTACCTAAATCCTCAATGACAAATGACTCTATATGAGAAACATGGAGGAAAATTGATTAAATCAGAAGAGAATACCCAAACCTAGAGGAGGAGGTGATATGAAGAAGATGACAGAAATAACTTATGCAGCTTCAAGCTAAGATACATATGGAGGCACCTGAAGGAGGAAAACACAAGGAAGAACTGTGCCCTAGATCCTTCAGAGAAAGGTCAACACTACAGACACCATAATTTTGTATTTCTCACCTCCAGACTAGTGAGATAATAATTTCTTGTTATTCCAAGTTGTCAAATTTGTGTCAATTTGTAATGGCATCCTTAGGAACCTACAACAGTTGTTCCTCACTATTCTTGGGGAATAAAACATAAGAACCCCATTCCTATTAAAATTCTAGGATGCTCGTCTGTTATATATAGCATCATATTTTCATATAACCTTTGTACATCCTCCTGTATATTTTAAATCATCTCTAGATTACTTATAATACCTAATACAATACCTACATATCACTTCATTCACTTTGACTCAATAGTATTCAGTGCATGGCAAATTCATTGTATGTTTTTTGGAATTGGTGAATTTTTTTTTTCAAATATTTTGTTACGGGATTATTTGGAACTACAGATGTAGAACCCAAGGATACAAAGTGCCAAATGTATATGCATAATTTCTGTTCTTGTAAAGCTCTGTGCGGTGAAGCCAGATTTGTGTGTGTGTGTGTGTGTGTGTGTGTGTGTGTGTGTGTGTGTGTGTGTATGACACATAAACAAAAAATACTGCTTTAATGGAATTTGGAAAGCACTGACTTTGAACCAGACTTGAGTTAAAATTCTTATTCTTCTAAACTCTGTTTGTGCTTAAATTTTCTCATCTGTATAATGAAAAACATAGTACTCCAGCTTTATCTGACTGGTGAATGAGTTGATTTTTGCACTGTTCCCATGCTCACAATTTTAAGAACATGGGTTATTATTTCCCTGACTTAATTGTCTTATTAATGCACATGGAGTAATAAGGAATGAATAACACTTTACTTTATATAAGGCTTACATTGTTTCCTGCAAATCATATTCTACAAGGGTGTCGGTGTGATGATTAGTCAACAATATTAAGAAAGTCGCTATTCTTGTGACATCTCACACCTATCTTTGGGTTTTCAATGGGTATAAATCTTTCATGAAAGTCTCTTTCAATTCTCCCTTTCCTCTATAGCCTACACTTTAGTCTTTGTTAGTTATTCTGTTTGTCTTAGTCCTTACTACTTGTCTACTTGTCCATGCTTTTCCTTGCTCTGTTGAGTAAATGGAGAAGAGTTACCTTAATATGTCTTTTCTTTTCTTTTTGAAGTTGGAGTCTTACTCTGTTGCCCAGGCTGGAGTGCAGTGGCACACTCATGGCCACCCCAGTGTGGACCTGCTAGTCTCTGGTGATCCTTCCGCCTCAGCCTTCCAAGTAGCCGGAACTACAGGTACACGCTACCATGCCCAGCTAATTTTTGATTTATTGTAGAGATGAAGTCTTACCAAGTTGCCTGGGCTGGTATCAAACCTGCAGGCTCAGGCAATCCACTCACCTCAGCCTACCAAAGTGCTGGGATTACAGGTTGAGCCACTGAGTCCGGCCAATATGTCTACTTCTGTTGTCTCTTTCTATCGTGTCTTCTGTATTTTATTTGCTAATTATATCTCTGTGTTCCTTAGAGATATATTGCTAGATTATGTTCCATGTACTTTCCTAGAAGTTTTGATTGAGCTGTTGATAATAAAAATCTACATATGTGCATCCACATGCATGGCACACACAAAATGCACACTGCCAAATATATAAAGCAAACATATAAAGCTTTGCGCTCACTAAAATCTTAAAAGTTAATTTTTCACCAAAAGGAGTAAATTAATATTATCTTCACAATATATAAATATCTGAAGTATGCAGCCATTTTAAATGTCATAGATTGTATTAGAAATAAATCTAAGTACATTTCCAACTTTCAGTAAATCTCCACATTGGATAATTTCTTGGACTTTTGTTCATGACTTGGTTCCTTTTCAAAGCATAATCAATAATGACTCAGTTCCCAGAATGAAAGAATTTATTTTATCAAAGTTTGAAAAACTGCAGAAATTTTCAAGAAACTTGATTTTAATGCACAAAACTGATGGAACACTACTCCACAGGAAACTCAATTTCTGCACATAAAAGTATTGCTGAGCTTATTGATTTGAGCTGCATCTTCACCCTGGGATGCCACTTTCTTAACAAATGTTCTACCTTGTTTTCTTTGTATAAAGAAAAAGCAGAAAATATGACAAAAATTAGTTTTCTGAGGTTTATTGTATAATATGACTCAAATTACAGTAAGTTGTTAACTAATAAAACACTTAAGATGAACAAGTAATAAATATCAATTTGAGATTGGAAATATAATAGAAATATCATCTAACTAAAAGGAGATATGACACATTCAAGTGAAATAAAGCCCAAGTAAAATAGTGTTATTGTAACATATTATTTACCTAATGTATTACCTCATCTACCTTTGCATGGATAACTTGTCTGATGGTCTTTTAACAAATTGCATGAGTAAATTCTGCTCCTGTTTGTATTTTGACTCATAACACATAAAATATTCAACAACTCTGTGAAGATGCGCCACCATAACAGTTCAGAATAGTCTTAAATCTTTGAAATCCTACTATGCAAGTTAGGAATGGTGTTAGTTGAATTCTTTAACATCTATAAATTGGGGATTAGTATGTGCAAGAATACTATCTTCTAAAATAGGGCAGAAAGGAAAAGATTCCTTTAGAGTAAGCAACCAGGGGAATAGATCTCAGAACATTAGTTTTAATAAGAAATACATAATAAAGGATAAAGAGTCTTGAAGATTTTTTTGCTTAGTATTACTTTACAAGTAGAATGGAGGCAGCTCAGGGGCACAGTAAGATGAAGTTGTGAAAGAACAGTAGCAGTGAAACCAGAGTCAAAGTTAGCCTACTTCACTGGTCTGATAGTTCTATTTAAATATTCCTCATGCTTAGTAAAGTGACTAAAGTCTTAGCTTGTATATTGTATGCTAATTCATTGTGTTAAAATAAGTTGTACATTCATTCATTCATTCTTGTAACATATTTTCCAACTGCCTGCAATGTGACTAGTAGGAGTTTGGTTATATGATAGGGACACGAAGAAAATATGACAGTTTTCACTCCAATGGAACTTTTATTCTAGAGCAAGAGACAGATAAATATATATAAATAGATGGTTTAATGATATACAGCCACTATTAAAGTAAAAAACTGCTCATAGAGCTAAGCTAGGAGAACAATGGGGTAGGCGTTATTGCATAAAAGTAGAATTCAATACCAAGGTAGTTAATCCTTATACAGTGATTTTTATACAAGATTTTAATCCTTATACAGTAGTTTTCATTCTTTGACAACTTATAAGAAGTATTTTCATTTTAAAGGTGAGTTGTTAATATGTAATTATAGCAGAGCTAAAATACTAATATTTAATTAGTGGAAAGTAAACATCCCAAAGGGAATTAGCTTGTGCAGTGCTCTGTAAGCTTTAAAGCAAATTACCACTGAATAAACAATAAGAGTTTCTAAACTGTAATAAAACATTAAAGGGCTTAGTATCCAGAAAGTATTTTTCATTTTATTTTCCTATTTTATTTTCTCAATACACAAAGTGGGATTTCTGTTTATAGAAACAGTCAAACATAATGAGAAACAATTAAATAAAAGATAAATATATTCCAAAATCTAGGGTATGCTACTGTATAAATTTTCTATCTTAATACAAAAATTCAATTGTACAACTATCTCAGTGTAGAATGGGAAATTACTTGTGACTTATTTAGCGTGTAGAACGATCAGTCCTCTGCTCTTCTTGGAGATGAAATACAGAATAATAGTGTTTATTCCAAATTAAGCAATAACAATCCTCCATTTTTCTTTTGAAACTAGAATGAACCATTGGTAAGTTGCTGATGATGGAACTAAAGCTTACATTCTTCTTAAAAACCATTCATACTGAGAAATGTATATATAACCAAAAGGTAATGAGGTGTTACAGAAAGTTTAGGAACTCAAAAATATTAGAAAATGTATTAGACCCGAATCTCATTGATCTAATTTGTAGAGTGAAATGATGTTAATTTTTTAAAAATATTTTTATGTGAAGGTTTTATGAGAAAATGTTTGTGATGTGCTAACACCACACAGCAGGTACTGCATGAGTGAGGAGGGTCTCCCTTCTAAGCTCCTTCATTTCATAAATGCCACAGCATACTATTCTTGTGTTCTCCCTAGAGACAGTATATTCTTGCTAGTTATAATAAACAATGATTTTGCACAATTGCTGTATAGGATATAGTAAATAATGTGTGATATTATTCATATTTTATGTACTTTGATCTATAATAACCTACTTAATAGTAATTATTTGCAGAGGATAACTGACAGGAGATTATCTGTTAAGACATATTGGCCAAATTTGATAGCTTAGTGTCCCAATGCGAGTCAATAAAATGGGGGCAAGGTTTGTTAAGTGTTTTATGTCATAATTTTTTCTATGAAAGATTAAGCCTCTTGCTGTTAGGTTTTAGTAATTCTGTTTTGTTGTTTGTTATTTTATTTATAGGCAAAATAGTTATGCTTTTAATAGATGGGACTGAATGGATGAACTAGAGAGTCTTACGGACTTTACATTCTAGGATAGTTTGTTCATGATTCACAGGGCTACTTGGAAAAGATAGGAGAGTCAGAAATGTCTTTAGACAGTATTTTTGAAATGTATTAGCCATGTCACAGAATGTGATTCATGTGTACTTAAATGGGGAATATGTTTTGGTTAAATCCCCTCAAATATAGAAATCAGGGAAATACCTTCCAGTACAGTCTTAAAAATTTAAATGATTCTTAATTATTTAAACATGAGAAAAATAAAGCTAAAAATTTTCTAAATCTTATTAAACCTTAGTAATATTTCTACCACCAATTTAGAAAATTAATAGAATGTTTTCAACTTTTCCCCATTTAATACGACATTAGTTATGGGTTTGTCATATATAGCCCTTATTGTGTTGGGGTATGTCCCTTCTATACCTTATTTGCTGAGGGTTTATTATTATTTTATTTACATTTCTGAGGACAAAAACTGATATCTTCTGTAAAGAAATTAATCACAGCACCAGCCTCAAAGTGGTGAGAAGTAACTTGGATGCCATGCTGCAATTAGATATTCTTTAAGTTTCTGAAGTGATCCCATGAAATAAAAGACTGAATCTTAAATGTAATTAACTTGTAAAAACAATTATAAAAATATATGTGTATGCATGTGTGTGTGTGTGTGTGTGTGTGTGTGTGTGTATACATACCCTATATATAAATTTCTGGTATGAAAAATTATAATTGTTAAAAATTCACTACATGGTTCAATCTTCAAAATAGTATAAACTCAGGAGAAAATTAGTTACTGTAAACAGTAAACTTTAAAAAATTAGCCAGGAATTCCAAAACAGGCAACAAGATGGACAATATAAAATAATAATAAAAAAATTTGAAGATGTTCAGGATTTCATGACAAGGCTTGACATATTATGTATCTATAGAGAAGTCTAGCAGGGAACCATAATACTATGCAAATGTGGCTTTATTGCAGGGTCCTTTATAAAGATCACCTCCTGATCTCCCATTCAGTCAAAGGAATTTGTAATTAAGACTGACCCATCACTGAAGAATGGGAGAAGGACTGAAGCACTCCTCTACTGTGCCTCAAGTGTAGTTTTCATTCACTAAACATAGAAGTTTTTATTTATTTTGTTTTGTTTTTAGTTACACAGATATTACCTTAGTAAATTGCCTGGTTCTAGAAACTCTGTAATAAATTAACCACTGACAAGAATGTCTGCAAAATATATTATTTTCAAATATAACTTCGGTCTTGCTCAGTATATTTTGGATATCACATTTATTTTCTCTCTGATGATGAAAGGCTGATCAACAAACTTTCTAACTGTGGTACTCTGACGTTCCCACTTAGATCAGAGTCTCTTTCAATGGCAGTATTTCTCATCTTTATCCCTTGATAGATAATATTTAGCTTTTTTATGATGCTACCACCCAGCTTGTATATTTTGTTAAAGAAACTAAAATAGTTTTTGGTACCACGGATGGAGTGATGAGGTAACAAGTATCCCAAAATGTGACAATGGCTTTGGATTTGGGTAGTGAGTCTAAAAAATTTTTTAGGTAACTGACAGAAAAAGATTAAATTGTGTTAAAGAGACTGTTGGCAGAAATATGGACCTTAAAGATGATTCAATAAGGAGGCGAGCTGTAGAGAAAATTTCCATCTTGTTACAGAATACATAAATTGTCATAAACAGCATGTTGTTAAAAATAAGAGTCTTTCAGGTGAGGCCTCACATGGAAATTAAGAAGTGTTATTGGATACAAGAGAAAGATGATTCTTGTTATAAAGTGGCAGGCAATTTGGCTAAATAGTGTTCTTTTAGGTGGAAAACAGAAGTTGTAAGCAATAGATTTGAACACTTTTCTGTGCCTCCCCCCCGCTTTTTTACATACAGTTAATACATTTAAATTGAACACTTCAGTGGTATTTTGTAAAATCACAATGTTGTGTAACTCCCATGTTTCCATTACCCTAAAAAGAGATTCTATCCCTCATTAAGCAATTGCTCTTAATCCTCTCTACACTTACCCCTGGTAACCAGCAATTTGCATTCTGTCTCTATGAATTTACTATTTGGGTATTTGATATCAATGCATGTGTGGAATCATACAATGTGTGACCTTTTGTGTCTTGTTTCTTTCACTTGGCATGTTTTGGGGGTTCAACCATGTTGTAGCAGGTATTTCATTTATTTTTATGTATGAAAAATATTTTATTGCATTTATAATCAATAGCATTATCTTCATTTTAGAAAGGAGGAAGCTGAGGTTAGGATCACATAGCAAGAAAGTGGATGAGTTGAGATGTAAACCTGGGTATGACTTCAAACCATAGAGCTCTTAACCATCTTTCATGCACCAAGGAACTGCTGAAATCTAGTACAAAAACCAGAGTCTCACAGACACAGCTTTAAGACTCTAAAAACTATGAATTTCCAATTCTATTCTGAGGATGTGGCACCTTATGGGAAGGGCAGTTTTACTGTCATAGAACTACTTCTATCCATACCCTACTGGTCCCCGAGGCTGGCCTCACACCTTCTAAGGGTAGCTAGTTACCCCCCAGACTCTTCAGAAGAAAGGATGAAAGTAATTTAGCTCATTCCATTAACAGAGTAGCCCCTCCAGTATACAGGAGGCCTTTAACAAATTTCTTTGTTCCACATTTTGTGTACAATGTCTACATTTGTCATCAGATGGGCTCACTTTCCAGTAGCACATTTCATTCTCAACCCAGATCTGGCTCTGAATAGAAACAAGTTGACTTTGTGTTTTTCAGTCTCCTGACAGTTTGGTGGGATTGAGTTACTCTTGAGTCACTCCTAAGAAGGAAGGGGTCACTCCATTATATGTCAGGTTCTGTGTTCTCCTCCTTTATCCACATAATCATGTGACAAGGCAAACATTATCACTGGGTCCATGTTAGAAATAAGAAAATCAAGGCTTATCAAGGGTAAGTAGATTGCCCAAGGTCATACAACCACTGAGAAGCAGAGCTGAGATTTGAATCCTTCTTTTCTAGAAGGTTCATGTCACTACCCAGCTTTCAGAATTATCTCTGGGGAAACAAATTAAAAGTCAAGCACCACACATTGCACCAAGCTTTCACAGATGGTCTTCATAGAATCTGTGACCCTTCTGATGCTGCTTACAAAATCATAGACCTGACCATGTTCCTGGTGAGGGGGCCTCAGGCCACAATTCAACCTTGAGGGGAAGGACCACTTCCTAGCTGTGCAGAAATACAAACCTGACCCTGCCCGATACAGTAGGCAGCCTTCTAGCTGAGGACATTTTGAAGAAAAGTGCTGAAGTGTTCTTCTTGCTGCTTACAGTAAAATTAGAGAGAAAATGATAAATTGAGGAATGAACTGTTAAGTGAAAAGTAACCAGAACTTGGAGATTTGGAAAATTCTCAGCCTATCCAGATAATTTGCTCTGGAAATAGAGCATATACATGGGTGAAAACTGTTTGCTAAAGAGATTAGGCATGTGATTCATGGGTTTAACAAACCATTTTAGCAGAAATCAGAATTAGAAATGTGGTTATCAAGAAAATATTTGTGGAAGAAGTTCTTATCACATGGCTTAGACCCCTGTGACTTGAAAGACTGACAATATTTTTGGGAATCTTACACAGAAAGCAACAATGCCAGCCTAAAGTGAGAGACAGAGACAGGATGAAATAAAGAAGTTACTCTGACAGCGGAGGAAGGGATGAAAAAACCTGGGATAATTGAATACCCTGGGACTGAGAAGGCAGTTGTTGCCCCAGTGTACACAGAAGGTGAGACTAGCACTCTAAGGGGCCCAGAAGATAGAGCATAGAGTCACTGTCAGTTAGGTTTTAGACTCACTTCAGACCCATAATCTTATTTACTCTTCCAATTTTTCCATTTTGGAATGGAAATATCTATTTTAGGTCTGTTCCATCATTGTATTTTGGAAACATCAAAACACAATGGTGCTTAGTTTCACAGATGGAGAGGCATTTTGACAGGACAGAGTGTACTCAGAGTCTTATCCATATCTGATTTAGATAATTTAGAACAGTGGCTCTCAATCTTTTTGTCATCAGGAACCAGTTTCATGGAAGACAATTTTTTCATGGATTAGGACAAGGGGGAAGGATAGTTTGGGAATGATTCAACCATATGACATTTATTGTGTACTTTATTTCTATTATTATTACATTGTGATGTATAATGAAATAATTAAACAACTCATCATTAAAAAATGAGGCACATATGGAAGTGAAGAATAAAATAGTGGGTGGACCATGCAGCGGCTAAAATACTAACTTAAAGCCTACCACCAGATGCAGCTGTACAGTTGAAGTACATCAACTCACTTGCCACTCACTAAAAGAGTTTTGATATGAGTCTGAAAGCAATTGATTTATGAGGGTCCCTTTGCAGTCAAACCTCACCTCTAACATTAATCTGTACTTGCAGCAGCTCCCAGTGCTAGCATCACCACCTCAGCTCCACCTCAGGTCATCAGTCATTAGATTTTCATAAAAAGCATTCAACCTAGATCTCTCGCATACACAGTTCACAATAGGTTCATGCTCCTAGGAGGATCTAATACCACCACTGATCTGATACAAGACAGAGTTTAGGTGGTAAAGCAAGCAATGGGGAGAAACTGTAAATACAGATGAAGTTTTGCTAGTTCACCAGCCACTCACCTTCTGCTGTGCAGTCCGGTTTCTAACAGATCACAGACTGGTGTCAGGTTGGGGAACCCTCATTTAGAAGATGAGATTTGTTTTGTTTTGTTTTGTTTTTTGAGTTGAAGTCTCAATTCGTCTCCCAGGCTGAAGTGCAGTGGCACGCTCACAGCACTCCAGTATCCACCCGCTGGGCTCAGGTGATCCTTCCACCTCAGCCTTCCAAGTAACTAGAACTATGGGTGTGTTCTACTGCACCTGGCTAATTTTTTTTTTTAATTTTTTGTAGAGACGAGATCTTGCCAAGCTGCCCGGTCTAGTCTCGAACCCTCAGGCTCAGGCAATCCACTCACCTCGGCCTCCCAAAGTGCTGGGATTAGAGGCTGAGCCACCAAACCCAGCCCTGTTTTTATTTTATTTTTTAAATTTATTGTATGTAGTTGAGATTCTGAACTTAGAGTTGATGCTAGAATTGTTTAAGAATCTTGGAGAAGTAGGAATGAAGTTAATACATTTTGCTCAAGAAAAGAATATGAATTTTGGAAACTAGAGATTGTTATGGGTTAAATTTTCTTCCCCCAAAGATAAGTTGAGGTCCTAACTCACAGTAGGTCCGAATGTAAACATATTTGGAAATAGGATCTTTGACATTGTAATCAAGTTGAAATGAGATCCGTAGAGGGACCCTAATTCAATATGACCATTGTCCTTCTAAGAAGATGGAAATTTGGACACAGCTTTATGAAGAAAAAGACAAAGATTGGAGTGATGCCCCCATAAGTCTAAATAAGCCTTGGTTTACCAAAAATTGAAAAAGCAAGAAAAGACCTACTCCTAGGGACTTCAGAGGGACCATGACCCTGTCAGAAACTTAATGTTGGACTTTCACTAAAGTGAGCGGATACACTTTTGCTGTTCTAGGACACTCAGTTATGGTACTTTGTTGCGCAACCCTATGAAACTTCACACAGGATAAAGGGAGTGTCTGCTGGAAGATATAGTTAAGGATTAAATGAGTAGGTTACACATGAAAAATCCATTCTATATAATCAGATCCTTTTGAAATCAATTTTAAATAATTGAGTGCCCACTGAGTCTTGGATTTGAACAAATGGGCAAATAATTCCAGGTGCTTGGGAGATTGTTGAATATAAATCCTCTGGAAGAAATCAATGCCATTAATTCTTCTTGACATAAAATTTTCTTAGTTTAAAAATCTTCAATACACCATCCCACATGCATTCTTCTGATCTATTTGGTTTCCTTGTTGATTTGTCTTAATTTTATTTTTCTTGTGTGCATGCTGGACTCGGAGTCTGGTTACAGTACTGATGGAGCATAAGAATTAGCAAAGACATTTAAGATAACGATAATACCTCAAATGTATTCTTTATAGACTTTTCAAATAAGATAGGATCATCTTCATAAAGCTGACAGAATCAACAGTGATGAGGAAAGTTCAATAAATTGGAGGTTTGAAATCCTCAAAAGTATTTCATTTTCAATTCTAACAGCAACTCTTTTTACCAACCATTACCCTATCTTTCTTGTAAGAGACTTGATAAGGCTATAAGATCAAGTTGTGACAGCAAGGTCACTCATTTTTTTTAAAGCTGAGTCAGTCTTACAGCTAAAAAAATAGTCTTTGGAAGAAATCATGGACATATCTATAGGTAATAATTTAAGAAACTGTTTCAAAATTATGTTACATGGGCCTCTGGTGTATTAAGTGAGTAGGCTTATAGTTTAACTTCCTTAAATGTAATAGAATTTTCACTACCTTTGAATTCGCCATTCAATTCCAGATTATAAATTATTTGAAGTTTTTTTTCCCATACAATCAATCACTGTAACCTTGGAAATGTGACTTATCTTCAGAAGAGAAAATAATTTTGATTGAAGCATTTGAGGCTTTTTAGAATCCAGGCACTGAGTTAATAAGTTAAAATGTAGATGAGAGTTACTACTGTTAGTGATATGTTTGATTCTGTTACTCTTTGCTGAAATCCTAATATTTGCTTGCTCTTTTACTAGATCTTGCAGATGGAAGTGAGAATAAGATAGCTACCTTTGATAGAGATGGGAAACACATTCTGGGATAAAGGGATGATAATGAAAAAATATTTTGAGGTGCCAAATGAAGAATCAAGAGCTTTAAATAGTGATGTTGTATGCAGTTTAGCCTCTGCATAGGTAATAATAGTATATGTGTCTGGAAAATAGATTGTAACTATATTGTGGAAAATATTAACAGTCAGGTAGGGGAATTTTAACTGAATTTGGAAGGCTAGAGAGCCTCTGAAGGCTTTTTAACTAAAGGATAATATGGCCTATGTTACTTTATAAGGAGATTACATTAAGACTACTTTATCTAATAGAACCTGAGAGGCATAAAGGATATTTATTTCAAAAGTGCTTTAATAGGCATAATCTTATTTTATCCATATATAATACCTAATGCCAGAGAGGTAAAAGATATTTTTGCCATTTTACTGTTAGAAGGTTATCAGTTGTCTAAGGTTAGACAGTTCACCTGACACCAGTCTATATTTTAAGATAACTGTGAAATCATATTTTAAAAATATCTTTCTCAGGATCTTTTCAAGATCTTAAATAGGTCAAGCTATACTTTCTTTTGAATAGTTTAAAGCTACAGATCATCTTGATTGACATTAATTTACAATTCACTGCAGAAAAGCAGTTTTAAATATGTCAACAGAAGCTTATAGGTTAGATGACCCACATGTAGTAAAATAGATCTACTAGTTTAAATGTCTTCAAAATACATAAATAACTCTTTTAAAAAACATTTATTAGAGCAAAAATTGCTATGTTTACAAATACTTGTTTTTAAATTGGCTTTGCTCATCCGTAGTGACTATATTAGGTGAAGCAAGTGTGAAATTATGAAATTAACTTTACTAATCATATTTGCAGAAAATATTTTCAATGCAAAAAAGTAAGGTCAAAAGGTTAATTTATTGGTTTAGATTTCAGTAATTATTAGCAAAGCATAACTTGAGTTCTGTTTACTTGAATCACAGTTCCATGAACAGAAATTGCTTCACAACAGAATCATTCATGGAATTATGAAGTCAGGAGAGTATTAGACAATTGGACCTTGAGCAATAATTTTCTTGAGTTGTGCTATCAGAATAAAAGTCAAAAAAAGAATCATTTTAGGTATATTACTATTATATGTAAATATATTTATATATTTAAATATCTGCTCCATCAAGTAGAGATTGCAGTGTTCTTGACTTTCATTCATCCTTCACTCTAAATATTAAATGAGTAGGCTTACAGCTTAAAAACATTGAGAGGCTCTGAGAGTTCAACACATGAAAACAGTGGAGGAAGATTAAAATAGCCTTTGTTAGTAATGTTTAGATCTACTGGCCCACTGCAAAACAGCTCTTTAAAAGAGCACTTACGGATTTTAGCCTAGCACTCACAATCCATTGATAATAGAGTAGTCATTTGATGTACAGTGAAGAAGAGAAAAATATAAATCTCTAATTTACTAACACTTAGTTGGGAATGCCGAAGGCACATATACCATTGTCTTTGGAATGTTCATATATCTTTTATGGTATTACCAGTTAGAAAAGAGATATTCAGAATTTTGCTTCTTTAATCTACTTTATTCTTATCACTTTTCTTCTTGTCGACATAAGAGAAGATGTTTTTATTGTGATAGAAAAAGAATAAACACATTTGATATTTTTTATTAGAATATACTTAATTTTAATTACAGCAAAGGAATATTCTGAATTAATGAACACATATTTTTCCTTCTTACCAGATATATTTCTTCATAAAAATCCTTTGCCTTTAATAACCGCCTGTAAGTGAGGAACTAGTGCCCCAGGGAACGGAGAACTTTAAAAGAACTCAATTAGAAAACTGTGTAAAATTACTGGCTTTGAGATCCAAAACTGTCTTGAAATGCAATTTGGATTTTGATTGCAAGAGCCATACATTTTCAAGAATTTTTTAGACATTCAATTCCAATAAGTTTGACCTTGACTACTAAATTAAAGTTTAGCAATCTTTATAGCCTAAAGCACCAAGTGTAGAGAAATGCAAGATGATACAAGAAGGGTTTCCTTTCATGTGGAAAATAAGGTAAAGAAAATTTCTGAACTAGTGGTAAAAACTTTGAAGAAGATTGAAAAAGAACACAAGTGTTTAGCTGTTTGGGGGAGAACTGCCTTCTGCTTTTCCTTTGCTGTGGAAATCTGAGGGAGTATAGGGAAGATTTAGCAGCAGAATTTTATGAATGATTTAGGGATGACAAGAATCTATGGACTGATGGCTCACTTTTAAATCATGAGCCAGGGCTTTCACACATTATCAATTGACAAAGTAACAGAAGATTAGGGAAGACTGAATGAGATATCCAGGGAGATGGACTTAGGACATCCTCACAGAACACTGTACACCACAGGCAATTTTAGGAGAGGCAGCTAAAAGATCTTATCTCCAAGTGGGATCAAAAGGGAAGTAATCAGACTAGAACATATGAAAGGCTTGTGGTCATCATGAGGAGGAGCAAAATGCCTGGAACTGGTAGCCAGAGGACATATATCAACTAAACCCATGAGCAAAGGAAGCAAATGCACCTAGATGAAGAGAGCTACTTTCCATAGGATGCCACAGAGAATGGGAGATAATAATGGTATTTCTTCAGTGCTATAGTCATGCCTACATCTTTGAAGATTAGATAATCACCCAGCAGAAGAAATGGTGAGCAGTGAGGGGGAGAAGCCTGCATTTTGAACAAGTATTGTCCATATTGTCCAGAAGAGACAGAATGGGCAAGATTAAAATTTTAAACATAAAATAAAAACATGAAAAACTAAATTACTTTTGGTTGGTACGGTTATTGCTTGCATACTTTAGTTCTGCAAAATGTTAGACTGTGAAGTATGCTTGGTATACCCACAACCTTAGAAATCTATTAGCTGAGCTTGGTGGCTCAGCCTGTAATCCTGCACTTTGGGAGGCTGAGGTGAGTGAATTGCCTGAGCTCGTCGGTTTGAGATCCACCTGGATAACTTGGTGAGACCTCATCTCCACAATAAATCAAAAATTAGCCGGGCGTGGTAGTGTGCGCCTGTAGTTCCAGCTACTTGGAAGGCTGAGGCAGAAGGATCGCCAGAGTCCAGCAGGTCGAGGCTGTGGTGGCGGGAGTGGCCACTGCACTCCAGTCCAGGCGACAGAGTGAGACTCCAACTCAAAAAAAAAAAAGAAAGAAATCTATTATTCCTCCAAAAAATATGTGTGGGAGAAGATATAAACTTAAGAACGAAAAATATTTTCACTTGGATGTGAACATATACTTACAATATTATATTTATTAAACATGGGTTATTAAATACTCACACACACACACCAAACTCATTGTCTCCCAAATAACCATCATTTGCTTATCACTTACAGTATTTTTTTCAATATCTACACACCACACTGATTTTAACATATTTAATATTTATATTTTCTTAGCATGCCTAATTATTCACATCAATTAAATTTTTATAATTACTAAATAGATTTTAAAATTTGTGCTATTTATAAATATTATTATTGAAAAAACAATAAATGCCATATTATTCTAAAAGTCATAACTAATGCTATTAAGTAGTCACTAAATTTTGAAAAATTTGAATTAATTAGTATCAAATGGAAAAAATATAATGAAATTTTATTTCTCTAAGGACCTAATATTCAATATTTGTTAATTATTTATTATTTGGCATCTTTTGGGGGGGTTGAAGGAAATAATAGTCAACATTTGTTAATGAGTTATCATTTGGAATTTTTTGGAGGGAGTGGAACCTTTGTTGTTTAAGATTGATCTCTATTAAGATAGCCTGAGTCAAAGGGTTCAAGACCAGCCTGGGCAACTTTGTGAAATCTTGTCTCTACAATAAATCAAATAATTAGCCGGTTGTTTTGGCGCATGTCTGTAGTTTCCGCTACTTGGAGGACTGAGGTGGAAGCGTTGCCTGAGCCCAGCAGGTCCAGGTCATGGTGGCCTTGAGGTGCCACTACACTCCAGCCTGGGTGACAGATGAGATTGCCTCCAAAAAAAAGATTGATTTTTTCTTACATGATATGTAACATCACTGACTTTCAAGTACTAAATGCCATGAACTTGTTACAATCTTAAAAATTTTAGTCCCTACCATTTCTAACGTCTTCTTTTTAAAGTTTAGTGCCAACTGTTTTTATATAATCAAAATGTATACACTTCTAAAAATGAATCCTCAGTTAAATTAATCTAGTAGTAAATCAATTTAATAGTTTGTTAAAAAGAAAAGAAAAGAAAAGAAAAGTAGAAGAGGTCTTTGAAAGAAAAATAAGTGAGAAGACAAGATTGGGGAGCAGGAATAAGTATTTTGCGATTATTTGGAAGGGAGGACTTCCGGTAAGAAGGTGATGGGACAGGTGAGACTGTGAGAATCTCCACGAAAGTAAGTTTCCATAAAAACTCTCACTTTCCACCCTGCCAGCCATGCTGGTCCAAGGCCTGGTGGCCCTCTGTTTCCTGCACTGCTCAGCTACCATGGCCGCCGCTGCCGCTGCCGCTGCCCCATCCTGGGTGTACATAGGCTCCTGGCCTCGTGGAGCTCCGGGCTCCATTCCCAACTGCACCAACCTGCCCCATCCCAAGCTGCTGCCACCGGGGGAGGATGTCAGCTTCTGCCCCGTGGAGCTTCTGGCTCCCTCACTGGCTGCTCCACCCACCTGGCCCCAAGCCACCACCATCCATGGAAGCCCTCTGCTCCCATCCCGTGGAGCTCCAGGCACCAACACCGGCTACACGGCCCGCTCCACCCGAGTCGCTGCCACCCAGGGAGGCCCTTGGCTCCTGTACCGTGGAGCTCTGGGCTCCCTCACTGGCTGCACTGCACTGCCTCACCCCAAGCCACTGCTGTCGTCTGCGGAGACCCCTGACTCCCAACCTGTGGAGCTCCAGGTTCCCTCCCTGGCTGCACCGCCCTGCCCTGCCCCGCCCCAAGCTGCCACTGCCTGGGGAGGCCCTCAGCTCTCGCCCCATGGAGCTCCAGGCTCCTTTGCCAGCTGCACCACCTCGCCCCCAGCCACCGGTGCCCTCGGAGGCCATCGGCTTCCACCCCATTGAACTCTGGGCTCCTTCCCTGGCTGCACCATCCCGCTGCACCCCAAACCGCTGCTGTCCAGTGAGGCCCTCGGTTGCGACCCCTTGGGGCTCCCAGCTCCCTCGCCAGCTGCACCACCCAGCCCCAGCTGACATCGCCTGGAGAGGTCCTTGACTCCCACCACGTGGAGCTCTGGGCAACCTTGCTGCACCGCCTCACCACCAGCCACCCTGTACTATGCTGACCTGCAATGCCCGACCATCTCGCACTCCACCTCCTCTGAGATGCCACCCCGCCACAGAGGGAACAGAGAACAGCTGGAGCTCCAAGACTAGGCAGAGACCTGCATTGCCCTGTCCAGCTCTGCCCAGCTCTGCCCAGCCTCCAGCTTGGGACCTAAGAACAAAGAAAGAAAAAGAGGCCCAAGCCACACTGTGACATGACAACCTGCAGCACCCAGCTGTCTCACACTCTGCCTCCACCAACCGGACTTGGCTGCAGTAGAACCAGAGATCAGCTAGAGCCCAGAGACCAGGCAGAGACCTGTAATGTCCCGCCCAGTTTTGCTCAGCTCTGCCCAGCCTCCTACTTGGGATCTAAGACCTCATGTTTGTGTAGGGGAGTAGTACATCATAAGGAGGTTGGTTAGCTTTTGTGTCTGTATGATTGTATGTTCTAGTTTTTTGTTTTTGTTTTTTCTCTTATCTGTCTTTGTGTCAATTTTCATTTGTTAGTTGTTACCTTTGACTGTATTGCCTCTTACTCTTCTCTTTCCACCTTCTTCTTCCACCTATCCTGTTCCAATTTCTTTCCTTTTTCTTACCTCATTTTGCTTTCAGGGAGCAAACCTATACCCGCACTACATGTACAGATTGCAAGACAGTCGGAAGTGGGTTCCAGGATATACGTACACCTGTCAGTGGATACTAGGATCTACAGATAGACTTTGAATCACAGCTCCCCCCTCAAATCTCAAAACTGCAAAAAGTATAGCCCCCAACCTACAGTCCAGTTTCAGAATTGAACAAAGCCAGAGGATTCACGCAAGGAAGAATAGGAGACTGAGCAAACAGAAGGAAAAGCAACCCTACCACCCCTGAACAACAGATTTAAAGAAGATGGGGAAAAAAGGAAAAAGTGGGGAGGAAAATCTATACAAATCAAGAAAAACCAAAAGAATATAGGTCTCACACAGATCCCTGGGAGATCAGACAGTGAGAAAACAGACTTTGGAATGACGAGTCACATACCACAAACTCAGACATCAAGATATTAAATAAAGAATAAAAAAATTGAAGAGAGACAAGAGGAAAATAGGAAGGAGTTGATAACTGAGATAACAGCAGTAAAGAGTACTTTAATTGAAATAAATAACAAATTAATAAGCATGGAAAGCAGCATTAGCTAAGCAGAAGAAGGAATATCAGAGCTTGAAGACCAAAACATAGAACTGAACCAAACTGTCAAAAACATAGAAAAGAAGCTTAAAAAGACAGAACAAAATCTTCAAGAGATGAGTGATTGCTTCACGAGACCAAATCTGAGGAAATGGACTTCCTGAGGCAGATAGAAAGACAGAGACCACCCTAGAACAAACATTCCATGAAATTATTCATGAAAACTTCCCTTATCTCATCAGTGATGTGAAAATTCAAACACAAGAGATTCACAGAACCTTTGCAAGACAATAAATGAGAAGACCAACTCCCAGGCACATAATAAATCACCTGAACAAAGTAGGTATAAAAGAAAAAATCCTAAAAGCAGCAAGAGAAAAAGGTCAGACTACCTACCAGGGAAGATCAATTAGAATAGCAGCAGAGCTGGGCTTGGTGGCTAAACCTATAATCCCAGCACTTTGGGAGGCTGAGGTGAGTGGATTACCTGAGCCCACGGGTTAGAGACCCACCTGGGCAACTTGGCGAGACCTCATTTCTACAATAAACCAAAAATTAGCCGGGCATGGTAGCACGCACCTATAGTTCCAGCTACTTGGAAGGCTGAGGTGGAAGGATCACCAGAGCCCAGCAGGCGAGGCTGTGGTGGCTGGGAGTGGCCACTGCACTCCAGTCTGGGTGACAGAGTGAGACTCCAACCCCCCCCCAAAATAGCAGCAGTTTTATTTACAGAAACACTTCAGGCTAGGGGAACTTGGAGCCCAATATTCAAAGATTAAACTATTTCCACCAAGAATAGCCTACCCAGCCAAGCTAAGTTTTATCAGTGAGGTAGAATTAAAATCTTTACCAGACATCCCTAAGAACTTACGCTGCCTCCAAACCACCTCTACAAGAAACACTTAAAAAAGTATTAAATGCAGAAAAAAGAATGACAATGTTCTTCACAAGAGTACAAGAAAAAGATTGAAAACACACATGAATCAACCCCCAAACCAAAAGAAACACAACAAACAAACAGGAACAACACCTCTATAAGAAGATTATAATAGGGATAAACTCTCACAATTCAATAATTAGCCTGAATGTGTATGAACTAAATACACAAGTGAAAAGACATAGAATGACAAAATGGATAAAATATCATGAGGCAACAATATATTGTCTCCAAGAGACTGATCTCACCAGAGAAGACCATCAGACTCAAAGTAAGAGGATGAGAAGCAAAACTTCTGGTGAATGGAACACAAAAGTAAACAGGAGTTGCAATCTTAATCTCAGACAAAATATCCTTTAAGCCATCAAAAATTAAAGAAGATGAAGATGGTCACTATATAAAGATAAAAGGTTCAAACCATCAACAAGAAATATCCATCCTAAACATATATGCACCCAATATAGGAGTACCAATGTTCATAAAGCAGCTTCTAAACAAACTTAGAAAAGAGATTGACTCTGACACTATCACAACTGGGGACTTTGATGCCCACTCACAACCCTAGACAGATCATCAAGACAAAAAATCAGCAAGGAGATCCAGAACCTCAATGAGACTCTTGAATAAATGGACTTAATTGATACCTACAGAACACTCCACCCAATGATCAAAGAATACCCATTCTACTCATCACCACATGAGACATACTCCAAGATTGACCACATAATTGGCTATACATCAAACATAAGCAAATTTCATTAGATTGAAATTTTGCCATGCACCTTTTCAGACCATAGTGGAATAAAAATAAATATCAACACCAACAAAGTTCCCCCCAAACCTACAAAGACATGGACACTAAACTGTATGATGCTAAGCAACTCCTTGGTCAACAATGAAATAAAAACATGATTAAAAGGTAACTGGAAACAAATGAAAATGAAGAAACATCTTACCAAAATCTCTGGGATGCCATGAGAGCAGTAGTAGGAGGGGAATTCATATAATTACAAACACACATGAAGAAAATGGAAAGATTACAAGTTAACAGTCTAACAACTCACCTAAAAAGTTGGAAAAGTAAGACCACCAAAATCCTAACTTTATCAGAAGAATCTAGGTCACCAAAACAAAAGCCCAAATCCAGGACATAGAAGACAAAAAGATAATACAAAAAAATCAATAAAACAAAAAGCTGGTCCTTTGAAAGGATAATCAAGATTGATGGTCCCCTAGTTAGACTGACCAAGAAAAAGAGAGAAAAGGCTCAAATAAACTCAATCAGAAACACAAAAACTGAAGTCACATCTGACCCTGAAGAAATACAAAAGATTATCAGAGACTACTATGTACAATTGTATAGAAACAAACTTGAAAACCTAAAGGAAATGGAGGATTTTCTGACATCACCCAACCTCCCTAGGTTGAAATGAGAAGAAACTGAGACCCTCAATAGACCAACAACAATCAAGGAAATTGATTATGTCATAAGAAAACTACTTACCAAAAAAAAAAAAACAAAAAAAAAACAGCCCTGGACCAGATGGCTTTCCAGCAGAGTTCTATAAAACATACAAGAAGGATATAATACCAATCCTATAGAAAGTATTCTGGGCGATTGAGAAAGATGTAACTCTCTCCAAATCATTTTATGAACTTAACATCACATTGATACTCAAGCCAGGTAAGGATCCAACAAAGAGAGAGAACTACTGGCCAATATCTTTGATGAACATAGATGCTGAAATTTTCAACAAGATCCTATCAAACTGGCTTCAACAATACCTCCCAAAAGTCATCCATCACGACCAAGTAGGCTTCATCCCAGGGATGCAAGCCTGGTTCAACATTCATAAAACCATTAATGCAATTAAATACATCAACTGATGGAAAAACAAAACCACATGATTATATCATTAGATGCAGAAAAAGCTTTTGATAAAATCCAGCACTCCTTCTTAATAAAAACCCTCAAACATCTAGGAATAGGTGGAACATACCTCAAAGTAGTAAAAGCTATCTATGAGAAACCCACAACCAGCATACTCCTAAACAGACAAAAATTGGAAACATTTCCCCTGAAAATTGGATCAAGACAAGGATGCCCACTCTCAATCCTCCTGTTCAAAATAGTTTTGGAAGTCCTAGCTAGAGCAATCAGAGAAGAGAAGGGAATCAGGAGTATCCAAATAGGAAAAGGGAAGTCAAGTTATCTCTCTTTGCAGATAATATGATTTTATACTTTGAAAACCCAAGAGAGTCTGCCAAAAACCTCCTTGCACTGATAAAAGTCTTTGGCAAAGTCTCAGGGTATAAAATAAATGTACAAAAGACAATAGCATTTCTATACACCAATAATAAACAAATAGAAACCCAAATAAAAAGCACAATTCCATTCACAGTAGCCACAAAATAATGAAATTCTTTGGCATCTTCCTAAACAAAGACATAAAAGACCCTCAAATGAAAACTACAAAGCATTGCTCAAAGAAATCAAAGATGACACAAACAAGTGGGAAAATATTCTATCCTTATGGATTGGAAGAATCAACATTGTTAAGATGTTAATTTTACCCAAGTCAATCTACAGATTTAATGCAATACCCATCAAATTACCAGCAACATTTCTTCTCAGACCTAGAAAAAAACAATACAGGAATTTGTATAGAAACATAAACGACAAAGAATAGCCAAAACAATCCTCAACAACAATACCACCACCACCAACAACAAAAAACAAAGCAGGAGGCATCACACTCCCAGACTTTAAACTTTATTGTAAAGCTTTAATAATCAAACAGCCTGGTATAGGTTCAACAACAGGCATATAGACCAATGGAATAGAATTGAGATTCCAGAAGCAAAACTTCAATTTCTCAACCAACTCATATTCAACAAAGCCTCCACCACCCACTACACGGGAGAGGAGAACCTATTTAGTCAATGTTAGGAAAATTGGCTGACCACATGCAGAATATTGAAACAGGACCTCTACCTATCCCCATACACAAAAATTAACTCTAAATAGATCACAGACCTAAATGCAAAATCTCAAACTGTATAACCTTAGAAAATGCAGGAGACACTCTTACGGTAGTTGGAACTGGCAACCAATTCCTGATTAAAACCTGAAGTACCCAGGCCATAAGAGATAAGATAGACAAGTGGGACCTCATTAAACTGATAAGCTTCTGCAAAGTCAAAGTAACCATCAAGAGAGCAGGGAAACAACCCACAGACTGGGAAAAAATATTTGCCAACTCCATGTCTGACAAAGGCCTAACATCAAGAATCTTCAAGGAACTCAAACATGCTGAAACAACCCCATTACAAAGTGGGCAAAAGACATGAATAGACACTTCTCAAAAGAAGACATATGAGCAGCCAACAGGTACATGAAAAAATGTTCAGCCTTACTAGTCATCAAGGAGATGCAAATTAAACTACACTGAGATACAACCTAACTCCTGTCAGAATGACCATCATCAATAACTAAAACAAATAACAGATGCTGGAGAGGATGTGGCAAAAAGGGAACATTTCTACACTGTTGGTGGGAGTGTAAACTAGTACAATCTCTGTGGAAATCAGTGTGGTGATTCCTAAAAGTTCTAAAAATTGACCTTCCATATGACCCTGCAATATCCCTATTGGGAATATACCCAGAACTCAGGTCACTCTATTAAAAAGATACCTGCACATATATGTTTATTTCAGCATTGTTCACAATAGCAAGAACATGGAACCAACTGTGTTGCCCATCAAAAGAGGACTGGATGAAAAAAAAATGTAGTACATATACACAATGGAATACTATGCAGCCATAAAGAAGAACAAAATCACGAACTTTGCAGCAAACTGGATGGAATTAGAATTTATAATACTGAGAGCTCTCTTACAGAAACAAAGAGTGAGTATCACATGTTCTCACTCATAAGTAGACCTTTAACAACTACCGTATTACTATAAGAAGAGGATTGACAGTAGTGGGAAACTGCAGGGAGGGTGGGTGAGGTGGGATTGACAGTAGTTGATATTTCCCTGGGGAAGCGGGGGGGCACACCTCATCAGTAAGGGTATCTGCACAATAAATATTTGTATACCTAATCCTGAATTGTACCCCACAATTTTAAAATAAAAAGTAACAGAGGTGAAAAAAAAAGATTTGGAAGGGATTTAAAAATATATTTTCATTTGTTAGTTGGTACCTTTGACTGTATTCCCTCTTACTCTTCTCTTTCCACCTTCCTCTTCTGCCTATCCTGTTGCAATTTCTTTCCTTTTTCTTACTTCATTTTGCTTTCAGGGAGCAAACCTATACCTCCACTACATGGACAGATTGCAAGACAGTTGGAAGTGGGTTCCAGGATATACATACACCTGTCAGTGGATACTAGGATCTGTATCCAGCCAAACTGGCAAACTAGGAATTATATTCCTACATCTTGTAAGTAAACATTAATTGAAGCCTGTGCAAGTTGAATGGAGATTACCTTCTTTGACTCAGAGAACCAGTCATTTCTTTTCTAGATTCTGTCATGTTTTTGGCATGAGGTTATAAAGAAATAGTGGAATAAAGTAGAACCAGCAGCCCCATATATTAAGAAAATGATTAGAAAAGGAAGGAAATACTCTCTTGGAAATCGGAACTGGCATCCAATTCCTGTACAAAACCCGAAACCCACAGGACATAAGAGAGAAGATAGACAAAAGGGACCTTATTAAACTGACAAGCTTCTGCAAAGCCAAAGAAACCATCAAGAGAGCAGGGAGACAGCCTACAGACTGGGAAAAAGTATTTACCAACTCTAGGTCTGACAAAGGCTTAACATCCTGGATCTACAAAAACTGAAATGTACTGAAAAGAAGAAAACAAACAACTACATTACAAAATGGGCAAAAGATATGAACAGACACTTCACAAAAGAAGACATCCGAGCAGCCAACAAACACATGAAGAAATGCTCAACCTCACTAATCATCAGGCAAATGCAAATCAAAACCACACTGAGATACCACCTAACTCTAGTCAGAATGGCAATTATCAACAACTCAAAAAATAACAGCTGCTGGAGAGGGTGTGGTGAAAAGGGAACACTTCTACACTGTTGGTGGGAGTGTAAACTAGTGCAACCTCTGTGGAAAGCAGTGTGGCGATTCCTAAAAGCTCTAAAAATTGACCTTCCAAATGACCCTGCAATCCCCCTACTGGGAATATACCCTGAAGAACACAAATCACTCTATAAAAAAGATACCTGCACGCGCATGTGTATCCCAGCATTGTTCACAATAGCAAGAACCTGGAAACAACCATGCTGCCCATCAAAAGAGGACTGGATTAAAAAATGTGGTACACATACACGATGGAATACTACGCAGCCATAAAAAAGAACAAAATCATGAATTTCGCAGCAACCTGGATGGAACTAGAGTCTATAATACTGAGTGACCTCTCACAGAAACAAAGATCTGAATATCACATGTTCTCACTCATATAATGGACCTTGAACATCCAATGTAATACTGTAAGAAAATGACTGACGGTACTGGGAAACTATGGGGGGGAGGGGGATGGGATTAACAGTAGCAAATATCTGTCTGGGGATGGGAAAACACCTCTTCTCAACAGGGTGCCTGAATGAAACGTAATTGTACACCTAACCCTTAACTGTACCCCACAAAACCATAATAAAAAATATTGATTAATAAAAAAAAAAAGAAAATGAAAACATCACAGGGTGTGCTGTCTGGTTCTTCTTGGGATGCTGAGCTCAGAAGATAAATAAATTTTACCCAAAGCATTAAGATATCAAGTGAAATTATTGTTTTTTTAGTTACTCTCTGTTCCTGAAACAAAACCAGAAAAAGGAAAATACACAAATCTTTATTTCTTTGAATTCTAACGTTTGCAAGAATGTACATCCTCCTACATTGCTATGTGAGGGATCCACTTTTGTAAATATGCAATAGTTTTAAGATAAATAGGACAAGGATACCTGCAGGATCTGAGACAAGCCTACTAATTTTAAAGTCATATGTTTGAGCCCAATAACTCTATTTTTCTGGTGATATATTAATATAAACTACTTATATAAAATATGATAAGGAATGTTGATATATCTAGTTCAGTGTATATATTTAGGTTCTATTTCCCAGACTTTTGATTACATTTAAATATTAATTTATCAAACATATATGTAACTGTATAAGTCCTTAAATTCTAAAGCTTCTAATTATTTACTTTGTTAAAAATCATTTCATTGCACATGCCAATATATACATTTAAAAATCTTATTAAAACTTCTATTTAGTGAAAATTAGTACTGTAAAAAGTAATTGACAAGAAAGTCTTTCAAGAAATTATTAAAAAAATAAAATAAATATATACATATAGAATGCATATATAAATGAAGACTGTTAAAAAACTAAGAGAGAAAAATGCATTTACTGAAGAAATAGTTGGAATCAAAGTTTTATTGAATAAATACAAATCATCAGGAACTCTGCTAGGTATATTTATGTAAATTTTGTCATTTCTTCAAACAACTTCAAGAGGTGAGAATTACTGTCTATCTATCTTTGTGTTACATATTTTAACTAAGACCCAAAGTGTTTGTGTTGCCTCAAGTAGGTAATGCAGTGGGCTTCACTTTCTAGACCACTCGAATCTCCTTATCTCCTGTTTGTTATTCCTCAGAACCATGGCTTAGAATCTGAACTCATTCAACTTTGTTTCATTCTAAAGTAAAGATGGTAATGAAGGAAAAATCTCTCTTTTTGTGTATAGCTTCACAACATAAAATGAGAACAGAGGAAGCTATTTAGCCTTTATATATATATATATTTGAGTTGGAGTCTCACTTTGTCACCCAGACTGGAGTGCAGTGGCCACTCCTGGCCACCGCAGCCTCGACCTGCTGGGCTCCGGCAAACCTTCCACCCCAGCCTTCCAAGTAGCAGGAACTACAGGTGCGCGCTACCACACCCGGCTAATTTTTCTGATTTATTGTAGAGATGAGGTCTTGCCAGCCCAGGCGGGTCTCGAACCCGCGGGCTCAGGCAATCCACTCACCTCAGCCTCCCAAAGGTACGGGATTATAGGCTGAGCCATCGAGCCCAGTCTTATAAAATATGTTATTCAAATTTAGTTATATATAACACAAATATGTTATTTTTGTATGCATGTTTTATGCACAATTGCATCCATTAAACTGTGGTCTAATTTTGGTCTAGGCAATTGTTCATATTTTAAATAAAACTACTATACTGAAATGTATAACTTTGGAGATTTAATAATAAAGCTATTTTATTTTGGTTTCCCACTATATCTTTACATAGGTACATTGGAGCTACTTTTTCCACTGCCACCCCAGAAAATATAGAGAACAATTTTTTTCTTATTACTTGTCACAAGCTTGTAATACAAATTGTATTTACTTTAGTTATTAGAATCCCCAATGCCATGTCAAAAATCAGACTTTGAACTTGATTCAAAGTTAAAGTAAGTTTTCCTTCCACCCCTCAGTTTTTATTCATTGCAATGAAGATGTTTGTAATGAGGGAAAAATAACAGCTGGTTTCTCCTCTTACCTGCCACCTTGCTGTGTTTTTCCTGATTGACACCGCTCACCAAGTTTGGAGTGGAAGGATGAGGGGAAAATGAACAGAAAAGCATTTTCATGATTGGTAACGTTGTAAACTGGCATTACACTCTTAAGGGTTAATAATGTAGTTAAAGTCAATTCTCTCCTAAGTGTTTTTTTAATAGGGTTCTTGGGTAATCTACTCACATTTTGGGCAATCTCTCATCTGCAGTTCTCTTGCTGCAGTGAGACTCTTTCTTCAATTCATTGGTTAAAGTTCTTTCTCAGACTCTGCAAAATCTGGTGATTCATTTTGTTCTTCTAGGTAGCCTTCTTAGAAATAAATAAAATGAATTCCAGTTAATTTTCTATCACTCGTGGCTCAAATCTGGCTAGGAAAAATCCCACTGGCTAATTGCTACACAGGAGAATGAAGACAAAAGGAATAACATCATTCAGTGTGAAAACAATGAGAAGTTCAAAGACATCTAGGACACAGAATACAATATAACTAGAAAAACATTGCTATTATCTTGAAAATTGTAATAGCTATCTATTGCTGTAACTAATTATCTAAAAATTCTGTTTCTTAAAATAATAATACTTCTCCTGTCTAACTGAAACTCTGTACCCTTTGAACAACATCACTTTTCATTCTCCTTCCAGCAAAATTTTAAAGTTTTTAACCACACAAAAAAATGATACATGAGGTGATAATTTGATAATTAGCCTGATTTAATCATTTACATTGCAAAGATATATTAAAACATTATGTTGTGCCTCATAAATACATACAATTGGTATTTGTCAATTAAAAAACATGTGTTATCTCATAGTTTCTGAGGAATTCAGGGACAGCTTGGCAAGGTGATTCTGGCTCGGTGTATCACATGATATATGGTTAAGATGCAACCAGTACTGCAATAATTTGAAGGATTTGTTAGGAGACTCTGCCTCCAAAATGGCTCACTTGTATGGTACTTTTAATAGTTATACCCATTTATGTGCCTCATGGCATACTCTTGTCTTTGTTGAGAGTAAACAAAGCCAGAAAAATAGAATTCAGATGGTTTCTATGGCATAGCCTCAAAATCCTACTCCTTCCACAATATTGTATATATTACACAAGTTAGTCCCAGTCAGTGTGAAAGGGACTAACTAATCATCTGAGTGTGAATACCAGGAAGCAGGAATCATCTGGGAGCTTTTGGAGACTGGTTACCACAGAATTGCAGATAAAAAATATCTTATTCTGTTTGAAGAGAATAACACATTGTGACTTGAATTTCACTTCTGAAATTTTTCATTCTTCATTTTCTTAACCAACCAACTCACCAAAACCTTGCAAATAAAATTAAGATGACAAAAAAGCTTATAAAGTCATTTTTACCTCTCCATTTCTAAGAATACACACATAAAAAAGGATTACAAAGGTATCAGTGCAAATATTGGTATGTTGCTGGAAAACATTGAGATTTAGAACAGTAAAATAAAATATTAAAAGTCATATATTCATAATTAAGGGCTTCTACCTAAAAGTTCAACATAAAATTAAAAACACAATATAGAATCCAAGACATTCAATTTTCTCAAAGATTGCCTCTCATGTCTATCACTTTATTGCCACTATAGGAATAGTGGGTTCTCATAGGTAACCCTTCAGTTTTATGAAGGATAATAGACAAGTGGAAACAAAGATGAAGACTTTTGTTGGCCCTGCTCTCATCTCTTCTATTTTCTCTTTCTTCTTGGACTCTTAATTTCCTAGGAGTACTACATGACCTCGCTTTCCTGTGGCAGCAATGTGGCTGTATGACTAAGCTCTTACTCATGAAATGTAAGCATGAGTCTATGTGCAACTTACACCTTATTTTCTTAGACATAAATACAATATACAAATGAAAAAAATTTGCTCTGTGATATAACCCTTTTTTGTTTTTGATTCTTCTGCTGACTGGAAACAGTGATGACTTGAGTGAACTTGGAAGTTGCCTGTTGTAGATGACAGAGCTGCCCAGTTGGTGAAGATTCCTAAAATGAATCTTGGAACAGATTCTACTCACCCACTAAGGTCTACTATATGAGTGAGAAATGATCCTGCATGTGTTAAATTATTTTTGGGTATTTTTTGCTATGTTGTTCAGGATTAACCATAAGTAATTTAGAAATATGAATGAAAAGAGAGGAGATTATCACAATGTGACTGATCCAAAAGAATAAGAATGGAGCGGTGAAAGGGTCAAGTTCCCAGTAGAGCTCAAATCTACTGAAGGCTTCTTGACTGTGGATAATTCTTAATGTTGCTCAAAAGGAGGAACTTGAATAATATTTTTCCCAAATTTATTTAAAGACCACAATTGATTGAATTTCCTGAATTGTTTATCTGATTTTGTCTCTTCTTTACCTTGAAAATTTCAACGCACTCTCTGGACTTTACTAAAAGATCAGATGTCAAAAACTAGTCATTTCTGCTTTATTTTATTTCATCAGTATGTTGTCTAAAACTTACAAAACTGATTGTTTCAAAGGGTTGAGGCACAGTCACTGCAGGCTGCAAAACTCAGATAATAATATATTGGCTTATATACACTCTCATATAGTATCCCTGGCCACAGCAGTCACTTAAGTTTGTGGCCTTTTAAAGGCCTTCCTCAGCTGGCTTCTGCCAAACTAAATGATGGGGCCTGAACCATATCACATTCTGACTTTGCTCAGGGTACTTCCTCCCTCAGTTTATATTTCCAGTCTTTAAAATAGTAGTCAAAGATTTTTTATTTTAAGTGAACCTTCACAGAAAACTCCAGTGGATTTCTGGAGTGCTTTAGTTCTCTTTATAGCACTTATTAATTGTATATCAGTTAATTATTAATATGATTTAACTCATCTACAACACAATAAGGTCACAAGAAACTAGTTATTCATTATTGAACTCCCTCAAGACTCAGTATGATAAGCAATCAGTATATTATCAAATTATTTAATTAATTAAGAGTTAATTTTAAATGTCTCTGTTAATCTAAGATGATAAGAGTGTATCAATCAAATGTATTAGTTGCAAGGAGAAATTTGCTGTGACTGATTAATTAAAAGTAACCAGTTGTATAGAATTATGTAGTTGAGAAATTCACTGAGAGCCTAGAGAACCCAGTTTGTAAAACTGAACTGGATCAAGGAGAAATAACAGAACAATCTTTTCAGAATTTCTGTGTAAGATATGTGTACTACCTCTGCAGATGACCACGCCTTGCAGTTTGCTCCAACAAGACTTTGAGGCTCTTGGGAAATTAAACTGATTACAGTTGACACTCCAATTGAGATGATTCTTTATGACGAGAATTACTTTTTGTCACCAACTCACAATTCAATATCTGGGGTGTGTGTCTTTTTATTATACCCATTCATACCCTAGCTTTAAGGGAATCTCAGAAAGCCAGTACCTGGAATTTTCATCTTAGTATGATGTAGGATCGACTTGCCTCTAAATCTTACAAGGTGGTAAATGTCTTTGACTATAACAGAGATTCAGATGCAAGCAACAGAAAAAAGATTTTAAAAATATATTTTTTAGGCAATCACTTGCTAACATGTTGACAAGGTTTTGTGGCGACTGGGGAGCTAACATATGTGAAACACTTAAACGGGATCTTGGCAAGTATTCAGTGTTATAAAGGTTAGCTATTATTATTATCATTATAATAGGATTTTAGTTTTCTCAATAGACATTTATGAATACCTACCATGTATCAAGATAGCTATGTTGGCCAAGAGTTGAGGCATGCATGAAAGGTGTGAAATCAGGCAACAATGTTACCTGTCACTTCTAAATTTCCTTTTTTAGGTTATCTTCGTTACCTGGTCAGGGAAAAATATCATTAACTTCTCAGAAGGTTTTCTGTCACAAATAGTTATAACCACATACTCTGATTTGTCTTTGTATAAGGATAATCATATAAAAAGTTTTGTTAATAAGTCAGGTTTAAGCACTTTCTATTTCTCTGTAGCATAGGCAGATGGCAACAACAGAAGCTAAGGGTTCAGGTATATGCCCAGAAAACCTCCCCTGCCAGGGGCTAAAGATGCTGGGCTCTAGAATATCAGTGACAAATTCTAAGAGTTTTATTAACATATTAAGATATCAAAATAGGGGGACTCCCGAAGATGGCGACAGCATAGGTGGATCCGTGAGACTCTGAATGTGAGTTCCCCCAAACACTCTTATCTTTCTTCCTGCAGTCCCCTGCCCACTGCCAGCCACACTGGTATGAGGCTGGGGCACTTCTGGTCCCATGCAGGGCCAGATATTGCAGCCCAGCTGCTGCTGCTCCACTATATATGTGATTCCTACAGGCTGGGGTATCCTGAATCCCAGATCTCTGCTCCCTCCCTGGCTACATCATCATGACTAGCACCCAGGGCCAAGCTGCCGGTTACCCAGGAAGGCTCTGTGTGCCCGTAACTCAGAGATACCATTCCCATTTCTGGCTGAAGTGCCTTGTGAGGGACCCAGGGCCACCACCTGCCCTTTGGAGCTTTGGAGATCTGGAGCCCTGTGCTCACCCTAGCTGAGGCACTCAGTGTGCCACCTCAAGCCTGTGTAAGGGAGCAGAACCCCAAGCTTGTGTAAGGTGCTTATCGGAGACTCCCAGCTCTAGAGGAGGGAACACTCGACCCTTTCCTCCACCCCAGCCTGCTGGTGGTACCCTGGATCCAGTGCCCAGCTGTGCAGCTGGTCCTGCCTAGAGAACCACACGAGCATCTCTAAAAGTGAAAGTAAAACTACCACCTCTACCATTTTCAAGGCAGACTTGCATCGCCCCGCCCACCTATCAGAGCCTCCACCTCGGTTCCCATGGTGACATCATTAAACAGGAGAAAAAGCCCCTCCCCTATGCTGAACAGACTGAGACAACTAAGAGTTACAAAACTCCAAGGAAACAGGCTAGCTGCCTACAACAAGAGCAGAGGGGAGAGGTGGGAGATCAGACCTCAAGGGACTTTAGCCACTACAGGACGGAGAAAAATCTACACAAATGAAGAAAAACCAAAAGAAGAATATGGGTCTCTCCCAGACTCCTGGGAGGGCAGACACTGAGAAACTGACTTAGGAATGCAAACAATGAAGAGCCCCCAGAATGAGTGGTCTCAAAATACAAACCTAGACATCAAGACATTAATGGAGAGATTAAAATGAATTGCGGAGACACTGAAGAAATTAGAAAGGAGCTGGATATCTGAGATAACAGTAATAAAGAATACTGTGAATGAAATAAATAACAAACTGATAAGCATGGAAAGCAGAATTACCCAAGGAGAGGAATGAATCTCAGAGCTTGAGGATCAAAATATAGAACTGACCTAAACTCTCAAAAACACAGAAAACAAGCTCAAAAAGACAGCAATAAACCTTAAAGAGATGAGCGATTACCTCAAGAGGCCTGACCTAAGAGTAATTGGCCTTCCTGAGGCAGAAAGAGAGACAGAGACCACACTGGAACAAACCTTCCATGAGATCATTCAAGAAAACTTTCCTTATCTAATCAATGATGCAAAACTCAAACAAAGAGATTCAGAGAACCTCTGCAAGACAACAAATGAGAAAACCAATTCCTAGACACATAATAATTTGCCTAAACAAAGTAGACAAAAAAGAAAAAATCCTAAAGGCAGCAAGAGAAAAAGGCCAGATCACCTACCATGGAAAACCAGTTAGAATAGCAGCAGAAACCCTGCAGGCTAGGAGAGCTTGGAGCCCTATCTTCAAAGTCATAAAAGATAAACAATTTCAACCAAGAATAACCTACCCAGCCAGATTAAGCTTCATCAGCGAGGGAGAATTAAAATCTTTCCCAGATATCCAATCCCTAAGAACTTACACTTCCACCAAACCACCTCTACATGAAACACTTAAGAAAGTACTAAACACAGAAGAAAAGGGGGAAAAAAGAGCAACATTCTTCACAAGAGTACAGGAAAAAGAATAAAATACACATGAACCAACCTCCAAAACAAAAGCAAGACATTAAACCAAGTGGAAGAACAACTCTATAAGAACTCTATGATAGGGACGGACTCTCACATTTCAATAATTAGCCTGAATGTGAATGAACTAAATGCACCACTGAAAAGACATAGAATGGCAAAATGGATAAAATATTACCAGGCAACAATATACAATATAAAAGAGATCCATTTCACCAGAAAGGACATGCACAGACTCAAAGTAAGAGGATGGGAAACAAATTTTCAGGTGAATGGAACACAAAAGAAAGGAGGAGTCGTGACCCTAATTTCAGAAAAAATACCATTTAAGCTATCAAAATTTACAAAAGATACAGAGGGCCACTACATAATGATAAAAGATTCACTCCATCAACAAAAAATATCTATCCTAAACATATATGCACCTAACATAGGTTCACCAATTTTTATAAAGCAACTCCTAGGAAAACTAAAGAAAGACATTGACTCTAACACCATCATAACTGGGGACTTTAATACCCTACTCACAACCCTCGACAGTTCATCGGGACAAAAAATTAGCAATGAAATCTGGAACCTCAATGTGACTCTGGACGAAATGAACTTCATTGATACCTACAGAACACTCATCCAAAGACCAGAGATAACACATTCTACTCATCACCGCATAGAGCGTATTCCAAGATCGACTACATAATTGGCCAGAAGTCAAGCATAAGCAAATTTAAAAGGGCTGAAATTCTACCATGCACCTTCTCGGACCACAGTGGAATAAAAATAAACATTAACACCAACAAGGTCCCCCCAAAACCCACAAAGACATGGTCAGTAAACAGCATGATACTAAACAACTCCTGGATCAATGATGAAATCAAAACAGAGATCAAAAGATAACTGGAAGCAAATAAAAATGAAGAAACATCTTACCAAAATCTCTGGGACACCATAAAAGCTGTAGTAAGAGGGGAATTTATATCCCTACAAACACACATGAAGAAAATGGAAGGAGCACAAATTAATAGCCTAACAAGCCACCTAAGGAAGTTGGAAAAGCAAGACCACAAAAACCCTAATTTCAGCAGAAGAATCGAGATCACCAAAATAAAAGCCCAAATCCAGGACATAGAAGACAAAAAGATAATACAAAAAAATCAATGAAACAAAAAGCTGGTTCTTCAAAAGGATAAACAAGATCAATGGTCCCCTAGCTAGATTGACCAAGAAAAAGAAAGAAAAAACTGAAATAAGCACAATCAGAAACATAAAAGATGAAGTCACATCTGACCCTGAAGAAATACAAAAGATCATGAGACTACTATGTACACTTGTATGGAAACAAACTTGAAAACCTCAAGGAAATGGAGGACTCTCTGTCATCACACAACCTAACGAGGTTGAAACAAGAAGAAATTGAGACACTAAATAGACCAATAACAATAAAGGAAATTGACTATGTCATAAGAAAACTACCTACAAAAACAAGCCCTGGACCAGATGGCTTTCCAGCAGAATTCTACAAGACATTTAAGGAGGAACTGATTCCTATCGTACTGAAGCTATTTAAGGTGACTGAGAAAGATGGAACCCTCCCCAAATCATTTTATGAAGCTAACATCACATTGATACCAAAGCCAGGTAAAGATCCAACAAAAAAGGAGAACTACAGGCCAATATCTTTGATGAACATAGATGCTAAAATTCTCAACAACATCCTAGCAAACCAGATTCAACAACACATCTCAAAAATCATCCATTATGACCAAGTAGGCTTCATCCCTGGGATGCAAGTCTGGTTCAACATTCATAAAACAATAAATGTAATTATAACATCAACAGATGTCAAAACAAAAACCACATGATTATATCATTAGATGCAGAAAAAGCTTTTGATAAAATCCAGCACTCCTTCTTGATAAAAACCCTCGAACATCTAGGCATACAGGGAACATACCTCAAAGTAGTAAAAGCCATCTACGAGAAACCCACAGCCAGCATACTCCTAAACGGACAAAAATTGGAACCATTTCATCTGAAAACTGGAACAAGACAAGGATGCCCACTCTCACCCCTCCTGTTCAATGTAGTATTGGAAGTCCTGGTTACAGCAATCAGAGAAGAGAAGGCAATCAGGAGTATCCAAATAGGAAAAGAAGAAGCCACATTATCTCTCTTTGCAGATGACATGATCATGTACATTGAAAACCCAAGAGAATCTGTCAAAAACCTCCTTACACTGATAAAGGCCTTCAGCAAAGTCTCAGGATATAAAATAAATGTGAAAAAGACAATTGCATTTCTTTACACCAATAATAAACAAACAGAAACCCAAATAAGAAGCACAATTCCATTCACAATAGCCACACAAAAAAAAGAAAAACCTTGGCATCTTCCTAACTAGAGACGTGAAAGACCTTTAAAATGAAAACTACAAAACTCTGTTCAAAGAAATCAAAGATGACACAAACAAGTGGAAAAATATCCCATGCTCATGGATTGGAAGAATCAACATTGTGAAGATGTCCATCTTACCTAAGGCAATCTACAGATTCAATGTAATACCTATCAAATTACCAGCAACATTCTTCTCAGACCTAGAAAAAACAACACAGGAATTCATGTGGAAACACAAATGACCAAGAATAGCCAGAACAATCCTCAGCAAAAAAAAAAAAAAAAAAAAAAAGCAGGCGGTATCACATTACCAGACTTCAAACTTTACTATAAAGCTGCAATCATCAAAACAGCTTGGTATTGGTATAGGAACAGGCATATAGATAAATGGAATAGAACTGAGATTCCAGAAGCAAAACCTCAATTTCTCAATCAACTTATCACTGGGGAGAGGAGAACCTATTCAGTAAATGGTGCTAGGAAAACTGGCTGACCACATGCAGAAGATTGAAACAGGACCCCTATTTATCCCCATACAAAAAATTTAACTCCAAATGGATCAGAGACCTAAATGTAAAACCTCAAACCATAAGAACCTTAGAAAATGATGGATATACCCTCATGGAAATCGGAACTGGCATCCAATTCCTGAACAAAACTCAAAACCCACAGGCCATAGGGGATAAGATAGACAAGTGGGACCTCATTAAACTGACAAGCTTCTGCAAAGCCAAAGAAACCATGAAGAGAGCAGGAAGACAGCCTACAGACTGGGAAAAAGTATTTGCCAACTCCAGGTCTGACAAAGGCTTAATATCTTGTATCTACAAGATATTCAAACATGCTGAAAAGAAAAAAAACAAACAACCCCATTATAAAATGGGCAAAAGATATGAAGAGACATTTCACAAAGGAAGACATCCGAGCAGCCAACAAACACATGAAGAAATGCTCAACCTCACTAATCATCAGGGAGATGCAAATCAAAACCACACTGAGATACCACCTAACTCCAGTCAGAATAGCAATTATCAATAACAAAAAATAATAGCAGTTGGAGAGGGTGTGATGAAAAGGGAACACTCTTACACTGTTGGTGGAAGTGTAAACTAGTGCAACTTCTGTGGAAAGCAGTGTGACGATTCCTAAAAGCTCTAAACATCAACCTCCCATATGACTCTGCAATCCCCCTACTGAGAATATATCCTGAAGAACTCAAATCACTCTATAAAAAAGATACCTGCACACAAATGTTTATTGCAGCATTGTTCACAATAGCAAGAACCTGGAACCAACCACACTGTCCATCAAAAGAGGACCGGATTAAGAAAATGTGGTATATATACACAATGGAATACTATGCAGTCATAAAAAAGAACAAAATCATAAATTTAGCTGCAACCTGGATGGAGCTAGAGTCTATAATACTGAGTGACCTCTCACAGAAACAAAGATCTGAGTATCACATATTCTCACTCATATAGTAGACCTTGATCATCCAACGCACTATCATAAGAAAGTGACTGACAGTTGTGGGAAACCATGGGGGAGATGAGACTAATGGTAGTAAACATCTGTCTGGGGATGGGGAGACACCTGTTATCAACAAGGGGGTCTGAATGAAACATATTTGTATACCTAACCCTTAGCTGTACCCTACAATATCAAAATAAAAAATATTGATTAAAATAATAATAATAATAAAAAATAAAATAGTGATTTACCCACACACACACAAAAGATATCAAAATAGTCATGTGCTTTTTTCTTGCAAGGGAAGTTTCAATTTGAACTGTAACATTACTTAAAATTATTTAATAAATACTTTCATAGAGAACATTTATTAATAACTTTTTGAAATGGTAGAATGAAGAAATACAGTGATCAAGGAAAAGAGATCATCTAGCGGAAAAACATCTTAGAAATTTTGAATTGAGTGTTGGTAAATAGCTAGTTTTTACTAGAAAGAATGTATTTGTTTATCCATGGATTCACAATTTAATTAACCATTCAACAAATGGATAATTAATTGAGCCATTTTGCAATCCAGGAATTATTATGGGTATTGAGGACACTGGAATAAACAAGAGAATGAATGCCTTTCTTTCATAAAACTTACATTCTCTATGGGAGATACTTAGGCAATAAATTGTCTATCTAAATTAAATGGACTCTATTTTTCTACTCAGCTTCTTTTCCTCATAGCTAAAAAACAACAAACAAGCATGATGACTTGTATTCTTTCAGTTCAGTTAGGCTCTCAATTGATGTCCATTGTACCACATTTCCCTTATAGTTTTTTTTTTTTTTTGGTCCAAAATCTGGAATGACTAAGCCATGCCCTTTCTACTTCTGAAATCTTCCATACCTCCTCCACTTTTCTTGTCAGCTATTGTATTGTAGTTACTATTTCACTGAGAAAGAAGAATCAATGAGAAAATTTTTCTACATACCATCCAATACACTTAACACCTCAACATGTAAACTAGCAACTGTACTGACTCCTTGCTTTTCTTTTGGTTCCTATGGGAGAACAGTTTCTTCTCCAATCTAAAACCAAACCAGCAAACCAATCATCTGTGTACTACATTTGACTCCTCTCATCTTCTCAAGAACATTGCTATTTAATTGTTTCCTCTCTTTCTTAGAACTACTTTCCCCTCATTATCTGTATTATTTCCATCAATAAACAAACAAAAAAAAATCACTCATGTTAAAAATAAAAACCATTTTGCCCTTTCCAGTTTCCCTGGCTTTTATCATTTCTTGATTTTTTTGGACAGCAAAAGCTCTCTTCAAGTTTATTTTTGTTGTCTCCCCCATTTTCCCCCCTAAATACAGTTTAGTCAGGTTTTGGTCTCTGATATTCCACTAGTAAAGTGTTTGCCAACTATAACAATGGCCTGCATATTGTTAAAGCAGTGATCAGTTCCCTGTAGTTAAATTACTAAATTCATTTGTTGCATTGGAGATAATTAATAATTCCCTCATTCTATAAAGGCCCCTTTTTCTTCCACTTGGATTCTGGGAAACTCATAACTGTTTATCCTCTTCTAACTTAATTAATTTTCCTAAATAGTGTTTTACTAATTTCTTCTCATTTTTTGGTTTCTAAAGAATGGAATGCCCACTGACCAAGGCACTAACTGGAATTTAAAAATAATCTACTAATGGAATACTGTTTATTTGACGGTTTGACTGAATCTTGAACTCATCATCAGTCTTTGCTAACTGAAATTGAGATATCACATATTTCTTGGTATATTGTAGAAGAAATAATTCAATGACTTAAGGAGATAGGTACATTAGAATAGATTTAGCAGCCGGGCTTGGTGGCTCAGCCTGTAATTCCAGCGCTTTGGGAGGCCAAGGTGAGCGGATTGCCTGAGCCCGCGGGTTCGAGACCCATCTGGGCAACTTGGCGAGATCTCATCTCTACAATAAATCAAAAAATTAGCCAGGCATGGTAGCGCGTGCCTGTAGTTCCAGCTACTTGGAAGGCTGAGGTGGAAGGATCGCTGGAGCCAAGCAGGCCAGGCTGCGGTGGCCGGGAGCGGCCACTGCACTCCAGTCTGAGTGACAGAGTGAGACTCCAACTCAAAAAAAAAAAAAAAAGAATAGATTTAGCATTTATGACATGTTGACCCGTGCTCTACTATATTACGCAAGAAGGCCTAAAAACACTTCCGGGATAATGGCATTGATAATTCATGAGAGAGGGTAACACCAGCCTCACCAATGAAATTTCATTTTAGAATCTGTTTTCTGCAGACTATGGTCTTCCTGAAGTGTAGCTGTTAAATGAAATCCCTGCTTTTAGTGGGCAGAATGGACTCCCATCCAGAGTATCATTTCAAAGTATAGATTGTATCATCTAGATTCCCAGTGGGCGTGGTTATCATAGTGGGAAGCAGGGCCAGACAAGTAGTCAAAAGATGTGAACTATGGTGATCTGTAGCTATAACTAATGATTGTGACTGTGAGTAATAAGTGTGGGTCCCTTAATGACCTGGAAAGTAAGGTTCTATGTATCTGTATATCTATCACCATAGCAACAAAAACTCTCTTTGATGGGGTGAATCTACCCAGCTATGCCTGGGTATGCAGCCACTGATCTGACAACTATTATTTATCTATTCCTTAAAGAGAGATCACTCACAGAACTTTTATGTATTTATTGTTTAGTTGACAGATAGGAATATACATTACTATATTGGCTAAGGTTTATAGCAGCTTTCTACATAAAAAAAATAATTATATCCATAGACATTTTCATCACTTCAAAATGCAATAAGACATCCTATTAGGTCCCTGTATTGATTATTCTAGATGATATGTCTAGGTAGGTAGGAAGTCACAGGTATTTTATATTCCCTGGTAAGTTACTTTTGTGTCTGAGAGAGGGAGATAAACCACATGAAAAGCTAGACTCCTGCTGTCTTAATTACATACTGAGTGTCTCTCCAAAGTAAAATATATATTCTATATCTTATATCTTCTTCAACAATGAAAGAAGCAAAATGCTTCCTGACTATGTTTTAGTCTTGAAATCAACATATACATACTGACTTGGTCTGTTGCTTTTTATGTGAGCTCTACTTTGAATAGTGATATTTTCAAGCTGATCAAAGCTAAAGGACAAGCATAAATGGAACTTCATCTAAAGGATCTAATGTTACAATTAGTGGGTGTGCAATTTGTGACATGCACATGCTGAGACAACCTTAGATAAATTACAGAAGAGCAAAGCTTTTATTGTTGCTATTTTTTGTTTTGACTTTACTAAAGCCATATCTTATTGTGCTAATAACTATCTTTTTAGTTAGAGGCAATTCTTGGATTGCTATTTTGCCCCTGATGTGACCCTCTCCTGTGTGTTATCAATGCCATTATCCAGAAAGTGTTTTCCTTTTTTTAAAATTTTTCATTTTAAAGATGTGGGGTAAAATTCAGGGTTAGGTATACAAATGCTCATTATGCAGGTACCCTTGATGATGAGGTGTGTCCCCACGCCTGGGAGAGTCCCACTACTGCCAATGCCCCATCCCCCACACAGGTTTCCACTATAGTCAATTCTATTGTTATAGTATTATGATAATTGTTCAAGTTCTGCTTATGAGTGAAAACATGTGATATTCAGTTCTTTGCTTATTTGATAGATCACTCAATATTATAGACACTAAATCAATACAAGTTGCTGTGAAGTTCATAATTTTGTCCTTGTTTATGACTGCATAATATACCATCATGTATATATACCACATTTTATTTTTTATTTTATTTTAAAATTGTGGGGTACAGTTAAGGGTTAGGTAGACAAATATGCATTGTGCAGGTACCCTTATTGATGAGGTATGCCCCCCATCCCAGACAGATATTGACTGCTGTTAATCCACCCTCCCTTCCCCTCCCTGCCCCACCCCCAATAGTTTCCCACCACTGTCAATCCTTTTCTTACAGTATTATGATAGTTGTTCAAGGTGCACTTATGAGTGAAAACATGTGATACTCTGATTTTTGTTTCTGTGAGAGATCACTCAGTATTATAAACTCTAATTCCATCCAGGTTGCTGTGAAATTCATGATTTTGTTCTTTTTTATGACTGTATAATATTTCATCATGTATCTATACCACCTTTTTTTTTTTTACCCACTCCACTTTTGACGGGTAGCACAGTTGGTTCCATGTTTTTGCTATTGTGAATAATGCTGAAATAAACATATGTGTGCAGGTATCTTTTTCACAGAGTGATTTGAGTTCCTTTGGGTATATTTCCAGTAGGAGGATTGCGTGGTTATATGGGAGGTGGATGTTTAGATCTTTTAGGAATCGCCAAACTGTTTTCCACAGAGATTGTACTAGTTTATATTCCCACCAACAGTGTAGAAGTATTCCCTTTTCACTGCATCCTCTCCAGCATCTGTTGTTTCTTGAGTTATTAATGATGGCTGGAATTAAGTGATATCTTACTGTGGTTTTAATTGGCATATTTGATGACTAGTGAGGCTGAGCATTTTCTCACATATCTGTTGGCTGCTTGTGTGTCTTCTTTTGAGAAGTGCCTATTCATATTTTTGCCTACTTTATAACGGGGCTGTTTGTTTTTTTTCTTTTCGGCACGTTGGAGTCCCCTGTAGCTCCTAGATGTTAGGCTTTTGTCAGATATACAGTTGACAAATCCCTTTTCCCAGTCTGGGCTGTCTCCCTGCTCTCTTGATGGTTTCTTTGGATTTGTAGAAGCTTGTTAGTTTGATGAGATCCCACTTGTCTATCTTATCTCTTATGGCATGGGCACTTGGGGTTTCAGTCAGGAATTGGTTGAGAGTTCCAATTTCCATCAGGATGTCTCCTGTATTTTCTAAGGTTCCTATAGTTTCAGGTCTTACATTTAGGTCTCTGATCCATTTAGAGTTGATTTTTGTGTATGGGGATAGGTAGGGGTTTTGTTTTAATTTTCTGTACATGGTCAGCCAGTTTTCCCAGCACCATTTACTGAATAGGTTTTCCTCTCCCCAGTGGTTGTTGGTGGAGAATTTGTCGAAGGTGAGTTGGTTGAGAAATTGAAGTATTGCTTCTGGAATTTCTATCCTTTTCCATTGGTCTATATGCCTGTTCTTATACCAATACCAAGCTATTTTGATGATTGTAGCTTTATAATACAGTTCAAAGTCTGGGAGTGTGATACCTTCTGTTTTGTTTTTGTTTGTTTGTTAATTAGTTAGTTTGTTTTTGCTGAGGATTGTTTTGGCTATTTGTGGTCATTTATGTTTCCATATGAATTTCTGTATTTTTATTTCCTGGTCTGAGAAGAATGCTGCTGCTAATTTAATGGGTATTGCGTTAAATCTGTAGATTGCCTTGGGTAAAATGGACATGACAACTTAACAATGTTGATCATTCCAATCCATGAGCATGGAATATTTTTCAATTCGTTGTACCATCTTTGATTTATTTGAGCGGTGTTTTGTAGCTTTCATTGTAAAGGTCTTTAATGTCTCTGGTTAGGAAGATGCCAAAGGTATTTCATTTTTTGTTGGCTATTGTGAATAGGATTGTGCTTTTTATTTGGGTTTCTGTTTATTGTTGGCATATAGAAATGCGACTGTCTTTTGCACATTTATTTTATACCCTGAGATTTTTGCCAAAGTCCTTTATTAGTGCAAGGAGGTTTTTGACAGATTCCCTTGAGTTTTTAAGGTATAGACTCATGTTTCTGCAAGGAGGGATAACTTTGCTTCCTCTTTTCCTATTTGGATACCCCAGGTCTCCTTCTCTTGACTGATTGTTCTAGCTAGGACTTCCAAAACTGCATTGAAAAGGAGAGATGAGAGTGGTCATCCTTATCTTATTTTGGTTTTCAGGGGAAATGGTTCCAATTTCTGTCTATTTAGCAATATGCTGGCTGTGGTATTTTTGTAGATGGCTCTTAGTATTTTAAGGTATGTTCCATCTATGCTTAGTTATTTGAGGGTTTTTATCAAGAAAGAGTGCTGGATTTTACCAAAGGCTTTTTCCACTTCTAATGACATAATCATGTGGTTTTTGTTTTTGCATCTGTGGATGTATTTAATTACGTATATGGTCTTACTCTGGATCCTGGGGATGCAGCCTACTTGGTCGTGGTGGATGATTTTCTAAATGCGTTGTTGGATCCAGTTTGCTAGGATCTTGTTGAGAATTTTAGTATCTCTGTTCATCAAGGATATGGGCCTTAGTTGTCTTTTTTGTTGGTTCTTTACCTGATTTGGGTATCAATATGATGTTAGTTTTATAAAATGATTTGGAGAGAGTTCCATCTTTCTCAATTACCTGGAATATTTTAATAGGATTCGTATCAGTTTCTCCTTGTATGTTTTGCAGAATTCTGCTGGAAAACCATCTGGTTCGGGGTTTTTTATTTTTTTGTAGGTCTTTTTTTTTTTTTGAGTTGGAGTCACTCCATCACCCAAATTGGAGTACAGTGGCATGCTCATGGACACCCCAGCACTGACCTGCTGGACTCAGATGATCCTTCCTCCTTAGCCTTCCCAGTAGACAGCACTACAGGCATGTGCTACCATGCCTGGCCAAATTTTTATTTTTTGTAGAGATGAGGTCTTGCCATATTTTCCAGGCTGCTCTTCAACCTGTGGACTAAAACAATTCCCTCACCTCGCCCTCCCAAATTGCTAGGATTACAGTTTGAGCCACCATGCCTGGCCAGGTAGTTTTCTTATGACATAGTCAATTTCCTGGATTGTTATCGGTCCACTTAAGGTCTTGATTTCTTCTTGTTTCAACCTGTGGAGTTATGTGATATCTGAAAGTCCTCCATTTCCTTTAGGTTTTCAAGTTTGTTTCCATACAAGTGTAAGCAGTAATCTCTGACAATCTCTTGTATTTCTTTGGGGTCAGTTGTGACTTGTTCTTTTGCATTTCTGATTGTGTTTATTTGGACTTTTTCTCTCTTTTTCTTAGTCAGTCTAGATAGGGGTCGATCAATCTTGTTTATCCTTTCAAAGAACAGTTTTTTGTTTCGTTGATTTTTTTGTATTATCTTTTTGTCTTCTATGTCAAATATTTGGGCTTTTATTCTGGTGATCTGGATTCTTCTGCTGAAGTTAAGGTTTTTGTGGTCCTGCTTTTCCAGTTCCCTTAGGTGATTTGTTAAGCTGTTAACCTGTGATCTTTCCATTTTCTTCATGTGTGTTTGTAGAGACATGACTTCCTCTTTTAGTACTGATTTCATGGCATCCCAGAAGTTTTGGTGAGATATTTCTTTGTTTTCATTTGTTTCCAGGTATCTTTTCAACTCTGTTTTTATTTCCATGTTGACCAAGGAGTGGTTTAAAGTCATGCTATTTAGTGTCCATGCTCTGTGGGTTTTGGGGGAATTTTGCTGGTTTTGATATTTATTTTTATTCAACTGTGGTCTGAGAAGGTGCATGGCAGTATTTCAATCTTATGGAATTTGCTTTTGCTTGATTAATGGCCAAGGATATGGTTGATCTTAGAGTACATTCCATGTGGTGATAAGTAGAATGTATATTCTGTGGTTGTTGGGTGGCATGTTCTGTAGGTATCAGACAAGTCCATTTGGTCAGGTATCATGTTGAAATTCCAGATCTCTTTGTTGTTTTTTTGTCTTGATGATCTCTCTAGGACTGTGAGTGGTGTATTTATGTCCCCAGCTATGATAGTGTTAGAATTAATATCTTTTTTTAGTTGACCTAGAAGCTGCTTTATGAAAGTTGGTGCTCCTCTGTTGGGCGCATATATGTTTAGGATGGATATTTCTTGTTGATGGATTGAGCCTTTTATCATTATGTAGTGACCTTCCATAACTTTTTAAATTTTTGATAGTTTATGGGGTATTTTGTCTGATATTAAGATTGCAGCTCTGGCTTTTCTTTTTTTTGTTCTGTTCACCTGAAATTTTGTTTCCTATCCTCTTTATTTATTTATTTTTTTTGAGTTGGAGTCTCACTCTGTCACCCAGACTGGAGTGCAGTGGCTGCTTCTGGCCACTGCAGCCTCGACCTGCTGGGCTCCGGTGATCCTTCCGCCTCAGCCTTCCCAGTAACCGGAATTACAGGCATGCACTACCATGCCCGGCTGATTTTTTGATTTATTATAGAGATGAGGTCTCGTTGCCCAGGCGGGTCTTGAACCCGCGCGCTCATGCAATCCACTCACCTCAGCCTCCCAAAGGCACGGGATTACAGGCTGAGTCACTGAGCCCAGCTGTTTCCTATCCTCTTATTTTGAGTCCATGAGTGTCCTTTCTGGTGAGATGAGATCCACTTTGCCATTCTATGTCTTTTCAATGGTGCATTTAGCCCATTCAGATTCAGGCTAATTATTCAGATGTGACAGTTTATCCCTGTCATGAATTTCTTGCAAAGTTTGTTGTTGCTGCTATTTGTTTGTTTATTTGTCTGTTGACTTTCTTTTGATTTTTGGGTTGATTCATGTGTACTTTCAATCTTTTTCCTGCATTCTTGGGAAGGGCATTGTCATTCTTTTTTTCCTTTATTCTGTGTTTAACACTTTCTTAAAAGTGTTTCTTGTAGAGCTGGTCTGAAGGCAGCATAAACTCTTAGACATTGAATGTCTGGGAAGGATTTTAATTATCCATCGCTGATGAAGCTCAGTTAAGCTGGGTAGGTAATTCTTGCTTGAAATTATTTATCTTTGAGAACTTTGAAGATTGGTCTCCAAGCTCTCCTAGCCTGAAGTGTTTCTATAGATAAGACAAACCCCTCCCATTGATGTACTCTCCCTCAAAAGTACCCATACACAAACAGGAAGTCTAAAAACAAAGCATCAAAATAACAGGAACAAAGCAAATTTAAAAACTTAATCAAAAACTAAAAGAAAGACAAAAGGGAAAAAAGCTAAAACAACTAACAAACAAAAACAAGCAAAGCAAGCAAACAAAATCAAAACACTCTGAGGTCATTCCTGTAACTCCATCTTCCTTTCAGGTTTGGTCTCCAGTCCCTCTCCTCTGCTGTCAGCACAGGCTGATAGGGTTGCTTTCAGCCTGGTTCAGATACCCCACTGACTATTGTGGGAGGAGGGTAGATAAGCTCTGGACTCACCCAACTTGCTGCCACTGCTGTCAAGACTTCCACTCAGATCTGACATGTCTGTGCCAGTTCCAGTGTTGGGGAGGGGCATCTGTCTCTCCAAGTTTGATGAGAAGATAACCTCTAGGTCCCATGTTGGAGACTAAGCAGAGCTGGATGGAACAATGCAGATCTCTATCTGGTCCTGGGACAGAGAAAATGGTGCTGATCAGCATTTCCTCACCATTGGCAGGACTCCTTCCCAACTCTCCACAACCTGCTCTCTCCATGGATTGAGGGAACCTCTACCACTCTGCTGTCACAGGTGATATTGTGGGGCAGGCACCAGGTGATGAGGATCAGTTGCTTTCAGGTATCTTTTCCAGGGGAACCTCAAGAACAGCAAACAATCCTGAGCACCAGGGGCTCCAATTTCAGGGCAGTGAGGGGTTGCAGTCACCTCCAGAGGAGAACCCTGGGTGCATGAACCCCAGTCTTCCCTGGGATCTACTTTCACTCATTCATTGGCACACACCCACTCATGCAGAGAGTCTTTATGGACACTCGCTTCTGCAGAGACTCTCACAGTCTGACCTGTTCCATTGCCATCTTGCCAGAAATCCAGGAAGTATTTCCTAGGCCTTCTTGTGTGACATCGTAGAGAGTAGGTCAAAGTGTCACAAATGCTAAATCTACTCTAATATTACTATCTCCCTAGGTTACTGAGTTAATTATTGTATAGTGCACCAAGAAATATGTGAGATCTCAGTTTCATCTAGCAAAAACTGCTGAAATCCTAACCTGACTCTAGGTCACCAAACCTCTTTATGACCCAAGATTCCCTGTTCCACCACAGCATAAAATCAAGTGTGATAGGTAACATTTTATCATCACATGGATTTATATGTTAGGACTGTGACTGAAAACATCCTGGGGTTTAAAAGCTGGTATGTGAGCTTCACCGCCTTCTCTCACATGACTCATATTTTTGGTTTCAAAGAAAAATCTTTACGATCTGCTGTGTAAGGGCATGTGGTTGACTGATGACTCTAAGTTATGTGCTAGCAGCAATAGAGGGGTAAATACTATGGCTTTATAGGAACATACACAGGGAGCCCTTAAAAATAGTGAAGAAAAACTTTCCTGTGGGGAAACATCTGACAGCATGCCACATGTCATTGACTAGAAGGATAAGTGTTCTAAGGTAAGGATATATATTTATACAGTGCAAAGACTAATGATTTTTGACAGATTATCAGGAATTAAAAAATTTACAAATGCTTGGAGGCTAGATAATTAGATTTGGCCAAAAATACTTGGATGGACCTCTCAAAATGACAAGGAGTGTGTATTTTGTTGAGCAAAAAAGATCTTTTTTTGCAAAGAAGGATCTTTCAAAGTCAAGTAGACAAGGTGCCATATTCTCATTGCTATCAACAAAATTCTTGCCTTAAAAACTAAGTGGATATAATAGAAAGAACAGAGGTTGCATAGACAATACAGACAGCAACTCATCAGTGTGATCCAGTTATTGTCACTGCTGACTGTTCATCTGCAATATAAAAATAAAAAATAAATATAAATATATGTGTGACAATTTGGAATAGGACATTTTCACTTTATTGCAGTTATGGTTGACTTTATAATTTAACTGAACATTTCTAGGAATGATAAAAGATATTTTGACTAAACTAGAAGAAAAGTGAATATCAGTCAGAAATAGTTAACAATATAATGTTGTGCACTTTAAAATATGGTAAGAAGATAGATCTGTGAGTGTCTTACTTCAGAATCAATCAATCAATCAGTCAATCACACATGCAAACATTTTTGGAGGTGATGGATAGATTGAGTACCTTTATTATAATGATGACATCATGGATATACACCTATGTCTAAACTTATCAAAATGGATACTTTAAGCATGTGTAATTTTGCATAATAATTATATCTCAATAAAGTTTAAAAATAGTAGTAATGATAAATACTGGATTACCTTTTTTGAGTGGGTTTGAGTAGTAGCAGTGTGTTAGGCAAGGTCAGCTTATTATCGTTATTGTGTGGACATTTAAATGGGGATATGTATGGCTTTTAAATAGTCAAAGACTGCATGTGTACTTACTCAGATTTAGTACTTATGTCACTAGCATTCCCAAATGGTGTGTGTGTGTGTGTGTGTGTGTGTGCACGCGCACATGTGCTAGTTTCTGGAAATCCAACAACTACTATGTAAGACTTGCTTATGATTTAATTTTTATGAGATAAACTCCTCTGTGAGAAACATGGAAGTAGGAGAAATGCAATGGGTTGGTAGTGCATGGATGGAATCATTGGCACTCCTTTCAAATATTTTGGAAGAGACGTGATTAGGAACTCTTGAGACAGCCTTGGTGGAGTTTTTAGCATTTTGTCCCTAATGTCATAGGGCCAAATTAGGACAGCATTGGCAGTGCTGGAGCATTCTTTTATAAGGAATGGTGTAGTACACTTTTTGCAACCCACTTAGAGCCTCCAGGTGTTGAGAATGCTATTAGCAGATATCTCTTCAGCCAACCATCTCCAGGAATTGCCATCTGTCTGCAGAAGAAAGCCTCTTCTCCAAGGTCATCGCCTTTTCCAAAGATAATGTGCATATAATAACTGATTAATACAGGGTTGCAAAGTGTCATCTTACTTGCTACAATGCCAGGAAAGTCTGAATGGTCTTCTCAGTTTCAGAGTCTAATGCCACATATAGATTTTTCAAAGTTGTCTAAAGTATCTTATTGTAACTACAACACGGGTGGCTCCAAAGACACACTATTTAAATTGTTTCTAGGTAAATTACCAGCTAAAAGTCATCAACAAGAACTCTTAATGATGATTTTTAGCTGGTAATTTACTTAGAAACAATTTAAATAGTGTGTCTTTGGAGCCACCCGTGTTGTAGTTACAATAAGATACTTTAGACATTAAGAGTTCTTGTTAGCCGGGCTCAGTGGCTCAGCTTGTAATCCTGCACCTTTGGGAGGATGAGGTGAGTGGATTGCCTGAGCCCGTGGGTTTGAGACCCACCTGGGCAACTTGGCGAGAACTCATCTCTACAATAAATCAAAAATTAGCCTGGTGTGGTAGCGCACACCCGTAGTTTCAGCTACTTGGAAGGCTGAGGAGGAAGGATTGCCGGAGCCCAGCAGGTCAAGGCTGCGGTGGCCAGGAGTGGCCACTGCACTCCAGTCTGGGTGACAGAGTGAGACTCCAACTCAAAAAAAAAGAGTACTTGTTAATGGTTTTTCTAAAGTTGTAAGCTATATGGGGAAATACTTTTCAATATAGACTTTTAGTTCAGGTCACTTGACCTTGCTTGTTTTCTAGTTGTATAAATTGGTAATAGGATGTGAAAAAGAAAAGATGTCTAAAACAGAAATAGATGTCCCTATCCAACAATCTCTGCCTTTCTAAAACCACATACATATTTGGACACTGTCATTATTAATTTCAATTTTTTTTTAATTTATTGTATAGTAATCATTCACAGGTCATTCTTCAAGAAACTGGTTTGGGGATTCAAACTGCAAAAGTCTGCAGTTAGCAGAAAGCTAAACATGCAACTAATGAAAATTAGAGACACTGTCTTATAGATAGTTAGAGACAGGCTCTAACACAGTCTCTTTGATGTAGCTCTTAATGGAAACATTTTACGGTACTTGTTTGATGAAAAGATATGCCCCAACCAAAGGTATAAAATCTTAAATATTTAACCTATTTTCATTTTTATTTAATTTGTCAGATATAATTCTAAATGCTGAGGTAAGGATAAACCTGGGTATAAAGATAGTGACAAAATCATGTTGAGAATACATTCTGAGGACTGAAGTGCCAGTTCAGTGTAGGAAAGAAATATTCAGGAGTTACATGTATACAGCATTCAACTTTTCAAGAGAAGAACATCAATTTTTCTAAGCAAATCATCTGCTTAATTTTCTGCAAGTCTCTTGAATTCTGAACACTGTAGTTTATTTCCCAAATTCTTAGGTTTTTTTCTTAAAGCCACATTTAGTTGATAAACAGACTTATCTGCTAAATGATATATGTTATCTTTGTCACTAACAAGTCTATAGTCTGGTGACTCCTTTGGTTGTAAATGACCTGATTATGTTAATCATACTAATGGGGTCAATAAAATGCAGATACAAGAAATGATGAGGAAAATAATTGGGCTATAATATAATTTTTTATTCTGATCTTCACACTACAGAATACCTCCAACAATATTTTATACAATTTCACTGGCACTGAGTATTACAGAGATATTTGCTATCTGAATATTTTTAATAACTGTTTTAGGAAATAAGTATTATAACCATTAAAACTAAGCTAAACTGACTTTAAAATGTATTAATTAATTAATTTTTCTCTTTTTAAAATAAGTCATTTTTATAATATTAGTTCTGCTAAAAAGATCTTCCTGTAAAGGAGAGTTATCAAATGGTGCATGTGTTACTGCAAAAGAAAAACATTTTTTAAGTGAAATTATCAAATTATTCAAAATAAAATCGAATTTCAACTGCCCATTTATTGGTCTGAAATTTCTGTCTCTCTAGAAGTAAAAATCCAGCTGAAAAATTTTGTCATCTTTTCTATCATGACATATAAAGAAAAAGAAAACTAAGACTGGAGACTTACAGATAATTGCTGTTGTTATAGTCTATTCAGTGGGAAGGAGGATTATTCAACTTATATTCTGCCCAACTCTACCTTGTTCATTCCTATACCATTAGGTTTAGTTGAACCTTCCCTTTTCACCAGCACAAAATTAGATGATCATCCGTTCTTTGAAAGTCATTGAGCCATTGAGCCAGCAAAGTGATTGCTGCTGTTGAGATGTAAAGAAAAGGGTGAGGAAAAGAGGGAATGCCAGGTTTCGGAGTGAGACATAAATAGTTTATAATTCTATCACCTAGTAAGGCATGAATATATGATTCCCTTAGACCAAAATAACACAAAACATGATTTTAGAGACTTAAAGCATAATGCAGATACCTTAAAGAGGTACCTTGGATGTAGAAACTCCATAGCTAAAAGGTAAATTTCCTTATGGCAAAGACTAATGAAGAGGTCGAGGATTTCCTTACCATGCATGGTGCTGAGGAAGATTTACCTAGGGATTCATGAAGAACCAATAAATTTCTCCGTTGAGAGAATCAGCATTTAGATCACTTTAAAAAAATATCTTAAAGATGTAGGGTCCAATACAGGATTGGGTGTACAAATGGTCATTGTACAGGTAATGTTTGGTCCTCACTTTCATTCCACTTCACCTAGTTTGAGATCAGGTATCCTTAGTGTCGAAGTGTGTCCTTCTTCCCTCCTCTATCAGTTTCCCACTACTGCCAATCCCTTTCCTGTAGTGTCATGGTAAGTGTCCAGGGTCCGCTTATGAGTGAGAACATGTGGTACTCAGTTATTTGTTTCTGTGATAGATCACTGAGTATTATAGACTGTAAGTCTATCCTAGTTGCTGCGAAGTTCATAATTTTGTGGAATCACTTTTCATAGGGCAAATAAAAAAGTCTGTATTTGAAAAATTAGCAATAATCACCAAAGGAGCAGAACGTTGTCCCTCCATTGTTGATGTGGGATTATTCATTTGAGCAAGTAAATTTAACATGGACAAGTAAACTGGGCTTGATAGTTCAGCCTATAATCCCAGTACTTTGGGAAGTCGAGGCAAGTGGATTGCCTGAGTCCGTGGGTTCGAGACCAGCCCAGGCAAGTTGGCGAGACCTCATCTCTACAATACATAAAAAAATCAGCCGGGTGTGGTAGTGCATACCTGTAATTCCGGCTACTCAGAAGGTTGAGGCAGAAGGATTGCCGAAGCCCAGCAAGTCGAGGCTGCCATGGCCGGGAGTGGCCACTGCACTCCAGTCTGGGTGACAGAGTGAGACTACAACTCAAAAAAAAAAAAAAAATTAACTGAGAGTGGTAGCACGTGCTTGAAGTTCAAGCTACTTGGAAGGCTGAGATGGAAGGTTTCCGGCAGTCTGGCAGGTCAATGCTGAGGGAGCCGTGAGTGTGCCACTGCACTCCAGCTTGAGTGACAGAGTGAGACTCCAACTAAAAAAAATAATAATAATAAAAATAAAAAGATGGACAAGTTAAGCAAAGGATAGTTATCAAGCCTTGGAATATTTCACCAAGAAACATGTTTTTCCTGTTTTTCCTTCATTTCTTTCTACTATAACACCAGCGTAAACATGGGGAAGAGTGACAATGACCAGACTGGCTCTACTGTAAGTCTCTTTTTTCATCAGAAGTAGAAAAATAAAATAAAATATAAAATGAAGTTTCCGATTTATCAGTACTAAGTGTTAAGGACCTTAATAAGACTATTTGACAACTGAAAATGAGAAAGTGAGAGATATTATTGGAATAGGATTAATATGCAATCATATGAATCTGCTATCCAGTGAGAAAGGCAAGGTAGACATAGAAAAATAGTAGCATTGCTTGGGAAAATTAAACTATGCCATGTTTATACATCAGGGTCTAGGTCTCCTCATTAAATCTGTTGCACAAATCAAAATATTCATGTAAAAGTAGAATCCAGAAATATAGAAAGTGCACTTATGACAAGCTAGGGGCATGTCATGATTAACTTAAGATGACAGAGATCATTGTGACACATATTAGGAGAACGAACTTCAGACAACTAATGTGAAAGCAAGAAGACTCCTTGGAAGGCTACTGCAGTAGTTCAAGTGAGAGCTGATGATGGCTTCTACTTGAAGGGCAGCAGTGAAAGAACTAAGGAGTGTACTTTCTGAATATGTTTCCATGAAAAAATGGATAAGGTTCGCTGATAGATTGGATGTTGATTTCAGAGAATGAAGATTTTTTTGTCCTGAACATCTAAACTGAATATGGTGTTAACTGATGTGGAAAAGACTGTGTAAGCAGTAACTTTTGATGGTTTAGATGCTTTAAATTTGAAGTTTAATAATGACCTCAGTAGAAATATCAAGTTGAAGATTACATATATAAGTTTGAAGTACAGGGAGGGTATTAGAGTCAGGTATAAACTTAGAGTAGGCAACGTATATTTGCTATTTATTGTCCTATGATTGATTGATGTTCCTTTAAGACTGTATATATACAAAAGGACAAAAAGAATCAAAATCTAAGATCTGATCCTGGGAATAGCATTGTTTACAATGTTGAGGAAGAATCAACAAAAGAGGCTAAAATGGAGTGAAAAGTTATTCTGAAAACAATTAAAGAAAAAGAATGATGACTCAAAAGCTAGGATAAAAAAAATATTTTAAACATGAAAGAGTAATTAGCTGACTCAAGTACTGGTAGTTTCTAGAGCAAATTTAGGACTGAGAACTATTGGCTTTGTCAGTGTGAAGGTTATTAGTGACCATCACCAATGCAGTTACAGTTGAGTGGAGGGGAAGAAACCTGACTGGAGTATGTTTCCAAGAGATGATGAAAGAAAACAGAAATTAGACAGAGACTATGGAAAAAAATCCAAAAACAATACTATTATGGTAGTTTGATAATGAATGGGAGAAAGCCAGAGGGCTGTAGGGGACAATAAAAAAAATCTGTGTTTCAGACAGCAAATTATAGGGTGTATCATTCATTGTTGAGAGTTGTTTCTAAAGAAAAAATAATTAAAAATATAGGAGATGAGCCAATTTAAGGAATCATGTTGTTGAATAAACAACAGAGGATACATTCATTATCTTGATGGAAGCATAGCCATTATAAAGAATGATAGACAGTTTATTCACAGTAATGAGCAAGAAAGCAGGACATCTTAGTACAGGTGCAGGTAAATTGATTATTTTTAATAATTATCAATAGTATTTTAATTTAAGCCCCCTTTGGTTGATATTGTTACTTAGCACATGCCTCAAGATCAAGAGTGAGTTTATGTGGATATCTTTGCATTCCCAGTCTTGTTGGCATTTAGTTGATCTCAATAAATATGTAGTGAATGAACACATGTACTAAATGACATTAAAATGAATGGAAATTTGATGTGTTTACATGAAACTTTATTTACAAAAAGAGAGAGACAATCCTAGTATTAAGCACATAAAGTTTTAATAAACCAAACAAAATAAAGCGATCTCACACTAAAAAGCCATTTTACTTTATTCAAATTTTGCATGTATAGAAGCCACGTTTATTAGTAAAAGTTTCAGTTATACTACTCTTTAATTTTAATTGTAGTACCTTCTCATTTTGACATAATTTATCGTTTTCATCCAATTACTACTATATTCAACAAAATGTTTCCAAATTTTAAGTCTTTCTTTACCGCTTAAGAAGTATGACCTGTTACTCCTTAAGAAATACTTTCTTTATTTTTTCTTTTGTCTTCTTTTTTCTTTGCTTGTTTCTTTGTTTTTTTTTTCAGAGTCTCACTTAGTCACCCAGGCTGGAAGAGTGCAGTGGCATGATCACAGCTCATTGCAGCCTCAAACCCTGGACTTAGTCAATCCTTCCACCTCAGCCTTCTGAGTAGCTGGGACTAAAAGCACTTGCTACCATACCTGGCTAATGTTTTGATTTTTTTTTTGTAGATACAAAGTCCTGCTATGTTTTCTACGCTGGTCTCAAGCTCCTGGGCTCAAGCAATCCTTCCACCTTGGCCTTCCAAAATACTGAGATTTCGGGTGTGCTCCATTGTGTCTGTCCCTCTTTAAGAATTCTTTAAGAGAAAGAAATTTGAAATTTTAATTTTAATTTTGAACCTGTTTGATCAAAAAGTATTGGACATCACTGCCACATTAGTTAAAACAAAGAATGGAGTAAAAAGCAAAAGTGGTATCTATATAATCAGCAAATTACTTGAGAAAACATTTGAACTGTTTTACAGTTCTACTTAGCACAAGAATAAACTAGGTCTAAGGATCTATAGTGCTTGGTATTTTTACGTCAAGCTTTACATCATAGTGTTACTCTTCTTAACAAGTCATCTCTAAGAAAGTGGCAGTGCTTGTAAGGACAAAAATTGTTATATGTAGAAGGTGGTATTCTTTGTAGTCAATATAAGAGACTTCTTTATAAAATTAGATTTAAAAATTACAAAATGTCCTGATAACTACCAGCTATCTCAATGGCTAAAATCAGAAGAATGTTACAAATAGAAATACCCATTGGTTAATATTATGTTGCATTGAGAAAGCAAGAAATGATTCTATTCTGTGAAGTAAGCAATGAATGAAATATATGATTAATATACTGTATCTGCCTTAAACCAAAGCATACTTTTCACTTCAGGACAACTCTGACTTTTATATTCTTATGTTCCTTTGTTTAAAACAGGACCTGTTTTAAATAGTTTATTTGAATAGAGGTCATAACCTAAAGTAATTTTTCTCCACAAGATGTTTTCATTTAAGTATATAAACTGATAAATGGTGAATGACTAAGTCAGTTATAAGGAATTTGTAGCATAGTAAGTGCTAATTTACAATAACTACTAATAGATACTAACAAACTTCTACACACAAGCCTAAAAGTTACAACAGTATTGAGTTGAGTTGAAAACTAACATGATTCTTCCATTTGGTCAAACTTCATTTATGAAATAATACAAAAAGTCCAAAGAAGAAATTTTAGTGGGTCCTTCCAAAGCTGCTTAATTTTCCAAATGATTTTCCTCTAGTTGAATAACCTATTTATTTTTCTTCAATCCTTTTTCAGCTGTTTCACTTTTGCAAACTTAAGTTCTTTGTCTTCTTTTGTTCCTTTTCCCTGGCCTCAATCATTATTGGCAATTTTCAAGAAAGTGCAGTGGAATAAGATACAATAGTTGCTGTAAAGAAATACCTTGAAACCCATTCCCCCAACATACTCAGCCCTCATCTTTATATCATTTTAGTAGCAGTCTTAGTAGCCTAATAGGGCAGTAGGCTCATGGAGTGACATTCACTCCTGACCTTGGCTTTGGCAAAGGCAGCTTTCATAAAGTATCAGAGCTGAAGGTTCTGGAGCATGCAGGGTTAGCCCCATCACATTTCTCATTGCTCACACAACAGCAGACTCCACTGGGCACCAAGACAAAAGCACAAGTCCCGGGGCTATCACCAGCCTCCTCTACATTGTGCCAGGGACTCTGGCCCCTACTTACAACTCACTGCTAGTCTGCTAACAATTTTAAAATGATAACCAAAAGGTATATAGGTCTTCATCAGATAGTATGGTGATGACGATGATGACGACAATTTTAAAAGAAGAAGAAAAAAGCTAATGTTGGTGAAAGTGATATAAAGTTGAAGATGATGCTATTGGTTAAAGGCAATTTTTATTGGTTAAAGCACTCTGCTAAGTGATTTACATTCTGTATTTTAATCTTTACCACAACATTATTTATTATGGCATAATAGCATTATATTCATTCTACAAACTAGAATATTAACTGAGGGATAAACAGAATAATTTATCTTCTCAGGATCTCATAGCTATAAGTTGCTAAGGTAGTAGACACAGAGGGGGTTTCTTTTATCAAAAATCACCTGCATTAATCACTTCTTTTGTTTAACTACCTCAGTATGAATTTTATTTTATGACAGGAGGTTCACAGAATTAGTCTTTAGCAAAACAGTGTTGTTTTTTTCTTGATAAATTTAAGGTGACCTTTCTTCAAGTCCAAATTTTCATCTAGCTGTGAAGTTAATAATCTTGGGATTCCTGTCAGAGATGGAGCCATATTAACTCAACCAACTTGTAATTGGATTTATCTTTTTAATTTTTAAATTATTTTATTTTAAACATATTTTTTTTATTTTAAAATTGTGGGGTCCAGTTAAGGGTTAGGTATACAAATATGCATCGTTCAGGCACCCTTTGTTGATAAGGGTGCCTGAACGACGCATATTTGTATACCCCTCATTGCACTATGAACAACAGCAAAAAAACCTGTACTTAAAAAAAAAAATGTGATCCTGCAGATTTAGTCCTAAGAGGTAGTTGCTTCCATTCTTACAGTCAGAGTCTAATTCTCTCCATTCTGGAAAATAGGTATTATATAGTCAGGGTAGGAACAGGGAGCAAGATTCAATGTCACTTCAGCTATTTAGATTTATACTATTTATTTTTGTAATTTTAATTTGACTTCATGCTTTGATATAAAACTTGCTGCATACATTGTCAGATTGTAAACAGGTATAACTGTATGAAATTTGTCAAGCAAAATGTCTGAGTGGAGTCTGGCATTATATATTGCAAAAACTGTTATCTGATTCCTACCATCTTATCACACCTCTTTCTAGTAGTGAAGACTGGCACTAATTTTCATTGGCAGTGGCAGACCTTGGAGACTGTCCAGTTAAAGTGAGTGGACATGACATCTAGAATTCCCCTTTCCAATTAGAGAGTCTACCCAGAAAGAAGGGATTGTAACAAATGCTTCATAGTTACAGAGTAGAAAAATGTTCATAACCCTTCTATGTGAAGAGAACTTCTTGCTTTATATTGCTAGTATCATATGTTGCTCTAATTACTAGACAAAGTATATGTCGAAGTCACAGTACGAATATAATTCTTCTTAAAATTTAGGCTCAAGATTCAAGAGGCACTCAAGATTCACCATGTTTAAGTGAAATCCAACATACTCAAGAGGTTAGTTAAAATATTTTTGCTAGAATGTAATTCCTGTTTCTAGCTCTGATTTTATTTGTTATACAAGTCTTATATCTCTTCTTGTATGCATTTTTGCTATGTGAAAATTGGAACAAACAATGTATAACATGAGAAACTACCAAGTAGTTTTGAATGTAATTCAATCTTTTGGATATCAATATTTTCCATCTAAAAAAAGACATAATAAAAACTTTCTAGAAGTATTTACAATTTATACCATATCTACTCATATACTGATATTTAGTTCATTCTTCCAATTACTTTTTAATAAAAGTGAATACTCAGGTACAGTTTTTTTGTTTTATTTTAAACTTGATAATATATTTCCTTAAAGTCATTTTTTGCTACTACTTCTGAGAGTCGTTGCGACCCAAAATGCCATGACAGAGTAATTTCCAGGACTTTATTATGCTAATTCATGGCCAACATAAGAGCAAATACTCCCAACAGCACAAACTAAACAAATAACCATACTAACATTTATGGATTGTTATGATTTAGGAAACAAAATTCTTTAGAAACTATAGAAGCTTGTTAGTCTTGTGTTAACTGCCTTTCTATCTGTTTTCTCATCCCTCCTGTTACCCTGTGAGAAGAGTGAGGGATGGATGTTTGATAATGGATGTTTGATCTCATTTTCCCCCTAATCATTTGAAGACAAACACTTTTAGCAACCAATAATTTCCACTTAGATGCTGTCCTTTCTTGTCAAAGACCCCGTAGGAGAAACATGCTTAGTAAAATAGTAGATGTTAATGATATTTTGAAGAGCTTTTTAGTTAAAGATCTTAAGGTTTTTGTTTCCTCCAACTGTTTACAGAATTAGTAGAGTAAAAGTGGAAAAGATAGAACATCTTAGTACAGGCCTATGTACATTCCTTTTCTCTATTTCTACATTGCCCTCTATAACTCTAAAAATGCAAACCTGCTTCTATGATGTGAGAGAAAATTGCATCACCAACAAAAGATCCTAAAAGATGTTGTGGTCCACATTATAAAATTTTGAGTTTTTTTTTCTAGATTAGAAATAAGTAGCCTCTTGACTTTGTACTTTCCTTAGCAACTCCCTAAAGAATTGCATTTAGATATTATGATGAAAATTATTAGTACTAAAAACATATCTCTAAAAAGTAAACAAAAACTTCTAACAATATATTTTATGTTAACATGCAACACAGGTCCATAAGAGTACACAGACTATAAACGCATAGCATGAGTTACTAAAAATTAAAAAGAGAATTCGATTATAACTACATCTCACATCAAGACATAAAATGTTTTGCATATCCAAGCACATACTGTACTTTTCAATGCATTGTACTGTAAGATTAAAAATATTTTCTTAAAAAAAAGACATTAAACATTGCCAGCATCCCTAACCTGCTAAAAACTCTGCAGTTTTTTCTCTCTTTCTACAATTCAGATTTTTTTCTAATAATTCCTTTCATTTCCTATACCCACTTATTATGTAATACTATTGTATATTTCTGCCATTAGCCAAGTGGAATCATAGATTCTGTGTTCTCTTTCTGACTTCTTCTGTTCAATATAACATGTATGCAGTTAATCCATGTCATTGCATATAGTTGTATTTTGTTTCAAAATAAAGTACTATTTGCCTGTTCATAGACATTTAGGTTGATTTACAAATGAAGAAGTTATAACATTTTAGTCTATATGCATGTGTGTGTGCATTTCTGTTGGATACATATTTATAGTATTGTTGGTTATAGGATTTGTGACACTTGCTAAACTGAAAATATCGCAACTGAAGATAAAGATGAACTGTTGTACAAAGTGGTTGTTCCAATTCCAATTTACACTTCTACAATAAATTTGTAAGGATTCTCACATTCCTAATCTTCACCAGCACCTGATTTTGTCTGTTTATTAATTTTTAAGCTTACCTTGTGATTGGAGGAGACATCACATTGTGGGTTTAATTAAAATTTCCCTACTTTTCTAATTAAGATAAATATTATTTTATACATTTATTTTCTATTGATATATTCTTTCTTCTGTGAATTACCTTCAGATTTATGGCTATTTTTATATTAGAAAATTTGCCTCTTTCTTATTAATCTATAGGAGTTCTAATATATTCTGGATAGAAAAATTTATTTATTCAAAGAGTTTTGAACATATTTTCTAATTCTACAATTTGCATTTATCAGGGTTTTGATGAAAAGGTATCTTAATTTATCAGTCTTTAACTTTACTGTTTATTTTTGTTCCTCTAAGAGACTCTGGATATTCTAGATAATATATGTATCATTATTTTTTATTTGTTTGTTTATAGTTAGTATGACCATATAACTTGGACTTCCAGGGATATCTTTAACTTACACCCATTTTCCTGGTATAAGTATCATTCAGTTTGCATTCCAAAGTGTATGGATTTCAGTGGAAGTCAGGATAACTGCATTTTTTCTTCTGTCATGTTTAACTGCATGGATGAAGTAGCAAATTAGGGAGAGTTTTAGACAAACCCAGGTTTGAGATTTTGCCAAGGAATTACAATTAAGAAAAAGAAGGTTAGGAGAGCTAAGGCAGAGGTCAAGGAGCAATTGTAAGAATATAACTTCTGAATCAAGCTAGATAATATAGAAAGTATAGTAAGAGAGGAGATTTAATAAAATTGGGAACATTGAAGACTTGAAGTTATCAGTGATTATTTGGGTCCTGAAATGACTCTGAGAGTGACAGGGTGAAATAGAATGGAGTTCAATACTATTGAAGGGGAAGAATTGAAGGAATTGAGATGCTAAGGTTTTAGAAAGACTTCAAGTGCTGTTGAAGTGCATACTACGCCAGTTGGTTAATTCTGGTTGTATAAAGGCTACAATTTATAAAACTAAAATAAAATTGGAGAATTGCACAGCAAAAGATTATTTTTGAAAATATATATTTACCAAATATGGAGAGCAAAGATGAATTTCATGTTTTCTCCTCTCACAGAGAATGACGTTTAACAATTGGGGCTTAGAGAGGCTTCATTGCCCCTTTAATAAACTTGCAATTATATCAATCTTGGTCTAATATGAGGTTCTTTTATCTCCCTGTCAACATATGTAAAACCTTCTCCTTGCTACTTTCTCTTTGTGGCCCATATTTCTAGTACCCTCAGGTTGTGCAGGAGTGGTCTACTGACTAGTGACCTAACTTTTATGATTTCTAGTTAGCAGGCATTTTTGTCCTATGACAGAGATTATTTCTACTGCCCTTGCTATAGAATTCCTATACCTGTTAAATTTTCTTCCAGGGAAATTTTCTCTCTCATTCCCTTTTTGCTTAAACCGAGTAATCACCCTGTACAAAGCTGCTGTGATGCTTTCAAAGGTTGGACCCTGAGGTCTCTGGTGAGCACTGATCCCTTTTTCAATGTGCTTCAGTATACCCTGAGCCACAGGGCATGTATGCATTTTTTTTTTTTTTTTTTTTTTTTCTGAGGTGAGCATTGCCTCTTGTATTTTATATACCTGGGCTGTTCTGAAAGTCATTTCAGAAAGACTCAGTTGCATTCTAAGAACTAATTCTCAAATTGATTCTTTTCTTTTTTTTCCACATAGGGCTGGTATTATTTGCCTTCTCTGCCTTATCCTTGTCTTCTGGACCAGATGTTAGTTTCTCTAACACACATATCTACATTTTGTCTGGAAGAGGATTCTACAGTTTGAGATCAGCATTATGAAGTTTGGAGTCAACAACAACAACAACAAAAATCCATGGTTCAATCAGACGATGGCTACTTTTACCTACTCATTCTCACCAAGGAGATAACTCCCATCTAACACAGACTTAGGTTTAGTCTATCATTGTCTTGCCTTGCTCCTCTTTAATGCATCTTATCTTGGTACATGATTCCTTAGAATACTAATTCCATACATTTTCAGGCCTCTCCTTTAAGACACAGAAAATGCCCTTGTCTCTGTGACTCTAAGTATGAGACAGACTGCACCTGCCCTAGGCACTGAATTTTGCTCAGGAACACACAGTTGTTACTTAAGGCAGGAACTTGACATACTCGCTCTCTAAAAATGAATATTCTCCTGTGTAAAAACAGTCACTCAATTTAGCTTTGTACAAAAGTGAGTATGACTCCAAATGACTTGGTTGCCCAAATTTTATTTTGTATCTCAAGCTTTTCTTCCTAAGTGAATATGATATTTACAATTTTGTGAAATCAGGAAAAAGAAGTTACAATGCGCCGGGCTCGGTGGCTCAGCCTGTAATCCCACGCTTTGGGAGGCTGAGGTGAGTGGATTGCCTGAGCCCGCGGGTTCAAGACCTGCCCGGGCAACTTGGCGAGACCTCATGTCTACAATAAATCAAAAATTAGCCGGGTATGGTAGCGCGCGCCTGTAATTCCAGCTACTTAGAAGGCTGAGGTGGAAGGATCACCAGAGCGCAGCAGGTCGAGGCTGCAGTGGCTGGGAGCAGCCACTGCACTCCAGTCTGGGCGACAGAGTGAGACTCCAACTCAAAAAAAAAAAAAAGGAAGTTACAATGCCTTTCCAATTCAGAAATAAAATAATTTTCAAATAAAAATGTACATATATTGACAGACATGATCAACTTTATTACTGATTATTTATTACTATTATTGGTATTATTTGGTTTATTCCTTACTCATCTCTATTTCATATACATTGCTACATAGTAAAGACTTGATTATTTCAACTATAAATGCAGTATAGGTTATATTGTATAGTTTATTATTCTTCATTTCAGTAGACACATAATATCTAGTAGCTGTGCCAGTACTGGTGCTAAGACTGATCATCAATTAAGATGCTGTCAGCCTGGTCCTTCCATTGTGCAATTATATTTTTCCTTAAATTCATTTTTGAAAGACAGTTTTTATTTAGTGACAGCTATTTTCTCTCCTCTTTAAAATATATTATTTAACTCTCTTCTGGTGTTATTATTACTGTCAATATGACATCTCCACTGTGTAGGCAATTTTTTCTCATCTTTTTGGATACTTTCAAGAACCGTCTCTATTTCTGGTGTTCTGCAATTTGACTGTTGTATCTGGAGATAAGAATTTCTTTTTGTTAATCATGCTTGAGATTTGCTGTGTTGTCTGAGTCTGAGGATTATATTTTTATCCCTTCTGGAATACTCTAAACTATTATCTCCTCAAATATTTTTATCTTCCAGTCTCTATTTTCTCCCTCTCTGATCCTGCGATGATAAGTTGAGCTTCTTTCTTTATTGTGTATGTCTTTTAACAAATTTTGACTTTTTCATCTGTTTGTCTGACTGTATTATGCATCTTCTTACCTGTTTCCATTCTATGATTCTCCCTTTAAATGGGATTAGTAGCTGTTTACAATGTTTTTAGAATATCTAAACTAGGGAGTCACATTTTTCTATCCAGCTTGGTTTCTTTTCAAGTGTTCCTGACATGTATTAAAGTAAACATTTTTGTATAAGTATAATATACATAGAGAAAAGAAGTGCATACATAAGGGTACAGTTTAACAAGTTCTCACAGCATGATCATAATTCGTATGACAATGATCCTGGTCAAACAATAGAACATTATCAATATTCCAGCAGCCCTCTTCATTGCTACACCTAATAACTACCTCTTCCTTGTCCCCAAAGATGAATGGTCTCCTGATTTCTAATACTATATGTTATTTTTCCCAATTTAGACTTTGAATAATTGGGATTATATGCTATATGTTCTCTTGTGTCTGAATTATTTTACAAAGAATTATGTTTGTGAGATTTATCCATGTTATCATCTAGTAATAGTTTGAATATTTTCAATTTACATGGTATTCCATTTTACGAATGAACAATCCATAGTTTGATTTATCTTTTTTACTCTAAACGAACAATTAGCTTCTTGATAGTTTAAGAATATTACAAACAATGCTGCTGTAAAGACTCTTGTGTAGGTCTTTTGTCTTTATATGTACTCGACTCAGTTGGGTATATACTCAAAAGTGAAATTACTTGGTCATTAAGTATTCAATCTGTTGCATAACACCAACCAATTTCCCAGAATGGCTATGAGTGACTGCATCATTTACACTCCACACATCAGTGTGAGATTGTTTCAGTCATTCCACATTCTCACCATGCTTAGTGCTGTTAGTCTTTTTTAATTTTAGTTATCTTAATAAATACTTATGTCTATAACAGTGCAGTCTTAATTTCTTTGACAGTCAATAACCTCTTTTCTTAACCTCTTTTCAGTCAACACCTCTTTTCTTAAAGACCTTCAGACTTCATTTCTCTATGTAGAAAGTCAATGGGGTTATGTACAATGGGGTTATGTACAATGGGGTTATGTTTGGTGTTTTGAATATCCATTTTTTTGAGAAATACTCTTTAAAAATATTAACCATTAAAAAATCAAGTAGTCTGCATTATTTTATCAATTGTTTATTTTGTAACTCTATTTTAATGTATATATTAGTCAGAAAATTTTCTTTGTATATGTGCTGTTACCTGGCTTCACAGAAGCTATATATTGTAGTATTTTCATTTAATTGACAGCCAGTTCCAGATCCCCACCATAAGCTCAAGATTCACGTATTTGACATCTATTGGCAGCTCTTCTTGGGTCTCAATCTAATAGGTACCTTGAACTTAAAGCATCTATATCTTGGCTGCTGATACTGATATTCCTCCAAACCAACTCTTGTCCCAGTCCTTTAATTGTCAGCTAATGGAAACCCCAGTTTTTTAAATTTCCAAGATCACATTCTTTCTCTGTTTAATTCACTATCTCATATTCAATCCATTACAAACATTTTTTTCAGCTCAATCTTCAGAATATATCCAGAAGTAGAACATATTTCACCACTCCACTGCCTTGACTTTGGCCTAAGGTCCTATCATCTGTAATATCATCATAACATCAAAAGTGGTTCCCTCTTTACTTCTCAGTAACAGTCTGATCTCAGCACAAATCATGGAATAATCCTGTGCAGATATAAATATGAACTAAGCTCCCCAAAGATGATCATTTCACTGACAGTAAATACCATATACTTATTGTGACTCAAGCCTTGTGTGATCTGCTACCCAGGGACTGTTCTGATTCCTTGTTACCTGTTCTCTCTCTCTTCACCTACCCTTTACCCTGTCACCCTGGTCTCCTTGCTTTGCCTGAAACAGGTCAGTCAACACCTCTTTTCTTAAAGACCTTCAGACTTCATTTCTCTATGTAGAAAGTTTTACTCCCAGACATCTGCAAATCTTTCATTTACTTAAAAGTTACCTGCTCAGTGTGGTCTTTGTTGTTCACCCTCTATAAAGTCCCCAATATACACAGCTCTGATGTTTTATATTCTTCTGTTCTATTTCTATAATCTCTTTAATATTCATCTCTATGTAACATATTACATACTTTTCTTATATATCTTGATTATTGTCCATCTAAAGCACTTGAAAGTATTTTTCATGAAAGCATGGATTTCTGTCTATTTGGGGCACTATTGTAGCTCATCTCCAGGGATAATGCTGAGAGCACAATAGATACTCAAAAAGGTTGTTGTATAAATAATGAGAGCACAAATAGATCCAGTACAAATTTCCACTGTAAATTTTATTTTTCACTGAAATTTATTTTCTTTGCATCTTAGGAATAATCCTTCTTATACCCTGAAAACCTTTTGATATGATCAGGCTACTACATGTTTGTTGAAGTTTGTTGCTTATTCTAGTCAGTATTCTTATCCAAAATAAATAGAGTCTACCTGAGCCCAGAAGCTTGAGGCCATCCAAAGCCCTGGGATTCTAGGTGTGAGCCACCACATCTGCCTGGGCTAAACTTTTTATATTTACTTTGTTTTTGCTAGAAATGTCTCTCAATACAGTGTATTTTCTAATCTTAATATTTTTATACAACAGAGAAACAGCCTTTTCATTTTGCTCTTCCCTAACTAATTGCAATTGCCATTCATTGTGAATTTTGTAGCATACCTTCTTTCAGACTCTTTTTAAGTTCCATTCATGGGGGTAGCTTCTACATCTCCACTGATTACAATTTAAATTTTAAAATTGTTCATATTATTTTTAAACTAGAGAAAATGATTGTATTATAATTGAAAGTACCTTAATTTTATTACCAATTGCAATTTATGTAAATATATTTGAAAATTGTACTGTATACACATTTAAATAAATGTATTACAATGTTAATAGAGTCAAATAGAGTCCGAATTTGTGTGTTTGTTATTGATTTTCTTTATCTCCTTCTCTTTTCTATCTCTCTCTCCAACAGCTGTCTCACCTACAGCTGCTTTTTTTCCTCCAGCATTCTATTGCAGATATTGAACTGATGTACAAGAAGATGTGCACACATGTTAGTGAAAATTCTAGGTGATAATCTCCCAAGGTTCTGTCAAATTGAAGTGAATAATTCATTGTTAATTTTTCTGTCTATGTAATGGTGAATATATTTCTAAGAGCACTTGAAATATCCAGAACTCTCGTTTTGCCTTGCCACATTTATTAAGAAACATAATTTTCAAAAATTTTTGCAGTATATTTATTCTTTCCAGTTTTCTTTCCATGTCTACCTCCCTTGATATTCCATAGACAATTCATTGCATAATGCTAGATATTTATCTTTCAAAGGAATACTGGCCTGTATTTTAAAAGTATGGCTAGGAGAACAGTTATCTCTAGAGAACTTAAAACGGATGACAGAAAAATCTACACAAATGAGGAAAAACCAAAAGAAGAATATGGGTCTCTCCCAGACTCCTGGGAGGGCAGACACTGAGAAAACTGACTTCGGAAGGCAAACAATGAAGAACCCCCATAATGACTGGTCTCAGACTACAAGCCTAGATATCAAGACATTAATGGAGAGATTAAAAAGAATTGAAGAGACTCAAGAAGAAACTAGAAAGGAGCTGATATCTGAGATAACAGTAATAAAGAATACTGTGAATGAAATAAAAAACAAACTGATAAGCATGGAAAGCAGAATTACCCAAGCAGAAGAAAGAATTTCAGAGCTTGAGGACCAAAATATACAAGTAACCCAAACTCTCAAAAACACAGAAAACAAGCTCAAAAAGGCAGAAAAAAACCTTCAAGAGATGAGCAATTACTTCAAAAGACTGAACCTAAGAGTAATTGGCCTTCCTGAGGCAGAAAGAGACAGAGACCACACTGGAACAAACCTTCCATGAGATCATCCAAGAAAACTTCCCTTATCTAATCATGATGCAAAAATTCAAACACAAGAGATTAGGAGAACCCCTGCAAGACAACAAATGAGAAGACCAACTCCTAGACACATAATAATTCGCCTAAACAAAGTAGGCATAAAAGAAAAATTCCTAAAGGCAGCAAGAGAAAAAGGCCAGATCACCTACCATGGAAAACCAACTAGAATAACAGCAGATTTATCTACAGAAACTCTGCAGGCTAGGAGAGCTTGGAGCCCTATCTTCAAAGTCCTAAAAGATAAACAATTTCAACCAAGAATAACCTACCCAGCCAGATTAAGCTTCATCAGTGAGGAAGAATTAAAATCTTTCCCAGATATCCAATCCCTAAGAACGTACGCTGCCACCAAACCACCTCTACATGAAACACTTAAGAAAGTACTAAACACAGAAGAAAAGGGGAAAAAAAGAACAACATTCTTCACAAGAGTACAGGAAAAAGAATAAAATACACAGGAACAAACCCCCCTCAAAAGAAAGACAATAAGCCAAGTGGAAGAACAACTCTATTAATTAGCCTGAATGTGAATTACTAAATGCACCACTGAAAAGACATAGAATGGCAAAATGGAGAAAATATCCCCAGGCAACAATATATTGCTTTCAAGAGACCCATCTCTCTAGAAAGGACATGCACAGACTCAAAGTAAGAGGATGGGAAACAAATTTTCAGGTGAATAGAACACAAAAGAGAGGAGGAGTCACGATCCTAATTTCAGAGAAAATACCATTTAAGCTATCAAAAATTAAAAAAGATACAGAGGGTCACTACATAATGATAAAAGGTTCACTCCATCAACAAGAAATATCTATCGTAAACATATATGCACCTAACATAGGTTCATCAACTTTTATAAAGCAACTCCTAGGAAAACTAAAGAAAGATATTGACTCTAACACCATCATAACTGGGGACTTTAATACCCCACTCACAACCCTAGACAGATCATCAGGACAAAAAATCAGCAATGAGATCTGGAATCTCAGTGTGACTCTTGACCAAATGGACTTAATTGATACCTACAGAACACGCCATCAAACACCACAGAATACACATTCTACTCATCACTGCATGGAACGTATTCTAAGATCGACCACATAATTGGCCATAAATCAAGCATAAGCTAATTTAAAAGGACCAAAAATTCTACCATGCACCTTCTTGGACCACAGTGGAATAAGAATAAACATTAACACCACCAAGGTCCCCCAAAACCCACAAAGACATGAACACTAAACAACATGATGCTAAACAACTCCTGGGTCAATGATGAAATCAAAACAGAGATCAAAAGATACCTAGAAACAAATGAAAATGAAGAAACATCTTACCAAAATCTCTGGGATGCCTTAAAAGCTGTAGTAAGAGGGGAATTTATATCCCTGCAAACACACATGAAGAAAACGGAAGGAGCACAAATTAACAGCCTAACAAACTACCTAAGGAAGCTGGAGAAGCAAGACCAAAATCCCTACTTTCAGCAGAAGAATCCAGATCACCAAAATAAAACCTGAAATCCAGGCCATAGAAGACAAAAAGATAATACAAAAAAATCAATGAAACCAAAAGCTGGTTCCTTGAAAGGATAAACAAGATGGATGGTCCCCTAGCTAGACTGACCAAGAAAAAGAAAGAAAAAAACCAAATAAACACAATCAGAAACACAAAGATGAAGTCAAATCTGACCCTGAAGAAATACAAAAGATCATTAGAGACTACTATGTACACTTGTATGGAAAAAATTTGAAAACCTCAAGGAAATGGAGGACTTTCTGTCGTCACACAACCTCCCTAGGTTGAAACAAGAAGAAATTGAGACCCTAAATAGACCAATAACAATCAGGGAAATTGACTACGTAATAAGAAAACTACCTACAAAAAAAAAAGCCCTGGACCAGATGGCTTTCCAGCTGAATTCTACAAGACATTTAAGGAGGAGATGATTCCAATCCTACTGAAGGTATTTCAGGCAATTGAGAAAGACGGAACCCTCCCCAATTCATTTTATGAAGCTAACATCACATTGATACCCAAGCCAGGTAAAGATTCAACAAAGAAAGAGAACTACAGACCAATATCTTTGATGAACATAGATGCTAAAATTTTCAACAAGATCCTAGCAAACTGGATTCAACAACACATCTCAAAAATCAACCATCATAACCAAGTAGGCGTCATCCCTGGGATGCAAGTCTGGTTCAACATTCGTAAAGCCATAAATGTAATTAAATACATTACAGATGTCAAAACAAAAACCACATGATTATATCACTAGATGCAGAAAAAGCTTTTGATAAAATCCAGCACCCCTTCTTGATAAAAACCCTTGAACATCTAGGCATACGGGGAACATACCTCAAAATAGTATAAGCTGTGAGAAACCCACAGCCAGCATACAATGGACAAAAATTGAAACCGTTTCCCCTGAAAACTGGAACAAGACAAGGATGCCCACTCTCACCCCTCTTGTTCAATATACTATTGGAAGTCCTGGTTATAGCAATCAGAGAAGAGATGGCAGTCAGGGGTATCCAAATAGGAAAAGAGGAAGTCAAATTATCTCTCTTTGCAGATGACATGATTGTGTACTTTGAAAACCCAAGAGAATCTGTCGAAAACCTCCTTACACTGATAAAAGCCTTCGGCAAAGTCTCAGGATATAAAATAAATGTGCAAAAGACAATCGCATTTCCTTACACCAATAATAAACAAACAGAAACCCTAATAACAACCACAATTACATTCACAATAGCCACAAAAAAAAATGAAATACCTTGGCATCTTCCTAACCAGAGACGTGAAAGACCTTTACAATGAAAACTACAAAACACTGCTCAAAGAAATCAAAGATGACACAAACAAGTGGAAAAATATCCCATGCTCATGGATTGGAAGAATCAACATTGTGAAGATGTCCATCTTACCTAAGGCAATCTACAGATTCAATGCAATACCTATCAAATTAGCAGCAACATTCTTCTCAAACCTAGAAAAAACAACACAGGAATTCATATGGAAACACAAACTTCCAAGAATAACCAGAATAATTCTCAGCAAAAAAAAACACAAAAAACAAAGCAGGTGGTATCACATTACCAGACTTCAAACTTTACTATAAAGCTACAATCATCAAAACAGCTTGGTATTGGTATAGGAATAGGCATATAGATCAATGGAATAGAATTGAGATTCCAGAAACAAAACCTCAATTTCTCAATCAACTCATCTTCGTCAAAGCCTCCACCACCTACCACTGGGGAGAGGAGAACCTATTCAGTAAATGGCGCTGGGAAAACTGGCTGACCACATGCAGAAAATTGAAACAGGACCCCTACCTATCCCCATATACAAAAATAAACTCCAAATTGATGAGAGACCTAAATGTAAAACCTCAAACCATAAGAAACTTAGAAAGTGAAGGACATACCCTCATGAAAATTGGAACTGGCATCCAATTCCTGAACAAAACCCGAAACCCACAGGCCATAAGGGATAAAATAGACAAGTAGGACCTCATTAAACTGACAAGCTTCTGCAAAGCCAAAGAATCTATCAAGAGAGCAGGGAGACAACCTACAGACTGGGAAAAAGTATTAGCCAACTCCAGGTCTGACAACGGTTTAGCATCTTGGATCTACAAGGAACTCAAATGTGCTGAAAAGAAAATAACAAACAATCCCATTATAAAATGGGCAAAAGAAATGAACAGACACTTCACAAAGGAAGATATCCTAGCAGCCAACAAACGCATGAAGAAATGTTCAACCTCACTAACCATCAGGGAGATGCAAATCAAAACCACACTGAGATACCACCTAACTCCAGTCAGAATGGCAATTATCAATAACTGAAAAAATAACACTTGCTGGAGAAGGTGTGGCAAAAAGGGAATACTCTTACACTGTTGGTGGGAGTGTAAACTAGTGCAACCTCTGTGGAAAGCAGTGTGACGATTCCTAAAAGCTCTAAACCTCAACCTCTCATATGACCCCGCAATCCCCTTACTGGGAATATATCCTGAAGAACGCAAATCACTCTATAAAAAAGATACCTGCACATGTATGTTTATCACAGCATTGTTCACAATAGCCAGAACTGGAAGCAACCATGCTGCCCATCAAAAGAGGACTGGATTAAAAAAATGTGGTACATATACACAATGGAATATTACACAGCCATAAAAAAGAACAAAATCATGAATTTCGCAGCAACCTGAATGGAACTAGAGTCTATAATACTGAGTGACTTCTCACAGAAACAAAGAACCAAGTATCACATGTTCTCACTCATATAATGGACCTTGAACATCCAATGTAATGCTATAAGAAAATGACTGACAGTAGTGGGAAACCATGGGGGGGGAGGGTGATGGGATTAATGTTAGCAAATATCTGTCTGGGGTCAGGGAAACACCTCTTATTACAGGGTGCCTGAATGAAACGTATTTGTATACCTAACCCTTAACTGTACCCCACAACATCATAATAAAAAATATTGATTCATAAAAAAAGGTACATATACACGATGAAATACTATGCAGCCATAAAAAAGAACAAAATTATGAATTTTGCAGCAACCTGGATAGAACTAGAGTCTATAATACTGAGTGACCTCAGTATATGAGTGTGAACAACTATAATACAATTATTCGTTATTTATAACTTTATTATCATTTGCTTTTCAATTTATTTTAACTTCATTAATATTCAGGTTACTAATTAATTACACATAATGCTAGTTACAGTTTCTGAACCAAAATTAGAAAATTATCAAACTAATTATTTTCTCTTTCCAAATATGCCCACATTTCATGATCCTTCCAGACAGGGGAAGCTACAAGTTCACATTTTCTTGGCAATGGCTTTGATAATCCCAGATAACATTCACTAGCTAGTGGGGATTGGTTCCCCGAGGAGTTAGTTGACAGCCTGCATTTGTTTAGTTTGACTTTGCTGATCTTAACAAGAATTAATTCTCCTAGCTGAAGTGAATATATAAGTATTGTAATGACATAGTTTTACCAGTTCCTTACTAACTAATTTTTTTAATTTCATATTAGAATCTTACACACATAAAAAGAAAACATCCGAATTCATCAGCATAGCAAATGTTTTTCAAAAATGTAATTCTTTATTCCTTTTGTTGCATAGAAAAAATTGGGGGACAGATGCAATGTTCATTCTGTTAGAGTGAAGATAAATCCTGTAAATGTGATAGTTTTCTTGGTCCCCCCCCACAAAGACTTTAAATGGTTCCCCTGATTAAATAAAAGCTGTAGAAACTCGCAAAAAAAAAAAAAATAGAAAAGTATGGCTAAACCACTTAGACACTGATTTTAACATTGGGGTTAATGTTGAACATGTCTGTATTTGTTAGATGATTTTGTCTCTCTGTATTTCTGTGGTCAATGAGTGGACAATCAGAGATTTTAAAATTTGACTCCTATCATATTTAAGTTAGTAGAAATTCATTTTAAAGATGAACAAATTATGGACCCTTTATTTCAAGGACTGTTATGAATGAATCACTTCTTTTCCTCAGATTTCATTTGTATTTTTCTAGGAAGGAAGAGGAGAGCAAATATGACATTTCTGTGAGCTGCTATTACAGCCTGTTTTTTTAAAAGTTAAATTTATAAATAGTATTTTAAAATAAATGGTCAATATTTTTGTTTTACTAACTTAAAATAGCATTTTAACTGATTCCCTACATACTCATAATGTTAAAATAAACAAATGTCATTAAAAGCTTACAAAAATAAGGACCCAACAATCCCTGGCCATCACTGTGCTACACAGCTTTACCCTTTTTTTTGAGCCCAGAGCAACCTACTTTAAAGTCTTTTAAATGTATCCAGTGTATTTTCTTTCATATTTTTAATATAAGCATTTTACTATTTCTTGACTTAACATTTTAGATATTATCTCAGCACTATTCAGCTGTCACTACATTGAGCCCAAACTCCTAATATAACTACATGTGTATTGCAAATTTGAATAAACATATTTAATGTTTATGGTATTTTTATGGCTTTTAAGATATTACTAACTGATTCTCTAAGTGACATATCATAAGTACATTCTCTTTCTTTACATATTTTGCCTTTCCTTGAAGTAATAATTGGTTTTTGAAAAACTGCTTTTCTTGGAATCTTTGGCATAGCTACCTCACAATTTATACCTTCTATGAAACATTTGAATAATATAGTTTTCCACAAGATCATATTGGTCATATAACCTATTAGTTACCTTTATTTCTCCCCAGACTTTTCTGGAATTCTGGAACACTTTCAGATTGCTCTATAGACATGTTGCTTAGTTATCTTTAGAATTCTCTTTGCCTCTTTTAAATATGGAGCACCTTCTTTTCTAGCTATCTGATGAACTTTTTAAAAATTTGTTTACTTGTTTTGATGAAATACATATTCTAGGAATTTCCTGAGAAAGGGATGATGAAAGCCACATTTAGTTTTCAAACTTTGCATGTCTAAACCTGTCCATTCTACTCTTAAACTTGAGTGCCAGTTTACTAGGTTAGAATTCTGGTTTGGAAACTAGTTTGAAGCATTTATTTTCCCATTTCTTTTTCTTCTAGCTTTGCTGTTGTGAACTCAGAAGCCCTTTTGATTCTTGGACTTATGTATAGTTTTTCCTCTGTACAAAATTTTAGAATGACATTTTATCTCCAATGTTCTAAAATCTAACAGAATGAAACTTGTTTGTCACTATAATACTCTCTCTCTCCAAGACTTATGACATTTTGCTTTAGGGGAAAAATTAAAAGGCAATACCCTTTTGAACAAAAATTTTTTGTTTTTGTTTTATGAAATCTCTCTTAACGAAATAATATATCTGTATCTCTATTCTTCAACATTCCTCTTTTAAATATTCATTTTAGTTTCTATACTTTTTTGATGAAAGTGTTCCTTATCAATATGGAAGTCTTTATTCACTTTAAAAATTTAAGTTGTTAATAAAACAAACAACAACAGATGCTGGCGAGAATGTGGAGAAAAAGAAATGCTTCTACACTGCTGGTGGGAATGCAAACTGGTGCAATCTCATTAGAATACAGTGTGGTGATTTCTGAAAGAACTAGAAATTGACCTTCCATATGACCCAGCAATTCCCCTATTGGGAATACACCCAGAGGAACTCAAATCATACTACAAAAAAGGTTCCTGCACACATATGTTTGTTGCAGCTCTATTCACAATAGCAAAAACATGGAATCAACCATGTTGCCCATCGATGCTGAAATGGATAGAGAAAAAGTGGTACATATACACAATGGAATATTATGCAGTCATAAAGAAGGACAAATATATGGACTTCGCAACAACTTGGATGGATTTGGAATTGATCATACTCAGTCTATCACAGAAACAAAGAACATAGTTCCATATGTTCTTATTCATAAATGGGTCTTGAACAAGCATAATACTATTAGAAAGCGTTTGACCGTAATAGGAAACTGTCAGGGGAAGGGGGTGGGATCAGCAGTTGAGGGAAACTGCAAGGGGAGGGGGGCATACCTCATCAACAAGGGTATCTGCACGATCAATGCTTGTATACCTAACCCTGAATTGTACCCCACATCTTTATCATAAAAATATAAATAAATAAATATATTTAAAAAATTATTTTACTATAAGAACATGAGGTACAAGTGAGAATTAACCACATTAGCCCATTAGTAGGTTGCATGCAGGTCCAGTTTGGGATTCTAATTGACCCTCACTCCCCCGATAATGAAACAAGTGCACCTTTTGTTGTGAAAAACACTCCACCATCCTCCCTCCCCTGACAGTGGCTGACTGTCCATGCCTCCTTTGCGCTAATGTGACTAATGTTTCAGACCCACTTATGAGTGAGAATATGCAGTATTTAGTTCTTTGTTTCTGTGAGAGTTCACTTAGCATGATGGTCTCCAACTCTCTGCTCACTCTTATTGAGTGAAGCAGTGGAAAGCACTCTGCGTATGGCCTGGGCTTACCACTGGTGAACTAGTATGGAATGAAAGTGTTTACCGTCAGATTTTTGTTTTTATTGGAGACCCTTACACATTAGAGTGTTTAGGATTTATCTTGGGGAAGCTCATTACTTCATAAGACATAACCTTACCCCTTGCCTGTGGATTAGTAGAATGACTGCTCATATTCTAGATTTTGGCAGTGATCAACAAGGTTTCACAGTTGAAAAAAGGGCCTTGTATTTACTTTTCAAGTTTTCAGTATTAGAATCATTTCTACTCACTTTTGCATCAAATGCCTGATACCTTTGAGCCAGGGATTACAACCTAGAAGACGGAGGAGAAGTGATCACCTTACTACATATCAAAAAGTTTATAAATATAAACTTACATGTTTAAATTGCTCTTTCTATAGACTTTTTAACAATAAGCTTGTTTTCTGGCCTATTTATTCTTACTCCAGCCTCTGATGGCATCTGGTGCCTCCAATCAGCTTCCTTAACGTTAATACCTCCATCTGTGGGCAGAAGAAATCATCTTCTAGGAGCCTACCAGTTTATTGGCAAGACAAAGTAGTTTTTTTTTTTTTTTTATGAACATGGAATATAACTTATTTATTTAGGTCTTCAATTTCTCTTAGTCTTGCTTTATAGTTTTCAGAGTAAAATCTTCAATTTTTGTTAAACTTATTTCTAAATATTTTATTTTAATTTTATTGATTTTATTAAGACATTTATTAAGAAATATATTATTAAATTTATTAATAAATTATTTTTTATTTTAAAGATGTGGGCTACAATTCAGGATTAGGTAGATAAGTGATCATCATACAGGTAAAGGCAGGGCTCCCCATTGGTCCCTACACCAAATGGTTTGAGGTCGGGTACCCTTATTGATGTAATGTGCCTCCACCTCCTCTGGCAGAGTTCCGCTACTGTCAATCCCTTTCTTATAATATTATGGTTAATATTCAGGGTCCACTTATGAGTGAGAACATGGGACATTCTGTTCTTTGTATCTGTGATGGATCACTGAGTATTATAGACTTTAAGTCCATCCAAGTTGCTATGAAGTCCATAATTTTGTCCTTTGTTATAGCTGTTTAATACTCCATCATGTATATGTAGCACATTTAAAAAATCCAGTCTACTTTCAATGGGCAGCATGGTTGGTTCCATGTGTTTGCTATTGTGAATAATACAGGTATTATGTGAGTAATACAGGTATCTTTTTAGAATGATTTGAATTCCTCCAGGTATATTCCCAGAGGGGAATTGCTAGGTTGTATGGAAGGTTGATTTTTAGATCTTTTAGAAATCACCACACTATTTTCCACAGAAGTTGTACAAATTTACACTACCATCAACAGTGTAGAATTATTCCCTTGTTGCCACATCCTCTCCAGCATCTGCTGTTTTTTGAATTACTGATGTTGGCCATCCTGACTGGAGTTAGGTGCTATCACAGTGTCATTTTGATTTGATTTTCTTTGATAATTAGTGAGACTGAGCATTTTTTCATGTATCTGTCGGTTGCTCATATGTCTTCTTTTGAGAAATGTCTGTTCGTATCTTTTGCCCACTTCTTAGCAGGGCTATTTGGTTTTTTTCCTTTTGTCACGCTTAAGTTCCTTGTAGATTCTGAATGTTAGACCTTTGTCAGATGAACAGTTGGCAAATATTTTTGTCCCATTCTGTAGGCCATCCCCCCACTTTCTTGATGGTTTCCTTTACTTTGCAGAAGCTTTTCAGTTTGATGAGGTCCCACTTGTTGATCTTACCTCTTATGGCGCGGGCATCTGAGATTTTGATCAGGAATTAGTTGCCTATTCCAATTTCTGTGATGGTGTCTCCTGCAGTTTCTTAAGTTCTTACAGTTCAAGGTTTTATGTTTAGGTCTTTGATCTATTTAGACTTGATTTTTGTGTATGGTGATAGGTAGGGGCCCTGTTTCAATCCTCTGCATGTGGTCAGTTTTCTCATCATCATTTACTGAATAGGCCTTCCTCTCCCCAGTGGGAATTTGTTGAAAAATTGAAATTTTGCTTCTGGAATCTCCATCCTGTTCCATCGGTCTGTATCTCTATTCTTGTACCAACATCAGGTTATTTTGATTATTGTGACTTTATAGTAAAGTTTATAATCTGGGTGTGATACTCCCACTTTGCTTCTTTTGTTGGGAATCATTTGGCTATTTGTTGCCATTTGTGTTTCCATATAAATTTCTGTATTGTCTTTTCCAGGTCTGAGAAGAATGATGTTGGTAATCTAATGGGTATTGCGTTGAATCTGTAGATTGCCTTTGATAGGATGGATATCTTAAAATGTTGATTCTTCCAATCCATACCCATGGAATATTTTTCCATTTGTTTGTGTCTTCTTTGATTTCTTTAAGCAGTGTTTTATAGTTTGTGTTGTAAAGGTCCTTCACTTCTCTGGTTAGGAGGATGCCAAGGTATTTCATTTTTGTGTGTGTGGCTATTGTGAATGGAATTGTCCTTTTATTTGGTTCTCTGTTTGCTTGTTGTTGGTGTCTAAACATGCAACTTTTACACATTTATATTTTACCCTCTGAAAGTTTGTCAAAGCCCTCTATCAGTGCAAGGAGGTTTTCCACAGAATCTCTTGGATCTTCATGGTACAGAATCATATCGTCTGCAAGAGGGATAACTTGACTTACTCTTTTCCTTTTTGAATATACCTGATCTCCTTCTCTTATCTAATTTCTCTAGGTAGGTCTTCCACTACTATGTTGAACAGGAGGGGATGAGAGTGTACAGCCTTGTGTTGTTCAAGTTTTTAGGGGGAATGCTTCTAATTTCTGTTCATTTAGCAATATGTTGACTGTGGGTTTATTGTAGATGACTCTTACTATTTTGAGGTATGATCCCTCTATGCCTGGTTATTCAAGGGTTTTATTCAAGAAATTGTGCTGGATTTTATTGAAAGTTTTTATACACCTATTGATGTAATCATGTAGTTCTTATTTTTACATCTGTTGATGTATTGAATTGCATTTACGGTCTTGAGAATGTTGAATCTGTCTCCCGGGGATGAAGCCTACTTGGTCATGTTGGATGATTTTTGAGACGTGTTGTTAGATTTGATATCTAGAATCTTGAGAATTTTTGTTGGTTTCTGGAATAGAACTGAATTTGAGAGTGTAGAGAAAGTATTAATCTATTGAGCTGGCATAAGAAAGGTTAGGAAAAGGCAATTTATTATAGAACTCTCCATATTTATTAGGCATTGTATTAGCTACTTAAAATTTGCATGTCATTTAATCTTTCAGAAACTCAGATTAGGTAGATATTACATTTCTATTTTAGCTCAAACAAGCTAACGTTTAAAGAAATAACAAGACCTCCCAAAGGCAAACATCTAATCTGAGAATTTAGGCATTAGTAGTTAATAGTTGGTTAGGCCATTAAAATAATCCATAAACCTTTCGACTCACAACATTGAGACAGAGTCTCAAAACTACTAAATATGTCCTCTGCCACCTATTTGTGCTGTACTTTTCCTTTAGCATCAATGTTTCCACTGTAGTTTTTGTTGTTGTTGATTGTTTTTGTTTTTAGAAAGCAGGATTTATTGAGAGGACAGAAAAGCCCCCGCAGTGGGAGGAGACCCAAAGGGGTTGCCTTGTTTGTTTTTATATGCTAATTGTACCCTGGGTACAGGATTGGTGCACATAGCACATATATTACTGAGAGTGGGAAGAGAAGAGTCTTTCCTTACCCATTCCTTCCCAGGAAGCATGCTGCTTTCTTAAATCACAAGATGGGTACTGATATCTCTACCTCACTTATGTGTGCTACACAGAGTACCATGTATAATGCAGCACTGAATACGTGCTTTTGAAAGTAAGCATAGAATGTATGTTAAAAAATGTATGTTAAAAAATGTATGTTAAAAAAATATATAACTTTAACTTCACAGTGATCACACCATTTTAAAGCATATGAGGGGAAACCCTCCCCAAATTGAATTTATTCATAAAAACTTGTGTATTTATTCTCACATGGTTAAACACTAGTCACCTTCAAAGTACCCTGCATTTGATGTAATACTTTTATCGAGATGCTTTTTCCACTGCTCCAAATAGTTTTTGAACTTGACAATTGTGATACCTCTTAGTGCCTCTGTTATTTTTTGTTTCACCTCTTCCAAATAGGCAAAGCATTTCCCTTTGAGGACTTTTTTCATCTGGGGGAGAAAAAAGGGAGAGTCACTTGGAGGTTGAATAAGGAGGATGGGGCACAGGGGTCATGCCATTTATGGCCAAAAACTGCTGAACACTCACTGTGTTGAGGGCCGGTGTGTTATGTTGGAAAAACCAGTTTGCCACATATGACTCAGGACATTTCTTCTGCAAATCATGATGTAACCTTCTCAAAACTTCTAGATCAAAACTTGGTTGACCCTTTGATCCAATCAATGTATTAATATTTAAGATGGATATACATATATGTATTTGCCATTTCCTTTATGTTGATCATCAATTTAATAGAACATTAACATACTGCATCTTGATCTTACTGTCTTGAAGTTATTACTGTAGCTTTCAGCAGTGTATAACTTCTCAATATTAATTTTACCATTGAAAGCATGTTTTAATATTTTCAAATGTACTAAAAGAAGGCTGCCCTGCAAAAGATAATTCTGACTTACTTTGGGTTCCCCCTTATATAATACTTTCAGAAGTCCTAATGGGTTATTACTAATAGGATATTAGTAATTTAGATTAGTAATGCTTTAGTTTTTAGATTTTATTATTCTGATTTCTTCTGATAAAGAATTAATTCATAATCTGAAAATAGCATAATTGTTTATGATCAGATAAATATTCTGTTCATACTCTTGTTAGTTTTCTCACTGAATCTTGCAATTATTTTGAGTTTAAATTAACCAAGAGAAAACATAGTACTTTTACTTCTATAAAATTTTTCTATACTCTATCTTCTTCCTCCTTAAAGATAAAAAATTATTCAGTAGTCTCAAATCTACATTTAAAATTAAACAAACCAGAACTGTGTACTAGTTAATTATTTTTCCACTTTTGTATTATTCCTTATTTCTTTACATTTTATTGCTCTCCCCAACTTTACTTCATATTCTATCCTCCTTTCTACTCTAATATAATTTCTTGCTTGTTGTCTAGCTCATCACTATATATTAGTATAATAATCTTCAAATGTAAAGATGCACCATTATAAAACACTACATCAGAGTGGACATTATTGATCTCTTTAATAGTGCACAACATACTGCATCTGGATCTTTTTGTATTGAAGTTATTGATATAGCTTTCAGCAGTTTATAACTTCTCAATATGAATTTCCATGCAGAAAGCATGTAAATTAATTGAATTTTAAATATTTAAATTAAAAATTAAAATTTTATTTTAATAATTTAAAAATCAATAGAATATTTTAAATATTTAAAATAGTTAAATATTTATTTCCATGTTGAAATGTTTTCATTGTATCAGTGAGGAATTTCAGGCTAAAAATAATCCTATAACTATTTTAATTTGGTAACAAAAAATTAGTCTAAAATTTAACAATCAGCCTTTCATAATTCTTACCATGAAACTAATGCCACTAGAACTAGATATTTTGCTGAGATATTTAACTTCAAAGCCATGTTGCAGTAAAACTTTTAAAGGGGTCTTAAGTATTTTTGTTAAATATATGTATGTATATAAACACACACATTTATCATTTATGGTTTAAACATAAACATGCAGAAAAACTCGATATTAAGTCCTTGCTGAAACTTTTGTTTCCATGATCAATTCATACATTGGTCTTGATTATACACATACACACACACACACACACACACACACACACACACACACACAGAAATGAATTTGTTAAATAGGCAATAACATTAACTTGAGATGAAACTTGTTATACAATAAAAGAGCCTAAATATTTTTAGAAAATAAAATTGCTTAATATTTATGCTTCATTAGCTCAAAGATAATATTTTAAATATATTTATCTTGCTTTTGACATTTAATAAATCTTCAGAACTATATATAAAGTTCTCATTTGCAACAATCGTATTTATGTTTAATAAGGATATGCACATACATAGTGGGTTGTATGTAATGCCTATGTTCTTTAAAAGTTTGTGTTGCTCCTTAATTTTTTTTATCTGTAGTGTCCCTTTTCTTTCTAGTTTTTATTCAATAGGTATTTGCTGTTGAATTAATCCTTGAAACTAAGCATTTATGTCACACTACAGATGAATGACTAACTTTCAGTTACACATTGAGAAACAAAATACTCTTAAAATTAAAGATATATTTTCAAAGGAAAATTCTACATAATTTATCCTCATAATACTCAGAAAGAGACTAAGAATTTCTTATATTTTGATTACAGTGAATAATTTCTTCTGGTTAATCACCAGAGAACAAATCAAGGAAAGAAATAAATATTGGACCACCAAAGAGTTGAAAATAAATAACTTCTACATTTCTAAATGATGTTTTTTCAGCAACTTGGATGGAATTAGAGAGTATTATCCTAAGTGAAGTAATGCAGGAGTGGAAAACCAAATGCCATACGATGTCATTTATAAGTGGGAGCTAATCTAACAGTCTGCAAAGTCATACAGAATGGCATAAAACAGCAGTGCCCAACATTTTTGGCATCAGGGACCAATTTTGTGGAAGACAATTTTTCCACCAGTGGAGGGAGAGTGTTGGGAGGTTGTTTGGAGTCGAGGGAGAGGGGCCATCATGCATTAGATTTTCTTTTTTTCTTTTTTTTTTTTTTTTTTGAGTTGGAGTCTCACTCTGTCGCCCAGACTGGAGTCCAGTGGCTGCTCCCGGCCCCCGCAGCCTTGCCTGCTGGGCTCCGGTGATCCTTCCGCCTCAGCCTTCCGAGTAGCCAGAATTACAGGCATGTGCTACCACGCCCGGCTGACTTTTTGATTTATTGTAGAGATGAAGTCTCACCAAGTTGCCCAGGTGGGTCTCGAACCCGCGGGCTCAGGCAATCCACTCACCTCAACCTCCCAGAGGCGCGGGGTTAAAGGCTGAGCCACCGAGCCCGACTAGATTTTCATAAGGAGTGTGCAAACTAGATCTCTCTCTAGCATACATTAGCAGTTTACAACAGAATTCACTCTTCTTACAGAATCTAAAGCTGGAGCAGATCTGATAAGGAGGCGGAGCTCCCCTCACTGTTCACCTCCTGCTGTGGGGCCGCTTCCTAGTAGACCACTGAACTGTACCAGTCGTGTGGACCAGGGCTGGGGACCCCTGGCATAAAGGACATTGGCTACTCAGAAGGGAGAGTATGGGAAAGAGGATGGAGGAAGGGTTGAAAAATAACCTATCAGAAGCAATGTGCAATAATGGGGGTGATGGGTACAGGTAAAGCCCAGACTTCCTCAGCACTATACAAAGCAGCCATGTGACCAAAAATCATTTGTACCCCTATAGGTATTAAAATGAGAAAAAGAATATTAAAAAAAACTCCTTGAAATTTTTATTCCTCATCATTCTTATCAGTCCTCAAATAAGAAAAAATGTCTTTTGAATATTCATCAAGAATACTTGCTGCCATAATCTTAAGGTTTAACTCACATTTCTGCTAAAAATTTCTCCCAACTTCTTGTGGTCTGAAGGGAAATAAGAAACCTTGCCCTGTCTAATTGCAATGAAAACTTTCTACTACAATTTCCCGTTGGAGAAAAGAGTGAAATAACTATACTAGCTCTCCTCTTTTCATCTTAACAAGTATTTGTGATAAAAATAATTTAAAATATGTTTTGTTATCAGGGAAGGCATTTATTTAAAGTTTTAGTTAAAAAAAGGCAATGGCTTTTTAACGTAGTTAAATGTTAGGCACTGTACTTTGCTATATAGAGAGATAATAAAAACTGCTTGTGGTCTTCAAGGAACTCACATTCTAGTACTGTGACAGAGTAAGTGACCTGTGAACATTCCAAGGGGTGTAATACTTAATTTCAGGGAATTATTTCATGCCATTCAAAAACGATGAATAAATTATCTTTGCTTGAGCCAAACAGAATAATATAACTTTACCTATGATAACTGAATTTCTTGAAATTTTTAATAAACATAGCAACCAATCATTTTTTTGCTTTGACCTTGAATTCCTCAGAATTCTGTGGTTTTGTACTTCCTGCACTTTAACTCAGGCCTCCTTATATATTGTAACTAGTGTATATATACAGGGTGCCAAAGAAAGTATGCATATTTGAAGTATGACATGCACTCAAAACATGGCATTAATCAAATGCACCCCTAGTATATTCTGCCTTCCCAGATAAACTATTATTATCAAGTGGCACATATATTTGTCTTTTATCCATATTAGCATCTCATTTATCTAGAATAAAGCTATATAAAAAAGAGGTTTTCATGATGCTATTGTCTGTATCAGTTACTTACAAGGTGGTGGCAGTAGAGTAGAAAGGGACAAAAAGATATCATGGGGAGGTGGCTAGCACAAAGAGCTAGGGATTTTTCAAAACTAAAATGTGAGGTATTAAGTGTTGTTTTTGCTCAGTTGTAGTCTTTGGTTACAGTTCCCAACTCTAGGAAAACAGTGAAGCACATCACTGGAAATCTCATTTCATCCACACAAAATAGAGATAGCGTGTGTATAAACCTCATATCAACTGTTGCTGCACAGAGAAAAGCATGTCATAATTCCTTTCCAAGGACATGCTATTGCTCTAAAAGGGAGACAACTGCCTTTTTCATATCAAGTGTGGTCACACATAAATCCTCTTCTTATGAAGGTTATATTCATAACTTTAAGTTACAATTTTAATAATAGAAAATATTTAAAAAATTGTGATTCTAGAAAACATTTCTAAGACACCATGTCATCATCAGCACGTAAGTGCAACGCTAACTTCTAGAAAGTTTCAAAATTTTTAGTTGGGATAGGAGAGGTGAAGCAGAAGAACAATATCCGTTTTTACCAATTTCTGTTTTTTCCTGTGTTTATCGACACCTAATGTATTAGGTGTCTTTAAAGAAACAGAAGTAGTACAATGGGATGTGTGTGTGTGTGTGTGTGTGTGTGTGTGTGTGTGTGTATGTGTGTGTGTGTGATAGATCTATATCTATCATCTGTCTATCTAATCTACCCATGATAGGTTTATTGTAAGGAATTGGCTCACACAGTTGTAGTTACTGGCTGTTTTACAACTGGAGTCCAAAGGCAATCTAGAGTAGAATTACTTCTTCCTTAGGGGTGTGTCAGTATTTGTTCTACTAAGGCCTTTGCCTAATTTTATAAGGCCTATCCACATTATGGAAGGTAATGTACTTTATTCAGAATGTACTGATTTCAATATTAGTTTTAACTAAAAATACTTTTGCAGTAATATATAGACTAGTGTTTTACCAGATATCTGGGTATCATTGACTAGCCAAGTTGACATAAAGTATACCATCACATCTGATATTTTGTTATCTTCTAGCGAGGCTATCTTGTTTTTTTCAAGTGTAGTTCCTGAATCATTGTTCTTTCTGCAGGCCCTTTTACAAAGGGAAGCAGAGGTTAATACTGTACACCATTTTCCTAGCTATGTTATTGTTCTTGATTAATTCATGCCTATTTACATGTGCTAAACATCATACAATAGAGAATTGACAATCTTTCCTGTAAGATGTTCTCTAAATTTCTTAATGGGAATTAAGAAAAGGAGAAATCAGAAGATTGATAAAGTTTAGGAATTGAAGTTGACCAATGAGATCAAGAAAAATATATCTATATTTTATGTAAAGGGTAAAGATGGTTATCTTCAATTTGGCTAGTGGAAGGATGGTGTTGAGAACCTTTCACATTTAGGTGAGTTGAACAGTATGAAACTTGCAAGAGGCAGAGGAAGATTTCTAATGTGACCAACTACAACTATTTTGACAACATAACAAAATATCTGAGGATGTGACTAATCGTGTTATATAGTGCAATCTCTTTTCTTTTTTTTTTTTTTTTTTGAGTTGGAGTCTCACTCTGTCGCTCAGACTGGAGTCCAGTGGCTGCTCCCGGTCACCGCAGCCTCGACCTGCTGGGCTCCGGCGATCCTTCCACCTCAGCCTTCCAAGTAGCAGGAATTACAGGCATGCGCTATCACGCCTGGCTGATTTTTTGATTTATTGTAGAGATGAGGTCTTGCTGCCCAGGCGGGTCTCGAACCCGGGGTCAGGCAATCCACTCACCTCAGCCTCCCAAAGGCGCGAGATTACAGGCTGAGCCACCGAGCCCGGCTGTCTCTTTCCTTTTAAAATTTAACATACGGTGTTTTTCTTTGTGCTTACTAATTATGAATTTATCCAGAATATAATTATTTTATTCCTAACAATAACTTTCAAAAAAGTGGTCTATTGCAGTCAAGGACTATGATATGTCTTTTTTATCAGAGTTCCAATTGGTGATTTTTAAATGTACATACACCCATCTTTTACTTTCTACTTTGCACCATTTAAAATAATTTTTGGATGTCTTGAATTTTTGAATTTTACATCTAATAACTAATATTTTGTGTCACAATTTACCACTTTATAAACAACTAAAACCTCTCCTCCTACTTTTCCACATTAAATAAATCCATCTACAGGTAGATTCTTCAGTTTAAAAGTTTAAGGTAAGATAATGTTTTAACTTTGATGATGAAATTACCTAGAAACTTTATAATGTATTTTTCTGAAGAAACTAATCTAGACAATCTCTAAACTCTATTATAATTGAATACAGGTCAACTCCCTCGGGTCCCCTCCCACTGTTGAAGCTTTTCTGCCCTCTCAATAAATCCTGCTTTTAAAAAAAAAGACTGAATACAGACTTTATCAGCTTTACACATTGAGATGAAGGAAGTGCTATTATCCATATGCCTTGCCTTGAGTCTATTAGGCACATAATTTGGATTACTGAAGCTCATGGCTAATGTCATTATTTTATGTCCAAAAGTCTGCATACAATCACTATTCTGTATTACGTTTGAATTGGTTAAACACATTTCGTAGAGTGAAGCAATTCAAAAGATATTTTGATGTACTTTATACTTAAATGTTACTCAATGAAATTTTATAGTGGAAATATATTTGTGTTCTATTTTTAAAAATATATCAGTAAGCTGGGCTCGGTGGCTCAGCCTGTAATCCCGCGCCTTTGGGAGGCTGAGGTGAGTGGATTGCCTGAGCCCGCGGGTTCGAGACCCACCTGGGCAGCGAGACCTCATCTCTACAATAAAACAAAAAAATCAGCCGGGCGTGGTAGCGCATGACTGTAATTCTGGCTACTTGGAAGGCTGAGGTGGAAGGATCGCTGGAGCCCAGCAGGTTGAGGCTGCGGTGGCCGGAGCGGCCACTGCACTCCAGTCTGGGTGACAGAGTGAGATTTCAACTCAAAAAAAAAAAAAAAAAGTATATATATATATAATCTGTAAATTGTTCTTATTAGTTTTTCTTCTAAAATAATGAAATTAAATTTGATTAGCTAGTTTTAGCAAAAAAATGAAGAATGTAATATATTTTGTTCCGGATTTACAGTAAAATTTTCAGTTGATCATTAAAATATTAAATTGCATTATTTGGAATAATTTTGAGAACCTACATTGCATAATACCTACGTGTTAAGCACAGATAAAACTATGAGGAAGTATATGATGAATTCCACTTCAGGTTATGACTGAATAGCTTATGTATTAAAATCCTATTGGTGTTGTAACAAATTATCACAAACTCAGAAGCTTAAACCAGCACACATTTGTTATTAAATAGCCAAAAGTCTAAAATGGGTCATCAGGGCTGTGTTCCTTCTAGAGGATCAAGAGAAAAAATTTGTTCTCTTGATTTTTTTTTTTATAGCTTCTCAGATTGCCCTAATTTCCTGACTCAGGGCCACATTCCTCTGACCTCTACATCGGTTGTTAGATCATCTTCTCTGATCTCCTGCATGAAATATTCCCAAATATTTCACAGACTCTATGTCACATATGTGATATTTGACTCAGCTAATCTCTAGCAACCAGCATATTATTTATTCACTTACTTATTACCAGTGTCATATAGGGTAATGGTATTGTTGCTGTGAGTTCCTTTCATATAAGACTAGAAAGATAATATTTTATATTCAAGATCATCTGCGATTTTTTTGTAAAAGAGTATTTACAGGAAGATTACTTGCAAAATGTTTCTCTGAATTTATTTTTTATCATGTTCTTTTCCTTTCGGTCTATAAAGAATATATGGGGCTGGTCTCGGTAGCTCAGCCTGTAATCCCGCGCCTTTGGGAGGCTGAGGTGAGTGGATTGCCTGAGTCCGTGGGTTTGAGACCCGCCGGGGCAGCGAGACCTCATCTCTTCAATAAATCAAAAAATAAGCCGGGCGTGGTAGCGTGCGCCTGTAATTCCGGCTACTGGGAAGGCAGAGGCGGAAGGATCACTGGAGCCCTGCAGCAGGTCGAGGCTGCGGTGGCCGGGAGCAGCCACTGCACTCCAGTCTGGGCGACAGAGTGAGACTCCAACTCAAAAAAAAAAAAAAAAAAAAAAGAATATATGGGGGAAAAATAACTATTATGTAAAGTAAATTACTCTCCAATTTGACTGAGTAATATTAAAAATATTCTATAAAGACATATTATCAGCAATGTGTTTCTGTAGTGATGTCTAGAAATGAGAGGAATTGTAAACGCTTAAATTACATCCAAGAAAAATTTAGTATGCTGCTTTAAGATCATCATAGAACTTTTATGAAATAATTACAATTTCAAATAAAATGTTCCAGGAGTATTTAAAATGTTTATGGTGATTCTAAAATATTTTAAACCTCTAAAACAAAATATATTTCTTGAAAAGCAGTATGACCCTTGAAGATCAATGTACTAAAATAATTAATGTAATTACGTGCCGACTCTTTTTACTAAGTTATAGAGCAAAATTATATCTAACTTATTTTGACTTCATTTCAGTTGAATTTCATTCTTTTTAGACACTTTTTGTTAGTTTAATATATGTGGAAGTGCCAGAGCTATATTTACACATGACATTTTCCAAATTAAACTATAGTAATTAAACCATTTATGGTATAATACAATCTTTTGTATCTTTTACTGTTGACTGCATTCTCGTGCAACTTCAGCAACAATAACAAAATAATTCTTAATGTTTTTTTTTTAATCCTCTCCTTTTCACCATGGAGATGCAATGAATTTGTAACATGCTGTGAAGTCTGAATTGTGCCTCTGAGCCGTGCTTGAATGAGGTCCTCCTGAATAAGCTCTATCAAGCTTGACTTCTCTGTCTGGTACATTATCTCAGTAAGAGGTTACCTGAGATCATATTCTGTATTAAGTAGTTTCAATTTGTTATGACACTGAATTATGTCATGAAAACAAATTTATTTTTCAGTTAAAACGAAGAAACAGAATGCAATCACACACAGCACCTACTACCCAAAGTAAGCCTAGAGATATTTTGGTGGGAGCAGAAGAGTGTAGATGAGTACCATAAATCTTGTTTAGATAAAAAAAAAAAGTATTATGAAAATACAATCATAAGGAAATATTTACTGCTAAGAATAGTACTTTGAAGACAAAGATTTAGAATTGAACTCAGAAGTAATGGTTTGAGTGATTTTGGAAAATTGTCTCAATTTTCTGACCCTCAGTTTTTTCATCTATAATATTTATCTTATTTTCTTTTAAAAAATCAAGTTAAAATGAATTGAAGTAATAGCACTTAAAAAACTGAAGAGCACCATAAGATATTATATGAAATATATTCTGATAATTTAGTTTATTAACTGATTATCTTTTACTTGAGAAATCATCTAAATCTCCTAATAAACATGTTTTCTACTTCCAATCAAAAGATAATGCTACTTATTTATTTTTTTTTTTTGAGTTGGAGTCTCACTCTTTTTTGCCCATGCTGGAATTCAGTTGCACTCTCATGGCCACCACAGCCTCTATCTGCTGGACTTAGGAGATCCTTCCACCTCAGCCTTCCAAGTAGCTGGAACTACAGATGCACAGCACCATGCTTGACTTGTTTTTGTGATTTATTGTAGAGATGAGGTCTCACCAAGTTGCCCAGGCTGGTCTTGAATCCCAAGGCTCAGGCAGTCCTCTGGCCTTGGCCTCCCAAAGTGCTGGATTACAAACTGAGCCACTGAGTTGGTGATAATGCTATTTTTAGTGACCATAACATGTTGTTGGGCCAGAGCTCTTGTTGGTATGTCTTTTTGTCATAAGTCCTCTCTGTTTCTCTCTCTCTGCTGTCTCAGTCTCTTCATTGAGATCCCACAATTAGTTCCAAATCCCAAAGTCCTAAGAAAATGTCATTAATCCATGCTAATAAGCTATCCAACTTTGATGTAATTAGTCTTAAAGTAGTTGTTGCGATTTGGGGCTTCTGAAAAGCCAAATCATTTGGGTTAGAATCCTAACTCTGTTTCCAAGCTGTAGGAATTGGGATCATTTAACTTTTCTATAACTTAGTTTCCTAATTCATGAAAAAGGGTAATAATAACTCAAACTTTATGGAAATATTGTGCAAATTAACTAAATTAACCATGACAAATGCTTTGTGAAATAGCTGGCATACAGTGAGCCATTTGTAAATGATGGTTGATATGTTATTTTCACTTTAAACCAGGAAAAGGGATTTAGATATTAAATTCTGTTTTCTTTCTTGCTCTTTAAAACAAACAAACAAACAAACAAACAAACAAACAACAACTCTGGTTTACTTATATAGCCAGTGCTTGCATTTCCTTTGTGTAACAGGCATAAATGCAGAAGTTATTTTTTAAAAACTTGCATTATTGGTTTGGGCTTGAAGGGATTAGTAGAATTGAAGAGAGAAGTATTTTCAAAGACAGGACAGACACAAAGGCTCCCTAAGGTAGGGAAACATTAAAGAAAGAGAAGATTCTATTTCTACTGCATACATGTTAGCATTTCTCTTGGATATATTCCTAAGTGGAATAGTGGGACTGTGGGATATTGTGGGCATTTTCAATTTGAAAAGAAAATCTCAGATTGTTTTCTAAATGTTCTATGGATCTAAATTTACATAAGCTACTTATAAAAGATTTCATTGGCTTGTTTTCTCTTTATCATTTGATATTGTCAGAATTCATATTTTCCAATTCGTTGATTGTGAATGGCCTCATTAAAACCATGATTTGTGCTTCCCCCATTGCTTGTTTTCTCGAATGTTTATTGTATTTTCTATTCTGTGGAATGCCTGTTTATAGAATGACATTCTAAACATTTAGCAACTGTTATAGGAAAGGCAACAATGAGTGTAAGTAGATATCAAGGCAATCAGAAAAGATGCTGGACGTAAAGGAATTAAACCTGTATTGTTCTGTACGGGATGAACATTAGCTCAACTTTTCACATCTATTATTCATTTTCTGCAGGGTTGTATACTTTGTCTATACTACAAATCTGTAAGATTTATAGTTTAAATACTTTACACAAGGCACAAATTCTTTACCAGTTAGGCAGATGACAAATGATTTTCCCCCCAGGTATAGTTTACTATTTTCCCCACAAGATCCTAATTTTAATGTAGTTTAATTTAGCAATATTTTATTGAAACTGATGATTTGTTGTCGTTACTGTTGTGTTTTTATTTTAGGAAATCTTATACCAAAGTCTAAAAGATATTCTCTTTAATTTTCTGCTAAATATTTGAAATGCTGCATAAACAAATGATCTGGGTTTGAATTCTATTTATAATGTGAGGCAGAGATATATTTTCATGCATTTTTAGTAAGAAGTTTTCCTATTTATTTATTTAATCCCTCCTTTCCTTATAAGTTTTCCACACCAGTGTTTTCATATATTAAAATTCATATATGCATTATTTTGTTTTTTACTACTTTTTTTGTTTTATTGGTCTGTATATCTATTCCTATACCAATATAATTATAATAATTACTTTAGTTTTCAATTAAGCCTTGGTATTTGATAGATCAAGGACTCCATCAGAAAATTTTATATCTCTGAATTTTTGCTTTTTACTTTTTTTTTTTTTTTTTTTGAGTTGGAGTCTCACACTGTTCCCCAGACTGGAGTGCAGTGGCCGCTCCCAGCCACTGCAGCCTCGACCTGCTGGGCTGCAGCGATCCTTCCGCCTCAGCCTTCCAAGTAGCTGGAACTACAGGCGTGTGCTACCATGCCTGGCTAATTTTTGATTTATTGTAGAGATGAGGTCTCGCTAAGTTGCCCAGGCGGGTCTCGAACCCTTGGGCTCAGGCAATCCACTCACCTCGGCCTCTCAAAGCTTGGGATTACAGGCTGTCACCGAGCCCGGCTATAATTTTTACTTTTAATTTTAGACAAAAACCCCTAATAATTCTGTATAAAATCCTGTTGGTATTGTGGGTGGGATTACCTTATATCTATAAATCATTTAAGAGAGGATTGACAACTTTATCCAAACAAGTCTCTCTGTACACAGCATGTGTCTTTATTTGCTCAGATCTTCATTAATATATTTCAGAAGCATTTTATAATTTTGCATATGCAAGTATTGCAAATCTTTGTTAGATTAAAAAGGATTAAAGACATAAGAAGATAAGATTTTTATGTCGACCTAAGTTTGCAGAGTAACATTCATATACACTTCAATAAGAAACTGGGATAATTTAATAGGTCCCATTCTATATTTTTTCACACATCCCCTCTCAGAGGATTGCTCATCATTTTTCAGTTTGCAATCTCCATTCAGATTTCAATTTATATTAATTATATCTCCCTCTAAACTTTCATTGTTTTTGTATTTTATAACTTTTAATTTTAGAGTTACACTTCCTTCACTTTCGTCAATATTTCTAATACTGCCTTTTCAATCTAGTGGGTATAAAAAATTAACACTTCCTTATTTATTTATTTTAATTTTTATTATAAAGATGTGGGATACATTTCAGGGTTAGTTATATAAACATTGATCATGCAGGTACCCTTGTTGATGAGGTAAGCCCTTCCCTCCCACAGCAGTTTCCCTCAACTGCCAATCCCACCCTCCCTCCCCTGACAGTTTCCCACTACTGCCAATCACTTTCTTATAGCATTATAATTGTTCAAGGTCCATTTATGAGTGAGAACATATGGAACTCTGTTCTTTGTTTCTGTGATAAATCACTGAGTATCGTCGACTCCAAATCCATCCAAGTTGCTGCAAAGTCCATATATTCGTCCTTCTTTATGGCTGCATAATATTCCATTGTGTATATGTACCACATTTTTTTTATCCAGTCCAGCTTTGATGGGCAACGTAGTTGGTTCCATGTTTTTGCTATTGTGAATAGAGATGCAATAAACATATGTGTGCAGATATCCTTTTAGTAGAATGATTTGAGTTCCTCCGGGAATATACCCAATAGGGGAATTGCTGGGTCATATGGAAGGTCAATTTCTAGTTCTTTCAGAAATCACCACTCTGTCTTCCAAAGAGGTTGTACTAGTTTGCATTTCCACCAGCAGTGTAGAAGCGTTTCTTTTTCTCCACATCCTCGCCAACATTTGTTGTTGTTTGTTTTATTAATGATGGCCATTCTTACAGGGGTTAGGTAGTATCTCAATGTAGTTTTGATTTGTGTTTCTCTGATGATGAGTGAGGCTGAGCACTTTTTCATTTGTCTGTTGGCTACCAGTATATCTTCTTTTGAGAAGTGTCTATTCATGTCTTTTGCCCACTTTTTAAAGGGGCTGTTTTTTTTTTTTCTTTCAGCACATTTGAGTTTCTTGTAGATCCTAGATGTTAGGCCTTTGTCAGATAAACAGTTGGCAAATATTTTTTCCCATTCTGTGGGCTGTCTCCTTGCTCTCTTGTTGGTTTCTTTTGCTTTGCAGAAGTTCGTTAATTTGATGAGGTCCCATCGTCTATTTTATTTCTTAATGTATTGGCTTTAGGGTTCTGAATAGAAATTGGTTGCCAGTTCCAATCGTCACAAGGGTGTCTCTTGCGTTTTCTAAGATTCTTATGGTTTGAGGTTTTACATTTAGGTCTTTGATCCATTTAGAGTTAATTTTTGTGTATGGTAATAGGTAGGAATCCTGTTTCAATCTTCTGCATGTGGTCAGCCAGTTGTCCTAGCACCTTTTACTGAATAGGTTCTCCTTTTCCCAGTGGTTGTTGTTGGAGGTTTGTCAAAGATGAGTTGAATTACCACTTTTTTAATGAGTCCTCCAATTGCAAATATTTTTATCATTTTATTTTGAAAAATCTTTAAAAAGTAAAACATGCCTAGTAAAACTGTTAAAAAACTACTTAAACGTATCCTAAACTTAAGAAGTACTTATTTATTTTGTTAAATATTACCAAAAAAACCCCAAAATTAGATCCCATAATTTCAACATGTAGGAATTAGCTATACTGATTTAAAATATCTTTTCATTGTTTATCTATTAATATGCAATATTTAATCTATTCAGGATATGATGTTTTTGTAAGTTGTTCAAATCTAAGTACCTTTTAATAATATACATAATTAAATATTAAATATACATTCTAGATGTTTCTAGAAGATTTAATTTTCAGATCATTTTTGTTTTTGCCTGTTAAAATGCTTATGTTATTACACTGATAATTACTTGGTTTTATATTATATATCACAGATATATAAATATATAATAATTTACCTTCTTACTGAGCTGATATCTGTTTACCTGATCATTTTGAATTTTCAAAGTAACCTAGCATGCCACAAAAAAGATAATAATTTTATCTTTGCCTCTTTGTTTTTCATCTTTTTTCTTTTTTATAATGTATTAATGTTTTCAGTACAATGTTTTAAAACAATTTTAGTGGTGTCAAATTCATTTCATTTTTAACTTTAACATAACTGCTATATACCAACAATAAACAAACAGAAACCCAAATAAAAAGCACAATCCCATTCACAATAGCTACAAAAAAAAAAAAAAAAAGAAATATCTTGGCATCTTCCTAACCAGAGACATGAAAGACCTTTACAATAAGAACTACAAAACACTGCTTAAAGATATCAGAGATGACACAAACAAGTGGAAAAATATTCCATTATCATGGATTGGAAGAATCAACATTGTTAAGATGTCCATCCTACCCAAGGAAATCTACACAGTTAAAGCAATACCTATTAAATTACCAGGAGCATTCTTCTCAGACCTGGAAACAAAAATACAGGAATTCATATGGAAACATAAACAACCACAAATAGTCAAAGCAGTCCTCAGCAAAAAAAAAAAAAAAAAAAAAAAAAAAAAGCAAAAGGTAACAAACTCCCAGACTTTAAACTGTATCATAAAGCGACAATAATCAAAACAGCTTGGTATTGGGACAAGAACAGACATATAGACCAATGCAACAAGATAGAGATTCTGGAAGAAAAACCTCAGTTTCTCAACCAAATTTTGACATAGCCTCCACTATAAACTACTGGGGAGAGTAGAATCTATTCAATAAATGGTGCTTGGGAAAACTGGCTGACCATATGCAGAAGATTAAAACAAGACCCCTAATTATCACCATACACAAAAATCAACTCTAAATCAGTCAAAGACCTAAACATAAAACCTCTACCTATAAGAACCTTAGAAAATTCAGAAGACACCCTTACGGAAATTGGAACTGGCAACCAATTCCTGATCAAAACCCCAAGTGCCCAGTTCATCAGAGATAAGATAGACAAGTGGGACCTCATCTAACTGATAAGCTTCTGCAAAGTTAAAGAAACCATTAAGAGAGCAAAAAGACAGCCCACAAACTGGGAAAACATATTTGTCAACTGTATATCTGACAAAGATTTGACATCTAGGATCTACAAGGAACAACAACATGCTGAAAACAAACAAACAAGCAAGCAAACAAACAAACAAAAGCAGACCCATTACAAAGTGGGCAAAAGATATGAATAGACACTTCTCAAAAGAAGACATATGAGCAGCCAACAGATACATGAAAAAATGCTCAACCTCACTAGTCATCAAAGAAATGCAAATAAAAACCACACTGAGATACCATTTAACTCCAGTCAGGATGACCATCATCAGTAACTTAAAATCAACAGATGGTGGAAAGGAAACAGGGAAAAGGGAACACTTCTACACTGTTGGTGGGAGTGTAAACTAGTACAACCTCTTCAAAAACACTGTAACAATTCCTAAAAGGTCTAAAAATTGACCTTCCATAGAACCCCACAATCCTCCTGGGAATATATCTGGAGGAACTCAAATTACTCTATGAAAAAGATACCTGCACATGCATGCTCATTGAAGCATTATTCATAATAGCAAAAACCAGGAACCAAGCATGCTGCCCATTGAAAGAGGACTGGATTGGTATATATACAGAATGGAATATTATACAGCCATAAAAAAGGACAAAACTATGAGCTTTGTGGCAACTTGGATGGACACAGGGTCGATAATACTGAGTGTTCTATCACAGAAAGAAAGAACTGAGTACCACATGTTCTCACTCATAAACAGAGCTTGAACACTTAGCATAATACTATAAGAAAGGAATTGGCAGTAGTGGGGGGGTGAGATTGGCCATAGTGGCAAAATTCCAGGGAGGGGGGCACACCTCATCAACAAGGGTACCTGCATAATGAACATTTGCATACCTAACCCTGAATTGTACCCCACACCTTTAAAATTAAACAAAACAAAACTATCCCCCCGCAAACATGACTGCTTCTTGTGTTGCATATTTAAGCCTCACAGTAATTGTTAGTTTAAAATGGATTTCAAAATCATTTTATGTAAGTATCCTTCAATTCTTGGCACCTAAGATACTTCATCAGAAATAACTATTGACTTATAAAATAGATTTTCAGAGACTAGCAGCTGTTCCTAATGTCATTTCTTCCTCACAGCCATATAATTCTTGATTATTTTTTAACACATAGCTTTTGTGAAAAAACAACAACGACAACTATGTTTCTTAACATTGCTGTGAGAGTGTGTAATCATGTGACTAAATGTACACCCATAAATTAAAAAGCATCCAGGACTTTCCTTTGCCAAATGGGACATATTGCTTATTTTTCCAATCACCTTCTAACTACTAGCAATCAGGATGTAATAGATTCCTCATTTTGAATAAAATCCCCTTAAAATTTCACAGCAATAAATTCCCTGTGGAACAGAGCCACAAATTCACCTCTGAGATATTTGCATCTTGAGTTTTACATAAAAGAGAAATAAGTTTTTGATCTGGGGGTAGAGCCTCTGTTACAATCAACTAAATGCATATTTAATGAAAACTGATAGGCTCCCTTAGTTTTACCTATTTTATGATACATTCTAACAGACTCCCTCATATTATTTGATTCTTGAAATAATTATTTCTAGATGATGGTCTATATTCTTTATCAATGTACTATTTCTTAATTTTTTTTTAATTAATTTTCAAGAATTTCCATAATTGGTATTATCCACAAGTTTATTAGTATATACATGGAAGATATGATATATAGTCAGACTTTAAAAGTCAAACATGGATAGCACCCAAAAAGCAAGTTACGTATTTTCTGTATTCTGAAAATGTGTAAATACCATTGCAATTATGTTCAATAATTTTTGTTAGAACTCTTCTCTTAAAATGTCTAGATGCAATATTTTCTACAGAGGTATCATCTTGAGAATGAGTCTTCTTCCTTTCTAGATGATATAGTATTTTCATTTTAAGTGGATTTTGATAATCTAAAATTTCCTACAATAAACATTTTATTAAAAAGCCCATCTGGGGTCTATGATACATTTTAATATTAATGTATATTAGGCAATATTAAGGATTTATTGTTCTTTAAGAAAATGTAATCATTTTGTGCAACATAAAGTACTTATGCACAGGATCATTATATCATGTCTGCTATATGATACAAAAAAATGAAGAAAGAACAATAATAGTAATCACTTGAATTTAGGTATTGTGTGCATGATGGTTTGTTTTACAATTTATTCCAATTTATATATATTTACATATATTTATATATGCATATAGATGCATGAGCATATATTTTTTATTATTAAAAGGAAAAAAGCCGGGCTCGGTGACTCAGCCTGTAATCCTGCGCCTTTGGGAGACTGAGGTGAGTGGATTGCCTGAGCCCGCGGGTTCGAGACTCGCCTGGGCAGTGAGACCTCATCTCTACAATAAATCAAAAAATCAGCCGGGTGTGGTAGCGCATGCCTGTAATTCCGGCTACTCGGAAGGCTGAGGTGGGAGGATCGCCAGAGCCCAGCAGGTCGAGGCTGCGGTGACCGGGAGCGGCCACTGCACTCCAGTCTGGGCGACAGAGGGAGACTCCGACTCAAAAAAAAAAGGAAAAAAAAATGAGAAATTAAAGATTGAATGGAACATTTGAGACTTGAAGACTGCTAATAAGAGAGAATAAACATTAGCCTGATCTTAGTTTTCTGGTTTAACCAGGCATTCTTTCTACAAAGATCAATAAAACATGTTTTGTGACTTTAAAAATTCATTAACAATCAATTATTTGATTCATATTTTCCTATATGGTTTATATAGCAATTGTATCTTCAATAATGTTGTACAATAGGCCAGTCCAAACTTAAATGACAGAAGAAAAAACACGTTTCTTTTTTGTGTGTCTGAGGATATGCTTTGAGTCTACTAGGCTTGACTAAGCCTGCTTGGCTTTGCTCTAGACTGTGGGTTAGGGTCTGTTTCACAAGACTACTGTTTATTTTCTATGAAGTAATGACTACGTGGTGCGTATTCTTTTTATAATAAAAGGCAGAGGTTCAAGAGACCCAGTTGAGTCATGAAAACACTTTTGCCTATGTTCATAATATTTCAACTAACACTTCAACCAAAGCAAGAAGCATTTGTCCAAGCTCCACATCACTGGGACGGATAAATATACACAAACTTATGTATTAGTAAGTATTACTGATAAATATGGCGAAAGGCATATGTTATATGAAGAAGGGAATGAGGAGTGGTCAGCAATAACCCAAGCTGCTGCATTATTTAGATTGCACATGTTCTCTTATTTAAGTTACCTTTAGTTCATCAATTTCTTGCATTCTTCTTTCTCATCTCATATGCAATTTATTTTTACATTATCTTATTACCTTGCTTAGCTTTGCAAGCATTTGAATTGATAGTTGTTAAAACTATTATATACTGTATTATTCATGATTATATTATTTTATGCCATCTAAATAAATTTCTAAATGTAATTTAATTAACTTATGGTATATTTTAGAATTATTATTACTAAAAATTTTGTCTGAATTATTTAATTTAGTACTTAGTTTTTTACTACTACTTATTTAATAGTAAAGACATTGACTTTTTAAAAAATGTAATTTTAACTGAACTTTTTAAAAACCGAATTTCATACATTAAGTAATTTCTGTTGGGTGGTTGTTGTGTCCGGAGAGTGAGAAAGACGTTGCTAACCGAGTCAGATTATGGGTATGAGCCCTTTATTGAATGCCGGTGACCGAGAAGGGGCTTATGCCTCCTAAAACTCTCGGCCCTGAATGAAGCGGGGACAAAGTTTTTATAGGTAAAAACTGCTGAATAATGCTGAATAGGCTACATAGCATGGGGTGCAAACATGAGGTACAGTAAGTTATATGGTGTGCAGTATGACCAGCATGAACATTAAAGACCATTAAAACCAAACAGCAAAGTGTGCAAGCATATACAAATAAATGCAGAACTTGCGGTTAGGGAATTTCTAATATTTGGAGAAACGAAGGGTGCAAGCTCTTAGTGACAGGGTGTAGGCCCTTAGTTACAGGAACGAAGGGTGTAGACCCTTAGTTACAGGAAAATTACAACCTTTGAGTACTGAAAATCCATGTGGGGGGTCATTTTTTAGTTTAAAGCAGTTTTAAAGCAGCTAAAACAGTTAATATAGAAAATCAGTTACAATGTGGGGGTGCTTATATATTTTACAAGTACTTCATGATATTCTACTGTCTATAATTTCAGTATAGATTGTGTGTTGGGGCAAGATTCATTCCTTGCCTTAGAATACAATTGAATTTGATTTCCTTCTCAAGTCTTCTTTTTGCCACCCTTTGTATCTGAAATGTAATGCAATTAATTAAGTTAAATCTTTTTCAGCTTAGGGCCTCTTTCATTACACCACTTTTTTTGTTTGCATCCAATTTGTACAAGTTTACATAAGCACAAAGTGCTACAGGGTTGATAATGTATATGAACTGAAAGATGACCATTTATTTCCGTTGGATTAATGTGTCCATATACAAGTCTGGTGCAAATATTTGTTTCACTGTTTCCAAACATTTGTGAGCACAGGGAAATTCTGTACAATAATCTTAATCCTTTAAGTAGCTATGGCACACAACTACTTCTAATCTATGCAGAAAAAGCTGTATTTGTGCCCTGACATGAGACTATATTTATTTCCATTTTAGGGAAAACGTCTTTATTTGTTTATTTAATAATTTATTGCTGATTACTGTACTTTGGTAAAACATTATGACCTATACAATCTTGTCACTAAAATATTAATGGAAAAATGGCATTATTATGACAGTGATATATGAATCATTAAATATATATTGTATATTTGTAATAAAATAATTATAAAATCATAACTCAAACTATATTTAATAATTATATTATTAGAATTATTGACATTTTAATACTCTTTTCTATCAAGAACTGAAGTATAGTTTAATATTCCCCTTTATTCTTTATATAAACATTTCCTTAGAAATTTTGTTTTTTCTTCATAAACAAGGACAAAATTGTGAACTTTCGCAGCAACTTGGATGGATTTAGTGTCTGTCATACTCAGTGATCTATCACAGAAACAAAGAACTGAGTACCACATGTTCTCACTCATATGTTGACCCTGAACAACTATCATAATACTAAAAGAAACGCATTGCCAGTAGTGGGAAACTGTCAGGGGAGGTGAGAGCATATTTTATCAATAAGGGTACCTGGCAAACAAGGTGAAGTGGGGACCAAAGTGAGGCCCAAACTTTACCTGTACGATGACCATTTGTATACCTAACCCTAAATCATACCCCACATCTTTAAAATACAATTTTTTTTAAAAAAATTGTTTTTCCTTTTCTTTTAACTATTTAAGAATTGGCTACTATTTCTTATATCCATAATTCCTAAATAACATGTTATTAATATGCATGTTCAAAAAATGTTTTTCTTCATTGTATATTTTAATGATTGTCTCTTTTTCCTATCTTGAAGCCAAGATAAGGTCTTATTGGTCTAGCTTCAAATACACTAGAGTTAATTGAAGAGTTTTATCCTGATACTTATTATAAGCTATCTATCTGCGTTAGCTATTGGTTGTGATGTGGATTTTTTCCATGGTCTGTACCTCCACATGAAGGTGAGTGGAATATCAATAAATGATGCAACAAGGTGCTGAGGCTACCTTTTTAAATTTCAAACACCAATATTTGAACACATTCCCTTTATGTGTTTATAAAAGTTTTGTGTGTGCTCAGTGTTCTAACAAGTTATAGTTTTTTATTTTGTCGCCTGAATGACTTTTCTTGGCATATTCACCTTAACAATTATGCTTCTTTAGAAAAGAAAATAATTTTTTTAATTTTTGAAATGTTGATCCTTGTGTTTAAACCTTACCCTTACTCATAATAAATAATACTCTACAGTTTCATTTTTTTAAAAGCAGTTTTTGGTGAAGGATAAGATGATATTAGTTTTTTAAATTACAAATATATGCCAACATAAAATAATCAAAAGAGTTAGACTCTGATTTAAAAATAGTTTATTCAATCACTCATAAGTAGACCTTGAACAATCATAATCCTATAAGAAAGAGATTGGCAGTAGTGGGAAACTGCCAGGGGAGTGGAGTGGGATTGGCAGTTGAGAGAAACTGCTAGGGGAGGGAGGGGCATACCTCATCAACAAGGGTACCTGCATAATCAACATTTGTATATGGAACCCTGAATTGTACCCTGCATCATTATAATAAAAAAAGAAAGGAGAAAAGAAAAGAAGAGGAAAACAAAAAAGAAAAAAAAAGAAGGCAGGAGGTCTTTGTCCCTGTTGCCGTTTAATTCCCTCTAGTCATTGTACTGAACAAGAAAAATAAGAAAGCGAGTTCAACTGTAATCTGAGAAACAGAAGCTGTAACCATATGTAACTCAGATTATGGTCGCATCTCTCTCAATACTAACAGTGTTTTGGGGGCTTCATTATATTTATTTTCATTACATTTATTTTTATTATATTATTTTCATATATATTTAGATCCACTTTCCTGTCCTACATATTTCTCTTCATTGTCCCTAATACATTTTTCTTTTCAAAGAACTTTAATGGCCTAATAGTTTAATAGCTCTGTTTTATTTTAGAGAAATCATCTTGTCTATCCTTCAATAAGATATATTTATTAAAGTTTATCTGACAGACTCCTTTTAAAGGATGATGGCAGCTAATCTATTTCATTAAGTATAGTTATAATAAATTACACTCTGAAATTAGATATATGGGACCTATTATTCCATCTATTTTATCTAATCCACTTTAAGACTGTAAAAAGTATTTTATAATTACAATATCTCATTTTCCACTTAGCTATTATAATGATTTTCTACTATCAAAAAGAAAATCAGGTCGAATAAAAAATTTTAAAACATGGCACGGTGTCTATTAGTAAATAACAAGACTGTATTCTTGAAAAATGCTAAAATAGATTTTAAGTGTTCTTACCACAAAAATGACAACTATGGGAGGTAATGCATATGCTAATTAGCTAGATTTAGCCATTTCACAATGTGTTTATATTTCAAAACATCATTTTAGCCAGTTGCAGTGGCACACACCTATAATCCCAGATACTTGGGAGGCAGAGGAAAAAGAATCCCTTCATCCAAGGAGTTCAAGGCTTCAGTGAGTTGTGATACAATCCTGCCACTGCATTCTAGCCTGGGCAACAGAGCAAGGCTCTGTAGAAAACAAACAAACAAACACAAATTTGTTCTATATAATAAATACAAACAATTTTATGTACCAGTTAAAAAATTAATTTACAAAAAGTTTATCTTGCATAGGAAAGAATAATTTGTGAACCAGGAGACCTGAAACCAAAAGTGGTAAAAGGAAGGTCCCAGGCATGGCTTTGTAGGCACGATTTTTAAGCAACAATGAAGAGGTTGTTTAACCTTAAAAATGATTGTTATTACAAGGGGTTTTCAGGTGACAAAATATTGGTTAAAAGTGATCATCTTGCACCATTTTTGGAAGGAAAGTTTTATTTATGATTATAAAAGATGTTTATAAGAAATAACCTGTTTCTCTTACATTCTTAACTGGTTTTTGACTGTGCTAGGGATTCTTATGTCTGGTCTCCACTTTATTTTATATTAACACTACAAACAAATAATGAAATTAAAATCCTTAACACAACTTTTCTAATTTTCTATATGGTATTTAATAAACACAGAAAATAATGAAAGTCAGTTTGACTTCAATATCTTTCCCAGTGGAGCCCTTCCTTTTGTCTGTTGTTAACTGAGCTTTTTACATTTAAAGTCAGGTTGCCTTATAACTAATCATGGATAATTAAAACAAACGTGTACACATACAAATTAAAGGCAAATGTTAACACTAAGCTACTAGCCTATGTTTCACTAAAAGCAAAATCACTATATAAGACTGCTTAAAGTTGTCAGAATTTAGATTTTTTTTTTAATATGCTAAACATGAGAGTTAACCTACAGAGGGAAAAGTTACTGAAGGGCAAGAAATCATTTTATCATTCTAAATGGCATTTATGTGATCTAAATCAGTTAAAAGCAGTCTTCAATGTGCTTAATATAAAGGATACATGTCATAGTTAATCATTTGATTGGTGAATATAATGCACAGGGTAGTATGAGGGAAAGAAATGCTTCAATTGTGCTGGAGTGATGAATTTAATTTCATGTTTCGTATGATTGTTCAGTAATATATAAGAAATTAATGTCTGGTCCAAAAAGAGCAACTAGCACAGAAACAGAGCAATTAACAACAACAACAACAACAACAACAACAACAACTGTTTTATGTACTAATTCATGAGGCTTTTTGTTGAATGACCCAAGGCTTTTTCCTTCACTCCGCTTTCTGTGTGACCTCAGGTCAATGAATTGTAGTCTATATAATGATTTTCCTCCACTGGATGAATCATACAAAAATAGAATCTTTAATTTAGTTCTATGTTGCTATCCCAAGATATGTGGTTTAACATCTAGAAAGTTTACTTAGAGATTATTACAATTTATCTGACACCACCACGGTTATTAATACATTATATAATACAAAGCATGACAATAGGTCAGTGATTAGCCGTAAACTTTGTGCTGAGTTTGAACATATGTCACTTACTATAAATAGTTAAGACTATTATTGACTGTCTAATAGCTGACCAGAAGGTTGAATGACTAATGATTCTGTCTACTTGTAATCAGTGGAGTCTCTTACCATCCATTTCTTGGCAACTAATATTTGTGGCTATTAACATAATGATAGCCACTAGGTTTTCCATTTAAGGACAGAAAGATGAAAGAGAAGATTTATCTCCCAAGTGCAACGTAGATATGTGACTGTGGTCTCTTCGATTTCTGAGTGCTGATAGGCAGTGCCCTGGGAGTGACTGGATGGGCTAGACCTTGGGGTTATGATTATACTTTGGCACTGTGGAAGCTAGACTTAAGCATCGGAGCTTCATTCTTGGCAATAATTTCTGTTCTCCACTGGTGATGCAGAAGCATAGAGCAGCCATAGGAACAGAGACCAGGGAGGCTTCGATAAGAGAAAAATTCCAGATGGCTATGCTGAGTCAGACATAGACCCTTCCTTGATTACCTAAGTGAAGATGTAAGTCTAAATCTTTGCAGGGCCCTAGAAAACTCCTACGGACTGTAAGAGTACCTGAGCTGGATTTTCCTGTCAGCCTCGCATAATAAGGTATCTGAGTTGAATATCGGTTATTTAAACACAATTAGGACATGTGATATTTATTGCACAAAGAAGAAATCTGTGGGTTAAATGATGTCTCATATTTCTTTAAAATGTGCCGAATTTTAGTGTTTTAAAATATTATTTATGAAACAACAGGAACAATTCTGATTCAAAGTTTCAGAAGATGGATATGAGGAAGACACTATTAGATTAAAAGAAAGACACAGGAAATAGTTTATTAAAAAAAAAAAAAGCTTCCAGTGACAGAACCAAGGGACCTATGTCATTTTCCTGAACAGCATGCTGGGTTTTCTTGTCTACTTCCAGGTCCACTACCTGCCACACTCCTTTTCAGGTTTAATAATGTCTGTTTGGACATCTCCTTCTTTTTGCCACTCTTTACCTTTTTATGTCAGGTGAAGAATTAACAGTCAGTGAATTTTTTATAACTCTTATAAACACGAGAGATCTACATACATACATCACAAGAAAGGGACCCACTACTTTGCAGAAAGTCAGCACACCAATTCAGCCTTTTTCACGTCAAAAGGAAAGAACCTGAGTCTCTCAAGGACATTTTCAACTGTGGTGAGAATAAAACAGTGTAAGAGAAAGAGGGAATAGAAACAAAAAATGCTGGATTTTCACATGTCCAGTTAGGCTTCTCATGCAAAGGATACCTTGCTAAGGACATTTTATTTAAATAAGCATTGAGGTTGGTGTTTTCCTCTTTCAGATTTGGGGAATTAAAGTACTGCCATAGTAGTCTAAAAACAATTACCTACGTTACAAATCACAATTGCACATTTCCAAGGTTACCGAATTTAAAAGATATAGTGTTATTTCTTCAAAGAACTTAGTACTTTATATAAGTCATCAGTTCAACTGATTTATTATTCAGTATGACTTAAAATTAGATGGAAAAAGAAGCAGAGCAAGAGTATTTCCCTGTCCATGATTATATTGAATTTTGTGCATAAATCTACAAATACTTAAAACATACCCATTTGGATAAATGCTTTAGAGCTTACAGCATAGATTGCCTTTTAGACTCACTTAAACCAAAAATTCTGTTATTTTAAAAATGTACCTCATGATCTGTATGGAGGCTTTGTCTTTTTTTCAGAATAAGATCTCTAAAATCAGACTTCCCTGATTAATTTTTACATGTCATGAATTATTCATCTTTCATTCGTTATGAACAAAATAGGTGGTTATTACAGAACTCATAAAATAGGTGGTAATGTAACACTAAATCACAGCCAGCCAGTTTAAAAGTGAAGCTATTTTGTTTTCATGTGCTTCTTATTCTAGAGATGTTGCCTAAAGCTGCTACAACATTTGTATCAAATCAAAAAGCAGAAATTTGCTATACTATTTTTCATCAAGTTTATCATATATCTCAGATGCCACACTTTAAAGCTTGAAAAGTCACAGAAAATATAGCTGAATAGAAGCAATAGAATGGTTCTATAAGCTAGAAATACTTTATATAATTTTATCAGTTTCTTATGATTAGTTTAATTTCTTGTTCTTTCATATCTAATATAAAAAGTACACCATATATTTGCTTAATGTTTTATTATAAAACATTTATTTTAGTAAATTATGAAAGTGTTTGGCAATAGTAGAATACAAACAAGTACTGTTTCCTAGGTTAATGGTAGTATACGCTTCAACTGGCAGAGTCTAAAACCTGAGAAATAATTATATACACAGTGGATCCTGGACTTGGGGAAACTTAGTTCTAGATGAGTAGACTTAGTCTAATGAATTCTAGACAATATGGACTTGGGGAGGGGTCAGAATCCTGAGGACATGGTATAAATGTTCAAAGAAAAGATTTCACCACCTAGTTATGCGTATAGGCATAGATATCGATACGTATTTATTTCTTGTTCCATTCCAAAGGCATTTGAATTAGCTTTGAAAAAATCTATAATATATGAACCATCCACAAATTGATTAATAGCAAACAAAAAATATTAAATATTCATCAAATGGTAAACACCATTCTGAGTTCTTTATATGGATTCATTTAATGCAAAACTCTATGAGTGTTTATGTGAACATTTTATAGATTTATAACCTAAGACCCAGAGAATGTATGCACTTACCTATTAATACCCAGATAGCACATTATTAGATGAAATATAAATCAGACATCTGGCTCCAAAAATTGCTAAAGAGAATATAAGACCATAATTGTAAACAAATTATTTTTTTCTGACAGCTAGAATCTTGGAACTAGTAAAGACATAAAAACATTTATAACTAGTATCTCAGAATTTGATTTGGGTCATTTGCTTAATAGTTTGTCAGCTCTTCATTGATTTTAGCTTGGTGAGTATTGAAATATTTTTGTCCAAATTTAAAAATTATTTTTGGTATGAATGTTGGTCTCAGTAAGACACCATAATTACTGGAAAGTGTAGTATCCAATGTGTACTTTCTGTCTATTCCACTAAAGAAAGACTCTTTTTCTTTGACATGTACTAAATAAGAATTCTGAATAGTTTTCAATATATGTCTAATAGACAATAGATCACTGTGTTTAAACTATGTCCCCTGTATAGGTACAGCTCAAAAGAGTGGCAGCAAAGGTGAAATAAATGGTAGAAACAAAGGGCAGAGGGTCGATTGGGTTTCAGGTCTTGCTTCTTGTTTAGTTATGAAGTTCAGCTTTAAAAAAATAAGTAATAGAAATGTATTTCTCATAGTTCTGGAGACTAGGAAGTTCAAGATCAAGGTGCTAACAGGTTTGATGTCTAGTGAAGGTCTGATTGCTCAGCATCCACGTTAGTGCCTTATTTCTGTGTCTTCCAGAAGGGACAAATGCTATGTCCTGTTCTTTTGGTGGAAGAACAAAAAAGAACACTAATACAACCATGAAGGTCAGTTTTTATCTAAAATTTCATTTCAGATCCAATTGAAGAAAGTAACCAATAGTGGAAAAAATTAAATAGCTTGAATTTGTCTGTCATATTCTTGGAAGATGGTGATAGACTATCTCCTGACTTGAATCTACCCCAACTCCAACTATATTCCATTCCTGAGCACAGCAGCTGCTAGTTCTAGGCAATCAAAACTTGCAGTGTAAAAAAAATGTAGTCACTGGCTTAGGAAAATCCTGACTATAAGTGTTTCTTGGGTTCTGCTCATCTCTGGGCTTTGTGAGACACTGTGAACAAGGGTAAGAACACTGATGACAATAATCTAAATTCAGGGCATCTGTGCAGAGATGCAGAAAGCCCCTGAACTTCAGTGGAGAAGAGTGATGTCTTCCCTTCTAGGTAAGTATATTCTTTCTTGCTCACAAGAAGCTGAGAAGAAGCAAAGCAGATGGTCTGAAAGTGACCTGCCATGAAGGAATGGATCCTAAAGGAAGAGAAGCTTCTTTCTGGTATCTAAAGACTTGATTACAGATTAACTATTAATTTAAGAATTAAACCATTGGTGGAGAGATAACTGTAGCTTAAATTATTTATAGGACATTTCCAGCTTTAGGTACTGGAGCTACTCTATACAAAACTCAAAGGAAAATAACATCGGTGAGTGGTCAGGAAAGACCAAGTAGATTATTTGGAAAATGTTGCTAAAGACCATAGCAGATAAAAGCTAAAATGCACGCGCGCGCGCACACACACACACACACACACACGGTACCAAAAAAAGTACATACATTTTAAGAAAGGATTAAAAGGATTAAAATTGTAATACTCAATATATTCCAATAGCAAAGATGAATGCAAGTCATGTTTGACCTGCAATTAAAAGAGGTGCTCAAAGTGGTTACCGTCTGTGCCCAGACACTCTGATTACAGCAAATATCTTTTAAAATGTGTATACATTTTTTTGGTACCCTGGGTATAAATATAATTAGAACATCTACATAAGTTCACAAAATGATTGTCTGCCACTGAAATATATCCTCAATTTTTTAAAGTCAGAAGATTAATTGAAGGATATAATCACACTGTTAATCCTTGATTTTAAAGACCTGGAATATCAAGCAAAAACCATATTTCAAGGCATTAAAAATAAATACATGTAATAATATCGTTTAGCATAAAGTCCTGGTTGTTACTGACTCTCCAATATTTACTTTTTCCTTAATAATAGAAATCTCATTTAATTTTTAAAAATCAAGTATACAGTTTAAAGACTATTTTTTTCAATCTTTTATGTAGTTAGATGTGGCCATGTAACTAAAACCTGACCAATGAAATCCAAGCAATACAGACCTGATGATCAGAACATCAGAAGACTTTCTGCTCCTCCCACTTTCCCTTCCCCATCCCCTCCCCTTCCACTCCCTACCCTTGTTTTGCCTTATCTGTCTCTCCTCCCCTCCCTTCCTTTCTCTTCCCTTCCTTTTCCCTTCCCTCCCTCACCTCATCTGCCTACCCCCACCATCTTTCCCCCACCCCTCCTATGCTCTCTTCACACCCCATTTCTTTTTCCTCACTTATAATGGGCCAGCTGCCCTGTTTTGACTGAAGAGAGTCATGTGGTGAGAAACTGAAGCTTCCTTTCAATAGCCTTGTAAATAAACTTGAAAGTGTATCCTTCAGATGACTCTGCAGTCCTAGATGACATCTGAACTGTAACCTCACAAAAATTGCTAAGTCAGTTTTCTATGAATTTGCTTGGGTTGATAACCAATTAAAAGCTTAATAATTTGTGATCCTATCTTATGATTTTAGGACACAAAACACAGAAACATATGCTATTGGATGGAGAGAAACTTTACGATGAGTACATATTTGTTCAGTGGATTGTATTGTGTAGAGGACTCAAAAACAGTGGTAGAGTGAAATAAATCAAATAAATGAATTTCAGAAAAAGGGGTAAAGCTAGATAGCAGCACTATTTGTGCTACAACTTTATTTTAGGTCTCATTCCTATGCTACTCCTTTGAAATTTTATTTATTCTAAAAGATCATCTTTCTTATGTAGACTCACCCTTTCTTTCTTCAAATTGATTTTATCATTTTCTTATTTTTCACTTTCATGCTAATTTATAATATGCCCATATTGGATCATAGACAATATTGGTTGACACATCTATATTTCAACTACATTGTAACTGATTTTTATGGCAATGTCATTTCTGTTACCTAGCATAGATCCTGGCACATCATTTATCCTCAGCATGTATTCATTTAGTTTAATAGAAAGTGGCATCAAGAAAGCATGAAACAAAGTGTAGCAATGCACACATGGAACGCCAGCTCAGAAACTTAACTCCAGGTTAAAAGAAAATACCAGACAAGGTAAGACCTCTTCAGAGAAAGAACACAAATATATGTCACAAAATTCAGTGTAGATATTATATACAGAAAGTATTTAGAAACCCTAGTTATTTTTTAATTTTTATTTATTTATTTTTGAGTTGGAGTCTCACTCTGTCGCCCGGACTGGAGTGCAGTGGCCACCGCAGCCTCGACCTGCTGGGCTCCGGCGATCCTTCCGCCTCAGCCTTCCCAGTAGCCGGAATTACAGGCATGCGTTACCACGCCGGGCTGATTTTTTGATTTATTGTAGAGATGCAGTCTCGCTGCCCAGGCGGGTCACGAACCCACGGGCTCAGGCAATCCACTCACCTCAGCCAACCCACATGACACACACATGACTCAGCAGCTAATCAAACCTACCTGATTAGCTGCTGAGTCATGTGAATGCAGAAGTAGGTTTCTTCAGAATCCTTTTACAAATGGGCAGTATTGATTTAAAAAACTTACTTCGGCTGAGTCGGCAAAGAGGGGAAGTAGATTGAGCTGTAAGTGGTTGGTAAGGAAGAAATCAGGCAGTTTACTGTGTGTAACTCATTCCAAGTGAAATAGATACAGAGATAAAATGCTTATACTTGATACAGGTTTCCTCAATTTAAGAATAATACTTTCTCCGTGTTATAGTAATAACTTTTAAAAAGAGAAACACAATTTAAACTTTAGGTTAAGCAATGTGTTTTTTTTCGGAACAGATTTGGTGAGATAAGACTTTAGGCTGACCTTAGGCAAAGCAGGATACATTGGTGAATTATAGCATTAGAATAACGATATAAACCAGGCTCAGTGGCTCAGCCTGTAATCCCGCACTTTGGGAGGCTGAGGTGAGTGGATTGCCCGAGCCCGCAGGTTCGAGACCCGCCTGGGCAACTTGGCAAGACCTCATCTCTACATTAAATCAAAAATTAGCCGGCGCTGCGGTAGCGGGCACCTGTATTGTAGTTCCAGCTACTTGGAAGGCTGAGGCGGAAGGATCACCAGAGCCCAGCAGGTCGAGGCTATGGTGACCGGGAGCGGGCACTGCACTCCAGTATGGGTGACAGAGTGAGACTCCAACTCAAACAACAACAACAACAACAAAACCGATATATCATTGCCAATATTCTAAAATCATTTTTTATTCATGTCAGTTATCTGTTGATGTAATTCACTAAAACTTTTAGTGATGTCTTTTTTTCTATGATCCTCTTCTACAGATTAGGTTTTAAAAGGGTACATATTTGCACAAGACACAAATGCTGATATTTTCCTTGTACTCATATTTCAAATCTTCACTAATGGAATACAATAAAGACATGGGCACGATCACGAGTTCCTGCTGGAAGTGGCAGTAAGTCAGTCCTTTGTCCCACTCTTTCATACTTCTATTCAGAATTACAGAGGAGATTCAATAAATAGATAGTTAATATACATTCCTCTCTGAACTTCTTCCAACAGTTTTCCACCCACCCGTTAAAAAGGTGACACCATGGTAAGCTCTCATATGTTTGTTATTTCTAGTATATTAGTAAGGCATCATTTTATTGTCGAATATATATATTTGCATATGCTTAAATTACCTGATTTTATTTTTTTTTATTTTTTATTTATTTTTTTTTGAGTTGGAGTCTCACTCTGTCGCCCAGACTGGAGTGCAGTGGCCGCTCCCGGCCACCGCAGCCTCGACCTGCTGGGCTCCGGTGATCCTTCCGCCTCAGCCTTCCGAGTAGCCGGAATTACAGGCACGCGCTACCATGCCCAGCTGATTTTTTTGATTTATTGTAGAGATGAGGTCTCGCTGCCCAGGCGGGTCTCGAACCCGCGGGTTCAGGCAATCCACTCACCTCAGCCTCCCAAAGGCGCGGGATTACAGGCTGAGCCACCGAGCCCGGCTACCTGATTTTAATTAATGAACTACACTAACAATTAGGAAATAGCAGAAAGATTACGATTGAAGAACATGTATCAATGAGATCTTAGTGAAGAGATTTCATTTTCTTAATCATTGATCCAAATGACATTTATTAGCTACAAAGGGCAGTGGTTTACTTATGCTTCTACTCAGATTTTCAATCAATAGATAAGTTTCCTTTGTCAGTGATATGTGGTTGGTAATGGCATGAATAGTACCAATGACAATTTGGAGATTTTTATTTACTCTCTAAAAGCATCAGAGTACACAGTAACTTGCTGAAACAGCATTTACAATTTAAAGGATGACTTTGGATAAAGCCACAGAGTGCAGTAAGAGCCTATATGCATTTTATTTAGTGAACATAACACTTTTGAAATATAGTGCAATCCATCTTAAAAATTGGGGCATAAATAACTAATTAGATCAATAAGCAACACTTCTAGAGTTTTGATAAACCAAAGCAAATCCTCCTTTCTCTGAGGGAGTCATATAACTGATTGATGAAGCTTGCATCAAAATAAGTATGGGAAGTGTTTAATTCCATCTAATAAATTTTGAGGGAAATTAGAATTGATTAGAAGATAAACAGTATGTTATAGATACACTTTGTCCTCTTGTTAAGTTTCAAAATTAAATTTTCTTCATTACTCTATTAGAACTTAATTTCTATACACTCATTGCTTTGAAGAAATGGGTTTGCACATGCACTAAAATGCCCACACTTAGTATTAATTTATTTATATGTTACTTTTCTCTTGAAGCTTAGAAACACATGCATCATATTATATTGATAAAATATCTCAAACCCAAGAGAGTTTAATATTGCATCACAGAAAAAAGGCAAAAAGAAAATAGTACTATTGGGATAGACTTTTCCTCTTTGATAAGTGTTGAAAAATAACTTTAATAAACCAGATGTTAATTTCTCAAGAGAAATTTATTATCATGATAGTAAATGTAATTAATATATTCATGTTAAAGCTAATTCCTCACAGTTTTTACTCCCTTCAATTATAAGCACAAGAGCTATCTCTACTACTTTATGTACATGAGCAATACATGTAACCCATGGTGCAAAGCATTGTTTGCCAAATGTGTATACTAGATATAATTGAAAAGGGACTCAGTTATATAGTAAGTTTGAGAATGCTGGTTTTCAGTCTTATAGAAGTTGGCAGACTAATATGATTATTTATATTATGAACCTCAAAAAATTGAAAAGGTATTTAATATACCCCTAAATTTATTTAAAAAAGACATTTCACTAAGTACTATTGCATGAATGAACTTTGAAGAAATGATGAAATTTTGAGAGCAATATAATTAATGTAAAGCCATTATTTCTAAGTTTAATTACTTCCTAATATTTTTGTATATTTGTACTTGAGTTAATGTGTTAGTACAAAACTATAGAAAAATACTATTTGGAAAAATAATTTTCAATCACACCACTTAGAAAAAAACCTGCTAACTTTGGTTTTATTCTTGTTATGCACATTTAAACTCACTCTCACAAACACAATTAAATATATTTGTCATTTAAAAAATTTTATATGCATATATACAGACATTTGGTAATTTTCTAACTTGCCTTCTCAACTAACAAAATTTTGTGAGTTTTTTCAGTAATTGATTACACAGTTAAATATATTGTTTAACTTATAGACAATGCAATAATAATATTAAAATAGGGATAAACTTCCTAAGACAAATGTGAAAAAAATGCATAATCATACTATTAATACTAGTCAGACTAATATCAATGATTAAAAGTTTTATTTACAGAATCCTCAAATTTTAGAAATAACCCAAATGTCCACTAGCTTTTGAAAGAATAATCATATTGTGACATATCCATAGAACAAAATATTATTCAGGAATAAAAAGAAATGAAGTACTTATCTGTGTTATTACACAGATAAGTTACAAAAGCATTACACTAAGTAAAAGAAGCCAGCCACAAAAGATAGTATGCTAAATGATTTCATTTATATGAAATTCTAGAAAAGGCAAAATTATTGTGCAAGAGAGTACATCATTGTTTTTCAGGGTTGAGGGGAAGGAATTGACTGCAAAGGGGCATGAGATATTTTTTAGAGTAAAAAAGTATTTTATTTGTCAAAAGTCATAAACTTGTATACTTAGAATTGGCGAATTTAACTTTATGCAAATTTATCTCGTAAAACAATCCTCCTTCAAAAAGTTTTCCTTACCAGTCCATCTTCCATTTTTTGCATTCCTGTTGTACCACACACGTAGCTCTGCTACAGTATTTATTTTTTGTGCTAGTATTTTATTTTATTATTTTGTTGTTGTTGTTGTTGTTGTTGAGTTGGAGTCTCACTCGGTCACCCAGACTGGAGTGCAGTGGCCGCTCCCGGCCACCGCAGCCTCACCTGCTGGCCTCCGGCGATCCTTCCGCCTCAGCCTTCCCAGTAGCCGAAATTACAGGCATGCGCTACCACGCCCGGCTGATTTTTTTGATTTATTGTAGAGATGAGGTCTCGCTGCCCAGGCGGGTCTCGAACCCACGGGATGAGGCAATCCACTCACCTCAGCTTCCCAAAGGCGCGGGATTACAGGTTGAGCCACCGAGCCCGGCTTGTGCTAGTATTTTTAAAAAATGTTTATTAACCCCTAAGAAGTTGTCCTTTTAGAGAAAGAAAATTATTTTAGCTACCTTGCCATGTCAGTTCTTGGCAATAAATAGTCATAACATATCAGAGAATAAAAAATTCAGAGAAGAGAGTCTCTAATGGCATATAATGTTCTGCCTATGGAAATGTTTGATTGACTTTCCAGAAGAGTATTAAAGAAAATGTAATATAGACATAGCTCACAAGAGCAGACATCCTAGTTAGGTGTGTGATCAAGTATCTGTAGTGAACAATTTTGAAAAGTTCATTTCATAACTTTGATACATTTATCCAATTTTAATGTATAGTCTACTTAAGTGTGAATATATATGTGCATGTGTGTGTATGTGCATGTGATTGAAGGTATGCAAAACCTTTTAGCCTCTTGTAAAATGTCCTAGAACCTCTGCAACAAGATATGGCAGCTTATTGAACTGCTTTTTAAATGATCTAAAAAAAAAAAAGACAACTGTCCATGTAGCAAAATCAATTGCTTGAGATATCTAAATTTGTCTATCCTTAGGCACAAGATGAAACCCTGTTAAGCCGAAGGGTCTGTATTTGCTTCTACTTTGTTCCTGTTACAGAATGAAGGGTAATTATTTTCCTACTGTGTCATACATATAAATTTCAATCCAACATGGATTATATGTCTTCAGTTTTGATCAAGAGAAACCTTGAAAATTCACTCTACTTTAGCAAATATAGCAATGATTATTTTTTGTGAGCACCACAATATAAATTATTATATCTAAACTAAATTAATCATTTAAAATTATCTATGATGATTTAAATATGCATGTATTTCTACATGTATATCTATTAATATATATCTCATAATTATAGCTAATAATAATTTTAATTTGAACTTAGACATCTTTATTGCCAGATATTATATTCTTTGAAGGTATAGCAGGGGAATATTTTTAAATAGCATCTAAATTATTTTCCATCCAGGGTACTTTTTTTCCATTTCGGTACTAATTTCTGTTCAGATAAGGCTATTGATCTTAGACTTAGACCCACTGTGAAAGGAAAGAAAAAGGATAGTTAGGGAAAAAATAGTCTTTCAGTTTTGATTCTCATATACTATTATTTTTACCTTATTAAAATAATAGTCTTGAAATTTCAGCATGAGAGAGAGAGAATAATATTTTCTTAGAATTCCTCAAAGCCAAATTGTACATATCAGGAATCAGAACATGAAAGAAAGGCCAGTGTATTAACCATAAAATAAGAGGGCTAAAAAATGTTATGCAAAAGTTATTTCTGTTTCTCACTACCTCTAGGGAAAAGATCTAAGGGAGCAAGAACTATAATAACAAAAAGGTAGACTCTTGGGTTTTGCTGTTCCTGTTGCCAAAGGTTAAGAATAGATGGTAGAAATATTCGTATAGATTTATGGGGTTAGGTAGTAAATTTCAACTTCTTGAAAGCTTGCTGGGTTCCCAAGAAAGGCTTGCAGTCGACTTTGTCTTCAATCTAACATGACATATTTATGGCAGATAGCAATGTCTGTGGAAGGCACTAAGTAGATGGGCATGGGTAAAATCTTATTTGTTTATATAATCTTGGCATAGAAAAATCAGTAGGATGTTTTCCCTGAGATCTCAAAGGGAAGGAGATTTGTGTATCAGAAGAGTCACAGAATTAGGAAAAGGTAACTGAAGATTCTGCTGATATCTCAACTGGAATGAAAGGTAGGGCTGTAATAACTACAACAGTGCCTGACCCAACATGCAAATGACTCAGTAGAATCTGTCACAAAACAGCAAAAAAAGTGCAGGAGCTCAGTGACCCAGTAGGCTAAGCTCTAACAGAATGGGGACGAGAGAGAGAGAGAGAGAGAGAGAGAGAGAGAGAGAGAGAGAGAGAGAGAGAGAGAGAGAGAGAGAGAGAGAGAGAGAGAGAAAGAAAAAGGTCAAGTAGAATTAAACATCTTAACCAAAAAGAACAAATATCACATGGCTAATACTTATTAGAAATGAAAACTTCTCACCTGTACTACAAGTGAAGAAAGAGCAGAAAGACCTCCTGAAAGGAGAAAATTGCCAAAGAAGACTATTTTAAAAGACAGATACACGTAATTGGAAGAAACAGGTATTTTTGCAATTAGTGAAAATGGAAGTCTGAAATCCAGAAAATAAAGGTTTTGCCTTTATTTGATTTCAGGATGCATGTCTCAAATAGAATTCTTACAATAATCTTGCCAAAGGAATGTCATCTTCTTGTTTTTGATAAAACTCCAAATAGACTCAGACAGATTGATTGTCTTCCTTAGGGTATTAATGCACAGTAGGAAGTGATGACAAGACTCAGAATCAGCCCTGACGGCCTCTGAATCTCACATGCTTCAACCGCACCTCAACAATGTCTTTCGCTTCATTTTATCTCAACAGTAGCTGTAATTAATGGCTATGCTAACATTCTGTGATCTTTCTACTCTGTGGAGATACCTGCAGTATCTTTGCAGTAAAATTACTGTAAAAAGATTATTTCTGCCTTATTCCATTAAGCCCTAGGGTATATGGCTTGGGATTCAAAAGATCATGCAAGGACATGAAAGCCTTGGATAGTTGGGAATTACATTTTGCTCCTAAGATTTAATGTCTGAAAATTTGAGTTTAATTATCAAGTCTTTGACTTCCTGGGGGTATGAACTTTGCATAACTCCTCTGAGGCATAGTTTTTTCATCTATAAGAAGAAGCCCTGTCTGCCTCAGAGACTCGTTATGAACATGACTTGGAATTATATATGTAAAAGTGCTTTGTGAATGCTAAAAATTTAAATATATATAATATTTTAAATATTAAAGTCACATAAATTTACTTTGTGAATTTTATCAAGCTAAATAGGCCTAAACACAGATACTAGAATATAATGAAAAAGCAAATATTTTATGAAAATCATTTGAAGATACATTTTACTTATAGAAATCAGCATGTTTATGGAAATACTGAAAATAAATGGAAGTAATTAAATTCTGTACTGTTAAAAATAAATCACACTATGTGACCCTGATATATCATATTTCAGAAACATTAATTCACATTCAAATTATAGAACAGTTAGAATTATTACCTCCAGTTCTAAATATATGGAACTCAGAACTTATTTTAAAGAACAGATTTCAAGTTTAACTGGGTAGAGGAAGTCGTAAAATGTAACACAAATATTCAGGCTAGAGATTCATAGTCTCCTTTTAGGCAATAGGGCCGATAGACCTGTAGGATAATTTAATTGTTAGCTCTCTGAATTACATTTTGACTAGTGGAAAGAATAGGCTATAATAGAAAAGACAGAATAGATAAGTCCTACCTGAAGCTAAGTTAGATTAAATGATCACTTGGATTTCTTGTAAATTCTTTCATTATATCATTTCTGTGTTTTCTACTTTTATTGTAAAGCAAAGGTTGAAATCATACACACAAGCTGAAATGAATATAGGCAATGAATTTTCAGCCAGTGAAGTTATTTTTCAAAGATATATAATTAAACTCTAATATCTTTTTATCAAAAGTATGAATTCAGAATTTGTCTAAAAAAATAACTAAATAGAATAGGTTTATTTTATGCCCTATCATTCTATATATAACCATAGTTCTGGCCAAACTCAATGACTTGTTTATTTGAATGAATTATCAACTAATCCATTTGTAGTGGATTCTCATTTTAAAATATTTTCCTATGTAATTATTTCTCTTTAAAATTATTTCCCTTTTCCTATTGTTATAGATGCCTTAATAAATCAAAAAGAATGAAAAATAAATATAAAGTAAGATCTATGACCTTGGAAAAATACTAAGCATCCAAATTTTAGTTATACTCTCTTATGCTTCCTCTAGCACCCCAACTCCTACCCCCACAGCAGTATCTTCACATATGTATTTTTTTAACCTCACTTATCCTGTAAATGTCTTTTGTTATCATATTGTTTTTTCTCTTTCTTTACTGGATCCCCATCATGAAATAAATTTCCTGAAGCAATGTTTATATTAGCTACCCCTCCATTGAATCCTATCTCCCTCCAAGTATTCCATTTGTCTTCTTTTTAAATTTTATTTTATTTTATTTATTTTAAAGATGTGGAGTACAATTCAGGGTTAAGTACATATGTGGTCATCATACTGGTAAAATTTGGGTCTCCCTCTGGTCCCTACTTCACCTGGTTTGATCGGTGAAGTAGATGTTGCACACCCTCCCACCCCCTGGCATTGTCCCACTACTGCCAATCCCTTTCTTACAGTATTATGAGAAATGTTCAAAATCTGCTTATAAGTGAGTGCAGGTAGCACTCATATTTGTTTCTGTGATAAATCATTGAGCATTATAGACTAAATCCAACCAAGTTACTGTGAAGTCATAATTTTGTTTTTCTTTATGGCTGCATAATATTCCATTGTGTATATGTACCACATTTTCTTTATCCAGTCCACTTTTGTTGGGCAGCATGGTTGATTCCATGTTTTTGCGATTGTGAATAATGCTGTGATAAACATGCATGTGCAGATATGTTTTTCACTGAGTTATTTGAGCTCCTCTGGGTATATTCCCAGAGAGAGGATTGCTGGGTATGAAAGGCAGATTTTTAGATTTTTTAAGAATCACCACACTGATTTCCACAGAGGTTGTACCAATTTATATTTCCACCAACAATATAGAAGTGGTCCTTTCTCTTCACATCCTTGCCAGCATCTGTTGTTTTTTGAGTTATTAGTGATGGCCATCTTGACTGGAGTTAGGTGGTATCTCAGTGTGGTTTAAATTTGCACTTATTTGATGATTAGTGAGGCTGAGAAATTTTTCACGTACCTGTTTTCTGCTTATGTGTCTTCTTCTCAGAAATGTGTATTTTTTTTTTTTTTTTGAGTTGGAGTCTCACTCTGTAGCCAAGACTGGAGTGCAGTGGCCGCTCCCGGCCACCGCAGCCTTGACCTGCTGGGCTCCGGCCATCCTTCCACTTCAGCCTTCCAAGTAGCTGGAACTACAGGCGTGCGCTACCACACCCGGCTAATTTTTTGATTTATTGTAGAGATGAGGTTTCACCAAGTTACCTAGGCAGGTCTCAAACCCCCGGGCTCAGGCAATCAACTCACCTCAGCCTCCCAAAGGCGCGGAATTATAGGCTGAGCCACCGAGCCCGGCTAGAAGTGTGTATTGTTTGCCCACTTTTTAATGAGACTGATTGTTTTTTCCTTTCAGCATGGTTTTGAATTCCTTATAGATCCTGGTTGTTAGGCCTATCTCAGATATACAGTTGGCAAAATTTTTTCCCCCCAATTGGTGGGCTGTCTTCCCACTCTCTTGAAGTTTTACAGTTTGATGAAGTCTCACTTGTATATCTTTTAGTTTATGGGATTCTCTTTTGGATCATTGATCAAGAATTGAATGCCTATTCCAATGTGCTTATGAATGTTTCCTACATTTTCTTCTAGGATTCTTATAGTTTGAGGTTTTACATTTAGGTCGTTGACCCATTTAGAGTTGAGTTTTATGGTCTTGTTTCAATCTCCTGCATGAGGTTGTTAGTTGGGTATTTAGGTTTCTAGCTATGATAATTTTAGAATCGATATCATTTTTTAGTTTTCTTAGCAGCTCCTTTATGAAAGCTAGTGCTTCTGTGTTGAGTGCATGGATGTTTAAGATGGATATTTCTTGTTGATGGGTTGAATCTCTTATCACTATGTAGTGTCCCTCTGCATCTTTGTAAATTTTTGATAGAATAAAGGTTGTTTTGTCTGATATTAAGATCACAACTCCTGCCTTCTTTTGTGACCTGTTTGACTGACAATTTGTTTTCCATTCTCTAAGTCTGTGAGCATCCTTTTTTATGAGATGTGTTTCCTGGAGACGGTAAATTGTAGAGTTGTATCTTTTTATCCTGTTTGCCACTCTATTTCTTTTCAATGGTGCACTTAGTTCTTTCACATTCATACTTATTATTGAGATGTGAAAGTTTATTTCTGTCATGAGGTTCTTATGGAGTTATTTGTTGTTGTTTGTTTGTTTATTTGTTTGTTGGTTTTCATTTGAGTTTTGGGTTGGCATATGGGTGTTTTCAATTTTGTGGTCATGATGCATGCTTGTATATTTTCTGTTTCCCTGGATTCTAGGGAAAAATGTGGTTGAACTTTTCTTTCTTTCTTCTGTGGTTAATAACTTCTAAAGCATCACTTGTAGACTTGACCTGAAGGCAGTACCAAGTCTTAGAAATTGAATATCTGGGAATAATTTTAATTCTCCATCACTGATGAAGTTTAATTTAGCTGGGTTGGAAATTCCTGGTAGAATTGTTTATCCTTGAAAACTTTGAAGACTGGACTCCAGTCTCTTCTAGCCTGCAGTTTTTCTGTAGATAAATCTGCTGCTATTCTAATTGGTCTTTAGTGGTAAGTAATCTGACCTTTCTCACTGTCTTTAGAAGTTTTTCTTTTATACTTACATTGTGTAAGCAAATTAAAATGTATCTAGGAGTTGGTCTTCTCATTTGATGCCTTGCAGGGGTTCTCTGAATCTCTGGTGATTGAATGGTCACATCTCCTATGAGATGATGGAAGTTTTCTTGGATAGTTTCATAGACTGTCCCAGAGTGGTCTCCTTATCTTCCTCAGGAATGCTGATCAGGTTGGCCTCTTGATATAATCACACATCTCTTGGAAATTTTGCTCTGTCTTTTTAAGCTTCCTCGTCATGTTACTTGTTTGGGTTAGTTCAATAGTTTGGTCCTCAAACTCTGAGATTATTCTTCTGCTTGGTTAATTCTGCTTTCCATGCTTGTCAGTTTGTCATTTAGTTCATTTACTGTATTCTTTATTGCCATCATCTCAATTGTCAACTGTTTAAATCTTTCCTCTTGTCTGTCCTCATTTCTGTTTACTTTCTCTATTAATATCTTGATATTTGTGTTTGTAGTTTGAGTCCAGTAGTTCTGGGGACTCTTTATTGTTTGAGTTCCAAAGTGTGTATTCTCAGGTGTTGTTTTTCCAGGAGTCTGGGGGATATCTGTGTTCTTCCTTTCATTCCTCTTCATTTGTGATGGTCCCCCCCCCTTTAATTCCATTGTTCAATGATGGGGGAAAGCTTTCACTTCTGGTTATTCAATCTCCTATTCTTCCTTGTGTAGGTCATCTGGTTTTGTTTGATTTTGAAGCTGGACTGAGGATAGAGGGCTGTGTTGTCCCAACTTGGTCACTGCTAGGTCTCCCTCTCCAACTACACGTGTCTGTTCTTAATCCAGTGTGAGGAATAGGGCTTCTGTCTCTCTAGGTATGGTGTGCACAGAGTATCCTTCCTAGACAAATGATTGTTATCCCAGAGGAGAATAGAGATTTCCCCTTGGTTTCTGGATGCAGGCTGTCCCAGAATTGAGTGAGCTAGAGAAGTTCCATTCATCTTCTTTAAAGGAGTTGTCTGAAATCTCTCTCTCTAGTTTGTTCCCTTCCAACTCTCTCTTAACCCATTTCAAATATACTTTCTTCCCACCTCTCCTCAGAAACTTTCTTTGTCAAGGAGGCTTATAACTTACACACTGTCAAATTAAATGTTAAGTTCTAATTCTCAACTTGCTTGACCAATCAGTATCAGCGACAGTTGTTTTCTCCATTTAAAACAATTCACTTGGTTTCCAGAACACCATTCTTGATTTGCTATGTTTTAACCAGTCTACTTTTTCTTAGTCTGCTTTACTGGTTCCTCCTCATGTTTCCAACTTTCAAATATTGTCTCAGCATTAGAACCTTACCTTCTTTTTCTATATTCAGTTTCTATGTATCCTCATCCAATTCCATAGCTTCAAGAAATATATTTAAAAACAACAAAGTTCTATAGGCCTATTAACATTTAGTTAAGATTTTTCCTCTCTCTGTATAAGTGTGTGTGTATGTGCGTGTATATTGTGTATGTGTGTGTATACATATAAAGTAAACATCGACTAGGAGTTAACTAATGAAATAAACAGCGATTGAATGAATACTACTTGACTAAACTCTTATCAGTTCTTGTATACAGGAATGAAAGTTATAGTATGTGACTGAAAAGTTTTACTATCACATACATCATGTAGTTGAATGTGTCAGTTATTGCACCAGGAAGAAAAAGACAGCACACTCAAATGAGTAGTTGAGGAAAAATTAATGAAGGCTTTCTTCACAAAGATAGGAGCAAGGTTAAAATAAAACAAGAGAGAATGATTGACAATAGTTGGTAATCAGCCAACTCTAGCAATTGGGGGACAAACGGACCGAACAGTTATTAAAATCTAGAGAGAAATATAACTGTTGGTGACAGACAAAACTTTTGGCAGCAAAACGCAGAAACTGCAAATCTGTGACCCACTAGATGAGGAACTTCAGCCATAATATACCTCCTCTTCAAATCCCTGATTTTATGTATACCTCCACTAACTAAACCAAATCAAAAGACAGAATACAAGGGATCATTGGGAATGCAGTTTATAAAGATGAGTTATCTTAGGCAGAGTGGAGGAGGTTGAATAGACAATCTAGAGGGACAAATGGCCAATAATCAGTAGCTCAAGAAATGAAGAATTATAAATACTATGAGTGGATTTTAGGATACAGATGTGATGCCGGGCTCGGTGGCTCAGCCTGTAATCCTGCGCCTTTGGAAGGCTGAGGTGAGTGGATTGCCTGAGCCCGCAGGTTCGAGACTCACCTGGGCAGTGACACCTCATCTCTACAGTAAATCAAAACATCAGCCAAGCGTGGTAGCGCATGCCTGTAGTTCTGGCTACTCGGAAGGCTGAGGTGGAAGGATCGCCAGAGCCCAGCAGGTCGAGGCTGTGGTGGCTGGGAGCGGCCACTGAACTCCAGTCTGGGCGACAGAGTGAGACTCCAACTAAAAAAAAAGAATACAGATGTAAAAAGGGCAGAGATTAGACACAAATGAGTGTGCATCCATTTATGTAAAGGGATTCTGGGAAAACTATATATGAAGTATTATATCTTTGGACTCATGGTTAAATAATATTGAAGATGAGTTCTGGAGATGACAGATGAAAGGAAGTTTAGTTAGAAAGCTATGACTATTGTTTAAACAAAGCAAGATGATAATTTGAACTGATGCAATATTAGTGAAATTGTTACAGCTCTACAATTTACTACCTCCAGGAAACACATCTCACAACAAAGGATGCTCACAGACTTAAAGTTAGAGGATGGAAAACAAATTGTCAGGTGAACAGGTCACACAAGAAGGCAGGACTTGTGATCTTAATATCAGACAAAGCAATCTTCTTGCTATCAAAAATTTAAAAAGATGCAGAAGGGTACTGCATAATGATAAAAGGTTCAATCTATCAACAAGAAATATCCATCTTAAGCACACATGCACCAAACACAGAAATGTTAGTGAAGAAGTAGAAACATTTATGAGATGGTTAAATAATAAAAGTGAAAAAATGTAAAGGTGTATACAAAGGAAAAGATATACAAAAAAGATGCAAGGTTTTCAATAGAATTACATCCCTAGGTATTGCTTTGTTTATAGCCTTTATGGCAATTCAATTGTTGCAATTATATATATTTTACAGAACTAAGACCAAAATAAAAAAGTTTGGATAAGAATAGTTTTATACTTAGGGAACAAGAAAACTCACTTCTTTCAATTATAAGAAACAAATCTGCATTTAGCATTCTATTTAGTTGATACATCCATTTTTAGGCATTTATATCAACTATTTAGTTAGCATTTTAAAATGTGTCAAATTTATGTATGCAGAAAAAAAGAGTATTATCTACAACCCCACTTTAAGGAACAACCACTTTTGTCATATTTAAATGCTTATTATTTTTAGGATGTAACATTTTATTGATTATCAATAAAATTTAGTCACCTAATTTATATGGTACAATTAATATGTGTGAGATATTTTAGTAGCCTTAGCTTGTTATTAAATATTGGTCTATTAAATTTTATTAAACAGCATAAACATAAGAAATATAGAGACAATGTAAATGATGGAAAAAGTTAATGAACATAAATATTAAACAAAAGAGAACAGCATAGCTTTTAAGTAAATTTGATGGCAGAAATAATTCCTAGAGACAAGCAGGGCTATTTCTTTATGTTAAAGGGGTCAATAAAACCATATAATTCTATATTTGTATGCCACCAAAAATAAGGCTCAAAACATACAAAGGGAAGATTATCATTATTGAAAAACGAAAGACAAAATCCAAAATCAGGGAGTCCTTAATTCACATTTGTCCAAAGTTAATAGAATAACCAAAGAAAACATCAATGTGTCTAAAAGGACAAAAAAATTATGATTAAAAGAATTCATTTTCATATATCAAGAACTATCTATCTCACAATTACCAAAACAAACAAAAATTACATATTATTTTTAATTACATAAGAAACAGTTCCAAATGTGACTATAAGTTGAACTATAAATCAATTTAAATCACTCAAAGTATTAGTCTGACCACAGTAGAAATAATTTAGATATCAATAAAACTGAAAGACTAGAAAATTTTTGGCTATTTGGAAATGTAAAAATATCCTTTTTTCAGATTGAGGCATAATTGTCAAGTAATTGTATCTATGAAAATCAAACATTGTTTGACATATGCTTGTATTGTGAAATGATGTGAAATGTGGTGAAATGATCACCAACATGAAGTTAATTAACAAATTTTCTTACTCTATGTAGTCTCCATTTTCTTATTCTTTCCTTTTGTGTGTATATGTGTGTCGAGAAGTAAGGTCTACCTTCTTTGCAAATTTCAATCGTACAATATAGCATTGTTGACTATAGTCACCATGCTGTGCATTAGATGTCCAGAGCTTATTCATCTTGCATAACTGAAATGTTTTACCCCTTGACCAACATCTTTTCATTTTCCCCTTTCCTTAGCTCATAATAACCAACAACCATTCTACTCTCTGCTTTCATGAGTTTGACTATTTTATCTTCTACTTGTAAGTGAGATCATGCAGCATTTTTCAGTCTGTATCTGGCTTATTTTATTTTGCACAAAGTCCTCTATGTTAATTTATGTTGTTACAAATGGCAGAATTTCCTTTTTAAAAAACAGTCTGGAGATTTCTGAAAGAACTAGAAATTGGCCTTCCATATGACCCAGCAATATATCTGCACAGAAGATATCTGCACACGAATGTTTATTGCAGCTCTATTCATAATAGCAAAAATATGGAACCAACCATGTTGCCCATCGAAGCTGGACTGGATAAAAAAATGTGGTCCATATACACAATGGAATATTATGCAGTCATAAGGAACGACAGATATATGGACTTTGCAGCAACCTGGATGGATTTGGAGTCAATCATACTCAGTGATTTATCACAGAAACAAAGAACAGAGTTCCATATGTTCTCACTCATAAGGTGACCTTGAACAAAATATAATGCTATAAGAAAACGATTGGTAATAATGGGAAACTGTTGGTGAGGGGAGGGTGGGATTGGCAGTTGAGGGAAACTGCTAGGGCAGGAAGGGGCATACCTCATTAACAGGGGTAGCTGCATGGTCAATTTTTGTATACTTAACCCTGAATTGTATCCCACATATTTACATTAAAAAACCCACAAAACCCCGAATATTGTTCATCATACAAATATATTAATATATTAAATTTTATATGTATGAATAATATATGTGTATATTACATGTTTTATTTCTTCAACTGTTGGCAGATATTTAGGTTGTTTCCATATCCTGACTATGGTGAACAATGCTGCAATAGACACGAAAGTGCAGATATATTTTCAGCATACTGATTTTATTTCCTTTGGATATACATCCTGAAGTGTGATTGATGGATTATATGGTACTTTATTTTTAATGTTTGTGGAGGTCCTTTCATATTGTTTACATTCTCACCATCAGTGTACAAGAGTTATCTTTTTCTGTACCCTTACATCTCCTTTACTGAATCCCAGAAAAGTGGAAAAGAGGACCAAAGAGTACCAGGGTGCTAGGGTCCCTTTAGTGTCAGTGGGGACATGTGATCACTCTAGCTGAGTGGGCAATGTTATCAGACATGTATTTGATAGCTTCCCTTCCTGTACTGGATGACTGAGGCTGAAAAGTCTTGGCCAAGCAACAAGGACAAGGGTTGTACACAGAGGCAATAAGTCTCAGCACTGGGCAGACAGACGGGTTGCTACAACTCAGCCCAATCCCAATCTGAATGTAAGGAATGCCTGAGACCCTGGAAGGGGTGAGGGGTGAGACACTAATTTGTTATTCTGCTTTTTCCATAAAGATGTGGCAGCTAAGACATGAAAGCAAAAACACTTTCATTAGAATTCCAAACTGTGGCCACCGTGGGCAATCTGCTATTCCAGACTACGTTCTGTCACAGACCACAGGAACCCTCTAATCCTGCCAGTGGTAAATGACACCAGTATTCATACTGCCACAGAAATTGAACCTTGGATTGCTGAGTGAGGATCTTGTACTGGCCACATCTGAGGGAGCTGAAAGTGCTCTGTTTTAGCTTATCTGCCTGTGAAAAATGTCAAAACAAACAAACAAACAAACAAAAAACTATTGGTAGTTTGACACTTGAATGCACCCAGTTCCTTTAGTTACGTGATAGAGCAGTGTTTCAGCAGTGATGACAGAAACAAGAACTGGATTGTTGTTAGCCCTCTGTGAAGGAATTTCATGAACAGTATAGTATGAGAAAAACTAGTTAATGTAACTAACTCAAGACTTGGCTGGCAAATGCCAATGCCTCACCTCCATACCCATGAACTACAGGTCACTGTACAAAAACAAACAAACAAACAAAAACAAACAAACAAACAAAAAACAAGAGAAAGGGTGCTGCATGGACCTAAGGGACACATCTTTTTCTGCAGGTGGCCCAAAGGGAACCCAAATACGAATGGGCAATGTCAGATCTGGACAGCTGGTGGATGGCAGAATACTGTATATTGAATGTGCTAAGAGTACCTTTGATTTTGTCCCAGGATGAGATGCACCATTAAACCAGCAGTCTAAATATATATATAAGGTTTATTAGAGACCTGCCAAGAAATGTGGTTGATTCTGGGTTTATATCTTTTATGAGATCTTAGTTAGGAGTTAGAACTCATGAAACATGATGAGAAATCTGTCCCTGATGATGGTAGATTTTGTCTCCCATATAACCACTGCTTTGTCAGTCCAGTAGACATTGCTCAACTCTCTCAGGGAGGTTGCTTTAGATAACATAATTGCTCTGGACTTGTTTTAGTCTAGATGCAATGTAAAAGAGTGTGTGCAACTGCAAATACCTTCTGTGCCAATATAAACACCTCAGGTATTGTAGAAATAGAGTGCAGGAGAGCCAGATGAAGGTCACTGGTGGCAGACAGTGGGGCCACCTGGAGGATCCTTTTTTGACCTCTTTAGCAACTTCACCTCTGGATAGTTGGGATTCCAGGCTAGGTTGCTGCTCTAAGCAGGCCTGATCGTCCTACCTGTAGTAGAGGCTTCCCTGGGCCTTGGAAAATGGTTTCTGATTATAGTTCAACAATGTTGTACTAAGATCATATTAGTCAATGTGTTATATTGATCTTAGAAGACAAATGTCTACCTGTAGATACAGGGAAGTGAATTGGCATATAAAAGAACTAGGTTTGCCAAAGGACTTAACAGAATTGGGGGTTAGCATATGGGATTATTTTCCAGGTAGCATTGAATCAGCACATTTCTTCTTGCTTCCTCATTTGTAGTTCTCAAGAATAACCATAGATAGAATGTGCTGGGAATGTAGCATCCTGAGAAAAAAGGCAGCTGGTCAGAACAACCCAGGCTCTGTCCCTGTGCTCACTAGAACAGAAGATCCTTCAGTATTCAGTCTAAGATGTCATGTGGTTCACAGGGTATAAAACTCAGAGTAGGCTGCTTTCTGAGGTCCCTCAGCTATGGTACAATTGGGGCACACACAAAAAAGACTCAATCTTTTCTGAGTCTTAGGGATGGACACTTTCTGAATCCTAAACTTCTACTGTCCTTTGCTGCCTGTGTGAATAGTAAAGAAGTTTTATTTATGTTATTATGTGAGTTATGTCTTACTGGACTCATGCAAATAGTAGAAACTGAAGCCCAAGATGCCACAGGCTGAGGTGGTAATCAGTGCACAGCTAGTATACTTCACACTGAGACTTAATAAAACCATTTTGAATAAAACAAAAGAGGAGGCCTTATGCATGTATCACTGTCCATTTTAAAGCTATAGTAAATAGGATGGAGTGATGTAAATGCAAAGATACATAAGCATACAAATGAAAAAAAAGAGAGTGTAAAAAGCAGAGATATACAAACATGCTCCCCTCATTTATGAAAAGTAGAAAGGGCCATGGAATAAGAAAAAGATAAAAATTTCAATAAATAATATTGTCTATTGAATATGTATGGGGATCAAAAGAAGTATATCTTGACCTCTTCTGACAACACATGCAAAAATTAATTTCACGTTTGCATAGAAAACACTAAGAAATATAAAAATCCTCTTAGAATACACATCTGAATTTGTAAAAATCAAGAAATGAAAGGTCAGAATTTTTTAAATGATCATATATTTAAACAATTGGACAAATAAAACTAAAATGTTATTTTAGTTAATTATTTAAAATACAAACTAGGGTAAGATTGAAGTTCGCCACTATGGGGTAGCCAACCTGTATCTCTCACTGAACAGAACATTGAAGATGGACCCACCTCCCAGTAATCTCAGGTGATTTGATCAACCCTGGATGGGGGATGTACCCTGCATCTCACAGAGGTCCCTTTCAACACAGTGGGATCAAGGACAAGAGAATCTGAAAGATCAGAATTGGAACCATTGGATCTGAGGCACCCCATCTCCACTGTGTACCAGGCTTGCACAGGCCCTACAGCTCCGCCTTATGTACGAGAGAGGGTGAGTGTTCCTGACATGGTCTGAGTCAGTTTCCTTCCTCCCAGTCATGCATGAGTTGTTGGTCCCATGCAGGAGGAGACCTGATTGAGGCACCGCATGCTTCCACTTTTCCTTTGACTGTCCTGCCTGTCACATGGTGACACTAGCATTCATTTGATTGACAACATCTTTTGAGCAAACATAATATTTAAAATGTGTATACATTTTACACATATATATATGTTCTGTGTGTGTGTGTATGTGTGGAGAGAGAGAGAGAGAGAGAGCTCATAAGGCAATTCCCTAAGAGCCTTATAACAGGGTTAAACTCTCACATATCAATAATAACTTGAACATTAACAAACTGAATGCACCACCAAAAAGGTACAAAGTAGCAAACTGGATAAAGAAACATGACCCAACATTCTGCTGCCTCCAGGAAACCCATCTCACTACAAAGGACAACCACAGGCTCAAGGCAAAAGACTGGAAAATGACATTCTAAGTAAATGGGTAACAAGAAAAGAGCAGAGGTAGCTATTCTAATATCAGATAAAACACAATTCCAATCAATAAAAATGTAAAAGGCCACAAAAGGGCATGCATAATGATAAAAGGCTCAATCCACCAGCAAGAAATATCCATTCTAAAAATATATACACCCAACACAGGAGTACCTGGTTTTATAAAACAATTGCTAAGCAAACTAAGAGAGGACATAGATACATAATCATAGTTGGAGACTTCTATACACTGCTAACTGCCCTAGACAGATCATTGAAGCAAAAAAACAAAACAAAAACAACAACAAAAAAAACAAAAGGAAATCAGAACCTTAATTTGACACTTGACCAAATGGATTTAATAGACATCTACAGAACACTTCACCCAACAACTACAGTGTATACATTCTACTCATCAGCATATAGAACATAATCCAAGACTGATCATATTCTTGGGCACATATCAAGCATGAACAAATCTCAAAAGGTTGAAATAATACCAAGAATCTTCTCAAATCGCAGTGGGAATAAAAATAAATATCACCACAAAGAAGTTCCCCCCAAAGACAAGGACACTAAGCAACATGTTGCTAAATGAATTTTTGGTTAACACAGAAACTAAGAAAGAAATAAAAAATGATTCCTGGAAGCAAATGAAAACCAAGATACATTTTATCAAAATCTCTGGGATGCCATTAAGTCAGTGATCAGAGAGAAATTCATAGCATTATGTGCACATATCAAGACAATAGAGAGATCGCAAGTAAGCAGCTCAGGGAATTGGAAAGGCAAGAACATTTTGAATCCTAATGTCGGTAGAAAAATCCAGATTACTGACACAAAGTCACAATTGCAGAATATAGAAGACAAAAATATCACAGAAAGGATCAATAAGACAAGAAACTGTTTTTTTGAAAGGATAAATTAGATTGACAGACTCCTGGTCAGATTGACTAAGAAAGAGAAAAAGAAAGTCCAAATAAACACAATTAAACAGCAAAGGTGATGTCACAACTGACTCTGAAGAAATTCAAATGATTATCAGAGATTACTATGAACATCTGTATGAAAATAAACTATAAAAACTAGAAGAAATGGTGGATTTCCTGGCATCACACAACCTACCAAGATTGAAGCAAGAATAAATTGAAACCCTAAACAGACCAATAACAATCCAGGAAATCAAGTCAGTTATAAGAAACCTCCCCACAAAAAAAAAAAAACACTGTACGAAATGACTTATCTGCTCAATTCTACCAAAAACAAGGATGAATTGACATCAGTGTTGTTGAAAGGGTTCTAGGCAATCAAGAAGAAAGGAATACTTCCTGGCTCATTTTATGCAGCTAATATCATACTGAGTCCCCAAATTGACAAAGACCTCATAAGAAAAGAGAGTTATAGGCCAATTTCCCAGATAACATAGATGCAAAAACTCTTAACCAGTTCCTAGCAAATCAGATCCAGCAACACACTGCAAGGCTTATCCACCACAACAAAGTGGGCTTCATTTGTGGGATGCAGGGATGATTCTCAAGACCATAAATGTAATTTAGCACATTAACAGAAATAGAACCAAGAACCACGAGATTATCTCAATACAGGAAAAAACATTCAACAAAATTCAGCAAACCTTTTAAAAAAAAAAAAGCCCTTGAACACCTAGGCATAGAAGGAACATTCCTCAAAGCAATAAGAACCATCTATGACAAACCTGCTGCCAACGTTTTGCTTGATGAACAAAAACTGTAAGCATGTATTGTTTTTTTTTTTTTTTTTTTTGAGTTGGAGTCTCACTCTGTAACCCAGACTGGAGTGCAGTGGCTGCTCCCGGCCACCGCAGCCTTGTCCTGCTGGGCTCTGGCGATCCTTCTGCCTCAGCCTTCTGAGTAACTGGAATTACAGGAGAGTGCTACCACACCCGGCGAATTTTTTGATTTATTGTAGAGATGAGGTCTCGCCTGCCCAGGCGGGTCTCAAACCCACGGGCTCAGACAATCCACTCACCTCAGCCTCCCAAAGGCGCGGGATTACAGGCTGAGCCACCGAGCCTGGCTAGTAAGCATATATTCTTAAGAACAGGAATATACAAGGGTTCCTACTCTCACCCTTCCTATTGAACAACTGGAAATCCTAGCCCAAACATTCAAGCAAGAGAAGGAAATCAGTGGTATCCAAATAGGAAAGGAAGAAGGTAAGTTATCTCTTTTTGCAGAGGATATAATTCTATACCTATAAAACCCTAGAGAGTCTGCCAAAAACATCCTTGCATTGATAAAAGTCTCAGGCTACAAAATCAATGTGCAAGAGATGTTGCATTTCTGTACACCAACAGCGAGTAAACTGAGAATCAATTAAAAATACAATCTCACTCACAATAACGAAAAAAAAAAAGGAACTATCTTGAAATCCTCCTAACCAGAGAACTGAAAACCCTTACAATGAGAACTATAAAATAAAATGCTACTCAAAGAAACCAAAGAGGATACAAGCAAATGAAAAAACATCCCATACTCATGGACTGGAAGAATCAGCATTGTCAAGATGTCCATCCTCCCCAAAGCAATCTACAGATTAAATACAACACTCATCAAATTGCCAGCATCATTTTCCACAGGCCTAGAGATGAAAATATAGAAATTGATATGGAAGCAAAAAAAGAGGATGAATAACCAAAGCAATCCTCAGCAAAATGAACAAAGTTGAAGTTATCACACTTCCAAACTTTAAACTTTATTATAAGGCTACAGAAACCAAGATGACATGGTTTTGATACAGAAATATGTACCTAGACCAATGAAACAGGACAGAGATTCTGGAAATAAAAACACGGTCCCTCAACCAACTCATCTTCAACAAGGCCATCAATAACAATCACTGGTGAAAACAAATCATATCTAGCAAATCTTGCTGGGAAAACTGACCAGCCACATACAGAAAAATGAAACTGGACCTCTACCTATCATCACATACAAAAATAAACTCAAAATGGGTCAACGACTTAAATGTAAAACTTCAAACTAATAATCCTAGAAGAAAACAAAGGGAACAACTTTCTAAACATCGGAGTAGACAATGAATTTCCCCAAAACAAATGCAATAAAAGCTAAGATAGACAGGTGGGAACTTAACAAACTGAAAAGCCTTTGCACAGCAAAAGAAAACATCAAAAGAGTAAAAAGACAACCCATGCAATGAGAAAAAATATTTGCAAGCTAAGTATCTCACAAAAACCTAACATCCAAATTCTAAAAGGAACTCAAACGAACTGAAAGAAAACAAAAAAACCCCAAATAACTCCATTAAAAAGTGGACATAGGACATGAACAGACAAATTTTCAAAGGATGACTTACAAGAAGCCAATAGGCATATGTAAAAATACTCAGCCTCACTAATCATCAGAGCAATGCAAATCAAAAATACAGTAAGATACCACTTAACTCCAGTAAGGATCCCTATCATTAACAAGTCAAAAAACAACAGGTGGTGGCTTGGCTGTGGAGAAAAGGGAACATTGCTACACTGTTGGTGGGAATGCAAACTAGTTCAACCTGTATAGACAACAGTGTGTCACTTTTCTTTCTTTTTTTTTTTCTTTTGAGTCGGAGTCTCACTCTGTCGACCAGACTGGAGTGCAGTGGCTGCTCCCGGCCACTGTAGCCTCCACTTGCTGGGCTCCGGTGATCCTTCCACCTCAGCCTTTCAAGTAGCTGGAACGACAGACGCGCGCTACCATGCCCGGCTAATTTTTGATTTATTGTAGAGATGAGGTCTCGCCAAGTTGCCCAGGCAGGTCTCGAACCCCTGGGCTCAGGCAATCCACTTACCTCAGCCTCCCAAAGGCGCAGGATTACAGGCTGAGCCACCGAGCCCAGTTTGTCACTTTTCAAAAAACTAAAAATTGATCTTCTATATGATCCAGGCATCCTGTCCTGGGAATATACCCATTGGAACATAAATCACTACAAAAATGACACCTGCACATGCATGTTTAATGCTGCACTATTCACAATAGCATAAACATGGAACCAACCCAGATACCCATTGAAAGTGGAATGGATAAAGAAAGTGTGGTACATAGGCACCATGGGACATTACACAGCCTTAAAGAACAAAATCATGGCCTTCACAGCAATTTGGAATGCAGTTGGAAACCATCATACCAAGTTAATTATCACAGAAACAAAAACTGGAATACTCACAAGTGGGCCCTGAACACTAGTCACATTTAACACCAGAGTTGAATTGACAGGATCAGGGCATGGTTAAGGGAGGGAGGGAGAATGAAGGAAGAGGGCATGTGGCAACACAACGGGTGCCTGGTTCACCACCAAGGGGACAGAGGGCCAGCTACAAGCTCAAACTTCACCTGCATGCAGCATATTTATGTTGCATACTCTACTGTATCTTACAATTCTAAAATAAAATAAAATAAAATAAGAAAATAAAAATAAAATATAAATTAAACAAAGATATTATCAATAAATGTAGAATATGCAAAAATCTCTACTTTAAAAAAACTATAAAATATTGCTGATGTAAAGAATTCACTAAATAGTATATCAATAAATTAAAACTATATCAGGTTTCTTGGGCTGGAGGAATCATTATTATTAGAACATCAATTTATTTCAAATTGATCCATGTGTTATTTTTTTTCCAAACATCCACATGCTTTTTAAAAAAATGTATGCTAGCATTTAGAACAGTCAAAAATTTTTGAATGAAAAAAGTGGAGGATCTAATCTACTTAATTTCAACACTTTTAAAAAAGTTACATTAGGAAAGACAGTGTTGTAGTGTCCTAAATATAGACTTATAGAACTTTGAACAGAAACGAATCAAGAAATAATACCACACTTATATTGTTATTTTATGTAAATATTGTAATCAGGTAATTAAATGAGAAAAATAGCCATTTTTTCAAGTAATGTTAATGTAACTATTTATCCATATAGAAAATAATGAACCTTTATCCCTATATCACACCACACACAAAATTAATCTGATTTAAATAAATCTATACTTATACTATGCACAAAAGTTAACTAGAATTGAATCATCAGCCTAAAAGCAAAAATTAAGCATATGAATTTTCTATGAAAAAAATTAAAAGAATATCTTTTCAGCCTTGGATAGGCAAAAGTTTCTTAGAGATGACACAATTAGTACTAAAATTAGGTTTTAGTAAAACTAAAAATTTCTGCTCACCAAAATAACCTATTAAAGAAAATAAAATATTCATCCATAGTCTTAAAGAAATTAATTTAAATACATGTATGATGCATGAAATATTGAGACTGAAGGAACTCAAATAAATAATAAAAGGAAAAATAACATAATTAACAATATATTGAAAGTTTGAAGACAGTTTCACAAAAGATACATACATTAACAAAAGCACCTAGGAAGATTCGCAAAATTATCACTCATCAGGGAAACGTGTTTCACAGTGAAACACCTTTCATACCCACTTTAATGATTAAACAAATTACAACAACAAACCTTGATAACTGAAACTCTCAAATACTGCCAGTGAGAAAGTACAATTTTATAGACACTTTGGAAACTGAAAGTTTCTATTAAAGTGAATCATATACTTATGATCTCTCAATTCTTTAAGCAGATTTTGATCCAAGTGAAATGAAAATATATTTCCATAAAAAGACTTGAATATGCATGCTATGATATATTTTTCTAGTAAAAACTAGAAACAGCAAAATTGTTCATGAACTGGAGAATACAAAGATAAGTTTTGGTCCATCTATGTACTGAAATATTTAGTAATAGAAAGCATGAACTAATGGTTCACATAACATCACTAGGATGTAAAGGCCTATGTTAAGAGAGAAAAGCCAGATGTCAAAGAGTACATATTTTGTAATGCATTCAGATGAAGTTCAAGAACAGAAAAAAATACTGCTATAAATCAGAACAGTATTTTTCTCTCAGAGCAGGTTTTGAAAGGAAGGATCTGAACTTTCTGGAGTGAGAGAAATATTCCATAGTTCGATAAAGTAACTTATGCAATATGTTCAAAACTCATTTGATTATATACTAACCTGTGCATTTCACTGCATGTAATTTTTGCCACAATTTACAAATTTTATCCAAAAAGTAATTACAGATGTATTGCAGATTGACATTAAAAGGTGAAGCAATAAGTCATCTTTTAAGAGTAGATTATACACCTTGAAGTAACAAAGAGGCAAAAGTACAAAACTGAAGGGAAAAATATAAAATATTAGACAAGATTAGATTGAAGAACATCATTCCATCAATGATACTAGCAAGAGATGAAAAATCAACTCACATAGTGGAAAATGTAAAACAAGTGTCTCTGAAAAGAGTCATATTTTGAATGTAAAAAGATGACCTGAATCAATTTTTTCAAGAGACTAACCATTTAGAGAGAGAGAAAAAAAAACGAGCTTATCAAAAATAGGTTATCTATACTTCCAATAAACTGAAAATGTTGTTAGCACTATTAATCATTCAGGTAACTACATGCTGCTCTCATAGTGAAATGCCAGCACATATTCACAAAAATGACTAAAAAAAGAGAAAAAATTGATAAGGACATGAAGCAACTGCAACTTACTTTTGGGACATTAAATTGACAGTATCAAGTGATATATTTGTATCCTACAGTAGAGCATTGTAATCCTTGGTATATAAACAAAAACGCATATCAATAGATGGTAGATGGAGATAGAAGGTCAGAGGGGAGAGTATTCAAAGACATGCATGTTTGAATAGCATGCATATCCAAGTCTTTTTATGAAAATATGTTTTCATTTCAATTAGATCAATACCTATTTATAAAATTGAGAGGTCATAAGTGTATGATCACACTTTAGTAGAAACTTTCAATCTGTTTCCAATGAATACCTATTGTTTATTCAAATTATTTACCTTTTTATGTCCTCTGATTCGGCTTTAACAAGTATCAGGAATTATACTGATGCTAGAGAGAAAACATGGAGAACCAAGAACAGATTAAACAATTTCTTAGAAAGTAATCTTAATTTTAAATACATATTTTGAGAACTTGTTTTACTAATCTGTCACTATTGAGACTTGTGGTCATTTGTCATCTCTTCTTTTTTTTTTTTTTTTTTTTTTTTGAGTTGGAGTCTCACTCTGTCGCCCAGACTGGAGTGCAGTGGCCGCTCCCGGCCACCGCTGCCTCGGCCTGCTGGGCTCCGGCGATCCCTCCCCTCAGCCTTCCGAGTAGCCGGAATTACAGGCATGCGCTACCACGCCCAGCTGATTTTTTTATTTATTGTAGAGATGAGGTCTCGCTGCCCAGGCGGGTCTCGAACCGGTGGGCTCAGGCAATCCACTCACCTCAGCCTCCCAAAGGCACGGGATGACAGGCTGAGCCACCGAGCCCGGCTTCTTCACATTCTTATAGTCCACTTTCTATAAGACAAGCTCTTTTCTAAGTACAACCACAAAGTCATATCCATTCTGGAATATTTATAGGATCAACAGACTGAGTATTCCAAGGGAGGACAAGACTTTGAAAAGACAAAAAACACTATTTTAGTTGTGTGTGTGTGTGTGTGTGTGTGTGTGTGTGTGTGTGTGTGTGAATAAAGTGGGCCATTTGGTTTCAATGTAGACTAGTTATGTCTTTCCTTGAAATGTTCACATTGACCAATGCAATTAATTTCTTCATAATTAAAGTTACATATTCATAATGCCTTATAGTTTATGAGACACTCATCTTTTTAGTGATCTGATTTGCATTATCACTCTTGTATTAGAGATGTATAAAGTGCCTTATCTTTGACAAAGAATCTTGACCAAACTTTGACCAAAGTTAGTCAAATTTTTCCCTAGACCCATCTCTGCACGTCCTTACAAATTTTAGTTTTAGCAAGAACTCTGGTAAGTCATTTAGCAAGAACTAATCACCCTCAATAACTAATCACCTTCGTTATCTGATCGGGTTCCTCATCCTCCACTGTCCTCCAAATGATGTCTGTTGACCCTTGCCTGTCTTTGATAAGAATACCATTAAATCAATTTAACTATAATCTCCCTCATCTCATGTCTCTGTCTGTCCAGGCCACTGTTACAGAATACCATACACTGAGAGGCTAAAACAGCAAACATTTATTTTTCAGTTTTGAAGGTTGAGAAGTTCATTACTAAGGTGATGGAAGATTTGGTGTGTGTTGAAGGCCCAATCTCTAATTGACAGATAGCACATCTGCTTTCTTGTCTTCACATAGTAGAAAGGCTGAGGGAAGCTTCCAATGCCTTTTTTCTAAAAGCGCTAATCTCATTCATGAAGGCTCTGTCCTTATGATCTAATCACCTACCAACTGCCCCACCATCTCCTAATACCATCAGAAACATGTGAGAATTTCAAAATATCAATTTTCAGGGGCATCAACATTCAGTATATAACATTACTGATGTTTTCTTTCAGTAATTTTCTATTTGCTGACCTCCATGTTTTCACTTTGGCTATAAATTTCAACTTGCCCATGCTGTATTCGAATTAAGCCCAATCTCTCTTTTTCACTGCAAGACCACTCTCAATATTTGTTGCTATTATTTTCATCACTAATTACTACTCTCCCTTGAGGCAAATGAAGTTATCTTAGAACTTATTTTGTGAAAGATATATAAAAAAATAAGCGATTGCTGAATACTATTATTTTTAGGCACCGTGTACATATATATGATCTAAAAATAGAAAAGAAATTTAGCTGGCCCTCATAGAGTTCACATTTCGTCTGCTTTCTTTTCCAGAATTTTCCATTTCTTAAGTAAGGAAATGACTAAGCAATTCACAAATACATTTTAAATCATGATATTTGGCAGTTTTAAATGAGTATGATGAATCACATTTGCTTTGGGCAATGTGCAGCATTCAGTCATTTTCATGGTGATTGCCTGAAGATGAATTTACTATGATCTTATGAACAATCCTCAGCATAAAATATGATGGCGAGAAGGAGAGATCTGGGGTATACATTTATTCTGTGTGCTTACCACTGCATAAAGTAAAGGAGTATGTATTGGCATTTCCCCCCCAAATTGTTACCATTTTCAGATAGATGAAGTGTGGCAGGCATCTGTATGATTATGCATTTTATTAAACTTTCAGATTTTAACTTCAGATGCTAAATGCTACAAATCCATCCTTTGCTGACATGCCCATGTTCACTTTTAGAACAGTTGTTGGGTATTTATCTGTTTTGGCAAGTAAGCATGAGCTCCAGTGTTAACTGAACACTGTAAACAGATAAAACACATTAAACGTAAAATGAGGTTTATAATTGCCTTTAAAAAACTATGGTATGTAATCTCTAAAATGCATTTTTTCCATGAATTACCTTCAGTACAAAGGACATATTCTTTTATGTTCATCACTTCTCCCATAAGCTACAGTGATATTGTTTCAGATTTCTCTATCACAGTAAGATAAGTGATAATTAATAAGATAAGCAAGATAAGTGATAAGTTGTGATGATACAACTACTATAAAGAATATCATAAAGTATCCCTTTACTGAGAATGGACATGTATAAGATGAAATGATTCAAACCATTGTATAGTTATTGCTTCTGATACTGCTACTTAGGGCTGAGTAATACTGGGTTTCCTATGCAGTGCTCTTCCTAATATAAATTTATATATTCCTTCCATTAAATACAAAAATGCAAAATGAGGAGTTGTGCTTTTAAACTAAAATAATATACTCAGAACTTATACAATGTTACTTTTGAAAGTTCATAATTCAGCGTGAGTTGAAAGCTTCTTTTATTTGTAACTTTAGTTTAGGAAATAGACTTTAGTTGGGGAATGTGTGATGATGTACGCTAAACATATTTTCTTTTTTTAATTGTCCAAATAGACCATTAATATATTACCATGATTAAAATTTAAGTAGTAAAGAACCATAAAGAATAAAATATAAACATTACTATTTACTCTCTCTTTCAGTATTGCTATTATCTGTCTGGTGGGTATCTCTCTTTTTAAATGTGTACTTCTTCTACACATATTTGAATGCACCTGTATGTCCAAATGCATAATATTTATTACCTTTATTAAAGTAAATATTTTTACCTATTCTATGACTTTTTTCTAACAAATTTAATCTTAAATTTAAAATTAATCTTCCAATTTTTATCTCATTCCTTTTAATGCATGCTTAATATAAATATTAACATCAGCACACTGCATATTTATATACATAGCACGGTACCTTGATTAATACACATGTAGATTGTCTAAAATTTTTAAATTATCGATATAATGTCTCATTCTATATATCTGGGCATACATATGTGATTCTCAATTACAATTTTAGCTACCAGACCAATGTGAAATAATGGTGTAACATGTAGTTTAATTTTAATTTAAAAATGTACTGCCTAAAACTTTGTTATCTGTTTAGATTTTTGTTTTTGTGTTTGATTGTGTTTTCTCTTGCTTCGTTGTCAAAATTATTCTTGACAGTGATTTCCAAAATATAGTCTCTAAGAAAAATTAATTGTTCTTTAGTAAAATAATAGGGACAATTAGGGTTTTCAAATTACCTATAGACTAGATAGTGTGTGAGTATGTGTATGTGTATGTGCATGTGCACACGTGCACATGTATGTTCATGTACATAGATAAATGATGGAGACTGTGTGGAAAGGAGCACTACTACCTTGTATTCCCCTAACTTATAAGGTTTTAAATGAACAGAAGACAGAGGAAGCACTAAAAATAGTCTTGTATTATTGATAATATGGGCAAGAATGGTCATTTATTATAGAACTCAACTATCTTTTCTAGATTATTTTATGTATAATCAACTGGCATTAAAGTGTGTATCTAAAAGACTAGCTTTGCTTGTGGATATCAAACTCAAGCTGTAGGACAGGGATCGATTCTAAGATGGCTTGCAATCTGCAGTATGACCTCAGAGAGAAGATCACTGCTTTAAAGCTGGAAGTTAAACCTCTATGTCTTATGTCTCCAGAGTTTCTAACTTGCTGTTTCCCTCCCATTAGGCTATTAGCACCACATGATGGCACATTAAAACTGGGATACTACTGGCAACTGAATAAACCAGTTACTACCAGTGGTATAAGTGTATTTTCCCACCAACAGAAAACACCTAAGGACTGGACTAATGTAACAGAACATACAGAGAGTTCACTATTTTAACTCATTAATTTCTTTATTTTTGCTTTGAGGTTTTTAATTTTGAATTTAATTTGGAAATATGCAATGAGACAAAAATGGAATCTCAAGTCCTAGCTTCTTAAATCCACTGTGGGTAGAGATTAGAAGAATTTTCCTTTTATAAAATCAATATTATAAACAAAGTGATTATTTTATTTATGTATCAAATAGTGTTATAATGCCTAGTCCTTGTGAGTTACTCCAATAGGTGCTGTGATGTATCCAAAACAAACAAACAAACAATGACAAAAGTAAAACACAAGAATTTTGAGAGTATAGTGTGTTACAGGTATTAAGAAAATAAAAAGTATGTTGGTATAGCTTGTGGGCCATATTTAAAGTGTGGGTGATATGTTAGGGAGTTTGGATTCATTCTGAAGAATACTCAAACTTCCAAGTTTTATACAGGACAAAAACCTGCTGTGATTCACGCTTTACAATGCTCATTGTGAACAGGGTGGGAGAATAAATTTTAAATAGGAAGCAAACTGCAAGTTAAGTTCCTGGGGAACTACAGGAATGTCACAAAAATTGACCATATTATTAACAAATGTATTTTTCAGGAAGATGGAGAGAAAGAGTTGGTTTTGTGAGACTTTAACATGGATAGAATAATTTAATGTATTCTTGATAGTCATTACTAAATTGCAAAGTGATTCTTCCCGAACAGATTTTCTTTTCAAACCTTTGAGGTGCTTTTCTAATTAACAGGCCTATTCACGAGTCTTGAAAAATGTTTTTTATGGTTTATGATCTATGGGAAAACAAATCAAAATTCAAAATAATTATATTGTCTAGGAAGTTCTTAATTTATGTAAGTATATAACTGTATCCCCTCTGCCTGAAAATTTCAAACATTCTATTATTACGATTATTTTTAGAGAAATGTGTCATAACTGGCATCTTGATTATTAGATTTCAGATGCATGTGGAAATTAAAATTACAGCAGAAAATAATGAACCAAATTAATTGAGGGCAGCATTTAGGGTTCACAAATTTCATCTCTAAAATTGGGAAGAGAATGCTCACCTGCATCACCTTTGCTATGTAGTCAAGATTAACAGAAACTAATATTGGTAAACAGATAAATTTTTTCTTATATATGATGAAAATTATAACAGGGCTACTCGCTTTCCTTGAAGAAGAAAAATTTTTGCATGACTTAAATTTTCAGTTTACTTAATAACATTTAAAGTCTAACTAATGAAATAGGCTGAAATTTTGTAGCAGTGTGAAATAAGTTTTTCTCCTGAAAATCCAGTGGCAATAAAAATGCACTCAGTCGGGCTCGGTGGCTCAGCCTGTAATCCCGGGCCTTTGGGAGGCTGAGGTGAGTGGATTGCGTGAGGCTGCGGGTTCGAGACCCGCCTGGGCAGCGAGACCTTATCTCTACAATAAATAAAAAAAAATCAGCCGGGCGTGGTAGCGCATGCCTGTAATTCGGCTACTCGGAAAGCTGAGGCGGAAGGATCGCCGGAGCCCAGCAGGTCGAGGCTGCGGTGGCCGGGAGCGGCACTATACTCCAGTCTGGGCAACAGAGTGAGACTCCAACTCAAAAAAAAAAAAAAAAAAAAAAAGAAATACATCACTCTTCAATCTGGAAATATGTAAATATATGTGATGTGAACAAATGTTATAGTTGTAAGATAATTAGAATTTATTTTCAATACCAGACCTGAGGCCAACTATTACTAAATCATATTAGTAAGACTAAAGCCTTATAAAAATGTTGATAATGTTTAGAGCTTGAATTAAGAAGGTTATAACTCTGACATATTAAAAATTTCTATATACTAATGTCGTTTTTAATTTTTAAGTCTATTTCCAAAAAATATGATGTAAAGCATTGGAACTACATGATTTATGCTGCAACTGCATTTCTACAAAATTATGTTGTGATGTAGCCTTATTTCAAAAAATCTTCTATTGTCTAAAAAAGTGTACTTTTCTTTTGATATCTTTATTCATTTGCATAATCAACATTATTTCAAACATTACCTATTTTAACATACTACAGTGAAATATTGGAGCATCCTATAGACAGAAGGTGATCACTAATGACACCACAAAGCTGTCCTAAACTGCCTAAATGTAGATTTCTGTGATAAGGAAAAGAATTATAATTTTGTTTTATTTAAGATAATGAAGATTCAATGAAAATGATAGTATTCATTGTGCTCTGGTACAATGCTTTTGGCAGCAATAACATAAAATTATGACTCAAACTTTTCAATACAATAAAGAAAACTATTATTTTACCAAAGTTAAAGCCTAAAAGTAAAATAGGATCATGGCATTATGTGATGAATGACTCTTTGATGCAGTTAGGAACCCGATCTGTCTCTTAGTTCTGCTGTACCAGTGTCAGTATGAGTTCAGAGTGAGCGGCTGCCAAGCTTCTTTCCTCATAACATGATCATAACATGGTCACCAGCAGCACTTGGCTAAATGCTTCTTTTTTCTTGTCAAGGGAGAAGAGATAGGAAGAGAGTGAGAGAGAGAGAGAGAGAGAGAAAGAGAGAGAGAGAGAGAGACTTTGTCCAAACTTGTAATATACATCTTCCCTTTAATCTGGGTCTATTTATATAACTTTTTAAAAATGTGGAGCATTAACTGTCACTTAGAAACATTGCATACTTGTCTAGAACTAAGCATTACGTATTTCTGAAGCTTCAGATGAGATCCCTTTTCTCTGAGTTCCAAGGGCCATCCTGATATTTGAACCAAATTAGAATCTTCTAGGAGAGATGAATAGGAAACAAGATACTAAATAGCCAACCAGTACAATGAAATATCCTGCAAGCCACCAATTTCATGAGCCCTGTAAAATGAATAGAGAAGAAACTCTGAACAGAAAAAAAAGTGTTTTGGCAACATTCCAGAAGATTTTTTTAAGGCTTGGATTTACTGACTTTCTATTTAGATTTATTTGAAATAATAACCCAGTTTATTTCCTTCTGTAAAGCTTGTTTCCTTAGTTCAACAATTTGAGAAAGGTCTAGAAAGAGGTATCAATGTATAGAAATAATTAAGGTATATATATTCATTAATATAATTTTGAAAAGTTAGATGACCACATACAAAGAGAATTTAGTTGATCTTTCTGAATCTTGAGTATAGTAGCAAAATCTAATATGTTTCTTAATAGATTTTGGTGTTTAGTATACGACATAGTTTTCTCATTGATTTTCATAGACTAAATAATTAAGGTAAACAATCTCTCTATTAGGAAGTGATTACTTTTACCATAAGAAAATTAAAGCATAGAGAAGTATGACATTCTCCAGCTCACATAGTTGAAGACTGGCGGAGTTGCATTTGAAATCAAACAATGCGACTCCAGAATCAGTGTTATTAACCACTGTGAAACTGCCAATTAATATTAATTTGTTCAGCAATTATTTTTTGGAGCATCTCACATGGATAAAAATGCTCAAGATAATCATGGACAATGAGTGACTTTCTTTGTGAATTTTGTTCCAATATTTTGCTGCTTCAAACTTAATTTTTAAGAGAAATTTTGGAAACCATATATTAATGTGGCTTCTACACTTTTCTATTGCATTCACTATTATTAAGGCCATGACATTTTATTGAATTCAGGCTTAAGATTACCTATATTTTATAATTCCAAGGTCACTGTGTTAATATTCTGGTATTTTAACAACTATATAGCAACAAAACAAGAAACACATATATTCTCCTTCAGAGCATACATACATTAATCTTTTAAAAACACAGTCTTGACAGACGGAGAGATATGTAATAATTGAAAGTATAGTAACAACATCCTCGTGCATTTCTGTGTTTATTTGTTCACTTATTTATTCATGCACTTATCCATGTATACATTTATTTAACAAGAGGGACAAGGCAGGTACAGAAGAGCAGCACAGCATCATGATTAATGTCAGAAGCTATAGCTCCAATCCACTTGCATTTGAACTCACGGTTTTGTCTATTTTATTACTGAGAAATTTATTAAAACTTACTTTAACTCTCATCTAGAAAATATAGAAAATAACTCTCATTTCATCGTATAATTATTACTAAAGTTAAGTTAGTTAATACACTCAGATATTTTGAAGAGTATCGTGCACATGCTACATACTAAAAAGTGTTAGATATTTTTCTTTATTAAGAAACATTTAGTAAGTAAATACTTTCTTTACCCCCTTCTCGTTCTCCCCTACTAGTCCCTGGAATTAATCTAGCTCACTTGTCCTTATCTAGGGACTCTGACATCCTCTATTGTAAATCTCTTCACTCTCAATAAGAATGTTTCTAATCTTCAATGTGAAGTGGACATTTATGCAAACAGCTGTTAACAGCATGAGCTGAAGTTTTCGGAAAAAATGTCTAGTGTGAACTGAGAAATGGTCTATGGTGAAGGTAAAGTTTGTGTCAAAGAGCAGTTGTAGTTTATGACTTGCAGGATTTTTTGAGAGACTGGGAAGAGGCTTAAAAATAATGAATGACATACAAACACTAAAGTATTGTAAGCTAAGTTTTGGAAATAGTGAGCAGACTGGTGTGGCTGAAGATTATCTTTCTCATGTTCTATGGTTTCATGTTTATAAAGAGGTAAAGTAATGCAGTGTGTTGTTGCTATGTATTACAACTGTTCTATTTATTTACCACTTATCTAACTTCTGTGACGTGGAAGAAATTGTGCCAGGCATGTCACATTTATTTTCTTCAAGATGGACTTAAAAACAGTCTTAAAGAAAGATGCTCATTTTAGAAATGAGCACCCAAAGGCTTAGGTTAAATAACATTCCTATGTCTTCAAGTGAAAGAACTAGGATTTCAATTCTTTATATCCTATTTATTTAATTTCAGTAGTCTTACTGACTGATTTTGTTCCAGATATTTTGTTTTATTTGAGGAGTCAGAAATTATATGCTTAAATGTTTGATAAGTAAAATATAAAGTGAAGCAGAAGTTAAACCATCTGAAGTATAGCTAGCCATTTAAAAATATGCTATTTCCTTAAGAGGAATAAAATCAAAACTTAAAAAAAAAAACCGGAAATTTTAATTTCAAATTCAAGGCGAATTTTCAGACTGGGACCTAAATTATGTCCTGAAACTTAGACGCATTAATTTTTTCTACTTAAGTTAATTTTTAAAATTCCTCATTATCAATTTTTGATCATGAATATTGGTTTTACTTTCTACTTGAGATGTAATATTGTCATTGCCTAAAGTAATGTTGAAGACATAAATGCATGGGAGTTAATATTGAACCCAAGCCTAGATCATTATAATTTTATCATATTTATGGCTATATAAACTATTAAAAAATAGTTGAAACTTCTAAGCATCTAGATTTGTTTTATAAACTCTGCTTATTCAAGGGGTCAGTAATTTATAGAAAAGATCTTTTCAAAAGCCAGTCACTCAAAACCATTACTAAGTTTGTTTGCTTTCATTTTCTTGCAGTTTCAATGATTTGACCTCTCAAAACTCTCTTACATTGAACTTTCAGGATAATTCCAGCCAATTCCTTGACATACAATCACTCATTATGAAATGAGAATAAAGTTTTCTACTTTAAAAACTAAATACAGAACTCAATTGCAAAAAAAATTCATCCTCAGTTCTCGTTTTAGACATAAAGGCCACATTCATTTCACTTCAAATTTTCTAGGTTGAGATGCACAAAACAGAGAAAAGGTATAGAAAATAAACACCAGTATATTGAGGTGATAGAGTCAAATAATAGAGAAAGAGAGAAGGGATAACAGAGAAAGAAAGAGAGAGAGAGATAGAAAGAGCGGGAAGAAAGAGGAAAAGAGAAAGAGAACCCTCGTCTAATGTATATAAACCCTCTCCAGGGAGAGAAGGGGAAGATCTCTAAGTGTAAATAACTCCAAAGAACATAAACCTGTACTTCTCTCCAGAGATTCCCACCATTAACTGCAAAGACTTGTTTGCTTTTACTCATCCTTTAACCAAGGGTGTTAACATTCTGCTTGGCAAATTTTCACCATGCAGGAAAATGAAACTATTCTTGGAGCATTTTTTCCTGATACAAATCTCACACATTATAGATGATAATTTTTTAAGACTAATTCACACACAAAATAGAAAGTTAAATAATAGAAGTTAATAGAACTTAAAGATCTTTGACTAGTAGTGGATTCCTATTAATTTTTAAGATAAAAATAATTCTAAGTATGAATTTAATATAAATCAATGCATAATGATTTTAGAAAAAAATATTTTTACTCTAGACTTTAGATTTGCTTTAGAGAAGATTCTCCACTTAATGTAATTAGAATTGTACTTTTATTTGAGCGATGCATTATTTATTATTTGTTCTGAGATTTTTTTCTGTTCAATGAAGAAAACTGGACAACTCATTTTTATTTTATTATAAGCTCTATGAATGAGACCGATATTTTCAATTTCCATTTATGTTGGTAATTTTCATGTAATTTACAACACTTGGCAAATAGTAAATTATTCAACAAGTATTTTGTTTTTTTCTCTTAACTTTTATTTCTTTCATATTTAATAAGCATTTTATGTAGTGCAATACATAAATATTGAATGTAAAATTAGAACTGAGATATTTGCCCTCCCCATTGTGTTATTTATCTGCATATTGGATTGTGAGAGTTCTTATACAGTTTGAAAAGCATATTCTGTCAGATACATGGATTAGGAACATTTTTCTCTCAGTTTGTGGCTTTTTAAAATCCCTACAGACTCTTTAAGTTTATTCTCTCTTCTTTAAAAAAAAGTTTGATAAAGACAATTAAATCTCTTTTTTTTGTTTAATGATTAGTATTTTACATTTTTACCTATTACAAGCTTGTGAATATATGTTCCTACAGCTGCCTATAAAAATCAATCTCAAGTTTATAAAGGTTTTAATTTTTAAATAAGCCATACTTTCTTAAATAATATATATGAACATATTTTTATGAACTAATGGTGGAAAATGTCATTAAAACACACAAGACCTGTAAATGGTTAAATAAATTATTATGAAATACTGTTTCATATTAGAAACTTTGGTTCATCAAAATAAATTCTAAAAAAGGAGAAAAGACAATCGGGAGAAGACATTTCAACACACACACACACACACACACACACACACACACACACACACACACACACAAACAACACACACACACAAAGATTAGTGTCCGGTATATATACAAATTAGAACAAGGTAAAAGTTCAATGGAATGCAAAGAAAAGCCAAAAGCAGATATTTTCCATGAAAGAAAATACACATGGCCAGTCATTAATTGTATTATTATTTTCAAGTAATCATACTCTTCCCTCCCTTGGAATAGTATTATGCATCCATATACAACAGATGTAGTGGGATATACATTATCATTCTGTTATTTTGGGGTTTGTCCATTTTACTTGGATTGACCAATGACATGTGAGCTAACATAATCTATGTGACATATGAGCAATTGGTTTAAGAGCTAATGAGTGTTTATGCTGATTCTCTTACATTTTAGCTCTTCCATAAGAATAGCATATTTCAAAGAGAAGCTTGTCCCTAATCCTGTATCCTGGAATGAAGAAGATATCTGGAGTATTCAGCACAGAACAGAGCCAAAGCCTGGGGCAGACCCACAGTCTGGAACACAACCAGGACCAAGTCAGAGCTGAAATTATCTAGAAATAATATTTATTCCACTGAGTTGCTGAGATATTCAAGGTGGTTTGTTATAAAGACCCATCACAGAAAAGCTGATTAATATGTGACTCATAGATATAAAAAGGTTTTCCAAACTTTTGGAATCAGAAATGTAAATTAAAAAAAAACAAAACAAAACAGACAATCTATTTTACACTACTACATTTTAAGAGCTATAAAATGCCGATACTTTCAAAAAATTGTAAAACATAAAGAATCACATCCACTTCTGATATAAATTTCATTTAGAAAAACAGTTTTAAAATATTGAATAGTCTTGAACATGTCCATAAACTAAGAATTGGCAATCTGTTTCTAGGTTTTTACTTGAGGAAATTATCATACATGGGCATAAGGATGGGAGAAAAATACCTTATTACATTTCTCTATATTTAAAAAGCTCCTATATATTGATATTTTCTTATTTTATGTTTCTTTCTTTTAATCTCTGTTTCTTTTCAAGGATTTTGAAGGTTGACAGTGTAAAGAGAAATGTGAGAACCCGACCATCTTTTCATCATCAGCTATACTAAGGAATATTTTCTGTTTATTGTACTTGTTCTGTAAGCAAAATCGAAGTAAGATCAGATCATTTCATTTCAAATTGTACTTTGTCCTTTGTTCAGGTAAGGTGGGAATGACCATTATCTCCCAGCTAAGTGTACCTTCCACTTCAAGTCTCTTTATGAGAAACAGGAGTTTGCTTTGGAGACAAATGTAAACATATCTACCACATAATAATGCATTCTACTTCAGGAAAGTGTGTGACAGAAGTCTGACAAAAAATTTGCTCACAAAACGTATGTTTTATGGTTAAAATCAGAAAATTAGGCAAAATTAATTAAATACTAAAAGACTCCATCTGGTTTACTCTTGAAGGTAAGTTTTCTAAAAATTAAAATTCAGGAAATGTGTTTGCTATTTATAAATATTTTCGTTTTGTGAATGTCAGTGTTTAGAAATATGACAACTGCTGTTGGTTAATAGTTAAATGGAGATTTTTTTCCCCCATTAGTTTTTGTTAACAAAAATACTTTATAAACTTTGGGTCATGAACAAAGAGTGAAGACTTTCTCAAAATACATAAAGAATAATTGAAAGAAAGAAAAAAACAGGTAAGGAGTATATAATTATCTTTAATGAAAAGAATGAACAGTATTTAACCCAACTAAAGTTTGACCACACATGATCTGAGAATGTATGGGTCATCTTTTGCTCTTCTCCCTTGTTTTATTCTGCTAGTAAGCTCCACACTAATTGGATTCTTTATTCACTGGTGTGCCCCAAGTATATAGATTAGTGCCTCGTACATGGTAGACTTTCAAAAAATATTTGTTGAAGGATTGACTAAATGGAAGAAGTTTCATATTCTATCTGAAGATAATATATCCAGAACACTGTTGTCACAAATAACCTTATTAGTATATCTGCATAATTATCATTTAAGAAATATTTTAATACAGAAATTGAAAAAACACAACACAAACACCTGAAATTAAAAGCCATGGGTTTTCATGTATAGTATTTCTACACAGTGAAAACAAAATATTTTAAAAATATTTTTCTTTTAGAATGAATTTATACTAATTTTATTACAATTATCTAATTTATTTTATGCTAGGTTTGACATATCACTGTAAATAAGTTATCAATTATTTGCACTTAACAAATATTAGTGTATGTGTATATGTATGCATATATATATATATATATACAAAACATAAATGAGGGTTGAATATTTGCTACATATTGTTTTACAAAATATTTATATTTACATAAGATAATGAAACTTTTACCTGTGATATACTTTATTTGTAATTATATTAGCATAATATCCATGTGTGATTCTATTTTTAGAAAACACCATAGCATTAGAAAAGCAGAGACTTTAGAATTTTGCAAATAAACCATATTTAGTCCCTTAGCTCCAATATCTCTCTTTAAGTCAGAAATCAGAAAGAAATAGTAACATAGAATTACATTCAGCCATGTAATATCAACAATCTATGTTTATAAACCTAATGGTTCTACCATTTCCTTTTAATCCTATCATAATCTTCTCTGCTGCCTTGACTTTGAAAAGTCCTGGCCTTATTATACTTGTTTCAAGGAAGAATGGTGCAAATGATTGTTTTTTTTAATCACAGAAAAAATATAATTTACTTTATTTAAAAAGGGGAATCAAAATGCTCACACATAGCATTATTATTTGATTTTTAAAAAATTATACTGTGCAAGGATACAATAAATGTTACCCTATATAGGTGACCAGGGTTACATGCAGGAGTAAGGCTATGTCCAGGTAGAGTTGGCCTCTGTTTTGACTGCTCTGAGTCAATGCCAGACTGGCTGTTAAACGTTCTTACTATCATTTCTTCAGGTAACTAATATTTTTACATATTTCCTAGCTTGTTCAATTGGATCTATCGTGTGTGTATGTGTGTCTGAATGTATTTGTTAGGAGAATGTTCTGGACTTCATAAAAGATGGATTAAGCAAGGTCATTTTCAATGAAGGGCACATAATTTGAGTACAATAACCACTTGGAAAATAAACAGATATAATTGTTTCTAATTTTTGCCCATTGCCATTATTTAACTTGATCTTTCTCTTTATTTTTGTAAACTATACATTATGACAGTTAATAGACCACTAAGCTTTTAATTAGTTTTTGTTTCTTCATTAGCCAGATATCCTTAAGCACAGGCCACATTGAAAGAAATACTGTAATTGCAAAAGTAAGATAAAAGGAAAAATCACTGATAGAACATATCAAAAGAATAAGAGGAGTCATTATGAAATATTAAGCCAGGGACAGATAAGAATTTGAAATGCAACTGTTTCATGTATATTCTTCAGGGCAAATTCTTACCTTTTCCGGAGAATGACTTGTTCTGTTACATTGTGATTATGAGTTTTAATAAAATATGCCATACAAGTAGGTCATAAATCTCAATTTACTTATGATATGTATTTCAAAGTTTTAAATAATTTCAAACAAAACAAGTTAGAAAAATTTCATTGAAGACAGAGGTAAAATCTAGTTTGGTTTATATGTTCACAAAATGTTACAGGATATTAAAATTATATCCTATCTCCATGTATACAATTATCTTCCCAGGAACCGATGGAACTTGGGAAGTATGTAATTCGAAGAAAGTAATGCAATAAAGTAAAAATACTCTGAACACTAGTCTGGTGTTTCTGGAGAGTTGTGAGTTCAAACTTCACAGGACCTAAAGGAAAGAGAGAGGAGGATGAAACCAGACGGTGAAGCCTGGCAGTAGAACTTTAGCAATTTCACCACTCAGGAAATATGCACTACAAAGACCAAAAGCCACATTTTAATCTCATGAAAATCTGCCATTCATAGTAAACAGCTCTGGGAACATTGAATGTGCTTCACAAACACAGATGGTTCCTGAGTTACCATAGTTCAACTGCAATTTTTCTGACTTAATGGTTTTGTTGAGATATTAAATTCATTTTTAACTCATATTTTCAACTTATGATGATGGACTTATGGGGATGTAGTCCTTTTGTACAAGTTGAAGAGTATCTGTGTTGTTCATTATAATTTCTGTATGACTATATTTAAAGATAATACTATGATTATACATTGTCTACACAAATACATGTTAAAATATATTATATATGTGTATATATATATCATATAGACATATTAGTCCACATTATTCATAATTATGCTAAAACAACATCTAAAAAGTCAGCAAAATGGTTTTCTATAAAGCATCCTAGAATAATAGGATAATTGGTTCTGACTAGAGCCATAATACTGCCTTCTCACTTTGAGGATGTTTCCAAGATTTAATAAAAATTATCAAACATTTTCTTAACCAAATGACATTGTTTAGTTTAAATAAATATAGTTCATTTAAATATAATTTTAAATATTTCATTTTAGACTCTTGACTTCCAACAGATAGTATTTGGAAGATGATTAAAATGCTTTCATAAAGCATAATTAAATAACTCTAACTAAAATAGAGAATTGTGAAATAAAATATAAGTATTTCTGAGACCCCTGTGATGCTCTAACTGTATCATCTCTCCAGAAACACCAGACTTGTGTTCAGAGTATCTTTATTCTATTATTGTATTACTTTTTTGGAATTACATAATTCCCAGGTTCCATTGGTTCCTGGGAAAGTAATCGTATGCATGAAGATAGGATATAATTTTACTTAATGTTCTATAATATTTTATGAATATATAAACCAAATTAGATTTTACCTCTGTCTTCAATAAAATTTTTCTAAGTTGTTTTGTTTGAAATTATTTTAAACTTCAAGATACATATCATATGTAAATTGAGATTTATTTATTTGCATTTATTTATTGAAATTTATTTATTTACTTGTGTGGCATATTTTATTAAAATTCAATCATAAATATACTTCAGATAAATATAATTTTAAATATTTTATTTTAGACTCTTGATTTCCAACAGATAGTATTTGCAAGATGATTAAAAGGCTATCATAACGCATAATTTAAAAACTCTAACTAAAATAAAGAATTGGGAAATAATATGTAAGTATTTTTGAGACCCTAGTAGCACTAAACTTTATTTTTTGGGAAATGAAGAAAGTAATTTCTCTTTGGTGTCCTTCTAAATCGTGAAGTGAAATGTATTTCAAAAGTTTTATTTTTTGACCGGGTTCAGTGGTTCAGCCTCTAATTGCAGCACTTTCAGAGGCCAAGGGGAGTGGATTTCCTGAGCCTGAAGGTTCGATACTAGTCCAGGCAGCTTGGCAAGACCTCATCTCTATGATAAATCAAAAACTAGCTGGGCGTGGTAGTGAACACCTGTAGTTCCGGTTACCTGGAAGGTTGAGGCAGAAGGATCACCAGAACCCAGCAGGCTGATGCTGGGGTGGCCATGAGTGTGCCACTGCACTACAGCCTGGGCAACGGAGTGAGAATCTAACTCAAAAAATATATATATATATTTTTTCAATTGCAGAATCTATTTTTATGAGACAAGTTACATAGTTTTAAAAATTCACAATGTAGAATTTTTGTAAACGAATAAAGGGCTTGAATTAAAAATAAAGTCAAGTAGATGTACCAGCTAAAAGACACTGTTCTAATTTGCTATTTAAACTTTTTCCAAGAAATCTTTCTATATTTTAAGCAGCATCCTAGATTTTACTTTATTAAGCAAAAAGGAAGAAGTCCCTGGAATATTTAGCTTTGCTTAAAAGAAAAAAAAAAAAGAAAAGGAAGGATAGCTTAACTGCATGCAGAATTAAATTCTAATCAATACATGTTTTACCTGATTGAATATATAAATTTTTTTCACTTGTTTAATCCCCAAAAGATCACATTATGTGTTAAATAATACATGTCTGTATTAAAACTCAGAGTCACCTTTGCAATCATGGTCAAATTAGAAAAATATCAAGAGCTTTACTTGAAATGTTTTATCTTAGACTTATATGTATATAGTCTTCCCAGGTTTAAAGAGACTCCTTTGGGCAAAAGCCTTGTCTGGACAACTCTACCTGTGATCTTGTAACAGTATTATCTGTAAACAGTAGACTTCGAAGTAAAAAATAAAACCTTATTATTTAATATTCATAAGACTTTTAGCAACAAGGTCTGTGGGAATGATCTTGTTTACTTTGATTGTGGTTGTAGGTCTACGCAAACCATATGGTGTTGTCTCTGTATGTTGAAATGCTTAAACTTATCCCCTTTTGTTGCTCTTATACAATTTAACATGTCAGTTTAGAGGACTGCCTTGAAAATAAATTAAAATTAGAGAGCAACTGATGTTGAAATTTAAAATAATAATAATAATAATAATCAAGAATGACAGAATTTTATTTATCTCAATTCATTGGAATTTTCAGGAAATGGGAAGGATTGTCTTATAATTTATTCATCAGAAGGAACTCATTCCTACTAGGAAAAACCAAGTTTTGATTATCTTGTATATCAGGCAAGAAGAAAATCTTTCAAATTTGTGGCAAGGGGCAAATTTGTCAGGCTTAACTACCTTGTCCTTTTAAAGTTATTCCTTAAAACATATTGCAAGTCAGGACTTTGGAATTCATTAATAAAACCCTCTGAGACAAAAGATTAGTTCCAACAGTTGAAACAGTAGAAGTAGGGCTAGCATTTTAATATAAAAGGTATACAGGATCAAGCAATATATTACATTTTCTCCACAAAAACCTAGTTGGATTAAATTCTGTCCTATAATAAATAACAACACCTTACTCAAAATTGATTTTTAAAATATATTTCCACTTACAGGTGAATTTGACTGTACTTTTTCAGCTGACTTTGCTTCTGTTTCTGAAACAGCACTGCTTTCAAGAATACTTTTAAGGGGAAATTAATGCTTTTAGCTGTGTGTATTTGGATGACTCAGCAAAAATTTTGCTGAGTTGATGACTCCTCCTGGAGCTCAAACCCAGTATTTAATGAAGTCTCCTAATCTCTTGGCAAGTGAAAGAATAACTGAATGTTTTCCTAAGTTAACAGCACATGAAAGTGAATGATGATTTTTTTTAATTGTGATTTTTATTCAGATGTTTTTCTTTTTCTGTTTATAATGGAAAATCTTCACCATATTTTAGAAGACTTATAATCTACCTATAAATAATTGGATATGGATGAGACAGCTCTCTTCCCAGCAAAATGATAACACTTGTGAAAAGGTCATTAAAATGAGTCATCAAAAATAATGGTTCATACTATATTATCACAAATATTTACCTTAGATTTTGATTAGTATTATATTCAAATTGCTTGAAAGTTGAGTATATTTGCTATTTTGTATTGACAAAAATCCATCACTTCACAAAACCTGACACATCAAAGAATAAAACTTCCATAGTGTTTTACTTTGACTTTTAAAAAAAATTATATGTGAGTCATGTTTGGTGACAACTTATAAAGGGAATTGAAAAATCTTTATTTATAGTCCTACCTAGAAAATGCAATGGCAATCACCATCTATTTTAAACTACCTGTATATTAAGCTACTCTCCCACTCAAATTGCCATCTCTATTTGCTTTAAGCTTGTTTCATTTATTCATTCATTCACTAAGCATGTAATGAATACCTAAATAGAACAACACTCTGAGAGCACTTAGAAATGTGTATGGCTAATGCTTTCCTGAAGGGATTAGGAAAGTCGAAGATGAGCCAGGCTTTTATGGGAGACATTCTAGATTGAGAAGAGAAACAGATAGCTCTATAAAGATATAATAGCCATGCAACAACTGGGAGAGAATAAACAGGAGACAGAGGGAGAAGATAGGAAAATATATGTGTAATATGAAGAAGAGATCCAGAGTTTGATAGGAGGAATAGAGGGTGATAGAATTTAGCAAATAGATTCCTAAGTGTGTGGAGGATATAGATGAATAAATAAAGAGATGGATGTCAAAAGAAAAGTGGGCTAAAGCAAGAATATTTTGGAAACACTTGTGACTAGAATGTAGCCTTTTCTCTCCTGTTTCAATAGTAATCTGTTTGTCTCTCTTGAGCCAAAAAGCTTAGGGTTTTGTTTTAGACTATCAGGAAGAAGTGGTGAGTGGCTTTTAGTGTTGTAGTGGAAATGTGAAAGCTTACCTCTACCACACCAGAAAGCAGTACTTGGAGATTTATCAATAAAGTAGGAGCTAGGATATGATCTGATTTAGAGAAAAATGTATCAGAAGAAGAACTAGATTATTTGAAGTGAACAACAAAATTAAAATAAAAGGAATGTTGTCTTAAAAGTTGATTCAGAAGGAATTGATACTTGTTATTTACAGGTTAAGAAGGGTAGATAAGAAAGGGCCACTGAATTCAGCAAAAAAGACATTATATCAGATTATGAAAAGAGACGTTTCAATTAGGAGGCAAGGACTGCATTGACAATGAAACAACTGAACAATGAAAAATAGAGTGAATATGTATTAAAATATTTCAAAAAAATTTGGAAGGTGAAAATCGCTGGTAAGTTGATCTTGAGAGATCATGGAATGGAATGTTTTGGATTTCTACCTGAGAGAGATTGGATCATGTTTCAAGCTAAGAGATGGGAGAAAGAATGTAATACTGCACGAAAATGGTTGTTTAATTACTTGGACTTACAAAGGTTAAACTTCAAAACTCTGAGGGCTTAAATTTCCAAAACTTCATTTCTTACTTCCCTGTAGACAACAGTTGAAGACAACAAAAAGTAGATATACTTGTTAATAAGAAACATATACTGAGAATGATCTACTTAAAAACTATATCTGTTTGTGTGTTTTCACTAGGAATTTTTATTTTATTATAGAGATGTGGGGTGCAAGTCAGGCTTAGTTACACAAGTAGGCTCCATGCAAGTGAAATTTGGGCCTCCAAGTGATCCACACTTCTCCTGGTTTAGAACTAGGCACCCTTCATGTCGTTGAATGCCTTCCCACTCCACCCTCCCTTCCTTGGCAGTGCCCAGCAACTGGCAATCCCTCCCTTGTGCTAATGTGGTTAATGTTTATGTCCCAATTATGAGTGAGAACATATGGTATTCAGTTATTTGTTTCTGTTATAGATCACTAAGTATGATGGTCTCCAGCTTCATCTAATTTTCAGCAAAGACCATGATTTTGTTTTTATTTATGGCTGCATAATACTCTGTCAGGTACCACCTTTTATTTATCTAGTCCACATTTGATGGGCAGTAGGCTTGGTTCCATGTTTTTGCTATTTTGAATAGTGTGGCTATAAACATGCAAGTGCAGGTGTCTTTTTGTTGTAGTATGATTTATGTTCCTCTGGGTATATTCCTAGGAGAGGGATCACTGGATCACTTGGAAGGTCAATTTTTAGTTCTTTAGCATTCGCCTCACTGCTTTTCAATAGAGGTTGAATACAGAAATTTATATGAAAACAAAAATGAGCATTACCCAAAACAATCCTCAGTAAAAGGAACAAAGTGGGAAATATCACACTTCCAGACTTTAAACTTTACTACAAGGTTACAGTGAACAGAACAGCCTGGTATGGATACAAGAGTAGGCACATAGACTAATGGAACAGGACAGAGATTCTGGAAGCAAAAACTCAATCTCTCAACTAATTCACTGTCAATGCCACCAGTAACCACCACTGAGGAAAGGAGATCATATTTAACAAGTTGTGCTGAGAAAGCTGGCTAACCAAATGCACAAGAATGAAATTGGATCCTTATTTATCACCATATACAAACATCAAGTCTAAATGAACTAAAAACCTAAACATAAAACCTCAAACTATAAGAATCCTAGACGAAAGCATAGGAAACTCTTGTGCACACGAGACTAGGCAATTAATTGTTGACCAAATCTCTAAAATGCCATAAAAGCTAAGATAGACAAGTGGGACCTTATCAAACTGAAAAGTTTTTGCACAGCAAAAGAAACCATCAAGAAAGTGGGGAGACAACACACAGAATGGGAAAAAAAATTGCTAAGTGTGTTGCTGCCAAAGGCCTAACATCCAGAACCTACAAAGAACTCAAATGAGTTGAAAGGAAAAGCAAAAACAAAAACAAAAAATCCTATTAAAAAGTGGTCAAAAGACATGAGACACTTTTCAAAAGAAGATATACAATTAGCCAACAGATACATGAAAAATGCTTAGCCTCACTAATTATCAGATAAACGCAAATGAAATCTACAATGAGAGACCACCTAACTCCAGTAAAGATGGGCATTATTTATAAATCAAAAAACAACAGATGCTGGCACAGGTGTGGAAAAAAGGGAATGCTTCTATACTGTTGGTGGTAGTGCAAGCTAATTCAATCTTTATGGAAAGCTATGTGGTGATTCCTAAAAGGACTAAAAATTGATTTTCCATATGATCCAGAATTTTAAAATATAATTTATAGTGACTTGATAAGGATCTTAAATATTATAAAATATGATAATTTCATATGTCTAATTTTTCAGTAAATAAAATTGTTTTCAGAGACCAAACATGCACCATCATACTGAAACTGTTAAAAGATGTCTTTTAATGTATCATATTTAACTGAAGACAAATGCATTATTTTCACTTGACAGTGAATGTTCCTCAAATAAAAAATGTATATATATATGTATATACTTTTAATTGATTCACTTTTTCACAAAGAAAAAGAAAGTAATATTCAAGTCTTATTGTCTGTGATAATATTTTTCACATCCTGGTTGGTGATTGACCCATATCTTAAATTGATTGTTCTTAACATGAGCTTACTGAAAGCTATTTTTTCACTTATTTATTTCAAAAATTATTTTTATAACAGTTGCTATGCACACTGAAAGCACAAATACACAATTAATACATATGCTCTTTTACAAAGTAAAGCTTGTTTAACTGCTTCAATAACTACTCTTCACATTGCTTTTCAAGTTTATGTGGGTTTAAAATATGATAAACTCTTCATTTGTAACTGAATTTGTACTTGTGATTGATGGGTTTGGAATTCAGCTTAATGAAATCTTACTTGCATTGAATGAAAATAATTTAGTTAAGTAGCATTATCTCCAATTTTCTGCATTTCCTATTATGTTTCAAATTGCATCATTTAAAGATTAAGAACTTCTTTTTTTTCCCTGAGGTTTGGAAGAGTTCCCTTATTGGGAACTCATCAGTAGCAAGTAACTAATTGATGGGATATGTTTGGGAGAAAGTAAGTAAGCTTATTACATTTCACTTATTTATCTATTTTGTGTAGTTGTTTTTTAGTTTTAGAAACAGTTTTACAAAGAAATTCTGAATAACATATACAATAACAACCAACATGCTATATGCTGAATTATTTTATTCTCACCTCTAAGAGGCCCCAGATGCAAGTAGATGATAGTTGCACAAAGAGGAAATCAAGCAGCTGACTTATGACCCTGACTCTCCTTCCTGGAGCCAAGAAACAGATCTTTTCATTCCTGCTCTCTGATTTCTGGAATTCTATTTCAAGTAGCCATGTTGTGTATTAGACTAACAATAACCACCTTTAATTACTACAAGATATATTATTTAATAATTTTAATGAGGCTCAACACTTTAAGAAACAGTTCAACATGATGTAGATGCTTTATTCTTTAAAACATATAAACCCAAGTTCATTTTTGAAATATTTAGTCATAAAGCATACTATGTTTCTGTCATGACATCTTTTCCTTCCCTGCATTGCATACTATTATATTCCTTAACATTTTCTGCCAACGTGGAGCTTACTTGTTGTTTATCTAACTTCATGAGGTTTTCTAATTATATAGAAATTATGAAAAGACTATATTCTATTACCAGGAACACAGCAGTGGAGAGTGCCCAATTGCAGACTGGCCCAAAATCTGTAATTCTACCTGGTCATATCTCCCCATAACTTTAAATGTTTTTACCATCTTGAAAAAATTATAATCTTTTTTTTTTTTTTTTTGAGTTGGAGTCTCACTCTGTCACTCAGACTGGAATGCAGTGGGCGCTCCGGCCACCGCAGCCTCGACCTGCTGGGCTCCGGCGATCCTTCTGCCTCAGCCTTCCAAGGAGCTGGAACTACAGGTGCGCGCTACCACGGCCAGCTAATTTTTTGATTTATTGTAGAGATGAGGTCTTGCCTGCCCAGGCAGGTCTTGAACCTGCGGGCTCAGGCAATCCACTCACTTCAGCCTCCTAAAGCGCGGGATTACAGGCTGAGCCACCAAGCCCAGCTGAAAAAATTATAATCTACCTCTCAGTTCTTTTTTTTTGAGTTGAAGTCTCACTCCATCACCCAGGTTGGAGTGTAGTGGCACACAGTCACCCCAGCATCAGCCTGATGGACTCCGGTGATCCTTCTGCCTCAGCTTTACAAGTAGCCAGAACTAAAAAAGGTGCACGCTGCCATACCTAGCTAATTTTTTGATTTATTGTAGAGATGAGGTTTCACCAATTTGCCCAAGCTGGTCTCGAACCCCTGAACTTAGGAAATCCTCTCACTTCGGCTTCCCAAAGTACTGTTTTTACAGGCTTGAGTCACTGCACCCAGCCTCTCAGTTCTTAATATTGTTTTTCTTCTTTTGTCTCAACACTTACATTTTAAGTGAACTGCATTTTCTTCTGCATTTGCTACTTCGACTATATTAGTTAAGCAGTTAAGATTAGTATCACTATTCCCCCCAAATTCTTATAAATCAGATATATATCACCGCTGCACTGTGACCAAAAAAAATTAAAATGGTATTAGAATACTAGTCTAACATAGAAAAAAATAAGAAGAAAAAGGAAATGATATATCTTCCAGAATTTTTTGATGTGATTAATACCAGGAGCCACATGGACTGATTTTATTTTAGGAAAAGACAAATCACCTTGTGGACTTTATATAAACATTTATAATATTTAATGAACAACAATTATTAAGATATATGTAAAAATAATATTATGTTTTGAAATGTAAGAATGGTAAATGGGCTTTTATACTATACAATTCTGAATCAGGACTGCATTGCAGGGTTATTTGTAAGTGAACTTAAATTACTAATTTAATTTTTATAGCTCTTAACATAAATTAAAATATAATTCCAACCCCACTAACACAAGTGTTCAATATTTTACTGTCTGTCCGGCAGACATACAATAAGCAATGTTTTGGAGCTATCTCATTTATTTTTTCTAAGTATTTGCTTTAGTATGCTAGCATAGAAAACAGAATTATAATTTTTCTTCCATAATATTAAACATATTTGTGCCAAACATTGTCTAAGGCACTAAAAATGAGAGGCAGTTTTCCAATTTTCTTAGAACTTAATAATTAATGTCTGTCTACATCACCATATTTGAGTAGGACTATTTTTCCATCAAGGAAAACATGATAAATTACTAAATGTTCATATGTATACACCAATGTACCTTGAAAAATATAAATAGCAGATCACTCATCATAAAATATGGTATGCTAATTCATAATATTATTTTTTAGATCATTGCAATCCTTGAAATTTCACATAAAATAGTGTGCTTTCCTCTTCTTTGCTGAATGTAATCCTATAGCTTAAGCACATGATTAAAAAATTAATCAGGTAGATCAGGCTTTGTGGCTCAGCCTATAATCCCAGCGTTTATACTATACAATTCTGAATCAGGACTGCACTGCATTGCCGAGGTGAGTGGATTGCCTGAGTCCGTGGGTTCGAGACCAGCTCGGGCAACTTGGCGAGACCTCATCTCTACAATAAATTAAAAATTAGCCAGGTGTGGTAGTGCGTACCTGTAGTTCTGGCTACTTGGAAGGCTAGGCAGAAGGATTGCCAGAGCCCAGCACGACGAGTCTGCCGTGGCTGGGAGTGTGTCACTGCACTCCAGTCTGGGCAATGGAGTGAGTCTCCAACTCAAAAAAAGAAAAGAAAAAAAAATAATAATGTAATCTCTTAGTTTAACCTGTGTTGTTTTTTTAAAGTATACTTTTGTTAATTCTGGGAATTTTTAATTTTCTGATTTTTTATTCAAATACCATTTTTCTTTACCACCATCTTCCTCTTCTCTTCTTTTAGGAAGTCATTGACCTGAAAATACTGTTTGACTCTTCCATGTGGTACTTTAAATAACTTCCCACATTCCCTTTGGTACTTTTTATTATTTCTTATTCTTGATGGATTTTGCTAACATCTTAATTTGCTTCATTACATTTTTATTACACTTACTTCTATTTCTATGTCCTTTCCACTGATTTTGGTTGACTTTATACATATTCTCTATTTGCTGATTTTTTTGAATGATTCTTTGAGGTAGTTCTACTCTTCAAATGTCTATTTATCTGAACTCTAAGTCCAAATTCTGTTGGAGTTATCATTTACTCTGCTTGGTAGTATTTTTTTTTTTTTTTTTGGAAAAAAAATAAGATGGAATTCTAATTTATATCAGTCCAGTGCTTTGAGAAGAGGAAATAGTATAAATCCCAGGATAAAGAACCTTGAGAACCACAAAAAACATTGTTAATCGTGCCTTATTTTTGTCAACTCAAGTGCGTACTTCAATAATGCTTTGTCCAGAAAATTTTGGAAGAAGCAAATTTTGAAATAAATAGTTAAATATGGATGTTTTCTCATCGTTTTCAAGATTATTTAATCTGGGTATAGAGTTCGTGTTTGACAGATTTTTGTTTTCAGTATTAGTATTTTATTTTATTTTATTTATTTTATTTTTTATTTTTTTCATGATGTGACAAAATCTTATTTATTTAAGCCAATGAAAGAATACAATTCTTCTATAACTAACTGATGTTATATTACTTGTGTCTGAACTGGCATCTGTATCCGGTATCCCATTAGTGTCAAAGACAGCCTTAGGCAATATTTGCAATCTCTCAGCATCAGACTAGACCCCAATGAATTCTCTTTAAGCAGAACAAAGTGCTAAAGGTTTTGAGTTAGTTAAAACTACTCAGACATCACGGCGGTCTGGGCTGCTGCCGCGGAAGCCATTGTTAGTATTTTAAAAATGCTATTCCAACAGGGCTTGGTGACTCAGCCTATAATCCCAGCATTTTGGGAGGTCAAGGTGAGTAGACTGCCTGAACCCATGGGTTTGAGATTGGCTCAGGAAACTTGGTGAGACCTCATCTCTAAAATAAATAAATAAAAATTAGCCAGGCTTGGTAGCTCATGCCTGTAGTTCCAGCTACTTGGAAGGCTGAGGCAAAAGGATGGCAGGAGCCCAACAGATCGATGCTTGGGTGGCTGTGAGTATGCCACTGTACTCTAGCCTGGGTGACAGAGTGAGACTCCAACCAAAAAAGAAAAGAAAAAAAAAAGCTATTCTATTGTCTTCTGCTTGCATAGACTCTAACAAAAATTCTAATGTCATTCTTGTATTTACACCCTTGCATATAATATGGATTATTTTTCCTCAGACTGATTTAAAAAAATTTTTATAACTGGTTTTGAGTAAATTATATTATGCTGTACCGTGGTTTTATATTCTTTATATTTCTTCTTGGGTTTGTTAAACTTCTTGCATATATAAGTTTATAATTTCTATTAGATTGAAAAATTTTAGTCATTAGTACTAAATTTTTTTTTCAGCAACTCCCTCCAACTGATTGATTCCATATATATCATACCACTTTATGTTGTCCTATATCTAACTTTTAATTCATATTTGTTTGGTATTTTTAATCCTGGATTCATTTTGAATAAGTCTTACTGCAATGCTCTAAGTTTAATGATCTTATATTCTGCAGAGTGCAATCTTTTGTTATTCTCCTCCAGAATACTTTTATACAAGTTTCATTTGCATTTTTCATTTTCTTCATTGACTTTCCTCATCATTGTCCCCTCTTTTCAGCATTTCTTTAAGCTGATAGGCATTGCTCCCACTCCATCAGCCTTTACAACTAAGATATTACATACAGACAATTTATTTGGTGGAGAGTAGTATTTTAAAACCTTGACCATAAAGTTATTATCTATTATTAAAGTTGTTTTCTACTATTTAAGGTTTTTATCTAATAAATCCATTATTGCTCACAGTTTGGCTATAGGCAACAGTTATCTGCTTCCCTTAAAAGTGGGTGCCAGAAATGGTACGTCTTATTTTCTTGTGTACTTTACTATGAATATTATAGTAAAGAACATTGGGTTTTGTTGAAAATGCAGTTGCATAACACATGGATTAGTTTTATCTTTTTGAGCGTTGCTTATAAGTTTTAATATAACTGACACACAGCAACATTTAAGCTGGGGCTAGTTAAGTTCCACTAATAAGATGATTCCTTCTGAGAATTATATCCAGAGTGCACTGAATTATAAGTTCTCTTTACTCTGGCTAATGAGAACATTGCTCATTTCTAGCCCTTGTGAGCTTTAGGAATTATTTAACCAAATGCTTTCCAAAAGTCTTCCTCTGATCTCAGGAGTTTATTCTTAAGCATGTAAGATTACTACTAAGCTAAAAACTTGAGGATATTCCTCTACAGATACTTGAATTTTTATCTCTCTATGCAGCCCAGCCCTCTCCTCACCATTATTCTGTCCCACAAATTTCATTGATGTCAGTTTCTCTGAATCAACATATCTGTCTCCTCACCTGAGTGAGATTACTAGTTTTTGTTTGGTTCCACCCTATGCACAGTGATATGAAACATCTCTTTGGACATTAAACTAGGGCTGTTGTAGGATTCTTTTCTTAGAAATTCTTTCTCTCAGGGATCAGAGACCACTACTGCACATTACCCAATGTCTGAAAGCTACTGTTTAATACATTTTGTTTTCAAACTGTTTACAGTAAGAGAACAATACACCTAGTAATCATTTCTGGAGGTCTAACTGAATGTTTTAGGCAACAGATCAGTCCTCACTCTTATTCATAGATTTTTCATGTCAATGCAATTTTGAGCTGACCTGATATTGACCTTCACTTTCACCAGCACTTTAGCCATAGGATGTTGCATATATCTCTTTTTTCAGATGGAAAGTAAGAAAGAATATATCAAGCATTGCAGACAAAGACAAAAACAAGAAAATTTATTTGTTGAAGAGAAAATTAATGTTTATCACAAGTCAATGTAAGGGAAAAGCATAACAAAAAAAATTCACCTTTTAAAATATACCCTTTTTATGGAAACAAGATTGATGGATTGCTATCCAGACTGACAAGAAAAAAAGAGAAAAATCCCAAATGAACATAATCAGAAATACAAAAGATCAAGTCACAACTGACCCTGAAAAAATACAAAAGAAGATCAATGATTATTATACACACCTGTATGGAAACAAATTTGAAAACCTAAATGAAATGGAGGACTTTCTGACATCACACAATCTACCAAGGTTGAAACAAGAAGAATTTAAGACACTAAATAGCGCTATAACAACCCAGGAAGTTGACTCCATCACAAACAAAACAAAACAAAACAAAACAAAACAAAACAAAACAAAAACTGCCTACAAAAAGACAGCCCTGGACCAGATGGTATTCCAGCAGAATGCCACAAAACAAAAGGAGCTGATATCAATCCTATTGAAAGTATTCCAGGCAATTGAGAAAGAAAGAATTCTCCCCAAATCATTTCATGCAGCTAACATCACACAATTACCCAAACCAGGTAAGGATCCAACAAAGAGAATTATAGACCAATTTCCCTGATGTACATAGATGCAAAAATTCTAAACAGTATTCTAGAAAATCAAATCCAACAATACATCTCAAAAAATCATCCACTATGACCAAGTAGGCTTCATCCCTGTGATGCAGGACTGGTTCAACATCCCCAAGAGCATAAATGTAATTAAATGCATCAATAGATGTAAAAACAAGAACCACACGATTATATAACTAGACACAGAAAACACTTTCAATAAAATCCAGCATCCATTCTTGATCAAGACCAATGAACACCTACACATAGAGGAAACATACCTCAAAATAGTAAAAGCCATCTATGATAAACCCACAGCCAACATACTGCTAAACAGACAGAAATTAGAAGCATTCCTCCTAAAAACCAGAACAAGACAATGCTGCCCACTTTCACCCCTCATGTTCAACATAATCTTGGAAGTCCTAGTTAGAGCAATCAGACAAGATAAGGAAATCAGGAAAAGCGAGTCAAGTTATCCCTCTTAGCAGACGATATGATCCCATACCTTGAAAACCCAAGAGAACCTGTCAAAAACCTTCTTGAGAAGGGAGGAAGGTGGCTCAGAGCCAGTCAGATTATGTGAATCCCAGTGTGAGTGTATGCAAAATTTTGCCTACATGTCTGTAAGAAAGTGAGTGAGTGAGTGGCTGACTGAGTGGGGACTTGGAGCAAGTGGCCCAGGGCTTTCCTGGTGAAGCAACTGGTGTTGCAGCTGCCGTACTTGGACCCTAATGCTTTCTGTGGGGTAGAAGCCAAATGCCATTTTTAAAAAATCGGCAAAGACCCTCCTGGGAAGAAGGTGCAGGGAGTGACTGTTGATTCCAGGGTCTGCCTCACTACTACAGAACCTGACTGGACACTGCCAGCAAGGGCTGCAGAGTTAACACAGCAAGGGAACCCAGAGGCCAAGCCCCATTAGAGAAGATGAAATGGGTACCCACTATATTGAAAACTGGGTGGAAAAGTGCTCCAACTTACTCATCATAAAGTCACAGACCTGATCTTTGTGACTGGCAGATTAACTACTCAGGGGTTGATCCTGACCCAGAGGGAATACCCTGGAAGCACAAACTCTGGAAAGACAGGACGAGTGCTGAGTATCAGGGGCCCTACTCCCCTTTTTTTTTTTTTTTTTTGTTCTTCATTTTTTTAAGTTTATTGTGTGTATGAATGTTTGTGTGAGGGTTCAATTTGAATTCTTTCACTTTGTGTGTGTGTGTGTTGGAGTCTCACTCTTGTTGCCTAGACTAGAGTGCAGTGGCACGCTCACAGTCACTGCAGCCTTGACTTGCTGGGCTTAGGCAATTCTTCTACCCCAGCCTTCCAAGTTGCTAGAACTACAGACACATGCCCCCACACCCAACTAGTGGAATTTTTTTTTTCTCTTTTCTTTTTTCTTCTCCTTTTGTTTTGTATTGGGTGTGCGTTTATGTCTATGTTTGGCTTTCCTGGTTTTCTTGTTTTGCTTTATTTTGCTTTTTTCCTAGTTTGTGTGTGTGTGGTGTGTGTGTGTGTGTGTGTGTGTGTGTGTTTAATTGTTTTTTGCTTTGGTTTCTGCTTTGGTTTTTTCTGTTTTATAGAAAATTTTATTTCTTTCATTTTGTCTGTCTTATTTCATACTACTGTTCTCTTTCTCCTCATTGCTGTTACTGTATCTTGAACTCAGGGAGTAAACACACATACCCATTGAATCATCATACAGAGTGGTGGTGAGGAGTGAGTCTCAAGAAACCCATACCACAGTCAGTGAATATTGTGATTTGCAAGTAGTTTCTGAATCCTAACTCCCCACACTCCACCTCATTCAACTCTCAAAACCAGAAGAGACAGCAAAGCTTCCCACCCAAAGTCCTGTTTCAAAATAAAATAAATTCAGAGCCCTGATCAGGGAAGAATAAAGGGCTGAGAAAACATCAGAAGTGAAAACCTCTCCTACTGCCACTGAATAATGGAATTAAAGAGAAAAGAAAGAGATCTATCACAAATGAGGAAAAATCAATGGAAGAACGTAGGCAATTCCCAGTGTAACAGAGAGAAAATGACTGAAAAATCAGACCTCGGCACCCAAATAATGGAAGTCACCAATGACTGGCCCAGAATACAGCAGGGATTAAGGCATGGATGGAATAAGTGAATACAACTCAAGAAAGACAAGGTGCAGCATTGAAAGAACTTATAACAACTCTCAAGCATCTAGGTGTAGAAGGAACATAACTCAGAATAGTAAGCACCATCTATGATAAACCCACAACAAGCATATTGCTAAACAGACAGAAACTGTAAGCATTTCCCCTGAAAACTGGAACAAGACAAGGCCATCGCTCTCACCTCTTCTGTTCAGCATTGTGTTGGAAGCCCTAGCTAGAACAATCAGACAGGAGAAGAAAATCAGGGGTATTTAAATAGAAAAAGAGGAAATGAAGCCATTCTTCTTTGCTGATGATATGCTATTATGCCTCAAAAATCCAAGAGAATCTGCCAAAAACCTCCTTTCATTGATAAAAAACTTTGGCAAAGTCTCAGGGTACAAAATAAATGTGCAAATCACAGCTGCATTCTTATACACCAATAAGAAACAGGCAGAGAACCAAATAAAAAGCAACCTAACCAGAGAAGTGAAAGACCTTTATATTGAACACCAAAAGACACTGCGCAAAGAAATCCAATAGACACAAACAAATGGAAAAATATTCCATGCTCATGCATTGGAAGAATCAACATTTTAAAAATGTCCATCCTACCAGGAGACATCCTTACAAAAATTGGAGTAGGCAACCAATTCCTAATAAAACCCCAGATGTCCATGCCATAAGAGTTAAGACAGACAAGTGGGACCTCATTAAAATGAAAAGCTGTGTAAACCAAAAGAAACCATCAAGATGGCAGGGGGACAGCCCACGGAATGGGAAAAAAATATTTGCCAACTATATATCTGACAAAGGCATCCTGGATCTACAAGGAACGCAACATGCTAAAAGAAAAAAAAAAAACAACAAAATACAAAAAACAAACAGCCCCATTAAAAAGTGGACAAAAGACATGAAAAGACACTTCTATTGGCTATTGGCAGTCAACAAACACATGAAAAAGTGTTCAACCTCACTAATCATCAGAGAAATGCAAATCAAAACCACATTGAGATAGCACGTAAGCCCAGTAAGAATGGCCATCATTATTAAAACGAACAATAACAGATGTTGGTGAGGATGTAGAGAAAATAGAAAGCTTCTACACTTTCTATTTTGGTGGAAATGGAAACTATTTCAACCTCTATGGAAAACAATGAGGCAATTTCTAAAAGAACTAGAAATTGGCTTTCCATATGACCTAGTAGTCTGCCTACTGGGATTATTCCCAGAGAACTCAATTCATTCTACAAAGAAGATATCTGCACATGCATGTTTACAATAGTAAAAACTTGGAATCAACCATGCTGCCCATTGAACTGGACTGAATAAAATAATTCTGATACATATACATGGTGGATATTACTCAGTCATGAAGAAGAACAAACATATGGACTTTGCAGCAACTTAGATGGATTTAGAGTCTATTACACTCAGTGATCTATCACAGAAACAAAAGAGTACCATATGTTCGCACTCATAAATGAACCCTGAACATTTACCATAACACTATAAGAAAGGGATTGGCATTAGTGGGATACTGCCATGGTGAAGGAGTATGGACATAATATCAATAAGGGTATTTGATCTCAAACCAGGCAAAGTGGGGACTAAGTGGAGTCCCAAAATTTATCTGTACAATCCACTTGCATACCTAATCTTGAATTGTATCCTACATCTCTAAAATGAAATAAAAAATAGAAACAAAAAAAGAACATTGATAAAGTACTTTGGCAAAATCTCAGTATACAAAATAAATAAATATACAAAATACAGTCACATTCTTATAAACTGATAACAAGTAGGCAGAGACCCAAACAAAAACCACAATCCCATTCACGATAGCCACAAGAAAAAAGAAATACCTTGGTATCTTCCTAATCAGAGAAGTGAAGGATCTTTACAATGACAACTACAAAACACTGCTCAAATAAATCAAAGAAGACACAGACAAATGGAAAAATATTCCACGCTCATGGACTGGAAGAATCAATATTGTTAAGATGTCCATCGTACCAAAGGCAATCTACAGATTCAATGCAATACCTATTAAATTACCAACATCTATCTTCTCAGACCTGGAAACAGCAATACAGAAATTCATATGGAAACATAAATGACTACAAATAGCCAAAACACTCTTTAGCAAAATAAACAAAGTGGGAGTATCACACTTCCAGACTTTAAACTCTTCTATAAGCCTACAAAAATTAAAACAGCCTGATATTGGTACAAGAACAGGGATATAGACCAATGGAACAGGACAGAGATTCCAGAGGAAAATCCTCAGTTTCTCAGTCAACTTATCTTTGACAAAGCCTCCACTAACAACCATGGGGAGAGGAAAATCTATTCAGTAAATGGTGCAGGGAAAACTGGCTGACCACATACAGAAGATTGAAACAGGACCCCTATCTATCACCAAACAAAAAAATCAACTCTAAATGGATCAAAGACCTAATTGTAAAACCTCAGAGTATAAGAACCTTAGAAAATGCAGGAAATACCCTCACAGAAATTGGAATAGGCAACCAATTCCTAATAAAAACCCCACATGCCCATGCCATAAGATATAAGATAGACACATGGGATCTCATCAAACTGAAACGCTTCTGCAAAGCAAAATAAATCATCACAAGAATAGGGAAAAAGCCCATCGAATAAGAAATTATATCTGTCAGCTGTACATCTGACAAAGGCCTAACATCCAAGGTCTACAAGAAACTCAAATGTGCCAAAAGGAAAAAACAAACATCCCCATTAAAAAGTGGGCATAAGATATAAATAGACATTTTTCCAAATAAGACATATGAGCAACCAACAGATACATGAAAATAATGTTCAATCAACAAAGAAATGCAAATCAAAACCACACTGTAATACCACCTAAGTCCAGTCAGGATGGTCATCATTAAAAACTTAAAAAACAGCAGATACTGGTGAGGATATGGAGAAAAGGGAATGCTTCTACACTGTTGGTTGGAGGGTAAATTAGTACAGCCTCAGTGGAAAACAATGTGCTGAATTCGTGAAGATTTAAAATTTGATCTTCTATACCTCCTTCTGGAAATATATCCAGAAGAACTAAAATCATTCTCTGAAAAAGATATCTGTACATGTATGTTTATCACATCATTAGTCACAATAGCAAAAACATGAAGCCAACCATGCTGCCCATTGAATGTAGACTGGAGAAAAAATCGAACATATACATGATGGAGCATGATGCAGTCATAGAGGACAAAATTATGAACTTCACAGTAACTTGAATGCACTTAGAGTCTATAATACTGAGTGATCTATTGCAGAAGCAAAGAACCAAATATCACATGTTCTCACTCATAAGTGGAAACTGAACATTTACCATAATATTATATGAAAGGGACTGGCAGTTGGAGGACACTGTTGGGGGAGGGAGGAAGGAGTGCATAACACCATTAAGAGTACTGATCTCATACCAGGTGACGTGGAGACCAAAGCAAGGTCCAAATTTTGCCTCATGATGACCAGTTATCTACTTAATCCTGAATTGCACCCCACACCTTTAAAATAAAGATAACAAAATATATAAATAAAATAAAATCTATTCCTTTATTCCCCAACTCCAAGCACCCTCCCTTCCAGGCTATATCCGTTCACGTAACACCACTTTATGTAACTCTTAGATTTCTTATTGTGTTTTATTATATCCTGCATATGTATAGCCAAGTCCACTCTTGTTTCAACAGTTTCTTAAAGATAAATTTTGTAGGGGGAGATGGTAGCCTTTCCCAGTTCACCATTTTGGCAAGAAATCAATGTGGTTTTTCCCAAATTGTTTTGTAACTTTTTTCTTTCTTTCCTCAATATTCTATCTTAATTTCATCTATTTACCTATTTCTCTAAATCTACGACTGCAGTTTAACTTTATCACATACCAGTTTTCAGTCAAGAAGTGGTGGTTAGACTATCAATAGTAAAGTTATTTTATGCAGAGAATGTCTTGAGCATAAGATCCATGCTACGGTATTAATCTAGACAGGACACAAACTACAGATGAGTTAACATATCACCATTAAGAATATAACTACCTTAGGCAATGAGTAGTCTTATAAGCATTGTTTTAGAGAAAATAATTGGTTAGATTTACATTTTAGATATATATGTAGTGGACTATGTGAAGAATGATTTGGGGGGCAGAATTAAAAGCAGAGATCAGTTAAGTTGATTAGTGGTAACACTGGAGTTATAGCAAAAAAGGATGAGAGAATAGAGTTAATTAATTTTTGATAAATTCATCATGATTAGCTAATGATCAAATGTGAAATATGATGTAAAACAAAGAACAAAGAATGGTTTTCATGTTTCCAGTATGGTTATTGTGATAGACAAGTATGTTGTCATTTGAATGAAGAATGAAGATAAGATTGATTGGTAAAGAGTATTTTTGATTTGTGTCATTTAAACAACTGTGGAACTTTACTGATGGAAGTCTGATGCTTGTGGGAGAGGATGGTTGTAAGTGGTAATTCAGAATAATTTTTAGTTTAGTTATTATTTCAAAAGGATATATATCGATGAGTTGCAATCTCATCAGGTTCTTGCTACATAAACTTATTCTCTTAAATTCAATATCCAATTTTTAAGTGTTAAAATGAAGAAGAGGAGATTAAATGTTATATTTCTAAATTAAGGGCAACTAAACAAGAATATTTTATAGTTATATTATGAAGCATTTTTGCATATGATCTAAGAAAAAGCTAATTTAAGTTCAATTATCTTTCATAGTAAACATTAAAGCAGGAAGATTTTACTTTTCTGACATCTAGCATAGAAAATGACCCTTACCTGAATGAAGAAACATTATTTTTTTCTGTGAAAAGAGACACCCTGCAGTTTTTTAGAAAAAAAAGTTACACAGATAACCAAAGAACTTTACTCAGCTAAGAGTTCTAATCTTATTTATTGGTTCCATTGGTGTGACCCTAAGGAAAAGAGACTTTATTACACACGTGTAAGTTTTTATTATTCTGTACTTTGACATGTAAAATGGGTATAAAAACCAACAAAAACAACTACAAAAACCCAGAACTAAAAGCTTTGATAACCACATGTGGAATTAGTGCTTGAATATTTGGAAGACTGTATACCATGTAAACAATAGTGCTTACCACACATTCATCGATATGGTCCTAAAGGTAAGCACTTTTTTTTTTTTTTTACTGTAGAGATGAGGTCTCACCAAGTTGCCCAGGTGGGTCTCGAACCCATGGGCTCAGGCAATCTACTCACCTCAGCCTCCCAAAGCACGGGATTACGGGCTGAACCACCGAGCCCCACTACATTTCGTTTTTTAATTTTTGCATGAGAATAGCGAATGGCAAAAAATATAGCCAAAGAGGGACAGTACTCTAGTAGAACCTTTCAAACTTTTTGTCTCTTTAACTTTAGTCTTGACATTGCATATAATGTAGAACAGGCCTTATTATAACTTTTCTGACATTGTGACATTACATCTTGCTTCCAGCTGTACTGAATATTCCAAAAGAATATTTTTGGAGATAAGATACAATTAGTGGTGCCAGAAACTCTCTCTGTATGTAGGAAGTACAGATTATAGCTGGAAAAGGTGGGCCAATAATATTTTAGCTGTATCATCAGTTAGGCCTCAGGGAGAGCTACAAGAGAATCTTATCCATGATTTAGTTACAGAGGGCTTTGCTATACCATAAAGACTAAGCTTAAATTAACCAGAATAAAATATAGATAAGAAATCTTTTTAGCTAAGTATTCAAGCTCTTTTAATCATAGAAAATCAAAGAAAATTCTGGTATGTCTTGAAACTCATACAACTTTCAGGAATAAATAGAACATTTTTCTTTGTGTTCTAAAGGCAAATACTACATGAATAGATTAATAAAACCAGACAACGAGTTTTTTAACATACGTTCAGACTCAAAAAAATTTTTTTATTCATCTGTACCATTGAATTTGCCTGCTGTTTAGAAATTATATAATTATTTTATTCTAATGTATAGAATTATTTATAAACATAATGGATACATTTACATTGCCCATCATATATTTCTTCCCTTTTAAACTCTTTAGAAAATCATCTATATATTTCATAAAGAAAAAAGGCAATATTTAAAATATCAAAGTGACAAAATATCTCCTTTCATTCCATACCGTATTTTCCTAGGAAAGAAGATGCAGCAGGCATGAAGTATTAACAGGAAAAAATGTAATCATTAACTGGAAGACTTGAGCTTAAGAACCAACTGTACAATTTCCTGGTTATTTATGTTGACTATCACAATTTCCCATGACTTAATTTCTACTGTAGGATTGTTGTAAAAAACAACCTCAATCATTAAAGTGCTTTTCAATAACAACAAAGTATATAAATTTAATTACAATTAGTAAGCGTTTTTCCAATTGACAAAGCATCTTAATTTCCATAATTCAATCTCTTCTAATGCCACTTTTGCCTTTCTTCCATAGACAAATCTAATGTGTTTTACTCGTTATAAAAATGAATATTAATCTGTAAATCCTAATGCTAGTTAAAAAAAAATACTAGGGGGATTTTTGTTGCTATTCTCACATTTAGAAATAATTTATACGTTTATTTTTGTAAAATTTGTCTCTTTTCTTACATAAATCTTTCATTAGTTGGTGTCTAGAAATTACTTTTATGAAATTCTATAAATACTACTGACATAATTTGTAGGGAATAATATTTGTAAGGAGTTACTCCTATGTCAATTCTGCAATGCTTTGTTTCTCCCCCTACAAAATAATTCAATAAGATATTTAGCAAATTCCAATAATTTTTAATATTTGTTCTTACACAAGATAAATAAAGCTTATATTGAAAACCTTCCATGGATATTAGTAACAACTTTATAGTTTTCTGTTATTTATCATGAATCTATAGAATATCACATTAAAAATAATAGCCAATATTTAATGAGCACTCACTATGTGCTCAGTGTAATAAATACTTTATGCACTGTCTCAATTAATTAAAAAATAAAAAATATGATGATCCTTAGAAAGTTTAAGTTGCTCAAGGTCATTCTCTGAAGACAGGACTTTACTTAAGATTATTTTTCATTCCAGAAACCTTGTACTTATGATTGCAGATTTGCATATTAATGAAAAAGATTGGAATATATTTGGTCAAAATTTAAGGACACATAGACCAAATTATTGGAGCACTAATGTGCTATACATTGACTTGAAAGAGGCCAGTGATCATAAATATGTTTGATCAAATTTTCCTTCAGTGTGATATTTCAAAAGAGATATCCCATTTCAGTACTGTATTTTTCCATCCTTCTCTATTTTTAGCATTTAGTACAGACTTTTCCATGTGAGTACTCATTAAATGCTGTCAAATAAAATCATAATTTTATGTGCAGGCTTCTGTTACCTTAGCAAGATGTAGACAAGAGGGCAATGTTTAATTGAGTGTCTACTAATTTGCAAGTACATTTTATACATCATTGAATTTAGTCTGCACCACAAACAATGAGGTGCTTATTTTGAACTTCATATTATGTAATGAGTTATTTGCTAAAGCTAGCACAGTTGGTTATTTGAACAATAAGAATATGGACCTTGGACTGCTTAATTACAAATCCAATAGATTTCCAATGAGTCTAAGACATTTGTAGAAGAGTTGAAAAAAATATATCTTTGCCTCAGTGGCATGATTTTCTCTACTCAATAGTCGATGAAAGCTGCATAGCCGTTTATTCTTCCAGGTAACATACATTTCAAGGAAATACAGAGGGCAACACATATGATGCACAAATAGTTGTCTCCTGCCTTACTGTATAGATCAGTATAGCTATTTCTTGATAACATGGAGGACATTCATTAGTAGATATGGCCAAGCCAGCTTTCCAACTTGAAGGTTAAAAAAAAAAAATCAAACTTGGCTCAACATGGTGACTGATGTTTGCAATCCCAGCACTTTAGGAAACTGAGGCAAGAGGATTATTTGAGACCAGGAGTTCAAGACCAGCCTGCGCAATATGGCAAGATCCCATCTTTACAAAAAATATTTTTAAAAAAACAGAAGGGCATGGTGGTGTGTGCCTGTAGTTGCAGCTACTTGGGAAACTAAGGTAGGAAAGTCACTTGAAGCAGGAGTATTGTTTAAGGCCGTTGCAGAAAGATGCGATTATACCACTGCAGTCTATCTGGGCAACAGGGCAAGAACCTATCTCAAAAAGAATAAAAAAATAAAAATTAGGCTTTTCTTTTAAAATTTGGTCTGCCTGCCTCTCCCACCTTTGTATTACTTATAAGGCATGATCACAGAATCACCTACATAGATTTTCTCTTTAGGTTTAGTAAAAATAAGTCAAATAATAAATGGCTTTGGTTATATTTTTTCTGAAAAGATTTACAAATTATCCTGTTCATGCTTAGCAATGTTTCTTTTTGTTCAACAGTCAAATTTCCATAAAACATTCAGATTATCTAATTAGAAAAACAAACAGCTTTCACAGAAGTGAGAGATCTTTGGCATAGTTTCTCTTGGGATGCAAAATCTAAATTATGCTGCTGAACTCTGTGATTTTTGCTGTTTTATAATAAACTGGTTACATGTTAAAAAGAAAAATGCAAAATTCCCACAAGATTGAGCTTGGTTGAAAAGATTTTGAATATACAAAATATTGTGCTATACCATAAGATTTTATGAAAATTTAATACCAGACTTTATTTAATTTGTACACTAAGTTATGATAACTATAGACTTTCTAGTCTGATTTATGTTAGAGGAACTGTGGGAAAAGAGGACATTATTTTATGGTCATGCTCAGTAATTGTTACATGCTGTAAAGATTGTGCTATGAGCCGGGCTCAGTGGCTCAGCCTGTACTCCTGCGCCTTTGGGAGGCTGAGGTGAGTGGATTGCCTGAGCCCGTGGGTTTGAGACCCGACTGGGCAACTTGGCGAGACCTCATCTCTACAATAAATCAAAAAACTAGCCGGGTGTGGTAGCGCGTACCTGTAGTTCCAGCTACTTGGAAGGCTGAGATGGAAGGACCGCCGAGACCCAGCAGGTCGAAGCTGCGGTGGCTGGGAGCGGCCACTGCACTCCAGTCTGGGTGACAGAGTGACACTCCAACTCAAAAAAAAAAAAAAAAGATTGTGCTATGGTAAATCGAAATAATTGCAAAGTTATCTATTCCCTGTGACATGCTTTCTATTCTCCTGGGATGGTGTACCAGACCAGAAATTCTAAAATTTCATGTAAGCAGATAATATCTCTACAATTAATTGTAAAATATGATCACTAGACAAGAGAGAATACCAAAAGTGTACGAAAGCAACTATGTCCTAGACTTGTGAAGCATATGATAGATGAGAAAAGATTCACCTTGGGTAACCATGAAAGATCAATAACCATTAGGATATATGGAAAGTTGTCATTTTTATATCTTATAATAGCTAATATGCAAAATATGTGTCTCTGAAAAGACTTCAAAAAAGAATAGTACAATTACCAGGTACTCTGTCAAATCTAGAATAGAAAGGGTTTTTTTAAAAATTATTGTTCTGAAGAATTTGTCTTATCTTTTTATTCCTATTTCTTCATGTGTTTGTTAATACTTGTATCTGCATAATTAATTAATTTATGTATACTTTGATTCATAATTTGTATTACTGACTTATCACTTAAGATACTCATTTGTCTATTCTTGATGACATTATGATGCAGATATCTGAACTTTTAAAAATACTTTTCTGAGGTTAAGTTAAACTCAAAAGTATTGCAGGTATTTAAAATTAGTTTAAGAAAAACTTACCAAATAAACACATTAATATTAGGTGATAGTAATGACTACATATGTATATGTATATTGTAAGTCTTGGTAATGATTTTCAATTTTATGCTAAATGCTGTAAAGGGGCATACAGTTCATAATTATCACCAAGAGCTACAATACCTCCCATGATCTAGCTTGTCTATATCTCCAGTCACACCTTCTTCTACTTTTCTCCTCAATTTATATGATTCATTCACTGGCTTTCTAATTGCTTAAGATACCAATATCTTCCTTCTATAGAATCTTTGCTCTTGCTGCCCTCTAAGCTTAGGAATATCCACTCCCAAATTATGTGAATTAACTTCTAATTGTTTTAAATCTCCGCTCTAATATCAGCTTCCCAGAAAAGACCAACTGAAATTTGCCTTGTCTTCCCATGAAATTATTTTTAAATAATTACCAATGTATCTTATTTATAGTACTTATCATCTCAGATCCTACTTTTTAGTGCTGGATACACAATTTTCGTCTTGTATATAACACAATTATATGTGTTAAATACTTACATCAGTCAATCTATATCAATAGTCATTAATAAATACTAAAACATGTAGGTGATAGTTTGATGAGACACACTATAACTATGTAGACTCAATCTATTTTGCAAATTAACTATTGATTATTCCAAAGGGAAAGTAACAACTACACAGAGAAGAAAGTTGGCAGACATTACATTAGCCAACAGATCAAAAGAAAAATCACTGATAATAGAACCAAATGACATCATGACCCTTTTAATATTATGTTACTGAGAAGGATTTGAACACTGTTTTGGTATTATCTATGCCAAAAAATATATACCCTGAATCTGACTATGAAGAAGCACCAAATATACCCAAATTAAGAGACATTTCACCAAATTTCCCCTTCTGGCCTGTCTTGTCTGAAATGTCTTGAAAACAAAACAAAAGAATACTGAGGGACTATTCCAAATTAAAGTATATTTAATTAAAAACGTACAACTTGGCCGGGCTCCGTGGCTCAGCCTGTAATCCCAGCGCTTTGGGAGGCCGAGATGAGCTAATTGCCTGAGCCCGCGGGTTCGAGACCCACCTGGGCAACTTGGCGAGACCTCATCTCTACAACAAATCAAAGTTTGCCAGGCTTGGTAGCGCGCGCCTGTAGTTCCAGCTACTTGGGAGGCTGAGGCAGAAGGATCGCTGCAGCCCAGCAGGTCAAGGCTGCGGTGGCCGGGAGCGGCCACTGCACTCCAGTCTGAAAGACAGAGTAAGACTCCAACTCAAAAAAAAAGTACAACTTTCCAAAAGAATTGCAGATACAGGATATCTAAATAATTTTTCCATTGGTTAACTACCCTGCAGAGCAGAGGACAGTCGTTCAATATAGGAGGGCACAAAATTGAAGAACTGCTACCTATTAAGGGATCTGACACATAGGTACCAGGTACCCTTGTCATCCCCTTCATTTCAATTTAACATCATCAAAATTTTATTGAGTTTCAAAGTATATGCTTAAAATTGTGGGATACCATCTTTTCAAGTGTAAGGCACAAATGCTTCTCTCAATAAACCTGGAATATACTTTCCTTATTTAGCTGTCTCACACATTATAATTGTAAAATGATTTTTTCTCTTTGGTAAACAATAAAGACTAATTAATTTGAGTGGCACATTTCTTGGAGACAGGCAGTTTATAAGTATTTTCTATTTTTAAACCATGCAAAAATGTTAAACCATAAAATGTGCCCATCATTTTTATTAATCGGCTAAGTTATACATTGTTGTGATTTTTTAGATACATAGAATGGAATGGGACTCAAGCCTTTTGTCACAAAATGTCAAGAAATTTTTCATTAAGTGACTAAAACAAAATGGGCCTGGTCTATATGCTTAAATATTTCCTGGATAAGCTGAGTTATACCTTAATAACTCAGTGGAAATAAAGTAAATCTAATTTAGGTTGTTTTTATGAGAATTGCTATTCATGTATTGCCTTCTTTGCTAATCTACATTAGATTAACTCACTAAGTATTTACCAAGTATATATCTTGCATTAGGAGAAAGTTTAATGGTGAACAAAGCAGACATGACCACTGTGCTGCATTCAGTCTAGGGGAAACCAGGATGGTGGTTATTAAAGCACAAGAAAATATGATGCTGTGAGAAGCAATTCCTTTTTCTCTGATTTCTTTTCTTTCTTTTATTTATCCCATATTTATAAAAGTCCTACTATATACCAAACTCCTATGGTAGGTGCTTTTTGTATCCAGAGTTTCATCCTAAACAAGATAAGATAGGGAAGATTTTAATCATTAAATAGAAGGCTTACTGAAGTCAATTTCAGATTATTTTTCCTGAAAACATTCTCCAATCCTATGGGTATTGTTCCATATTTTCTCATCAATTCCACTACTAACTCTTATAACTCAAAAAATAACAGATGCTGGAGAGGATGTGGGGGAAATGGAACACTTCTACACTGTTGGTGGGAGTGTAAACTAGTACAACCATTGTGGAAAACAATTTGGCGATTCCTAGAAGATCTAAAAATTGACTCCGACATGACCCTGTAATCCTCCTACTGGAAATATATCCAGAGGAACTCAAATCACTCTATGAAAAAGATACCTGCACACATGTTTATTGCAGCATTATTCACAATAGAAAAAAACATGGAACCAACCATACTGCCCATTGAAAGAGGGCTGGATAAAAAAGAAGTGGTACATATACACAATGGAATATTACACAATCATAACTAAGGACAAAATTATGAACTTCACAGCCATTTGGGTGGACTTAGAGTCTATAATACTGAGTGATCTATCACAGAAACAAAGAACTGAGTACCACATGTTCTCACTCATAAGCGGACCTTGAGCAATTATCATAATGCTATGAGAAAGGGATTGCCAGCAGTGGGAAATTACCAGGGGAGAGGAGGGGCGGGATTGACAGTAGTGGGAAGTTGCCAGGGTAGGGGTGGGAGGGGCATACCTCATCAACAAAGGTACCTGTGTAATGAACATTTGTATGTCTAACCCTGAATTGTATCCCACATCCTTAAAATAAAAAATTTACAAATTTAAAAAATATCTGTTAGATTTTTAAAGAAATATAGTTTGTTATTCCCTGTGTGCTGATTCTATTGCTCAATTACTATGAGGTTTGCTTACATATAGAACATACACTTTCTCTCATACTTTGCTTTATTTGAGACCAGGTAGACAGTTTTGAGTGGGGTGGTGGGGAGGAATAACTTGATCAAATACTAGTTGTAGAGTTTTGCAGCCTGAGTAGAGAGACTGCTGAAATCAGAGGCTGATTCTCTATGCCTTGTGATCAGAAATCAATAGCAAATTGAAAGGTGCAAAGCCAAAATGGGACAGGATAAAGTAGGATACTAAAGTTACTATGTTGACTACTTTTGCAGCAGGTTAGAGGGAAAGCGACTCAATCTCACTGAAGCAGATCATTAAGCAGTGACTGAGGAAGTGTCTGGGAGGAATTTTGAGAAAGTGCTTGGGCTGGTCTAGGAGATAAAGCAAACTGGGATAACTTCTATGCAGCAGTGAAGGAGTTGGGTCAATTTTGGTCTCAGAGCTACTAAAGCATCTCTAGATGAAGGATTGTTCATTCCATATTAGTTAGTATCTAAAACAAGGGCAGTTAATCAGACATTAATAGGCATTAGAAGGACATGGATCAGTTCCCACAAATGTAGAACAATGACCAACTTCATAAATCAAGATGGAAAATATATACATGAGCTTCCAGAGAATGATTTTTTTTAAAAATCATGTCACCTTGTTACTTACTATAGCTAATAAGTATATCTGATATTTCTATTATGATACTTTAAATTTACTTTTTATTAAAATTTGTTGTGTTTCAGTGAACAGATTTTTAGCTTCCATCAGGTAGAAAGAGGCTTCTACTTCTTTTAGATTTATCACACATTTTAAATTTATTTTACAACCTTCTGTTTCTACCCTTTCTTCCTCTGATCTATTCTCCATGGTTCATATAATATTTCTTTTAATCCATGAATTATATCATTCCACCTCCTTCCTTAAAAGATACTATGACTTCTGATCTTGTGTGGAATGATCTATACTTCCTATTAGGACCTCAAGGTAAAGCAACCATGTAATTTGTGACTTAGATCAGAATACTTTTGAGAATGAAAAAAAGAAGTCATTGAAAATTATGCTGACATAGCATCATTAGTGGATGTCCCAGGAAAACCCAAATATACAGTCATCCTATCATTGCTTCCTTCTCCAATCTCAACTGCTGACAATCCTGATTCCACTGGTATATCCACAGCACTTAACTAATACTTGGTATATTGTAAAGATATTAATAGTCATAGTTGAATGAATGAACAAATAATAAAAAATATTATAAGTCTTTGTTACATGACTTTGGAAACAAATTTTCTAGTAACATTGCTTAAGTTATCTTAAATATTTCCACAGGTTTTTTAAAAAAATGTATGTATTTTTCCTCTTGGCTTATATTTATAATTTATCAATATCCGAATTAGTGTCCTAGGACTGCAGTAACAGAGTACTTCAAACTTGTAGCCTCAATGACAGAAACAAAATGTCTCATGGTTGTGAAGGTTAAAAGTCTGAGATCAAGAGTTGGCAGATTTTATTCCTCTTGAGAACCTCTGAGGGAGAATCAGCTCCATGTCTCTTTTCTAGCCTCTGGTGGTTTCTGGCAATGTTTGACATTTGTTGGTTTGTATCTGTATCACCCAATCGCTGTCTTCATCTTTATGTGCCATTCTCCCTGTGTGCTTATATGCCTCTGTGTCCACATTTCACTTTCTTATATGAACACCACCATAATCAATTAGGGGCAACCACAGTGATCTCATCTTAACTTGATCACCTGCAAATGCCCTAATAATGCCACATTCATAGGGACTTGAAATTAGAAATTCAAGATGAGGGGATATAATTTAACCCATAACTGTATGCATACAATTAAAATAATTTTTATTTTTTAAATAGTTTAATATTGATTGTAGAAACACTTAGGAGTTGGGAAGAGATTTATCAAACACTATTATGTACATGAATAATTCATTTTCAAGTTACAGAAGGCAAAATAAAAACTGCATTAACTTTTAATAAACATGTGTGCATATATGTATGAATGTGCATATTATGTAAATGAATGTAGGTAGATGTAGGGAATCCAAATAGTACAATTAGCTTAAAGTAGAGCTGGATCCAGAAACAGTTATCTGTAGCCTTTGGCCCAGGGATAAAACACAGATCTCCTATTTAAGGTAGACAAAATATACTGTTGACCTAATTTGATGAGGCAGCCCTAGCTTGCCTTTCTTTTAATGGTTTTTATATGTCCACTTTTCCAACACAATTTTGTTTGTGTATTTGACAGCAAGTGCACACGTAAATGCACACTTTAGTTTCATTAGGATATTTTCTAAATTGTCTTGGAATTGTGGCAAATAATATTAACAAATTTTGAAAATAGATTTCAATAGGTGCTGAAGGAGGAATTGGAAAAACAGGGCATTACAAACATTCTTTGGGTGACCAATTTTCATGTAGTCTTGACATAGAACTATAGAACATTTGTTTGATCTTTGTGTGTATTTTCACGTGATTATGCCAGAGATCAGGGAAGTGAATGTAGAATTTAATGGTGTGGTGTGCATTTTGGGGATGTGAGAGAGTTCAGAAGAAAGGAAATAAGTAGTATAGCAAGGAAAGATAATTAAGATAGGAGACTGGAAATGCTTAAATCAAATAAAGAAATTCAATTTTTCTAGCTTAGAACTTTTTCACTAAAGGTGTATGTCCTAGATGGTGTTAACATGTGGCCCACTGAGTCAGATAATGCTTGCCAGCTCAGTTTTGTGTGATTTATGAGGTTTGTGTCTGTTTATAATTTTCGTCTATGGTACTTTCCCACCTCAAATTTCATGTCTGCCTTCCCTTTTGAATCTCCTCTTTTGATGAATCAAATTGTTTGAGGCTAAGGAGTCAAATTATTTCTCTCTCTAGTCCTCTTTCTGCCTTTCATTTACAACTGGGCAGCATTTTGCAAAGGGCAGTGCTCAGTAGTCGCTTTTGGAATTAAATTGATTTATTATTGTGAGTGCTATTTAAAAAATTTAAATATCCAAACTTAAAACTTTATTCCACAACATTTTTTGTTGTTTGTTTAAAACACACTAGCAACCTGATGGAAAGACACACACACACACACACACACACACACACACACACACACACTTCTAAGCAGTCTCATTTTGGTACCAATTTGTACTAACTTATTGGAGTTGAGATCATTTGTCAAATTTTCAGATATTATATGATCCAAATAAACATAGGCATCACTAAAATTAAACCATTTATATACATACATACATATATAGTGCAATGGTAATACATATGCAAAACTCATAACTTTTTAATAATTTTTATATTTTACTGGTATGTATTATCAGTTCACATGGGACTTTTATTGCTCGCTAAAATATTTTTATGGTGCTCCAAGGGAAGTATCATATGCTATGAAGAACAGTGGATGAAGAAAGAATGATTTGTACAAGGTAAGCTTGGGGACATTATTTGCTTAGTTGATTTTCCTTATTTTTACTTGTTTTATTGTTTGTTTTAAATAGACTTTATTCTCATTTTAGATTTAAAGAAAAAGAAAAATTGAAAAGAATATACTGAGAGTTCTCATATGCCCAGTATCCAGTTTCCTTAACATTTCACATTAGTATGGTGCATACTTTACAATTAACAAACCAGTAATGATATATTATCATAAACTAAACTTCATAGTTTGTTTAGATTCACTTAATTTTTTACATAAAGTTGTTTTTCTGTTTCAAGATCTTATCTGGAGCACTATATTTTGTTTAGTAATCATGTTTTCTTTGGCTTCTTGCCCCAGTGACAGTTTGTAAGACTTTATTTTTTATGACCTTAAAAGTTTTAAGCACTGATTAGTTTTGTAGGATGTGCTCCACAGGCATTTTTCTAGTGTTTTTCTCATGATAACACTGGAGTTATGGTTTTGTGGGAGGAGTTCAGCAGTAAATACCATTCTCATCACATCATATCAAGGGTACATACTGTCAACATGATTTATAACTTAGTGTTGGCCTTGATCACGTAGCTGAAGTAGCATTTGCCAGGTTTCTCCACTGGAAAGTTACTCTTTTTTTTTTCCTTCTCCATCCTTCTTCATACTTTGCAAGAAAGAGCTGTGATACACAGCCCACACCAAAAAGGTAAGGAATTATGTCATCTTTGAACACAGAGCTTATTAGTCAAGGCTTCTCCAGAGAAACCACCAATAGGTAAATATATATAGATAGATGATAGAATAGATAGATAGATAGATAGATAGTTAGATAAAGTAGATAGCATAGATACATAGATATATGATGAAAAGATATGAAAAAAAGATCTTTATTATGGGAGATGGTTTACCTAATTATGGAGGCCTAGAAGTCATCTGCAAGCTGGAGAAGAGGGAAAATTGGTAACACAATTTTAATCTGAGTCTAATGTCCTGAGAAGGCAGAGTGGACATGGAGTGATGGTGTAAGTCTTGACTGTAGTCCAAAACCTGAGAACCAGAAGTGCCAATGTCCAAGGGCAGGAGAAGATAATGTCCTAGTTCCAATAAGAGAAAATTTCCTCTTTTGCCTTTTTGTCCTATCCAGGCCCTCAACAGATTGAATGGTTTTAATTTACATTGGTGAAGGTAATTTTTACTCAGTCTACTGATTCAAATGTTAATCTCTTCCAGAAACATACTCACAGGCACATCCAGAAATAATTTCATCAATAATCTGGGCATCCCTAAGCCTAATCAAGGTGGCATATAAAATTAACCATTACACAGAGTATTTTACATAAATTATTTGGAATTCTTCTGCATGGCAGATTTGTCTCTTCTCCACATTCGTTCATTTATTCAATTATATGTTTATATCAGTATGGATTTATGGATATGCATTTACTTTATAGTTTAAGTTATAATCTAATGCTACTTCATACATTTTGTTACAGCTTTGCAAATGGAAGTTTTTTCACTTTGTTCCTATGTGTCTTTGACATATACCCATCAACGCTGCATGAGTTTTGAGCAATACTTTTTCTATGCTCCAGCCTCATCTTATACATTTTCTGTTGAACATTAGAATTTGCCATTTCTCTAAGGAGATTTGATTTCTTTTATTGGAGAGTAGCATTAGAAACCTAGAAATATGTGCTAGGTATGCTCTTTGCTATGAGGACATTGTTAACTTTAGGCTGGCTATGCTGACAGAACAAAGATATATGTGTGTTTATATTAAAACTCTGTAGACATATACACATATTTTTATGTTACCACCTGTATCTATATTATGCTAATTATGAATTCATGCTAATATCTTCAATTCAAATCCAGTATCACATGGATCATTTTACCCTTCTTCACTTGCTAAGATGGTTAGGTTAGGTTTTTGTTTGGGTCTAAAATATGTTCTGATTCTTACTTGTAAACAAGGTAGAAATACTTACCATTTAAAAAAAATTCAGTGCCAGAAATTTCACAGAAACAGGTTAAAGCAAAAGACAGAAACCTCAACATCACAAAGAATAAATTGCGCTTTCCAGATTAATAAAAAAGAGGACAAAAAATATTTAGCAATTCACACAAGTACTTACAACAAGAAGCCAATAACCTCAGAGAAGTCAGGGCAGATAGTCCAGGACGTGATAGGACACACAAATTAGAAACTCCAGAATCTTAAAGAGAATACAGCCTTAAACTCCACCTCTACCCCTCATATAATCAAATTATTATTTTGATTGTATGAGTTAGGAAATTGGTATTAAACTACACAGTATACATATCGACAATAACTAAAAATTTATAAGTGCATATATGTGTGCATATGAATGTGATTGTGTACTTGTAATTTCAGATTGTTTCATTTCTGTAATTTTTAATAAGTATTTTATCATATTTAGAAATAATATAAAATTACTAATTACTAAGCCATTTTAGTTATAACAATATAGGGATAATAATTTTTACCTATTGGGATATTTTGACTATCATAGTAAAAAAGGCCGAGTAGAATTCTGGAAAATCTGGAATAGAGAGGCTTATTTCTGCCCACATGTGCTATATCTTAGCAAGCAGAATTTACTACAGAGAAGTAAAATATTTGGACTACAAATTAAGAATTTAATTGTATTAACACTTTAGTTCTCCTTGGCTTTGGAGATTATTCTAATATGCAAAATATCAGTAATATCAGCATATTAAGCTTTCCCTACATATGGCTCAGAGTATTAGGGGATCATGGAGTTTGCTTGTCTAAACAAGAGCAGACAAGGGAAAAATAAGCAACTTTGTTAATTTGTATCTTTTAGTATTCACTGAAATAGGAAAATGTGTGTTTAAAAGGTACTAAGCAATAAAATACAAAGTGACAGTAAAGCAGCTTATATTTGTAAAGGCAAGAGAAATGATTAATTTTTTCATTATATAATGCATATAATTAAGTATAAAAGTAGTTGCTCTGATTATGAAAGAAATTATATACTTAATAAGGCATTTTTTTAACTGAAATTTGTAGAAATTGTATTTAAGAAAAATCAACCAAGTTAATATGAAAACAGTTACACATCAGTCTCAGAAGATCTAATCTTTCACATTAATAAGCATCAATTTCGTGTAAAAAATGGGTTGTATTATATAATATTGAATCATGTACACATATGCACACACACAGACTGTCTATGTACACATGTGCACACACACACAGACACATTTGCACAGTCCTGTATCACTTAGGAGGAATGGTGCACTGTGATAATTGCCTCCAGAACCAGTAGTCTAGATTAAACACTAATGTGAAGAAAAAAATGAGAGTTGGCCTCCAGGACCAAAAATTATGCCAAGCTTTTATGCATCCCCAAATAAATAGATGCCTGTATAATGGGTCCCATTTTTAATACACATAGGTTTTATATACAAAGAGAAGACTGCTTACTCTCAATGCTGCTTTACCTCCTTATCCACTGCTCTCGCATAGCATCATGTTATCTTCTGCGGCACACGATAATGTTTTCTTAGCTAGAAACATCTCAGAGATTTGTACTTATTAAGCATTTCACATGCAAAATTAGAACAGCTCTATTTAGATTTAAAAAATAAGATATAGTGGAGGAGAGGAAAGCAAAAATTATAGGTTTTTAATGACTATGATCATGGTATACCAGAAAAATAACCATTCTGATGGTGTCATAATTGGAACTTAAAATTGTTTTGTGTTGTCTCCTTAATTAATCTTCTTCTCTTCAGTAATTCAGAGGTATGGATTTACTCCTTCATATATAGTTATGGAGAAATGGTTTTCTTTTGTTATTAGACTCTTCTGGGTATGATACAAGGCTGCATTACAAGTAGTTTAAGGGCTGGAGGAAATTCGGATTCTGGTAGATGGTTATCTTAATATCAAATTACTGGATCGTTTGTATTTCTTTTTCCAGCATCCTTCACTTCATTCCTTCTTTTGATAATATCTACCTAACTTTTCCTTAAGGAACTACATTTTTTGTTGTTGTTTTTTTGGTTTGAAGTGCCAATGAAACTGTAAGTTATGGACATAGGCCAATGTAAATTGTCATTAGAGAATTTAAATTTCACATTACATAAGAATGAAAATGGGAGGGTCCAAGTAATTGTAATGATGACACAATGAATAAATTGGTTACGTGTTTTGATGTTTAGGTATAGGTCAGAGGATTTCATAATAATTGCCCATCTTACATGTGTGATCAAATTTTTCCTAAATTCTGTTAGTTATTTAATAACTTTGAGTGAGATGTAATACATTTTCTTTCTTTTCAATTGAAAATAAATGCAGAAAAAAAAAAAAACCTCTTTCTAATATCCATGGTCCCTAATATCTTGTGGCCGATAAGGGTAATATGTTTTGCATGAACTGTCTTAAAACGTTTTGCAAGTTTAAATAATACATATATATATGGAACTAAACATTAAATATTTAACCCAACTTCTTTCTTCAAACTTATGGTTTTACCTAAATTTTTGTTTTTTATTTTATTCCCATCTCCCCTTCTGATCGTTGGCTTTATTTTGACACCTTTGGAGCTTGCATAGCTCTCGGGTCCTTACCTGGAAATGATCTTTTCCCATCCCAGTCTTTTACCCTATGGCTTTGACCTCACTTTAGAATCTTTTCTTCTTGCCATTTCTCTGTGAACAGCTGCTTACACAAACTTGATTCTGGTACTTCTCCATATTACTTATGCTTTGTTTTTCTTGCTTACAGCCTCAGTCTACGATCCCGGGCATGTGTCACTCTCATATGTTTCTTATGACTTTTTTTCCTAAAAATTCAAGAAAAGCTGAGCTCCTGGTTTAGAGTTCTTTCTAAACTCTCTAAGGCCTGGAGTAGTCATGGGGAAAAATAAAGCAACAGATCTCACTGATGAATTTTTAATAGCAAATCATCAAAACAATTAATTTACTCATTTAGTAAAGCATATTTTGATTGTTACAATTTTTTCGCCTATAGATGTGGTATCAAAATTAAATTTCTAAGAGCAAATATATTAGCATGCTGTCATACATATGTATTGTGGCATGCCTTTAATGCTATGGCACTTTTTGAGTCAAATTGCCTTTTAACTCTTTAAATCATAATAAGCCAGAAATGTTAAGATTCCAAAAGAGAGAAATTATACAAACCATACTAAAGTTTATGGATATTGTTTTACTTTCCCTACCTGAAGATTTTTTTTAAAAAGTGTTCATATTGAGTGTCCTACCACTACACTAACAATATTCATGGTTAGTACACAAAACTGGAGATTAGGTGTACTCCACAGTTGAATCTCAAACAGTTTGAAAATAGTACCCTAAATTGTGACTGCCTTTACTTAATCTCCTGGGATCCTTGCAGGTCTAAATCTCTTTAGCTCTCATTCTGGCAAAGACAAATTTTAATGATCTTAAACAAAAGGTTAGAAAGAAGAGGATATTTAAGCAAAAGTCAGAACTTTGCATATGTTTTTAATTCTCCCCAAACGAAAAAATACAGAGGATGATAATGTTGCAAGATGAATTGCAGTGACTGACAACAAACAATAGACAAAAATGTATTCAGATTGTTGACTCCTACAAGTAGTAAAAATTTTATGTAAGCTAACAGGAGATTCAAGTCCCCATGAGAATTCATTTAAGGAGTAAAACAATTAAAATGAGATGATATTTCTAAATACTCTTCATCTATTCTTGCATTCCTACGTCTTCATCTTCATTAGCTCAAGTATCATTCTGCTGTTAAGAAGATAAATAAGAAATAAATAAGAACAATATGCAATTCCTATTTTAGTGTTTTAGTGAAGCAGTAAAAGCCAGATGCCACTAATTGGCCTTCACTAGCTTGTATCTATGTGACATGGGATGCCTTCCATAGCCCTGCATCAGCAAATGCCAGCTATCACATATTGTCAGAAAGAATGTAAAACATTGCATTTCTGTGACAAAATAGTTAAGAGAATGAAAACAGGTCTCTATCATGGAGAATAAGGTGCAGCTTGAACCGTCTGAAGGAAATGAAGATATCACCATCCATTGATATCACTATGAAACATGAGTTACATTTAGATAATATCAATAATAGCAGTGGAGACTTAAGTTTTGCAAAACTTTATGGAGTGTCATACTCTTCCATTATTGTGTCAGATTCAGTTTAGTGCATTCAAGTTTTTCCTTTCATTCTCCCAACACACTTCAGAAGCACTGCATTTGGTTTCCCAAATATATTCTATCTGTTGGGTGTTAGTAATGATGCCCAAACCCTCCTTCCAGATTACAAAAGTTGAAAAGTTGGATTGTAAGAGAGACACTTACAGTTTGGAGAGAATAATACATTTTAGAACAATTTTAGAATTTTCTCTTAAAATTTTAAAACTAAACTTTTCCTATTTTGCCTAAAGACCACCATAGTTTAGCACCCTTGGACTGGTTTTATTGATATACATATAAAACAAACCACTTGAGTGTGGTAAAATAATGATTCAGAGCAAATGGTTTTGGAGTGTTTTGATGAATGAGGGAAGCTAACAAAGGCAAAAGTAATGAAACATTATATTTTGTCTGCTCAAGTTAATTGTATTACTCGAATAAAAAATTTCTACTTGCCTCATATATTATTAAAACCATTCTTTTCTTGACCTATTGAACCTGACCAGCTAACTACAAAATCTGCTATAGGATTATATATATTTGGGGATACCATTTATTGCAGCAACTCAGTAGACAACTTGAAGTGAAAAAGTATACAGTGGTTAAAATATAATATTCACTTTGTAGGCCCAAACACCAGAAACTAAACATATACTGTATTAGAAATATTATAAAGAATATATACTGGAATACCACACTCCTAAAAATCAGTCAAAAAAAAAAAAAAAGCAAAGAATGGCCAAATCAAATTAGATTTGACACCTGCCGGTATACAATCTGGGCCCATTATCTCAGCTCATTAGAGCTTAGTGTTAATGAGGCCAAGGTCAGGGGTTCATTCCTCATATGAGATACCAAGTGTCATACAAATATAGCCATTCTGTTCTCTGGCTTTACACTGCACACTTATTCTACCCATATGTTTCATAAAAAATTGCAACTGGCCACAAGCAGAGCAAGAGAATGAATATGTAGGCTCAGTTCATCCTCGCTACTAGTGGAAAGAATATTCAAACACACCTTCCTGAAGGAATGAGACCATTTTCACAATACAAAACACTGCATCATATTAGACATACTTTTATTTTATATTTAATAAATTGTAGCTTCAGAATATATTATTCATTTTGACTTAATGACTTATTTGACTTCAATTTCAATTGCATTTATCTGTGTGTTACTATGTTATTCTGGGACTATAAAAATCAATAAGTGTTCATCAACGTGACAGTGGCTATGACACAAGATTTGGGTGGTTGCCTTGTGTTATTACTGTTAATATTGAGACCTATTAGGAGTAATAATAGTACTCAAATACTGTTAGTTGAAATTTTGATCAAGGGAGGCAGAAATTCACACATTCTGTCTTGCTAACCTATTTTTCTTCTAAGATGTTTCTTTAAGGGACATAAAAAGATAAGACTCACTGACAGAAAATCAACAAAGTATTTTATCATTAAGAAAAATTTGAGCCGGGCTCGGTGGCTCAGCCTGTAATCCCGCACCTTGGGAGGCTGAGGTGGGTGGATTGCCCGAGCCCGCGGGTTCGAGACCCGCCTGGGCAACTTGGCGAGACCTCATCTCTGCAATAAATCAAAAATCAGCCTGCCTTGGTAGCACGTACCTGTAGTTCCAGCTACTTGAAAGACTGAGGCGGAAGGATCGCCGGAGCCCAGAGGCTCGAGGCTGCGATGGCTGGGAGCGGCAACTGCACTCCAGTTGGGTGACAGAGTGAGACACCAACTCAAAAAAAAAAGAAAGAAAGAAAAATTTGGCATCCAAGCAATGCAAAATAGACATGCAGAAAACTCCAATAATCTTGACTGGATTATATTGCTAGAAAGCTATAAGATTTCTTACACCTTCCCTATATTTCCATAAAAGGACTTTACTTCAGACCTAAATCTTATTATACTTCTATCTTCTGTGTCCAAGGTAGTCTAATTGAGAGCTCTCCTGCCGTGCTCTGAGAAAGTACTAAAGCAACCTACTTATCCATTTGTAAGGGTTAGAGGGAAAAGAGGGTACCAAATTAGTAAACTATAAGTTGGTTAGGTAAATTAAAATCACCTTCTTGTTGAGCTGAAGAGCACAAGCTCATTCTATTTTCTATCAGTTCACATTTTGGACATAATACATCTTTTCTTATGTCACCATGGACAAGTTAGCTAGCAGCATGAAACTTGGGTATCTCAGGATAGTATGCGCCACATAACCCAGTACTGAGCAGGTAAGAGTGTGTTAGTTCCTTTTCCTTCTTATAATGTCAATATGACTTTACTGGTTGTAAGAAGTTAGAAATAGGAAATAAGACTGGTGAAAGTGAAACACATAGCAAGTAGGTGATGTTTTATCTAGATCATGATGGAACTTTACCTGGTAGGAAATCCATTCAATAAGGAGAATAAGGCATAAACAAAGGCACGATACGCTAAAGTGTGTGAAGTGTTTAGATAATATCAAGAAACTTGAGTAAAGTAATCAGGCACTGAAGTGGAATAAACATTGAAATAGAATGCTGGTTTCCAAAGGCAGTAGAGATGACTTTACTCAACTTTAGGTTCTATTAGGAAACCTGTGATCCATGGTTTATATAGCTCTTCTTAACTTCTAATGCAGAAGTTGAGTGATGATTAGTTATCAAATACCAAATTATAAACATATGATAATACTTGTAATATATGCCAAAACAGTTCTAAAATTACGACTGTGTATGAACATTGTTCAATGAACAATTAAGTAAATTGACTTTTGTAAAATGTAGAAAAAGTTCAGATCGTTAAAAAAGTTCATTTTTCTTTATTTTTTGTCTATTTTAGATAACATAAAAATATGACTAGGTAGTAGCAGCAATGAGTCCTCCGAAAATGTAATATAAATGAAAAATGACTTCTAGTGGATTTAATACTATCACACTCAACACTGAAATTGTATTGAAAATTCCATTTTCTCTACATTGTTACAATTTGTGGTTAAAAGTGCTGGAAAAGAATGTTTAAAGAGAATGGGTAATCAATACAATAGCACAGTATTATCAAGTCTCAAGATTAAAAAGGTAGGAAGACACGGGCAGGAAACATTGAGATTTCTCTTGTTACCTATATCCTGAAAGCCATCTCCTGAGGGGAAACGTGAAATAAGACTCTACGTGAGAATCTTTGTTTCCTATAATGTTACTTAAGTCTCAGGAACAAGCTACACCTTGCAAAATAAATCTAGACATGTGTTCTGTGATATAAAGACTCTTTCTATATAAGTGGTTTTTTATATTATTGATTTTTGAGTTGAAACGCTACTGTTATATATTCTCTCTCCTTTTTACTTAAAGTTTGAATATTGTGAAATGAAATGAGCCCAGAACATTGACTTCATTTGCACTTACATTTGTGTCATTAGCAGGTAAAAGCACAAGCATAACAGCATATTTTTAAGTGTATAATGCTAGGTATCCCCAGCATCACCAATAAAAATAAACCAGTTTTCTATCCGTTTACTCCCAAAAGAAATCTTACGCATTTTCCCAGGGCTCTTGTCAGCTGTCTGGCTTTTGGAACATTCTCAGTTTGTGGACTGATCTCTAATAAACATGTATTTATTTACACTCCAAAGCTCCATAACGTGTTTACTCTCAGCATGGGGTTTTGCAGCTGGTATGTGCTAAGGGTGTTATTTATGTTGTTAACAATTTTGAACTAGAAAACTTTCCTTCCAGGACTTAAACTTTTCCTCAAGAAGAATTCCAGACGTAGATTTTCCTCTTCGTAGATGAAGAATTTCCATCTTTACCTTTTCTGCAATACAGCGTTGGTACTGTGGTTAAAATAAGTCCAAGAAGGGGCAACACTATTAATTTTTCTTTGGAATGTTCTTATGTCTATAAATAGTTAAAAAATAACGTATGGTCTTGCTCAAAACTGATCATGTCATGCTTCCTTAGTTACTTATATTTGGTATAAGATTTTCTTCACCTCCAAAAAATCTGTCTCTCTGAAGAAGCTGGCAACAGTGAGAATTTAAAGCTATCAGAACACAACACATAGCACCAGGAAGAGGCTCCTTCAGCAGTGTCCTGATCATGCTATAGGAAAAGAAACTCAGTGTCAAATGTACTGTCTTATGTATATCTTTCTATGGTAAATGTATAACTTTTCTGACACATTAACTCCAAAAGTCCATTTTAAAACTTGAACATAGGGTGTTCAATTTTGCCCAGATACTTATAAACTAAATATATTTTTCCTGATCCACATATAAATCTATTTTTAGAAAAAAAAAACAAAACTACACATTGATGTGAGCTCAAACTGTTCCTAGACTAGAAATATCAGAAGAAATGTATTGTCCTGGACCTCTGATTCTGTATTGTAAAACGTCTTTGTCATTTAGCCTCTTCCATTAATGAACTTTGATAGTGTCTTTTCATCTCACCTTAATTATAATGGTACTCTAATATCTTGGAGGTTTGCCATTAATGTCCCAGTCTTCTCCAACTCCCATACTCCTACCAAATATCTTCCTAAAAACATGTACTAATCATGTCACTATTCTTCTTAAAAACTACTATCAATTGCCTATTGTCTACAGCAAAATTTCAAGTGCCTGAACTTGCTATACAAGAATGCTGCCTATTTCATCTCTACTCTTTCCTGTCTCATCTTTTCTAGTCTCCCTGCTGTTTCACTCTTGTATAACAAAGATTCTGTTGGTGTTTTCCCTGGTTACTAAATAGAAGGTTCTAGAACTTTAGAATTTTCCAAGTGATAGTAGTATCTTTGATACTCAAGTGTACCTTTGCAGCATACTTGTGTTTGTGATAACGGGATGACTCAGAATGGGGGCTAGTAACAACAGGAAGATAATTTTTATGATTAAAGAGTTAGAGCTTTAAGTCAAATATCAGCCCGACCTCCTGAGTTTGGGGAAGAGAGCGATACTAGAGATTAAGTTCAATCACATAACTAATGATTCAATTAATCAATTTATGTCTATATAATGAAATCTTAATAAAAATGCTGGACACCAAGGTTTGGGTAAGTTTTATTTTGGTGAACACTATATTGGCCAGAAGGGTGATGTGTCCTGATTCCTTGGTTAAAGGGCACTGAAGCTTCATATCTGCACCCTTCCAGACCTTGCCCTATATATATCATTTGGCCAGTGTTGTTTTGTATTCCTTATAATAAAATTGTGATTGTAAGTATAGTGCTTTCCTGAGTTTCATGAATCATTCCAGCAAAAATAGAATCCCCACATTTGTAGCCAATTGGTCAGAAGTGTGAATGGCCAGGTAGTTGTCATCATAGTTGTAGTAATGTACTCACTAAACATTTAGCAGATCTTCAGTCATGCTTAGACTCTGTGACTTCATCTCTTAGCATATAATATTTATCTTCTAAAATTAAAACTGTACAGAGTCTTCCTAATTATTCAAAATAAGGTTAAAAATTAATTAAATGCTTCTCTTAGTCTACTATTCTTTCTTTTCCTCATAGCTTTTAAATTTAACTTTGGCTTTGATTTTGCTTGTAGTTTTAGTTGAATCCCTAGGATTATGTGTATATAATTGATGTGATCATATTGGACAGTTGATATTTTATTGTTTTCCTCATCAATCTATCCCAAATTTTATTCCTTTTCCTACTCGTAAATAGTCATTTTAGTAAAAGTAATATGTCTTGCCAATTCAACTTCATTATATTACTTAAAAATGCATAAGACAATATGTGTATGCTTTTTTAATTGGTATAGTTTTGTGCTATATATATTTTGAATTTTACTTTTTTTACATGACTTTTTAAAGATATGTCAATAGGTTCCATAGATAATTCAAGACATTACTTTGTGCTGTATAAAAAGATAGAAACTTTTCTTTATTAACCTAGTGATGGACTCCTAGGTTACTTCTAGTTTTCTGCTGCTAGAAAAATATAGTAAATTCTCACCCTGTATGTTTGTTCATAGTAAACTGTTCAAAAACTGATCCATAAGTATGATGCTATTTCATGAGGTACACATATCCTTCATGTCACCATTTACTTCTAGATTTGTCTCCAATATAGCATCATAGCAATAGTTCATAGTCCCACCAGAAATGTATGAGTTTTCTCATTTTCCAGTGTTTTCTGTTGCTTAGCATAATTTTACTTTCTCTTCATAGAGAGTTCTTAGTCTCTTTTTTTTAAACTTTCCATTGTGCTACTAGAGATCATTTTGGTGTGATAAACCTCTACTGTGGTTATCTGGAGTCAACGACTTTTAGTTTGTATGCTCCCTTAGCCAGTTCTTTAGTAATCCACTAATTAACCCTGCTGCTGTTTCTGTATGCTTCAAACAGTTATTACTGTCTTTAGTAGTGGTCTAGACTAGGTTTGGGAAGAGGTAGAGGATGAGGAAATAATTAAGGATAAACAGGCCTTTGAGAACTTAATGTTTGTCAGGTCCCATTAATGTGAAGATACTCTACCAGACTGTGCTGCCTCTACTTCCTTCCTATGTGGAATAAACCAACTGAACTGCCCACAATGAAACCAGGGAAATACTGAGGAAAGCTCTCTGGCTGAATGCATCCCCTATCTATATTCCTGGTCTACTCTTTCCTTTGGTCCCTCATTCATCTCACATCAGGATTCAGTTGGCTTCTAGGTTCCCAAGGTTTTTCAGTTTCTCTGAATTTGGTTCTGGGATCTATACAAACATATATTCCATCTGTGAGATCTTTGAGTTTGAGGTCAAGAGAAGGAATTAAGAAGTTTTATTTATTATATGACTTTTCTGAAACATTTCTATCTTATTATAATAAATGATTAATCTATAGCTATGGTTATTTACAGTGGACCAATTTGACATTGAAATTATTTTCTGTTGCTAGAACTGAATGTACAGTGAGTTATTTATAAATATTATGAACTAAAATTAATAAATACTGAGATCTTAAAAGCCTCAGCAAGAAAATCTACTGGGAAGTCAAATTTGTATCAAAAGACTAACTCTATGCATACCTAAGATCACCAGTGTTAGCATGTTAGATCTAAGAGAACATATAGACAGTTAAGGCTTCCTTAGGATTCTAGTTCATATGAAAGTCTGATATATGTAAGCATTATGCATGTTACATAAATGTTTATAAATTTTTTAGTGGAATCCCATCACTTTAAAAACAATGTTCTGTGAAGTGCAATTTTTATTCAGTGCAATCACTAAACGTCTTTGTTCAGCTAAAAATCTTTTAGCTGGCTGGGAACAGTGGCTCAACCCCGTAATCTCAGCACTTTGAGAGGCTAAGGAGAGAAGATTGCCTGAGCTCACAGATTTGAGAACAGCCTGGGCAACTTGGCAATACCTCATCTCTACAATAAATCAAAAAATTACCCAGGTGTAGTAGTGTGTGTCTGTAGGTCCAGCTACTTGGAAGGTTGAGGTGGAGGGATCACCCGAACCCAGCAGGTCGACACTGGGGTGACCGTGAGTGTGCCATTGCACTTTAGCCTGGGTGACAGAGTAAGACTCCAACTTAAAAAAAGTTTTTTTAGCTAGTAATATATGTATTTACATTTACTCACAAACCAAAAATTTGACTACTATACATGTAGAAAACCGGTCCAAACTTTTTTTTTTATATAGTTTATTTTTCTTTGTCTTCATCTGGTCCAAACATTTTAATCCTCAAATTTAATTTTGAATTATAGGTCTGTCTTACCCATGAAACCATTATATTGAGGTTACCACAAAAAAAATTTAAAATAAACTAGGGGGATATTATTTGCAAATAACCTAGTTCAACTTAAATAATGAAGGAAATTTTTTGACTCACAAAATGAAAAGGTAGAGGAAAGGCAAGTTTCAGATACAGGTTGTTGTGGCCTTTGACTTTCTTTCGCTGCAATTCTTGTGGTCCTCAACTCATCCAGGTGTAAGATTCAAATTCAAGTTGAAGGATTATATTTAGCCTGGGTTGTAAGCTTCCGTTTTCACATAAGGAGTGAGAGGGAGTGGGGGATACCTGCTTTACATATTAATTGAGCAAAATTTCTGAGTTTCATTGAATTGGATCATAATGAACAAATCACCGAGAGTATGGAAATCACCACACACTTACTGTTTAGGTCTGGAACCCTGTCTTTCCCTGAAACACTGTTGTACAAGGGGATTTAGAGTTTACACTGATTAGAATGCACTGGCGGAGTCAGACAAGAAAAAAAACTATACAAATTGCCTGTGTGTTCCACAGTAGAAGAAGAGTGGTGATTCCTCAGTGGAAAGACAGGGTACTGTTGGGAAAAGGGAATAGGGAATGCCAGCTGGGCAAGCAAGAAATCGTCCCTTCACCTGTTAATTATCATTCTTTTAAAATATTCTTCTCCAACCCAATTGATTGCTGCCTGAAACTAACACTAATTTTGTCTTTCTAAAGCACTAATCTGATCATGCCACTTTCTTTGTCTGAAGCTTTGCATAATTTCTTATTGTTGAAAGAGTCATATTCACAATATCTTTCATAATAAAGACCCAATATATTCTAGAGACTTATATCTTATAACGATTTCTGTACATTTACTTTTCTTTACCAGATTAGGCCACGAACTTTCTCACACCACAGTTTTATTCACAGTGTATCTTCAAGCTTTTTTCTTTTTCCACCTAGTAAATTCCCTGTTTTTTTTAATATCTGTCACTTGTATTACCACCTCTCTGAAGTCTTTCCAGACTTTTCCATGACATAGGCTACTTCCTACTTTGTATTTTCAACTTTTTTTTTTTTTTTTTTGAGTTGGAGTCTTACTCTGTTGCCCAGACTGGAGTGCGTAGCCGCTCCCGGCCACCGCAGTCTCGACCTGCTGGGCTCCGGCAATTCTTTCGCCTCAGCCTTACGAGTAGCCGGAATTACAGGTGCGCGCTACCACGCCTGGCTCATTTTTTGATTTATTGTAGAGATGAAGTCTCACCTGCCCAGGTGGGTCTCGAACCCGTGGGCTCAGGCAATCCACTCACCTGAGCCTCCCAAAGGCGCGGGATTACAGGCTGAGACACCGAGCCCGGCTTTCAATTTGTTTTTATGTATAGTTATTTTGTTGTGGCTCACACAATTTTTTTTTACTAATGTTGGTTTTTGTCTACATAGTGTTTATTCATGTATTCTAGTCACTTTATACAGCATTGCTACATATGCTTGGCATATATAATATACTTAGAAAAATACTTGCAAATAGTCATTAAATTTTCTAGATAATTAACAATTACTAACCTTACTTCATTCTTTATAGACTTGTATAGGTGGTAGAAGTATTAGATAATATATTAGCTATGGATAAAAGACCAGCTACTGACATTTATTCACTGTTCTTATGAAGTTACAGTGATCCATTATAGACTAAAATTGGCTAGCAGGCTGGCCTAAGATAGTGATGTATGATTATTATAAATAAGTCTAGCTTATTGATGCCAAATAAAGATAATGCTACATTAGCTATTATATTTTCCAGGTTTGTTAGCATATATTAAATGTACAGAGAAGTATTTGGCAAATTTAGATATTTACTAAAATATAAATTGTTACATTTATACTTTTATTATTAGATCAAACTAATATATATATGAGCATCTAGAGGAACAAGACTATTTTACTATTGTACAAACAACAGAAAACTATGAGTGTCAATAAATTATTTCCTGAGAAAATACATGCACATATACCCACAGTCTCACACACACACACACACACACACACACACACACACACAATGACTTTTTGAATAAATGGGAAAACAACCACCTAAAATATTCTTAGATATAAAATGGTATAAAAAAGTATTGTTAGAGATAATCACAATTAAACAGTATTAAAAGAAACAAATCAGTGAATTCTTAATAAAAATATTTTTTAAAGGTATTTGGTTATCTTAGTCATTCTAAGAAAGCTTTTCAGTTGTTTTTGGGAATTTTAGAAGGAAGAAAAGTGAAAATATTAAAATATAACTAAAAATATTAAAAAGCAACATATACTGCTATTTTTAGTCACACATTTCCTAGAAAAACTAGAAAAGAAAGAAAAAATATAAATTAGATGAAGGCACCTGCCTGAAGTTGGTCTAGAATGAGAATAGTAATCTATGAAAGTATACATTGTGCAAGAGAAAACTTTTTTCAGTTATCATCAGAAAGCTGAAAAAATGTCTATCATTACAGTTTCATTCAACCAAGAAAAGGAAACTGAATCTGTAGAAAACTAAGACATTTATAAGTATTAACTTTGTACAGGAGGTACAATTTCAAAATAAGACATTTTATTGTCTAGCTGTATTTTACATCTTTACAAGGGAAAGTGTGTTCTCATTCATTTTTTTTCTTATCCCTAAAATGAACTGAAGAAATTAAGATCTCACAGAAGACATATAGTTCTATACTATTTTACTTGCAAACTTACATTAAATTTGCAATATTACCCTCTGGACTATGTTTTATATAATCTTCATAAAATGATTTGAATGGCCCCACAGTGATGATGTGAGTTTCACTATAAAACAAGTTAATACATCTATAAACGTGTACTCTTACCTTCTCTAATAGCTGGCGTATGACCAATCTATTTTTATTGAAATTATTTAATTTTGGAGGCTTGAGTTAATACCTTCTTGCCTCAGGAGGATAATATGATGTTTCTGCTTAGAAACCAGAAATGATAAATTTAGCCATTAGATTCAGCTTTTATATAACCACGCATTACCTTTTAGTCGCTGTATTGTTTATCAGACCCTTAAGCTATTTGTCTGTAAAACAAACATATCCCGCATTTACAGACTCTTTTGTCCATGCTATTTTCTTTATTTTTGTACTTGAACTCATGCAGCAAAGAATATAATTTATTCAATAGGCATACATTTTTTTATTATCATGTCTTTGGAATTACAACTGCACCTAGTGTGAAGAGACTAGAGAAACTGCCAAACATCCTACGGTGTGCTGGAAAGCCACTCACTCCGACAGGAAATTATGTGCCTTAAAATGTCAATAGTCTTCATTGCACTAAAGCAAGTATACAAAACTGTAAAATCAAAAGTACTTTTTGCCATCAATAAAACACACAATTAATAAATACTATATGGGAGATAATTTAATAAGTGCTTTATAACTACTTGTTTTTGCCAATGTAAATAAAAGCCTGGACAACATTTTGTTTGTTTGTTTTCCCCTGTCCAGATACACTTCAACTTCTTGTTCCAGAATGAATTTAGAGTGATCATAAACATTTCTAGGTGATTGACTTTATACCTTGTCTGGGGCCTTAAAAAAAAAGTTGAAAACTCTTTTGTGGATTATCTCTGCTAAAGCTAAGTATCCCCTGATGCTATCTGCATAGTTCTACTGAAATGATCACCGAACAAAAATTCCACAATGGGGTCTCATGTCTTGACTATTTCACATTTTTTTCTCCAAATCAGCATGCTCAAAGATGTTTTGTCTCTTCAATCAAATCCATAGGCATCACTTTTTCCTGCTACTTAGCTTTCAGTTGCTTCCTTAGTGTTGCTATTTCTTTCAGTCATTGTACAGTCTTGTAAAATACTTTGAGAGATGTGTTTGAATGATAAAGTACTGTACATGTAAAAGTGATTGTTGATTTTGTTGTCTACTTCCTCCCGGGGCTCTGACATGATAGAACGCCTGCCTTGCAGCTGCCAGTTATCCCTGCCAATCATTAGCCATAGTACATCTCTGTCGTTTTTCAATACTATCAAATTATAACAGCTTCAAAAGTGAGTTTTTTAGAATCCTTTCAATGAATAGTTTTAATTGCCATTCATATTTATTACAGATACAAAAAAAAATACAGGTCTATAGACCCATTAATAACATGAGGCAGTTTGTTTAGAATTAAAGTCATATTTCTGATCTTAATATTTAAATTTTTTAATGCATTTACTTTTAGGTCTACAAATAAAAGGTGGAATATCAGTTTGGGGAAAATATAGAAAAATGCCTTAAATTATACATATATTTTAAAATTTTACATGCAAATCATTGTATTGGTTTCTGAGACATATTTAAAAATAAATAAGACCGGGCTCGGTGGCTCAGCCTGCAATCCCGCGCCTTTGGGAGGCTGAGGTGAGTGGATTGCCTGAGCCCGTGGGTTCGAGACCCGCCTGGGCAGCGAGACCTCATCTCTACAATAAATCAAAAAAAAATCAGCCGGGCGTGGTAGCGCGCGCCTGTAGTTCCGGCTGCTTGGAAGGCTGAGACGAAAGAATCGCCGGAGCCCAGCAGGTCAAGGCTGCGGTGGCCGGGAGCGGCCACTGCACTCCAGTCTGGGTGACAGAGTGAGACTCCAACTCAAATAAAATAAAATAAAATAAAAATAAATAAACTACCTATTGGTACACTGAATTGGCTGTGATCTAGAAATTAGGAAGCTACTTTCCTCAATAGTCTTTTGATTGGATATAAAATGCAGCTACAGAAAATCTTCACACTGCTGCATCATCACATGCTAGCATAAAATTGGCAAAATCAGCAGGAGCAAGGGGCAGATTAGTGAAGAAAAAGAAGGGGTTACACGAATGAGGTTGAAAAGTCTTGCTTAATGAAACCACACTGAAACTCACACTAAGGAATTTAGACTTTTTTCTTTAAAGTTTAATGGTATCATTTAAGAATTTGAAAAATGAATTCAAATAATAGTTGTTTAAACGGGTCTGTGGCCATTTTTTCTCATCTAGAAATGACATAGAACATTTTTCTCATCTTGAAATGGCATAGAATAACCACAATTATAGCTACTTAATATGAGTATTTGAAATTCGGCATAGAACATTAGTATACTTGAAAAAGGAATTAATGATTTCAGTATGAAAATTAGTCTTCCAGGAAAGAGAAGTTATTATTTCAGCGTGAAACATAGTTCTGTTTTTTAAAACTGTTGAGTCATTGAAAGAAGTATTAATCTACCTATACAATCTTTCAATGCATATTTCTTCAGGCGCTTTGATAAAATAAAATTTGGATTTGAATTAGTGATAAAGGTACAGAAAATTAAGCAAGAAAAAATTGTTAGAAAAGTAAGAAAAAATCACGATTAAATAGAGGATAGATTCTTCAGTCAAGATGGCCAACTAGAAGTAGCTGTGTGTGCCTATCTCATGAGTCACCAAAAATAAAAGGAGTATCTCAGAACTCAGAGCAGGATGAGACCAAAAGCACATCCCATGACCTATCCAAGATATGGCAGGACTCACAGTAGGCAAAGAGAAGAAAAATAGGCCAACCTGCATTGGAACTAGGTAACCTTCAGGCACAGACTGCAAACAACTTCCATACGCAGGAAAAGGATGAGTGAAGGAAATCAGGAGTTCTGTACTCCTGCCACAGACTTAGAAGACTCCCTGAGCCTCACATGACTCTAGTCCCACATGGGAAACTGCGACACTCCACAGTTCTGTGCTGCTGGAACCCACATGGAGCTTTGCCAGAATGGAGACGCAAGGGACCATCTTCCAAGAACTTAACCCTTGCAGTCTGCATCCTACCACAGGCTGCCAGGTCAGGGAGGGAAGGGGAAGTCCTGAAAGAAGTAGAATCAAGCAAAGTGTCCTTAAAATAATCAGTGGATAATGAAAAAAAATATATATATATATACACATATATATGTATATAATATTTTCATTATCCACTGATCATTTTATATATATATATAATGAAACATTTTCATTATCCACTGATTACATATATATATATATATAATGAAATACTATTCAATCATAAATAAGAATGAAGTAATGTATTTTGCATCAACTTAAATGGAATTGGAGACCAATATTCTAAGTGAAGTAATGCAGGGATGGAAAACAAAAAGTAAATTCTCACTTATAAGTGGGAGCTAAACTAAGGATCTGCAAGGCATAGAGAATGGTATGTTGGACCTCAGAAACTCAGAAGGTAGAAGGCAGGAAGGGGAGGGCAGAATGAAAAATCACCTATCGGGTACAATGTGCACTAGTGGAAGTGATGGGTACACTTAAAGCCCAGACTTCTTCACCACTATACAATGCATCCATGTAACCAAAAACCACTTGTACCCCTAGATATATTGAAATAAAAATTAATAACAGACAAAAAGTTTTGTAATAAAGACATTATTCGAATTTATAGAAAAAAATTAAAGAAATTTAGTCCTAGCTACAATATTACAGGTAATATTTAAATAGCTACAATAATGTATGACATTCGATGTGATAAAACAGAAGCAAATACATATATTTGGAAGATGGCATTCGTTTATTCATTCTACAAATATTTAATGAAAACAGGCACTGTTTTAGGTATTAGAGTTATAGCAGAAAACCAAGCAGGAAAAACTCCCACCCTCACCGAGCTTCTATTCTGGTGAGTGAGAGGAACAACAAAAAAATAGAGCAAACATAACATACAACTTTTTAAAAAATGAACAAACGTGTTGCAAATAAATGGATGATGATAAACGTTAAAAAAAAAAGTAAAGGTAGAAAGGGAGCTGTCCCTTCTAAGGCAGGGGTTTTCAGTTTAGATCATCTAACCAGAGAAAGATTTACTGAGAAGTTAGTTTTGAACAAGTTCTGAAGGAGGAAGGGGAACAAATGACGTCTATAGGAAGGGTGTTCCAGGCAGAGAAAATAACAACTGTAAATTTCCTGAGATGGGAGCATGTCTGGCCAGTTGGGAACAGGAAGATAGCCTCTTTGAATGACGATGAACAGTCAAAGACAAGCATCCTAACGGGTGAGATCCAAATGGTAAAAGTGGGTCTGGTAGAAGAGGATTTAAGATTTCAGGCAGGCTTTTTTTTTCCCTTCAGCTCTCCCCCCACCACCGTCGAAATTGTAGTTTTCGTGCCTCTGCAAGGGACAAGGAGTAGCTGAAGAAGAGTCGTGCGAGGGCTGGGATGGAGACGACTGTTCCCCCAACCGGAAGCCATCTCCGACGGGGATTTGAGCTCCGGAAAGACGTCAGGGGGTACTGGCGCAGGTCCCGCTTTGGGGACGGACCGGTAGTTTCTGAGTGCGCTGGCAGAATGCTCTCTTGACCACCTGGCCGCCGCCCGCAGAACATGTTCCTGCTGCGCCCGGCTTCTCAGCTGTTCAGGGCTGTGCCCTGGGCAGGCTGCATCCGACCTTGGCCTGTCCCAGGGGCGCTGGGCAGCAGCGCCTGCAGGCCCCAGTACTGCACAGAGCTGATAGGCCCAAGGAGGGCTGCCTCCCTCCCTAGCAGCTGGAGCTTGAAATGCTGGTCCCCGGGAAGATGTCCATCAGCCCCCTGGAGAGCTGGCTTACCGCCCGCTGCCTCTCGCCCAGACTGGATGCTGGGGCCCAAAGACTGTGGCTCCAGTCCAGTTCTACACGTGTCTGCCTAGCCAAATGGAGGAAGGCACCAAGCAGGGGGATGCACCTCCGATGCAGTGCAAAAATGTGCTGTAGATCCACTGGTGGAAGATGAACCACCACAAGTACCGGAAGCTGGTCAAGAGGACACAATTCCTGCAGCGGAAGGTCCAGGAAGGACGACTGAAACGGAAGCAGATGAAGTTCGAGGCAGACCTGAGGGGCATCTGGCTGCGGGCGGGCTTGAAGGACGCCTCTGAAGGCTGGCAGACTCCCAAGATCTACCTGAAGGGCAAACGAGTCTGGTGTGCCCCTCTTCGTCCCCACTGCCACCAGTGGCCTGTTGTAATAAACGACTCAACTGGTCAAAAAATATATATATTTTAGACAGTATTTTACAATGTTTAGCATTGCATTGTTGAGATACAAAGCTACCGGAGACTTTTGAGAAGATGAATGAAATGATCAGGACTGTATATAACCAGGACTGCTCTTTTCTCTTGTAAAGGATATACTGAAGACAGGCAAATGTAGTAGTAGAAGAAGGAAAAAGGAGGCTACTCCAATACTCCGGGCAAAAGAGAATCATGGCTTAAATAAGAAAGATGGTGAAAAGAGATCATATTACATTTATATTTTTAAGATTGGGTTAAAAGAAATTGCTAATGATTTTATGAATATTTGAAGGAAAGAAGGTAAGACTAATAACACTGTTAAATGAAATGAATAATAATGTCAGTGAAAAAAAGTAGTGTCAAAGCATTTAGTTTTCATGACTCCAAGGATCTAATATAGAAAGTTATGATGAATGGAAGTAGAGTTAAGCACATGTTAATATTATGATTTCTTTTAAATACTATTTATCAGCATTTAAACATTAGTAATTATTTATATCAAATAATCACATGATCATTTAATTCTGAAATTCAAGAAAATGAAACATTAGTATAGAGAAGATAGTTACAAAAGAGGTGAGTACAATTAGAAAATAATAGAGGTAAAATGAATTCTGGAGAATTCTGCTAAGTGTAGAAAACTACAGAGAAATTGCTACTGTACAAAGAAAATAGTCATTTTTACATTGTCTTAAAAAATAGGAAAATAAATCACTGAGTGTTCTCACTAAATACTTTGAGTAAATAAATGAATGAATAAGGTAATTATGAAAGACTAGCAATATTAGTGCATTTGATTTAAAAACCATGGGATACTTGGCTTCTCTCCTCTTCATCACTGTTATGTTCTGACATCTGGTAAATCAAGCTTAGTCATAAAAAATTGGTACTCCATTTATTGTCCTTCACTCTATTCACATTTCTGTCATCATCATAAGCAAGTCCATTATAATCACAGACAATTCATCCAGTATTCTACTCACTTTTCTCCCTGACCTCCTTGATGGCAGCAGCTTTCACTTTCATTCTGCTACATCTACATTGCCAGGGTCACATTTTGAATCTTGCCATCACCGGTAGCTGTTCCATTCCAAAGATCCTTAACGCCAATATTACGTTCTAAGACAACAAATTGATATAATAAAATCCTGATTCTAAAATAAACAAAAAGTTTTCCTTTAGTAAGTATGTAACAATAAAAATTAGCAAAGCAAACTTGGATTGTTTAATAAATAACTTTATATTCAAATTAATATAATATAGTTATGTGTTTTTAGTTTCTCATAATTACTATAATTTTCATTGTTACTATTATTTATTGCTATTATTGTTATGTAACTAGAGAACTCTGGTTAATTCTATGAACAACTCTCATCCTTAGCATGCTAATTTTTCAGTATTATCCTGTTTATGGTTTTACAGTTCCTTCTGTCGTGCTCTTAGAGTTTCCAGTATAGAACCAGAGCTACATTAATAAAGGCAGCTTGTCACTCAGGGCACAATTATATTGTGATATTACAATATAGAGTCTGAGCTAGTGAGGGGCCAAGTTCAGTTCTTCATTGTCAAGCTGCATCTGTGTTAAAGTAGTTTGGTAGCTACCTTTTCGAGGCAGTGATTTTCCAATCATTTCTTCAGCCTCTTTTCATAACTGAGTTTTTTCACCCAATGTTTTCTTCAAATAGGGAGCCTGAATATGTTTCCCTGTCTGACCTCATCATGCAAAGACTAAACTGTCTAATCTCGCACCTAGCAGGCTAGGACCCTCTCCTTATCACTGTTTTGCATTTCTTTTTTGTTTATAGTTGGCAGAGATCTCTCTTGCATTTTAGCTAACTTAACCTTTTAATTAGTCTTATCTTTTGAGAGAGTACCTACCCTTGCTGTTTGTTTGGAAGTTCAAGAGTATCTTATACTTACATGGATTATATATAAACTACACAGCAATATAATAACTAATCTTAATCCTTAGAGAAATTGTTCTCAGAGATTCTAATGCAAAGGGTACTATATAGTACATGAAAAACAATTTCAAGCCGGGTTTAGTGGCTCAGCCTGTAATCCTCCGCCTTTGGGAGGCTGGGGTGAGTGGATTGCCTGAGCCCACGGGTTCGAGACCCGCCTGGGCAGCGAGACCTCATCTCTACAATAAATCAAAAAAATCAGCTGAGCGTGGTAGCACATGCCTGTAATTACGGCTACTTGGAAGGCTGAGTCGGAAGGATCGCCGGAGTCCAGCAGGTCGAGGTTGCGGTGGCCGGGAGCGGCCACTGCACTCCAGTCTGGGCGACAGAGTGAGACTCCAACTCAAAAAAAAAGAAAAAGAAAAAGAAAAACAACTTCAACAATAGAACATTAAATGTATCAAGGATTGTCAGATTATATAGGCATAACAGTATCACTCACAGCCAACACATTTAACCACAATCCAAAAAGCAGAACAATTATACAAGAGGCCTCTATGATGCTATTCTAATCTGTAGTTTTCAGCCCACCTAAGTGCTTCTTGGAAAGATATTAGAGTAAAACTACCAAGTGAATTAATTACTTAACAAATTAGAATGATTTAATTCCAAAGAGATGAAAGCTAGTTTTAAAAATGTTTTTTAAAGACAAAACATTTCCTTCATATTTAAAGGAAACCACATTAATTCAGTAGTTATGTAACTGGGCTTTGTTTCTATGGAGTACCTTCCAAGTCACTTAATTAATGCAAATATCAGCTAATTACATCTTGATTAATTCATTTTTCTTACCTTGAATAAGTCATGTTTCTCTAGAATTCACTTGCAGGTTTAATCTCACAACGGGGAAACAACATTTTATTTGGAAATTATTACTTTTTATTTGTACCATACTTTGCAGATAATAAATTTGTTTGCATAATAAATATGCATAAATGTACTTTTCAAAGTATTCCAGCTTCACATTAGTACCCCTTGGCTTTTTCCAGCACAGAAAAGCTTGATGATTTTCAAAAACAAGCACTTGAGTAAAAATGTAGTTTTTGACACGAGAAAAAATTGCTATGAATCTCAAATATTTTAAGATATATTGCTGTCACACAAGATCACCTCTATAAACATCCTTCTCCTTGTTTTCTCCAGAAGTATTTTCTATATAAATTACATATTGTCAAACTTATATCATATTTCATGAACTAAAAGCCTTTGACAGATCTTACAGCCATAATAAATAACAATCAGAAGATCCTGCTGAAAATATCCAACTACAAGTTTAACTGTTTAACTAATAGACTCCCACTTACAGACTAATGCTCTGTATTTCCTAGGTTCATTATTTTTGGTGGAGTAGTGTTTTTTTGTGAGTATAATCTGAGATTTATTTATGCTTGGTGTCTGTGATTCTATCCTCCTCAAGATAACTATCAATTTTTTTAGTGTTTAGAATTACTATTAGAAGGATTAATTCATTCCCTTTTTAAGAACCTAATTTGGCCAGGCATGATTACTCAGACCTGTAATTCTAGTACTTTAGGCGGCTGAGTCAGAAGGATTGCTTGAGGTCAGGAGCTTGAGACCAGTGTGGGCAACAACCTTGTCTCTACAAAAAAATTTAAAAAAATTATCCAGTCATGGTGGCACATGCCTGTAGTTCCAGTTATTTGGGAGGCTGAGGCAGAAGGATCGCTGGAGCCCAAGAGTTTGAGTCAACAGTGAGCTATGATTGCTCCACTTTACTCCAGTCTGGGTGACAGAGCAAGACACATCTCTAAAAAAATAATTAAATAAATAAAATTTTAAAAATACAAATCTGACTTTTTTTGTTTGACATTTAGATGTTTCACAAACTTTAGTTGTAAAATTATAGCATTCTGGAGGTATCCACAAGCTAATTGCCACTTCATTTTACTAAAGTTAAGACCAGATGACTACCACTAAACTTAAACAGAGTAACACAAAAATGTTGAGATGGGTATTAAAATAAAAAATGGCATTTTTCTTTTACCCTATGTCATCACCTGTTGCTTCCTTATCTACTACTCACTTGTAGATTTTTATCAGTTGAGTTATGAAGAATGGAATCTCCATAATCTTGAGTAACTCTAAAGTACCATTTTCTTGTGTTACTTCCAGGGAACTAAAATTCTATCGGTATACTCATAATATACATATTTAATTAAATAGTAAAATAGTTTTTTGAATAATATCATAAGAAGCAATTTATCCTCAGAGCATACTTTTGTTAATATGCCTTAAAGTGGTAAACAGGTTTCTTTATTTCCTTCCTCTCCCAACCTTAGATGCTAAAACATCCTATGAACCAGCTTGTTCTGGGTTAGAAACACATGCCTCCTCATCTGTTCGCCATAAGAAATCAGTTTTTATAGTGATAATAGGAGTTTCATATCTCAAATCTTAAACTGAGCTGAGTCCGATTCTAGAAAAGTGGATATGCAAGTAATAAAATATTTTATAGTATCTATTAAACAATAACTGGTTTTACTTTTTCCTTTTGTCTCTGATGATATCATCCTGTGATTTTATTCTATATTTAGTTATTTAGCAAATATTCATTGGAAGGTTTTATATAAAATTCATTGTGCAAAGTAATAGTGATGTGGATACAAAGGTGATTTTAGTAATAACTTATCTCAAAAAGCATTCTTATTTTAATGAAAAAGATAGACTTCTAATCAATCAATGCACACTTGAATAGGGTTGCAAAGATTCTGAGAACAAAGAGTGTTGGCTAGACTAGGCCTACTAGAATATAAGAGCATATTTTATGGCTATAGTGTCTCTCTCATTTCAGAAACTTAGTGTACTTTCATTATTATGTATGCAGACTCTCAGTAGGGCACAAAGAAAGAGAAACTTAAACAGGATCATCTAGCTAATTAGTCACAAATTCCTATTAAATTTCTTCCTTTCTAGCATTTTTTGCTACATTTTCTATCTTTTCAATAATTGTATTGTATTATAATTAAAGAATATTACGTTGCTACCAGCAGAGTAGTACTTGCAAATTATATGTGGACAGATTTTTTTTTTCTTTTAAGTGAAGGTTAGCATCACAAATTTTAAAACAATTAGGAGAGAAGTTTCTATGGTGGTAATCAATTAGTAAGTACAAGTATAATTAGCATTGCATCAATTTACTCAGAAAGTAAAATGTTTTGAGATGCAGCAAATTATTTGTTTGTTTTAAAAATAAATTATTTACCCATATAAAAAAGAAGTAAGTTGCTTACAAAGCACTAATTCAATGGAGAACTATAAATGTACTTCATATATTATTTTTTTCTGCTACAAGATTGGGGCAGTTGTATTTAAAGTTTAACATAACATTTGCTTTGGGGCTCAAAATACATTCTAGGATTACATTCAGATATAAGTATATTTTATATTTCAAAGTTAGACAATTTAAAAATATAACAATGAAACTCTAGTTTAGACAAGATGGAGTAGACCCATTTTCCCCCGGGTCCTTCACACTAAGCACAAATATAAACTCTGGATATAATGCAAGTGAAAAACCAAAGAGGAACTCTTAAAGGTGATAAGAAGAAGGCAAACTGGCTTGGGAATGTAGGACCTAAGAAACAGTACAACGGCAGAGATTCATATATTCTTCCATCTCACGAGAGAAATAAACACGCAGAGTTATCAATTCCCAGCCTCCAAATCCAGCAATAGAAGACACCCACACAAGTTCATTTCTCCCCTGGACTGAGCAACAGTACCTGCAGCAACCTCAAGCAAATTTGACATGGATAAGCACAATATTTATACCTTGCCAAAAATAAGCAACCAGAAGAAGCACTCAGCAAAGAAACAGAAGTCAAAAAAGTACAAAATTAAAATTATAAAACTGAAGAAAAAAATAACAAATACTCACTGGATGGGTTCCATATTTGAGTGGAGATGACAATATATGCAACAAAAACTTGAGTTAAGAGTAGTAAGCCAAATCTCAGTACTAGGGAGAAAATAACAACAACAACAAATACACAGCCTCATGAAACTGGAGAATGAGAACAAAAGATCCAATAATTCTATAATCACAGATTCATAAAGAGAAGACTAAAAAGTGAGACTGAAATGTCTTCATTATTTTTTTTAAATGGTTGAAAACTTTCCAAATGTGGTGAAAGTCACAAATCTTCATATCTAAAAAAGTCAAAGAAATCTCTTAAAATGTAAACTATCCAAAAATTTATGCCAAAATATTTTATAATTTAATTTAGGAAAATAAAAGCAAAGAAAAAAACATGAAAAAACCAGAGAGAAATGATTCATTATTTATAGGAGAAAATAATGAGTTTCTCATGAAATGACAGAAGTCAGAAGGAATAGATGCATATTATTCGAGCACTGAAAGAAAATAACAGCAATTACAAAATTTATACCCAGCAAAACTTTCATTAAGAATGAGAAATTTTTCTCAGACGAATAATTTGAGAATAAAACTAAAAAATTGCTATTAGTAGACTTCCGTTTAAACACTGGCTAAAAGAAGTTACTAAAAAAATAAAAAATGATAACAATTTTTAGAGCATTACAAAGAAAGAAGTACTATCAGAAAGAACAGAATATGAGCACATAAAGTAAACTGTTCTTTTCCATGGAAGTTTTGAAAGCTATATTTGATGATTTTTTTTTTCTTAAATTTTAGTTTCAGTGGATACATGTGCTGGTTGGTTACATGGGTATATTGCATATCTTTGGGGTTTGGGCTTCCTTTAAGCCCATCACATATTTGATAATTTTAAAAAAAACATTATTTGTGATTCTCAAAGCAATGATATTTAAAAGTGGGAGAAGGTAAAGGACATATATAGAAGAAAGAATTGTGTACACTATTCAAAGTGGTAAAATAATAATACCAATAGATGATTTTAAGTCTCTTAGAGATATTCTAATCCTCAGAGCAATTGATATTGCAAATATAGTAAAGGATAAAGACAGAAACACTCAAATCTAAAGGAAATTCTGAAGAAGTTTAGGTAATTGTAGAAAGGCAAGAAAACCAAAACAAAAAATGAGGCCAAGGAAAACAGGTGCAAAATAAATTTTTAGACTTAACTGCTACCATATCAATAATTATCTTAAATGTAAGTAGTCTAAATATACCAGCAAAAAGACATAAATTGGCAGAGTGAATAAAAAACATGACTAAAATATATGCTGCATTGAATAAATTCACCTCAAATGTAATACTAATAGTTGTTTGATAGTAAAAAGATCTGCTATTGAAATACTAACTTAAGGCCAAGCTTGGTGGCTCAGCCCATAATCCCGTGCCTTGGGAGGCTGAGGTGAGTGAATTGCCTGAGCCCGCAAGTTCGAGACACTCCTGGGCAACTTGGTGAGACCTTATTTCTACAATAAATCAACAAATTAGCTGGGCATGGTAGGGCGTGCCTGTAGTTCCAGCTACTTGGAAGGCTGAGGCAGAAGAATCGCTGGAGCCCAGCAGGTTGAGCGGCCACTGCACTCCAGTCTGGGCAACAGAGTGAGACTTCAACTCAAAAAAAAGAGAGAAATACTAATTTTAAAAGGGAGTAGCTATATTAGGATAATTGAAAGTAAACTTAACTGTAAAAAAAAATAGCTGGAAACGGAGGGGCATTATTACATAATGATAATGACCTTAAGTATGTGTACACTGAAAAACAAAGCTTCAAAGCAAATGAGACAAAAGATGATAAAGCTGAAAGAAGAAACATTCAAAACAACAATTATAGCTGAAGATTTCAATGTCTTCTTTCCAGCAACTCATGTATGCATACTTCTTTTTATTGCATTTTTTTTACTGAGCTTTGTCAATCCTGCCTTTTTTTTTTTTTAACACATTAAAGATTTGTAGTAACCCTGAGTTGAGCAAGTCTATCAGTGCCATTTTTTTTCAATAGCATGTGCTCACTTTATGTCTGTCACAGTTTGGTAATTCTCTCATTATTTCAACTTTTAAAATTATTATTATATCTCTCTGTTTTCACTCTTTGAAGTTAAGATTGTAAGTGCTTGAGGTCACCATGAACTGCACCCATATAAGACAGCGAGCTTAGTAGGTAAAATTGCGTGCTCTAACTACTCCACTGATTGGTTGTTCTCACATTTCTCTCCCTGTCTTTTGGTCTTCTTATTGCTTGAGTTACAACAATACTGAAATTAAGTCACTTAATAACACTACAATGGGCTCTAAATGTTCAAGTTAAAAGAAGAATTGCAAGTCCCTCATTTAAAATCAAAAGCTAGAAGTGATTGTTTAGTGAAAAAAGCATGTTAAAATGTTAAAATAGGATCAAAGCTAGGCCTCTTGTATCAAAGTTAGCTGAGTGTGGGTGCAAAAGAGAAGTTCTGGAAAGAAGGTAAAAGTACTACTCCATTGAACACATCAGTGACAAAAATGTGAAACAGGCTTATTGCTGATATGGAGACAACTTGAGTAGTCTGGACAGAAGATCAAAACAGGCATAACATTCCCTTAACCCAAAGTCTAATCCAGAGCAAGAACCTAAATTTCTTCAATTCTATGAAGGCTGAGACAGATGAGAAAGCTGCAGGAGACAAGTCTGAAGCAGAGGTTGATTTATGATTTAAATGCAAGGTGAAGCAGGTGCTAATACAGGAGCTGCAGCAAGATATCCAGAATCCATAACTAAAATCATTGATGAATGTGGCTACACTAAACAAATTTTTCCATGTAGATCAAACAGCCTATTACTGGGAGAAAGTGTCATCTATAGTCAAGACTTAAGTGAAAGAAGTCACTACTGATGTGGTCAAAATGGCAAGAATACTAGAAGTAGATTTTGAAGATGTGACTAAATTGCTGCAATCTCATGATAAAACTTGAGCAGATGAGGAGCTGTGTCTTAAGAATGAGCAAATAAATTGGTTTCTTGAGATGGAATCTACTCTTGGTGAAAATGCTGTGAATGTTGTTGAAATGCAAACAAAGAATACCAACAATAAACAAACAGAAACCCAATTTAAAAGTACAATCCCATTCATAATAGTCACAAAAAAAAAAAAAGAAAAAGAAAAAAAGGAAAAAAACCCTCAGCATCTACCTAACCAGTGATGTGAAAGACCTTTACAGGGAAAACTACAAAACACTGCTTGAAGAAATCAAAGATAGCACAAACAAATGGAAAAATATTCCATGCTCATGGATTAGAAGAATCGACATTATTAAGATGTCCATCCTTCCCAAGGCAATCTACAGATTTAATGCAATACCCATTAAATTATCAGAAGCATTATACCTGGAAATAAATGACAATACAGGAATTCATATAGAAACATAAATGACCACAAATAACCAAAACAATCCTCACCAAAAAAAACCCAAAAAGCAGGAGGTATCACACTTCCAGACTTTGAACTTTATTATAAATCTACAATAATTAAAACAGCCTGGCACTGGTACAGGAACAGGCATAAAGACCAATAAATAGAACAGGATATAGTTTCTAGAAGCAAAACCTCAATTTCTCAACCAACTCATCTTCGACAGTCTCCACCATCAAACACTGGGGAGAAGAGAACCTAATCAGTAAATGGCACTGGGAAAACTGACTGACCACCTGAAGAAGATTAAAACAAGACCCCTACCTATCCCCATACACAAAAATCAGCTCTAAATGGATCAAAGACCTAAATGTAAAACCTCAAACTATAAGAACCTTAAAAAACACAGAAGACACCGTGATGGAAATTGGAACTGGCAGCCAATTTCTGATCAAAATCCCAAGTGCTTATGCCATAAGAGATAAGAAAGACAGTGGGACCTCATCAAACTGACAACTTTCTGCAAAACCAAAGAAACCATCAAGAAAGCAGGGAGACAGCCCACAGACTGAGAAAAACTATTTGCCAGCTGTATATTTGACTAAGGCCTAACATCTAGGATCTACAAGGAACTCAAATGAGTTGAAAAGAAAAAAAAAAGTTCCATTGCAAAGTGTGCACAAGATATCAGTAGATACTTCTCAAAAGAAGACAGATGAGCAACCAAAAGACACATGTGAAAATGCTCAGTCTCACTAGTCACCAAAGAAATGCAAATTAAAACCACACTGATCATACCACCTAACTCCAATCAGGATGGCCATCATCAATAACTCAAAGGGCAACAGATGTTTGAGAGAATTCAGGGAAAAAGGAATACTTCTACATTTTGGTGGGAGTGTAAACAACCTCTTGGGAAAACAGTGTGGTGATTCCTAAAGGATCTAAACTTGACCTTCCATACAACCCTGCAATCCCCCTTCTCGGAATATACCTGGAGGAACTCAAATCACTCCATGAAAAAAAATCCCTGTACACATATATTTATTGCAGCATTATTCACAATAGCAAAGACATGGAACCAACCATGCTGCCCATCAAAAGAGGACTGAATAAAAAAACGTGATTCATATTATGCAGCCATAAGAAGGACAAAATTATGATTTTTGCAGCAACTTGAATGGACTTAGAGTCTATAATATTGAACGATCTATTACAGAAACAAAGAACTGAGTCCCACATGTTCTCATTCATACGGACATTGAACAATTATCATAATGCTTTAAGAAAGGGATTGGCAGTTGGCAGTAGTGGGAAACTGCCAGAGGTGGGAGGATACACCTCATCAACAAGGACATCTGCATAATGAACATCTGTATACCTAACCCTGAACTATATCCCACATTTTAAAAATTAAAAATTAAAAAAACACAAAATATTTAGCTTACATTAATTTGGTTGATAAAGCAGTGGTGAAGTTTAGGAGGATCAAGTCCAATTTTAAGAGAATTCTACTGTAGGTAAAATGCTATCAAACAGAGCTGCATGATACAGATAAATTTTTTGTGAAAAGAAGAATCAATTGCTGTGCCAAACCTCACTTTTTAAGAAACTTCTCTTTAAGAAACTGTCACAATCATCCTAACCTTTGGCAACCATGACCACGATCAGTCAGCAGCCATCAACATCAAGACTCTTCACCAACAAAAAGATTACAACTCACTGAAGTCTCAGAAGACTGTTAAGTTTTTTTTTTTTTTTTTTTTTTTTTTTTTTTTTAGCAGTAGAGTATTGTAATATGCTGAAACTTTAAACAACTCAAATATTCTTCAGTGGGTGAATGGTAAAGAAACTGACATATCCATACCAGCTATAGAAAGGAAAGAGCAAAATAACTCGGATAGATATCCAGGGAATTATACTGACTTTTTTTTTAAAAAGCTAATTCAAAAAGGTTACATATTTTAGCATTCCATATATATAACATCCTTGAAATGAAAAAAATTATATACATGAAAATTAGATTTGTGATTACCAGGGGTTAAGATAGACAGGTGTGTTGAAAAATGCGTGTAGTTTCCAGGAGAAGTAGGAAGTATCTTTGTGTCCTTAGATGTATTTTCCATCTTGATTAAGGTAGTGGATACATGAATCTAAACAGATGATAAAATGATATAGAACTTAATTCTCATATGCACGCGTGTGCACACACATACACACAAAGTACAAGTAAAAGCAGGAAAATCTGATTAGCATTGATGGGCAGAACTAATGTCATTATCCTGGTTGGGATATTATACTACAGGTTTGCAATATATTTAGGGGGAAACTAGGGAAGGCGTAAAGACAGCTTTCTGTATTATTTCCTACAACTGCATGGGAATCTATAATTATCATAATAAAAGTTAACTAACAATATGATAAAGTCTCACTGTAAAACCAGGAAGAAGAAGAACTTCAATAGTACTTCTGATATCACCTGCTTGACTCCCTCTTGTACATTGTTTTACAGTAAGTACTTACTAACTTTAAATTGCATGACAGCAATTCCATGTCTGACTCATCTCTGTAACACTGGAATGTGGTATGTGTCCAGTAAGTATTTAATAAATTAATGAATTAAGAAAAACCCACCTGAGAATATTTTACTCACCTTACTCTCATTTTCATTCTATTAAATATTCAGAGCTTCCCTATAGATCAAGAAAAAAATTGAAATCTAATATATATTTTTGATGACAGTAAATAAACTTTACATTTTGTTTTGCTTTTGTTGTTTAGCTTAGACAAGATGCAATTGCAAATAAAAGAAATTATTTCAAATCAACACCAATATTTCTCCATATTTATTGTATCAGTAAATATTTATCATCCTGCGTAATCTGAAAATGTGATACCTGATAATTAATCATGTCTTAATTCAGACACTTGTTAATTTATTATTTCTTTGAACTCACTAAGGGAAAAGGAATAAAAAATTATTTATAATTTTGTAGGTGACAACTAATAGATCCTTGCCTGTGTAATTCGCACCTTAATTTCAAAAAAAGCAAGCTAGTGATTGCACACAATTCTCTGTGTGAAACAGGAAAAAGTTGGGGAAGAGAACATTTTACTTTTTTGAAAAGACTTTCTTTTATTAAAAAGAGAAAATACCATGATCAAATTGCTCCAACTACCGAAAGATAACATAAGTAAAATAGAAGACAACTCATAATAGTTATCTTAGAATTACAGCTGATAAGAAGTGTAATATGCTCCATTTGGGTTGATAGAGAAGATAGTCTTAATTAGCTCCCATTTAGGTCTGCTTCTCTGCAGCTCGACTTTGGGGGCCAGGAGATACATTTTGGTATAATAATGTTTTCTTTTCAGTCTTCATTAAGACACAAAACCTAAATATTTTGGTCAAGTGAAATGTAAAAACTGGCTTATTTCTCAAGGAAGATCAGTATCTTTGAGAAAAATAGGTTAAGTTGGACTTGTTGAGAATCAAAAAGTACAATTGCTCTTAAAGTGTTGTAATCAATTTACTTGGACTGTTCCAAAAGCTACAAGTAATGGTTTGCCTAATGGACATTTAAGACTTAGAGATGTCAAGTATTTTAAAGAAAAAATAAATTAGTAATTAGGATATTTCAATCCTACCAGTCTAACTTTAATCACAGTTCCTATATATTATACCAGCATATTTTAAGATGAGGCTTACTAGTCAACTACATCAAAATAACCCGGGATACTCTTTAAAAATACTGATTTCTGGGTCACTGTTAGACTTCCTGAAGTTGAGTTTGTGCTTTTGCTTTGTGTTGTTTTGCTTTGATGGTGTATTTCAATGAGTGTAGATTCAGGAACTTGTATGAAACAAGTCCAGTCAAGGCCAATCATGAGACCATTGCCATTTTTTGCTGTGTTGGTTCTTTATCAATATACATCTCTTCTGGAAATGTCAATTGCATGATCAGATCTATTGTTTGGATTACCTACATCTGCATATCCTCTACATGCTCACTAACCTCTAAAGATGCACTAATATTCTTAAAGGAGAAGAGAGAAAAGGAAGTTAGATACACTTTTGTTCTTTCTGGATACTAGAAGCCTCCAATCTCCCATCCCTTTTCTTCTACAGAAACAAAGAAAGAAAACAAAAATGTCTGTCTGCTGCTGCTAACAGATTCTTCCATGAAGTTCCTATTTCAGTATCTGTTTGTCACACACTGATATAGATATTCTGAAGTATGAGCTTCAATAGATACTCCAAAATATCCTTGAGATTCTGAAATACCTAAATCTTTGTTTTGGAGTATGTACATTAGGCAATAGCACATTTTAAAAGATGTTTAAAAGGAGCTCTGCCTTGGAAAGATGTCCACTGCTCCCTGTACTGCTTGGGTGACTGAAAGAGGTGAGGAATGCTTAGTATCTAATATTTGTTTTCATTCAATCATCCATCAAATAGTATTGAGTGCCTACAGTGTGCCTGAAAATATATTGCAAGCTGGTGATGAAAACACAGATGAAACACTGCCATAGTCCTCAAGGATGTGACAGGTTTTATTGAGGATACAAATAAGAAGACAAGAGAAATACAGTGTACAAAATGGTATTACAGGAGCAAAAAAAGAAAGAAAACTCAACCTCAAGGAAAAATGACCCAAAGTCAGAATATAATTTGGGAAAGTATGGTAAATAAGAAAAAGAGTACTAGGCTCTGGAACTTACCAGTAATTTGAATGCTATTTTAAGTAGTTTGCAATTTATCTTCAGGTTAATAAGAGCAATTTTAAGGAACAATGATGTGGTCCTATTTGCATATTTACCAAGAAGTGAAGGCTGAATTCATGGATACTAGTTAGAAAGATTTTGCAGTGAGGATAAGAGAAGTCAGTGGCTTCAAGAACTATTAATGAGGTACAATAAAAAAGACCTAGTGATTAATAAGAGTTGGTGCATAGAAGCAGAAAGAAATAAGAATCCCTTATTTTATCTTGGGTATTTGAGTGGATGATTGTGCCATTTACTCAGACATGTAACCCTGGAAGACAGGTAAATTACTAACTCTGGAAAGGGAACATTCCTATAAAATGACAGAGCAGTTGACCTGGATTCCAGAGGGTTCCTCTATAAAGCTGCTGCTCTATGTTACACTGGGACAAAACCTTTGGTCACACCATCACCTGCAATAACCTGAAAGGAGTCCCTGCCAGAAGGTCTAGGCAAAGTTGTAGGAAAGAGCCAAAACATTAGTGTGTGTTGACAGTTATCAGCTACATTTGGCAAGAAAGAGATGAAGTCAGAGACAATTAGATTCAAGGCAATAAGATAAAGGAATGCAGATAAAGGAATGTTTGTAGCATTGAAATCTCAGAACATTTGTGTGCTTTTAAATAAAAGGAGAGAAAAAATAAGTTTGAGGCTTATTAAGGCCCAGGCTTTCCATTTTTTCACTCAATCTAGATAACCTCTTGATAGTAGTCATTAGGCTAAGTGAACTTGGAAAGGATGCAAAGAAATTATGTAAATTTAAGAAATAATTATCAGCCTGGGCAACATAGCAAGGCATAGCAGGCATGGTGGCATACACCTGTAGTCCTAGTTACTCAAGAGGCTGCAGTGGGAGAATTTCTTGAGCCAAGGAATTCAAAGCTACAGTGCAGTGATCATGCCACTGCACTCTAGCATGGGCAACAGAATGAGAACCTGTTTATAGAAAATGATTTTAATTAAAACATAAATATTTATGTATAGCAATTAGCACAAATAACTTCCTGGAAACAAATAGTTTAGAAGCCCATTAAATTCAGAGAGGAATATATGGTTAAAGAACCTATGAGTCTAGTTTCTAAAATTTTGACTATTTAAGAAACATCAGTGACCTCCAAGACCTATCTCAAATGTGAACAAAGAAGACACACTCTCCTCCCTTAAGGGAACTGCTAAGATCTATTTTTAAAAACTGGAAAGAGGCTGAACCCAGTGGCTCCCATTTATAATCCCAGCACTTTGGGAGCCAGAGGAAGAGGATTGCCTGAGCCCAGGGGTTGAAGTTTAGCCTGGGCAACTTAGCAAAACCTCAACGCTACAACAAATAAAAAAATTAGCCAGGTGTGGGGATACAAGCCTGTAGTTCCAGCTACTTGACTGACTGATGTGGAAATACATATATATTTAAAATATATATATAATTTTATATGTGTATACATATATAAAACAAAAGAATTTTAAAAAGAATACAGTGGTTATTTAGTGTCCATAGAATGAACAATGGCAGAGACTGCTAGTTCATAATCAAGCCTATTTCCTCTTCTTATTGACATACTGAGTCAGTCTCCATTTGGTGGCTATTTTCTTTTCTACTTATAATCTTAGAGGAAATAAAAAAAGCTAGTGGTGTGACAAGGTGGAAAGCATCTTGATCATAAGTAACATGAATGAAGCTACTGTGAAGCTGGAATTATATAGTACAGGTATTATCCTACCCTAATAAGTTACTCCCTTTCAGCATCTTCCAGATCCCAACAACTAGATCTCAAATTGTGGTTTAACTACAAACATTTATACAAATGTCAGTAAGTGTATTTTCATTTTCCATTACAGACTGCACTGCTATGTTTGGTTAATCAATATTCAAAGATTTTTCTAAAAGAACAGACATTGAAAAATGGAGTTAATAATTTTCACATAATTATACATTAAATATCTAATTTGCCATTAATTTCAAGAATAAGAATTGGCCAAATTAATATATGCCTTTAATTACATTAAGTAATTAAATTTTACAGTTTAAAATGATAATTAGTACATTATTCATGTTACAGTCTTTAAAAAACTTGTTCTTTTCAGGTCAGAGGAAGAAGTATAGTATAATTACAAAGAGAGTAGCCTTCACCCTTGCTTTTACTATTTAAAATTTTGCTACTTTGGACAAGTAATTCTCTCAGCAGCTGACTTTCATTTATTAAAAAATGTCAGGAAGCCTATCTCTCAGAGATTTTGTAGATATAGATAATTTAATCAATAAAACAAACCTGATGGCCACTCAACCAAAAATGCTTAATGAGGGGGGACCCCCCACCAAAAAAATCGAATTATCTCTTGGAGTGAAGGCCCTTTGCAGTAAACCCAGAATTTGTTTCTCTGGACCAAATCTCAACCAAAGTTTTTACTTGGAAGTTTTGAGAAGGTTGCCTCATGATTTATGGAAGACACATCCCAAGTTGTGGCAATCAGGTTATTGGTTCTTCCACCATGACAACACACCTGTCCATTCAATGCTGAATGTTCAGCAGTTTTTGACCAAAAACCGCATGACCCCGTATCCCACCCTCACTATTCACAAAAGATGACAGCAGCCCTAAAAGGCATCAAAATCGAGGAGTTCAAAAATGATTTTGAACAATGGAAAAAGCATCTCATTGAGTATATTGCATCAAACGGAGAGTCTATTGAAGGTGATTGAAGTTTAAGCATGAAAAGATAAATACATAATTTTTAATAAATAAATTCTGGTTTTCTTGGGTTCCCACCTCACATGTTCAACGATGAATATGATCACAGTGAAGGCGAAGTTATATTTTTCTTTAAATTTATATCCTTTGTTTACTTTCAAAAGCATGTATTCAGTGCTACTTATTTATTCTTAGAGATGGGGTCTTGCTTTGTTGCCCAGGCAGGACTCAAACTCCTGGGTTAAAGTAAGCCTTCCACATCAGCCTCCCTAGTATCTGAGACTATTGGCATGTCTTTTAAAATCTTTTTCATTATTAGTCAGTTGGTGACACTTTCTTCTATTTTTTTATTCATTTAAAGTTGTGTTCATTTAACATTTAGTTTTCAAAATCATATTTTGGCTGAGCTTAGATTTCTAGGTTGGCAGTCATTTTGTTCAGCATCACATTACATTGTTGTTACATTACACCACATTACATTTCAATTATATAGTTATATTGCATCTATTACATTATAATTACATAGTTGTTATATATATTCTAGTCATATTCTAGTTTCTGTTGCATCTATTGAGAAGTCCACCTTTGAAACAAATAGTTTCATCTTTGAAGTTAATCTCTATTTTTGTTAGCCTGTAAAATTTTTTCTTTGACTCTGATTTTCAGCAATTTGTCATAATGTGCCTAGGTAAGGTTATATTTAAATTACTTTATTTGGAGTTCTCAGTAATTTTTAAATTTATGATTTGATACCTTTCATTGGTTTTGAGTTTTCTCGGATAATACTTTAAATTTACTTCTACACAATTCTCTATTCTTTTCATATGCAGTTATGTATATTGTATATTTAAAGTCATCTCCTGAATCTTTTTTGTCTGCTACCCTGTGTTCTGCATTTTGTACCTTCTTTTTCTCATTGATTCATTCTAGGAATCTTGCTCTAATCTATTGTTGGTCACATATTTTCTGTTACTGTTTCTGTCTGAACTCAGACATATTTTGACACATAAAATTTGCAACATGATAGGTAAATTTAGCAAGGATATAGGAGATTAAACCTACTTAATCTAAAATGCACATTAAATTTTTTGCCCATCAGATAGAAGTCACATGTAGTTGAATGGAATTTATTTTATTATAAAGGTGGAACTATTTCAGGTGTCAATATAATATAATCTATATTCCATTACCACAATCAAGCTAGAAACATTTAAATGATTTCATTATTGTTCTCAAACACTCCACACCTTTCTTTGTAGGAAGGATTCTATCTCTTGGCCTCCTTAACTATATATTTCACCATTTCAATTGCTTTGGTGAATTAGACATGAAAAGAATTGACATGTGATCTTTCCAATTGGGAGTTTTAAAGTCATCATGTAGTACTTCCAACAAAATAGCATACTACGGACTAGGGCTCATTGTTCAGATTGAATCCTGGATTAAAATACACGAGAACATAATAGAAACCAATTCTCAATGGAAACCAATTCTCAATTCTAATGCAAGTGATAAACAAACCCTTCTTGTAAGACCTAAAAACTGTGGTTCTCTTTGTTATAGTAGCAGCAAAATTTAGCTTAAAATTATTGATACAACAACCAATAAAACAGTAGCATATGTTTGGATAATCAGTTGTGCTACAATATAAATTATATGTTAAAGGGGTAGTTAGAATAATAATTTCAATACATTCCAAGCTGATATTAATACATAGCAATTCTATGCGATAAGGATAAAGAAGTTCTTGAAGGGAAAAATACGCAGCTTTAAATAGTACATTAATTAATCAATATAAAAAGTAAGAAGAAGAATCTTCCCTATTCCATTCTTTAATGATATAATTATGACTTTATCTTGGGGTCATATTTGCAGTTTACCAATGCTAGATGAATATGCTTTGTTAAATGATTTTTTTTCTTAAGAAGGGCTTATGCATTTTTTGTGTGTGTGCTTTCACTCTACATTTATATATACTTTAGAGGCATCTACATTTTGAGAAAAAGTATTTTCTTTTTTTGCAGGAGGATTTTAATAGGTATAAATATCCTTAGACATGAAACCATTTTTTGGTTGAAAGTTGCTTATTGATGACTTTAAATATAAGTATAGTCACATATGAGGAGACCAAGGCTTAAAGAGGCTTGGTTGTTTGTCTCAATCCAAAGACGATGAGCAGCAAAACAGTGTTTAACAAAGGCAGTCTGATTCCACAGTCTGGCTCTTAAATTTTTTTCCTAACACACACACACACACACACACACACACACACACACACACACGCACACGCACACGCACACACACACACACACCCACACCCCACTAGCTCAGTGTTGTCACCAAATATTGATGGATCCAAAAATCCCTATTTAATCCAATTTCTTGTCAGGCGTGTTATCAATATTTTGTTACTAAACACATTTTTCTAAATTATCAAGCAAGTTAGTTCTTTTAAAATCTTAATTTATGCAGGCTCGGTGGCTCAGTCTGTAATTCCAGCACTTTGGGAGACTGAGGCGAGTGGATTGCCTGAGCCCAAGAGTTTGAGACCAGCCCTGACAACTTGGCGAGACCTCATCTCTACAATAACTAAAAAATTAGCTAGGAGTGGTAGCACATGCCTGTAGTTCTGGCTACTTGGAAGGCTGAGGCAGAAGGATCACTGGAGCCCAGGGCTTTGACACTGGGGTGGCCGTGAGTGTGCCACAACACTTCAGCCTGGGCGACAGAGTGAGACCCAACTCAAAAATAAAATAAAATAAAATCTTAATTTAAGCCTATTATTCACCCTTTATTTGAATTCCATTTGTGTATTTGTGGGTGCATACAGGATAGTAATTGTTTTTTCATTATTATGTATTTTTGCAAGAACATGATTAGGCCCCTCTACCCGACATGAGCAATAAGCTTATCATCTTTGAAATTGAACAATTTGCATTAGAGACACTACTCAATCCTTTATGAGAAAATTAATTTTAGGCAATTAACTCAGTCAATGTATGCATCAATTCCATCTGCAAAATGGGTCTATTAACATAATCTACCCTAATAACTTGTTGTAACAAAATAAAACAAAAACAAAAGGTAAGTGCTCAAAACAGTTCCTGCTATATGGTTTGCTTTTTGATCTTCCTGATTACTGAAAATGTTCTTCAAGCAATATAAATTTTTTTTGTTTTTGCTTTTGTGTATCAGCACATAGCACAATCCCAAGATCTTGGTACATAATTAATAAATGTTGAAATGTTAACAAACTGTATAGTGGTAATTCTGAGTTGGGTTTGCTTTTCAATATTTTTGATGAGTTGTAAAAATTATTCATTAGTCTTAATTCTAGATATTAAAAAATAAAACAAGAAATTTGAGGTAAGCAAATCAACATTTGTACTCAAAATACTATTGCACCATTAGCAGAATCAAATAAGCAGCACCTTCAGTCCTTAAAGAGCCATGTCTCCAGCATTTTTGCTCCTGGGGGCTGCCATGTCTCACACTACATCACATCACTTCAATTATTGGACCTCTTACCTCATTTAATAAAAGGTTGTAAATAGACTCAATAATTATATTTAAACATTATAAGTCTATGATTTTCTCTCAATTGTTGACTTTTTAAAAAACTGTATTTTTAGAGATTGAGATGAGTCCTTATTCTCAATGATCAAGGAAGTTAGGTAAGACATATGTATCCCAAGTTCTAATAGATATTTTAAAAATACGATGTTTACTTAAAATATAATATTGTTTAGAAAAGAAGATACAATTCAAGTACCTTGTTTTCTTCTTACTCTTACCTACTTTCACTGGTGACTTCAAACTCAACATAAGAGCTGTAATTTATTGATTTTAAATAGTAATACTGTCAAATGACTATTTTACTCACAGAAATTGAAATTTTCCTACAAAATATTCTGACCATTTTTATACATAGGGGGAAAAAGCACTGTAAAAACATAGGTTTCTTGGAGAGACATTTCCCAGCTCATCTCCCCCTCATTCCCATTAATCTAAAGTTATTTTATCAGAGTTTTAGAAAATGGGTAAAAATACTGCCAACAGTTCTCTAGTCACAATATGTTCCATTTTGTATAAAAAACAAATGTTTACTGTAGTATATTAAATTGTGTTATAAAAACAGAAAATATAACTTGAAAGTAAGAAATATTAAAAATGTTGGTTAGTTTCCAGGGGGCATAAATAGTATGATTCATATTGTTTCATGAATGAAAGATACCAATATTTTAAGTAGTTTTGAAAGCTCTACACTGAGATTTAATATAAGTATTTACTCAATAGTAAATAAATATTAGTAAAAAATCTAAAGGAAATAAAATGAGAGAAATATAGGCACACATGATAACAATTTATGTCATTATCCAACTTCAGTACATAGATCAAAAATAATCAATTAACTAGAAATTAGTAAATGTACTATAGCAGTTTTTCTGTTCTTGTTTTTAGGAATCCTAACAATTCAATCAAGTTTTTTCAAATTATTAAGGAATTGACTAAGAATTAATATAATTATTTCACTTTATTCAATGGATAGATGGGTCAGAGCTGTTTAAAAAGAGACAATCAGAGGCTATTCTTCATTCATCTATTTGCAGGCATGTAAAGAACAAACAAATAGTAAAGGAGGTAATAAATATTAAAAAAGGTTAAAATAAAGTATATTCATTGGACCCTGGATAAGAAAAAATAAGCTATATTGTTATTTAAAGATAGAGTTCTTACAACGTGTAAGGCTGTTTGATTTTTAAATTAGTTTATATGTTTTAGAGGAAAAAAATACATTACTGAAGAGAATGGTCACCCTAAAGATTCAGGGTTTATAGATTCAAAATTAGGGAATATATGCTTATTATTATCTGAAGGAAAGAACTTATGAACATGAGATAAAAAAACTCTCTTCCAATTAAAGAAGTGCTCTCTGATGTGACAAAATCATATTTTATTATGTTCTTTAAAATATTCCTCCAATTCTGTCTTTCAATCTTGGTTTCTCAAATTGTTGATACTGGTGTTTACATATGATTATGTACATTTTAATAAATGGAATTGGGTAATTATTGTATTATTTAAAAATAAAGCACTATCACTGATTCTTTACTTTTTTGCTAGTATCGTATTGTTTACTTTTTAATACTTTGTTTTACCACGTGATGATTTCTCTCAGTCATAATCCAAGATGAAACAACTTAAGTTGTTCCACTAGTTTGTAAGTTACCAAAAACTTATTTTATTCAAGTGTGAATTTGACTATATTGGGAAGTGGATGCACTGGTCTCAGTATAGCAAGAGAATTGAAATCTATCAATTATCTAAATGTAGATATTTCCTCTGGAATAACATTGATTGCATATGGCTAATATGGCTTGCAATAAATGTTCAGATGAAATATAGGAAGTATTAAAATATTTTCTATTTGGCAAACTTGTCACTTTGCAAATAACTTATTAGAGGACATCAACTGTCAAAGATATTATCAACAGAGAGTGTGGGGTAATAAGTAGCTTTGAGATTAGGAATTTTACTTTCTAATAAAGAGGTAGGGCTATAGAAATTGGACTGAGAATAATACATATATAAATATATACAAGACAGAAGAAATTATGGCAATGCATAAATAATATGATATTAAAAAGTAGATATTTATGAAACTCCAAAGGGAGGCTGAAATACGCAAAATGTCAAATGTTGGATTATAAATATTTTGGAAAAATATAGCATTGTATTGCCAAGACTTAAATGTTCCAAGTGACTTGCTATTCCAGTTTCAGTTTGTCATATATGGTCATAAAACAGGGGAAGTGAATAATGAATATATTGATTACATGGCATAAAGCTATAGAGATATCATATTGACATTTATATTTTAAAGTGTAACATCCAAAGTTCCTTGAATCCTGTATTTTCAAATAAATTGTAAGATAATTTACAATTTTATGTAATATTATAAGCAGTAACATTATTACCGCTTTAAGATAATCTAAACAACACCTTCAGGGTAACACTTTCTGTGTAACACCTTCAATATACCTTATGAGGTAATTAAAAACCTAATAATAAATACTTGAGATGTTTGTTTTAATATACCTGTAAAATGTATTCTGTAGAAACATGTACCCAAAGAAATAGAAATAAATTTTAAACATATGAAATAGAGAAACAATATAATACAAGTTTGTTATAATTTTCCATAGACTTAGAAAATAGGGAAATTACGATTTCTGGATGACATTGATTTTGACAGCAACTGATAAAGTTGCATTCCCCTGTAGCCAGTGTTTTAGATTTAAGTTAAAAATAATTTACAAGCCGGGCTCGGTGGCTCAGCCTGTAATCCCGCGCCTTTGGGAGGCTGAGGTGAGTGGACTGCCTGAGCCCATGGGTTCGAGACCCGCCTGGGCAGCGAGACCTCATCTCTACAATAAATAAAAAAAAAATCATCCAGGCGTGGTGGCACATGCCTGTAATTCCGGCTACTTGGAAGGCTGAGGCGGAAGGATCGCCGAAGCCCAGCAGGCCGAGGCTGCAGTGGCCGGGAGTGGCCACTGCACTCCAGTCTGGGCAACAGAGTGAGACTCCAACTCAAATAATAATAATAATAATAATTTACATATGGGTATTATCAAATAAATAGATCAATAGATAACCTGGTATTAGATAAAAGCTGGATCAATAGATAGAGCGATGTTAGAAGACAGATCAATAGATAGATGAATAATAGATTGATGCATAGAGAGAAGATAAAAAGGTATATAGATACATAGATAAAATGTTAGAATATTATATTTGGAAAATCTAGAATTTCAGCAGATCAATTTGACCAGTAAGGTTGTAGTGATGTTTAACAATTCAGGTTAATGCATTTTGCAATGAACTTACTAAAATACTATATAGGTCAATAACTTACAGTATATCTATTATTTTCATGATAATTTAAGTATAAGATAGCATCAACCAAGACATTTTTCTTGTAAGTTTTAAAATGTTAGATAGAAAGGAAAAATAGGGGCCATTTGTCCCAATTTTAATCACTTCCATTATACATATAATTTTTTAAATTCTCATCAATTTTCTAATACAAAAGCAAATAAGTTATGCTAGCATAGGTTCACAGATTTTTAGAACAAGATAGAAATTTAATGAATATCTATTTATCTATAAGAGTACTATCAAAGATAAGAAATATGGAAGTTGTGAATAATTAAAACAGAATGCCAGTTATTGTAAATAAAGCTAGGGCAGTCCAACCCTACACTGAGAATACCTGACATATTGTGCTAGGCATTAATAAAATTGGAAGAAACAAACTGAGTAGAAGTCAGGGTCTCAGCCCTAAATATGCTCATGATACATGGGAGACAACTGCAAAATATACTCTAATTAATAATATAATATTTGAAGTGCTCTACTTGTAGCAAGAACAAAGTCCATTGAATGAATTGATTCCTTGATTCAACAGACATTTATTCATGCATACCATGTACCTAGTACAAAGCCAGATGCTATAGTAAATCCTATGAAATGAAAGTAACTTTTCAAGGAAGATGATGTTCTACAAAATAAGATGACTAGAATTTCATCAGGCAGGAAAATGACATGTGCTGAGCACCAAGATGGGCAGGAAAGGAAAGGGGTTTGCAAGAAGGTTTAGGAATATGGTTTTCAGTTGGAGACCCTTATGGAAATCCCATGGTCCGATGTGATTTTCCAGGACAGAACTTCCAGGATAGACATCTAGGAGTTGAGTCTTGAATATTAAAACTTTTCAGCTGGGGGAGTGTCGGGAAGATGGCAGCAGATCCAGTCAGACTTTGCGAGTCCTGGTGTGAGTGAGTGAGTGTATGGAAAGTTTTGTGTATGTGTCATGAGTGAGTGGGCATGTGAGTGACTGACTGAGTGAGGGCTGGGTTGCAAGCTGTCAGGGCTTTCCTGGTGCAGCAGCTGGTGCTGCAGCTGCTCAGCTTGGACCCTAGTGATTCCTGGGACACAGAAGCCAAGGGACATTTTTTTAAATCAACAAAACCCTACCGGGGAAGATGCTGGGAGACATTGACTAAGTGGGGGCTCGTGAGCAAATGGCCAGGATCCTCCTAGTGAAGTACCTGGTGCTGCAGCTGCTCTACTAGGTCTCTAGCACTTCTCGGGTCCCAGAAGCCGAGTGATATATTTTTTTTAACTGACAAACGCTTTCCTGCAAAGATGTCGTGGGGAGAAACTACCAGCTCCAGTGTTTTCCTCACGACTGCAGTGGGAGAGAGTGCCAGCACCAGGCTTTGCCTCACCACTACAGTACCTGGCCAGACACTGCCAGCAAGTGTTGCGGAGGGATCCAGAGTCCCACTGGAAAAGACAAAAAAAAGGCATTCTGCCACCATCTTGAAAATGGGGCAGGAAAATGCTCTCACTTGCTCAACATAGAGCAACAGACCCTATCTCTGTGATAGGCAGATCAACTACTCAGAAGTTGATCATGATCCAGAGAGAATATCCTGAAAGCACAAACTTCAGAGGGACAGGACAAGTACTGAGTCTCGGATGCTCCACCCCTACCCTCATTCAGCTGCAGAACAAAGGATGTGGCCAGAAAAGGATGAGGAAGACTTCCAAAGAGATCAGTGGTGAATCCAGGGTTGACCCAACCTCCCTCCACCCTACCAATCCTCTGAATGTCAGTCCCACACAGCTGGGGCATGACTGAGAGGGATGAACCCAGGTGGAGCCTGGATGTCAGCCGCAATAGGAGAACACCATTCCGGGACAACCCTGATTGGGGCACCACCCAGCCCCGCTCAAGTACAAACCTGGGGAAGAGACATCTTGCACCTCTCCGCCAGAGAGGAATCCCCTGACCATATGAGAGTGGGAAGGGAGGACTGCAACCCCAACCACCTCTACTGTCCCTCTTCCTTCCCAGGTCTGGACACTGGGGAGAGAGTGAAAGAGGTGGAAGCTCTGCAGGAGATAGTAGAGAAGCAGATGAAAGGAACAATTACAAAACCTGTCACAAGAGGGCAAGATTTTTTTTCTTTTTATTTTTTTTTAATTTTTAAAATTTTTTGGCCTCTTTGTTAGTTTATTTTTAAAATATATTTCCACCGGGCTCGGTAACTCAGCCTGTAATCCCACGCCTTTGGGAGGCTGAGGTGAGTGGATTGCCTGAGCCCGCGGGTTTGAGACCTGCCTGGGCAGACGAAACCTCATCTCTACAATAAATCAAAAAAATTAGTTGGGTATGGTAGCATGCGCCTGTAGTTCCAGCTCCTTGGAAGGCTGAGCCGGAAGGATCGCCAGAATCCAGCAGGTCGAGGCTGCGGTGGCCGGGAGTGGCCACTGCACTCCAGTCTGGGCGACAGTGAAACTCCAACACACACACACACAAATAATAATAAATAAAAAATAAAATAAAATATATTTCCTTTGTGAGTGTGTGTATGTGAGGGTTTAATCTGCATCTCCCCTTGTTTTTCTTTCCTTTTCCTTTTTTTTTTTTTTTTTTGTTTTCTGTTTAGGTGTGTATGTAAATGACTTAGTATCCATCTTTCAGTTTCTGTTGTTGTTGTTGTTCTTGCTGTTAGTTTGGTTTTGTTCTTTTGTTCTGTTCTTTTTTTTTAATTTTAAGGTGCATGCGAATTCGCCTAACCAGAGAAGTGGAAGACCTTCACAATGAGAACTACAAAACTCTGCTAAAAGAAATCCAAGAAGACACAAACAAATAGAAAAATGTTCCATGCCCATGGATAGGAAGAATCAACATTGTTAAGATGTCTATACTATCAAAGGTAATCTACAGATTCAATGTAATACCCACTAAATTACCAGCATAATTCTTCTCAGACATGGAAATAACAATATAGAAATGCATATGGTAATATACATATCCACGAATAGCCAAAGAGCCAAACCATTCCTTAGCAAAAAAAACAAAGCAAAAGTTATTGCACTTCCAGACTCCTAAATTTACTATAAGGCTACAATAATCAAAACAGCCTGGTATTGGTACAAGAACAGACATGCAGACCAATGGACCAAGATAGAGATTCCCATAGCAAAGTCTCAATTTCTCAACCAACTCATCTTTGACAAAGCCTCCAACAGCAAACAGTGGTGAGCAGAAAACCTATCCAGTAAATGTTACTGAGAAAACTGGCTAATCACATGCAGAAGATCGAAGCGGAACCCCTACCTATCACCATATACAAAAATTAACTCTAAATGTATCAAAGACCTAAATGTAAAAGCTCAAACTATAAGAATCTTAGAAAATTCAAGAGACAACCTTATGGAAATTGGAACTGATAACCAAGTCCTGATCAAAGCCCCAAGCACCCATACCATAAGAGTAAAGATATACAAATGGGAACTCATCAAGCTGACAAGCTTCTACAAAGGCAAAAGAAACCATCAAGAGAGCGGGAAGACAGCCCACATGCTAGGAATAAATATTTGCCAACTGTATATATGACAAAGGTTTAATATCTATTATCTACAAGGAACTCAAACTCACCAAAAGGAATAAAAACAAACAGCCCCATTCAAAAGTGACCAAAAGACATGAATAGATACTTCTCAAAAGAAGATAAATGGGCAGCCAACAGACACATGAAAAACTACTCACTAATTATCAAAGAAATGCAAATCAAAACCACATTGAGATACCACCTAACTCCAGTAAGAATGGCCATCATTAAAACAAACAACAACAGATGCTAGCAAGGATATAGAAAAAAGGAACGCGTCTACACTGTTGGTGGGAATGCAAACTAGTAAAACCTCTTTATTTCTGAAAGAACTAGAAATTGATCTTTCATATGACCCAGCAATGCCCATACTGGGAATATACCCTGAGGAACTCAAGTCATTCTGCCAAAAGTTATTTGCACACACATGTTTGTCGCAGCTCTATTCACAATAGCAAAAACATGGAACCAACCATACTGCCCGTCAAAACTGGACTGGATTTTTTAAAAAGTGGTACATATACACTATGGAATATTATTCAGTCATAAAGAAGAACAAGCATATGGACTTTGCAGCAACTTGGATGGATTTAGAGTCTATCATACTCAGTGACTTAACACAGAAACAAAGAACAGAGTACGATATGTTCTCACTCATAAGTGGACCTTGAACAATTATCATAATTCTATAAGAGAGGGATTGGCAGTTGAGGAAAACTGCCAGGGAAGGGAGGGGCACACCTAATCAACAAGGGTACCCGCATAGTGAACATTTGTATGCATAGCCCTGAATTGTACCCCACATCTTTAAAATAAAAAAGAATTATTAAAAAAAAGAAAAAAATTCATTAGTGAGGAAAAAAAGCAAAAAAAAAAAAAAAAAAACACCAAAAAACAAAACTTTTCAGCATAGTCTGTACATGCCTGAAAACCACTAGAACAGTTTACTACAAAAGAAAAAGTTACTGTGGTAATCTTATACATTCTGAAAGTGCTTTTAACAAATTTTATAAGATGGTTAAAATTTTAATTTTCTAAAATGAATTGTTTAAAAAAGGAGGAAAATAGATTGTCAAATAAACTCATCTTCTACTCCACAACTTCCTTTTTCCATATAATGCTCCTATTTTTGTGTTGTGTTTGTGTTCATATGTGTGTGTGCATGGTTGTGCGCTCGGATGACATCTGCTATTTTTGGAGATTTTTTTTTTTCTTTTTATACTGGGTACCCAAGTTTTCATTCTCAGATTATAATATCATATAGCATTCACATAGATTTGAACTCTAGCCAATTTTTTTTCAATAAACCAGCTCATGGGTAAGAAAGATTTTTAGCTATACCCTTATTTTATCCTGATTCACATTATCTGTCAAAACTCTTGGTAATGAGTTCTTGGAAATCAGGGAACATAGTGATAACAAATTATTAAATTTAAAATTTTTTCAGGCTTTAGTATTAGATTCCCATAAAAAATGTAGGCAATAACAACTATCCAGAGGCCAAAGATTATCTAATATTCGTTTGATATATAGCTGTATTAATAAAATGTTGATCCTGAAGTAAAAGATACGATAATTAAGTAAATTAAAGTTTTCAATGTATGTGTTGCCTTCTGCATAATTCACTTCTAAACAAAGGTTACCTTCTTTTGAAGTTTATTGAAGATATTTATAACATACCAAGGCTTTCTTCGCATACTAACTTTTTAAAAGCTTAAAATGAAAGGGCATGTGTATCCTCCGTGTTTTTGTTAGTTTGGTGCTGAAGATAACAGTACGCAAGGTATTTTAAAGAAAAGACTCAGCAAAAGAGCCTAAAGGAAAATTAGCTTTACAAACTGGCAAATATATAACTCTGACAGTGTTCTATAATGTTCTTGAGAGCTGCTTGAAGTCATAGGTTAAATTAGTGTTGCTTTCTGAGGATGTACACTTTATATGACTGGGCTTGAATTTAAAAATTAAATAGCTGCTGTATAATGAAAGGATGAGATACATTTACATTGTTTTAAAGATTTGGTTTCTAAAAAATTTTGATCATGGCACAAGCCTTTTTGGGTATTTGATCATTTTCCTTCATTGATTTATATCATTATTAAAATCATGCAGTTGATTCAATAGAAAAATTAGAAGTACTTTTTCAACCTAAAAATCATTTCAGAAAGATTAGAAGAGTGAAAGGCTTAAGAAATAATTTATGTAAGCCTTCTCAGAAAAGATATCATGAAAAATAGAGATTAAAGAACCTTGTAACTTAAAAAAAACAACAAAACATAACTTACCCAAGAACTCACAATTACTAACATTTTAAAACTTAAAATAAGATGTTTAGGACCAGATCCTGCTATTCTATGAAGATTCACTCATCCCCTGTTGCTTGCACATGACTCCTGAAAAAGATGAAATTTGTAAATCTCCAAAACTTATGATTAGTCAATTAAGTGCTAAACTAAACTTAAATTGATGGTTAAAATCATGCTGTCAAATATTTGACATATTTGTTAAATATATTTGAGTTATATTAAATTACTCATTTTATAAATCTCAAAAGCTTATTATTAGTTAACTTGAGCAGTAAACTATACTTAAATTGATGGTTAAAATTATATTGTCAAGTATTTAACATATTTCTTAAGTATGTTAAATATATATGAGTTATGTTAAATTACTCATTTTATAAATAAGTTTAAAATTTTATAGTAACTGGAAAAGAGCAATGTAGGAAATAATTTATTTCATGTTTTAAAATTTAACGCTTTCAAGATTATAAACCATAGGTTTTTCTCTGTTTTTTTTTTTTTTTTTTAAGTTGAAGTTTCACTCTGTTGCCCAGGCTGGAATGCAGTGGCAATGCTCATGGCCACCATAGCCTTGACCTGCTGGGGTCAGGCAATTCTTTCACCTCAGTCTTTCAAATAGCTGGAACTATAGGTACATGCTACCATGCCCAGTTTATTGTTTGATTTATTGTAGAGACAAGGTCTCACCAAGTTGCCCAGGCTGGTCTCGAACCCCTGAGTTCAGGCATTCCTCTCGTCTTGTCCCCCCAAAGTGCTGGGATCACAGTCTTCAGTCACTACGCCAGCCTAAGCCATAGTTTTCTTCAGAAATATTGGGTTGATGCATAATTTCATAGTATTTGCATTTGTCATGATCACATTGCAGAGTTGGGAGTTTATTGTTTGTCATTTGTCATGTGGAGACACAATGTCGTGTTTGTGAATACAACTTGCATTTTGCAGATTTGAAGAAAGTTAATACTATTTGTGAGCTAAAGAATATTGAGTGTCAATGGGAAAAAAATTAACACAGCATATTATTCTTTTGAGTTTAGGAGAAGAGTTAAAAGACATGGAGGCAGCTGGAAACATTTATGCCATGTATGGGGAGAAAGCCACAGAGAAAAGCATGGCTACTATGACTTGAGTAATCCTTCACATTCAGGAAGATCATCGAGCCTTGATGAAAACTGTTTAAATACCCTAATCCATGATGATCCACATCAGCCAACCCAAGAATTGGCAAATATAATAAACTGTGACTAGTTAACCACTGTGACATTTGCATTCCATTGACAAGTGAAAAACACTACAGACTTATTCATCAACCCAATAAAATTTTTGAGCTGAAAGATAATAAACAATAGAAATTTAAAATGGGAAGCTCCTAAACAATATTGTTTTTTGCTATTTTCTTTATAATTTTCTTAGCTACTTTTGGTTAAAATCATTTATGTAACAAAAATGCTAACATATATAACTTGAAATAAAAATCATATACAAATATATTCAAAATAATATATATATAAATTCTTGATCTCTGGTAACAAATTTTATATTTTTTATATGTTGTCTTGTTTAGTGTACCTAACTAAATATATATTTTAATGGATTATGAGTAAATAACACAAGAGGAAATTGATACTTTACCCATAAGAGCCACTAGCTTTTATAATGATGCAGCATACTGTTTTAAAAATGATTTAAAGTTCAATGTTGCCTGACCTTAGCAGAATGAAGTCAGAACAATTTTTTAAAAATCTCCTTATTTGAGGTTCTGACTTTAACAATTCAATTACTTCCCTTTATTTGGATGTAGTGCCATAAACGTTGTTCAAGATTATGAAAATGAACTTGTAACACAACAGCAATTTTAATGAATAGTATCAAATTTGTGCTTTTCTCTGATGCCTTAAGATAAGAAGATAATTTATAATTCCCTCCTTACTTATATAGTGAATAGTAGACTCACAACAAGAACATTTCCATGAATAAGTATGACTCATTGTTACAATATATTTAATCATCATAGTGGGCAGAACTATACATATAGACATATAGAAATACAGGCATTTAAGAATATAAAAAGCATATCTGAATATAGACATCTGAGCACAGCATGAATGAACACATTGAAAAGAAGCATTTGCATCCAGTAAAGAGTCATGTTTATTTAATTCACAATTTCCCTTCATGATGATACTCTAATATAATACAAGATTCAGAGTTTAAGAAAATTTGGTTATTGTTACTGTTCATATTGATATTTTATGTATGTATACAGTTAATATAATTCTTAAATGACCCTAAAGAGAAATAAAAACTGCAATTTAAAATCAATATTTTTCAATGTGGGAATTTCTAATCATGTGGGAAAAAAAATCTTAACTTTCCCAACTTGTTTGTGAATGTTAAAAAATATTATTTCTATACAAAAACTTATGTTTCCCCTATGTACTTGATATTAAGATTTTTATCCCTTTCCCTGGTATGTAGACTCTAATGTTGTACAATATATTATTATATGCAACATCATAAGCTCAAAATACTTTCATTTGAAGCAAAATGTTGAATTTTGCTCACAAAACATAAAACTGAATAAAGGGATGTATGCTTATGATACTGGCTTGAAAAAATAAAAAGTTGGACAAATAATCTAAAACAAAACAATCACAACTCTGCCAACTATTCACACCATCTTTTCTTCATAAAATATATTTTATATCAAAACAAGTACAAAGCACTTAATTACAGAAAAATTGTCTATCATTCAATTTAGTGAGTTTAGTTTTATTTTTAAAGCACCTTTATTTAATTAACTAAAGATCAGCAAAAATTTCAAAGAGTCTGTCTCGTTATCCTGAATTCAGGAGGCACTGTTGCAAAGGACCAGCCTTTCTTTGGTGATGTGAAAGCACACTGAATACAAAAAGAAGTGAGAGTTTTTCCTCCTGCTTTGTGAAAGATTGCATGTTCTAGGGTAGGGGTCCAGAAACCCTGGCCTGTTAGGAACCAGGCTGCACAGCAGGAGGTGAGCAGTGGCTGAGCCAGAAGCTCCATCTGTATTTTGCAGCCACTCCCTTTGCTCACATTATCACCTGAGTTCACCTTCTGTCAGATCAGCAGTGATAATGGATTCTCAAAGGACCAGAAACCCTATCATGAACTGTGCATGCAAGAGATCTAGGTTGCACACTCCTTATGTGAATCTCATGACTCATGATCTGAGACAGTGATACTAGCTTTGGGGAATGACTGCAAATGCAGATTAACATTAGCAGTGAAGTTTGACTGCACAGAGACCATCATGATAACTCAATTGCTTGCTGACTCATATCAAAACTCTTTCAGTGGGTGGCAAGTGAGAGGATGAAGTTCAATTGTACAGTTGCATCTGGTGGCAGGATTTAAGTCAGAATCCAACACTTATTTTAGTCTGCGTGTAGCCTGCCCATTATTTTATTTACCACTTTTATCCACGCCTCTTTTTTTTAAATGGTGAATTGTATAACTGTTTCATTATATATTACAATGTATTGATAATAGACATACAGTGCCTAATAAGTGTTATGCACTTGGATCATCCCAAAACCATCCCTCCACCTCCCTGTTGTGGAAAAATTGTCCTCCATGAAATTGGTTCCTGCTGCCAAAATAGTTGGGGGAACGCAGTTGTAAGGAATATATCAAGTAGGAGAACCACATCCCAAATAGCATAGTTGTTATCACAGGAGGTAGAGACGTCTATCGATGACTCTTGCTATTCGCCCAAGGAAATAAAGGAACAAATAAACAAAGGATTATTGGAGTTAGAGCAGCAAGCAACCTGGGGGCCCAGGGCTCCCCTGAGAGAATCTGTTCATAGAGGTTCAGATACGATTTAATAATCACAGCTTCAGAATTCTTTTATTGGTCCTGGATTCTAGTTGGAGACAGAAGGAAATCTTAATCAACTGTTTTCCCTGATAACCAGAAATAACACATTTTTTCCAATAGTTTATAAATAACACATTTTTTCCTTTATAATATAAAGTGGCAAGACTTCCATAGATTAAGTTAAAAGATGACATCATTATAAAAGTTGGAGAATCGGTTAGCTAATAGAATTAGATGTCCAATGATTATTTACATTAGCAATTAGGTTCAAATACTATATGGTACTAAAATGGCTATTATTAAATCTGCAAATAAATAAAGAATATAATCCCAAGTATTTTTAAACAATAAAGATGATCAAGAATAAAGATGAACATTTCAAATAAAAATATTTGATTTACAGCCACTGAGTGATGAACAAGAGATAGAGAATAAAATAAAATAAATTCTAAAGAATGCAATTTCAAGATGAAAGAAAAAATTCCTGGTAAAACATGGTAAGCAAATATAGTCTACAAATCTAAAAATAATTGGCTGCATAAATTATTATGACCTCTGATAGTGCTACTAAAAAAAATAGTAGAGCCTAATTGTAGAACTTTAAAGATAAAAGTAGCAAAAAATCTAGAGAACCATCGCATATATCATGAAAGGAATTGGGTATTCATTGGTATTTGACGTTTTGGCAGAAGAAGGTATAAAATCCAAACAGAAGAAAACAGAAATGGCAAAGTCTTGTTCCTAATCATCTCAACTTCTAAGCACCTGAGTGACTTAAGTCTCTTTCTTAGGACTTTTTCTCTCCTTAGCTCTATTCAAGTGATCTCATCTAATCCTATGACTTTAAATTTTATCTTTATCCTATTGACTTCCAAATTTATATTTCTAGCTAAGTAGCTTGAAATAAAACTTGGAACAATCTTTGATTTTTCTCTATATTTAATAGCCCATAGAAAAGTCATTTGCAAACTCTGCTGACTCTACTTTTGAATCTGGGAAATTCTCACCCTGAATCACTACTACCTTCTGCCAAATCACCATTATTTGCCACCAAATACTCTGCCCTGCTTGCTTTAGCTCTTTTCCTTGCACAAGAGTCTCAGCAGAGTAGCCAAAGTCATCCTTTTCAAACCAGATCTTTTCTCACTCTTCTTTTGAAATGCTCCTAATGACCCTTTATCTCACTCAGAGGATAGTTCAAACTCCATAAAATCTCCTGCAAATTCCAATTTGATGTGGATCTTTCTCTCCAAATTTTTTGACATCTTCTGTAACTCCCATTCTCTTCCACTACTCTGACCCACACTACCATGCTTGCTTTTAATAGAACATATCAAATAAAATTCAATTCTGGCATTTTGTTTCTTCTGCTTGATTTCTTGTTCTCCAAGGAGCCAATCGATTTTATCTTTCTCCTGCTTTAGGGGATTGCTCAAATATTACCTGCTCAGTGAAGTCATCATGTCCACTTTATGTAAATAACACTTTTCATGCACCTTAAATATTTCTTCCTCAACGGTTTCCCTGAAAATTTTGATATTTAACATAATTATCTATGCATATATATGTGTTTGTGTGTATTTACTTGTGTATACCTATGTATCGAAAATCTTTTTTTTTTTTTTTTTTGAGTTGGAGTCTCACTCTGTCACCCAGATTGGAGTGCAGTGGCTGCTCCCGGCCTCCGCAGCCTCGACTTGCTGGGTTTCGGCGATCCTTCTGCCTCAGCCTTCCAAGTAGCTGGAACTACAGGAGCGCACTACCACACCTGGCTAATTTTTGGGTTTTTATTGTAGAGACAAGGTCTTGCCAAATTGCCCAGGCAGGTCTCGAACCCGTGGGCTCAGGCAATCCACTCACCTCAGTCTCCCAAAGCGCGGGATTACAGTCTGAGCCACCAAGCCCGGCCATATCGAAAATCTTTATCCCCTGACTAGAAAGAACACTTCATTAGAAAACATTGCCTCAGCTGTTTTTATTTTATTGCTATATGCTCAATACCTGCAACAATAGAAGGTTCTTAAAAATATGTTAGAAGGTTCTTAAAAATACGTTAGATAAATGAATGATTGAATTAGTGAATAATGAACATTACTAGTATGGTTCCAGAGTTATGATCTAAATTCATGTGCAAAGGATATAAGGAATTTCAGAAAAATGCAGTGGTTCCTAGTCACCTAATCACATATTTTTTAAAAAAATATAAACAAAAGTATTTTGGGTTCATATTCAAAAGACAGGATTTATGCTGCTACATTCCTGAGTCTAAGTTATGGAATAAACAAACAGCATATTATATACTGGGAGTCCTAAGTGAAATGTAGAATTGTACCTTAAATGTAGCTACTGACTCTTTAAAAAATGTGAGATATTGGCGGGGGAGGGGAGGGGGGAGGAGGGGAAAAAAACCTGAAGATATTAAGGGGTAAATTGACTTTAAAACCATGTAACTTAGTGTGAACTAAAATTCTTTTTATAAAATTGACTAGTTGTTAAAAACTTCTGTGACAAAAGCTTCATTTAAATCCAATAGACAATGATCCTGATAGTACAAATAGAAATGATCATAAAGAAAATACTAGAGCTAGCCGGGCTCGGTGGCTCAGCCTGTAATCCCGCGCCTTTGGGAGGCTGAGGTGAGTGGATTGCCTGAGCCCGCGGGTTCGAGACCCGCCTGGGCAGGCGAGACCTCATCTCTACAATAAACAAACAAAAAAAATCAGTCGGGCGTGGTAGTGCATGCCTGTAATTCCGGCTACTTGGAAGGCTGAGGCGGAAGGATCGCCGGAGCGGTGGCCGGGAGCGGCCACTGCATTCCAGTCTGGGCGACAGAGTGAGACTCCAACTCAAAAGAAAAAGAAAAAGAAAATACTAGAGCTAACACTTCTCCTTGTTTTTATATAAATTCTCCAACTGAAGTTGGTCAAGAGAAATCAAAATCACTTAAAAATTATTAGAAATAGACATTAACATTGATCTGCTTATTGTGAATGTCACCATATATGAATATTTTCTTTGAATATTTATTTTTGATAAAGTATATACATTTATCTTATAATACATATTTATAATAGGATGTGGAACAGTAAGTTTACTTACAGTATGGTGGTGATCAAAACAATTTAGTTATCAAACTCCTTAAAAATAATCTTTCTATCTCTAGGATTAGGAGAATTTAAGATTCTTTTCCTCACTTTGAATTTATGTTCTCTTGCCCTTTTACCAATTTATCCACTCTAAATATATCCAGCTGTAGAATTAATCAAGAACCAAATGCACATCCTAACAGTGGTAACTATGTTAAAGGGATATGTGAGAAATGTGAAATGTGAAATGTGAATGTAGAAAGACGACTAATTTTCCATGTGCTTAAGCAGTAGCTCTGGGGGACTGACATTTGGGCTACAATGAAATCAAACAATTTGCTTATTGAAAACAATAGGTGAATAAAGAAACTTCATTCTGATTGACCCCTTGTTTCTATTCCCATCTAAACTTAGTTGACATTATTTACTTTCTTTTTAAACTACTAATTCAAATTTGAAGGTGTCATCCATTAAAATATATATGTTTATCTTTGCTGATTGACTGTTATAAAAAAGTACTGTCTGTTATTTGCTTATGTATAGGTGTTTAGTCTTATTAAAATGCCATAGACTAAGCATGGCATTATTTAAATTGCTTAATAATACTTAAAATGTGATTAAGTATATAATGGTATGATTCTTTTTATAGAACATACTGTCTAATTTTATTTAATATATTTATGTATGCATATCTTTAAATCAAGAAAAGTTATTTTACATAGAAATATAAGTTTCTTGAAGTTGAAAGTTTGCCTAGAACAAATTAAATATCATTTTCTGGTAAAAAAGAAACATGTTCCAATTCTAAAACTCAGAAAATATATTTGCATTTCAATTTCATTACATGAAAAAAATTACAGTTTAGTGTGTGAGACTACTCTTTGTTTTTTAGCTTTTTATTGTGTAAATGCAATAATTAATCTAATAAAATGTTGTATTTAACATATATTATCTCACAGAAAAAGATATTTCAATAAAATAAGCTTCTATAAATCAAGAGTCCCTGCAAGTGCACTACAATTCCAAGTTGGGACTATCACTTTATGTTGAGCTTTGCTTCTGGGTTTTGAGACAACTGCAAGAACTTTTCTTTTGGTATGTGGCCTGCATCATAAGTAGGCCTCCTGAGGCCTTCACAGAATCGTACTTACCAGATCCCATGGTGCAGTAAAACCTGAGGTCAAGTACTCTTAATAAGGCCACATGACTTTGAACAACACCTGAGGATGTAAAAAACTTTTCTTTCCAAGTGCAGTTAAATTCTTTCTTTTTTTTCAGTTAAATTCTTTCTGAGAGTATAATAAACTAAATGAAACAAACATAATTAGGATATTTTCATTTAGAATGGTAAAATTTGTAGGGAATATGATAAAATTTCAACAATCCACACTGTCAATAATGGTGAATATCAACTTGTTTACCAGTCTAAGAGGACTGAATTTTACAGTATTTCTGCATACAAAGTAAGAAATTTGAAAAATGTGGAAAATGTACATAACAAATAAAATGCATACTAATGAGTCTCTATGAGACTCAAGTAAGTTCCTAGAGATGAATTTGGTTAATAGTACAGAATTTAAAAAATAATATAAAGTATGTCATAGATGATAGATTAATGATTGAGTACTTAGATAAATTGCAGTTATCTGTCACCTATTCCTGGAGATAGCATGATATATGCGTGTGTGTGTGTGTGTGTGTGTGTGTGTGTGTATAGAGGGAGGGAGAGAGAGAGAGAAAGAGGCTATGAAATCTGATAAATATAGGTCTGAATCTCAGTTCTACCTCTACTTTGTTTTAGCTGTGTGATCATGAACAAGATATTGATTCTCCATCCAATAGCGAAGCAACTTAACTGGATACTTATCAATTCAGTGAGATACTCCCTGAAAATCAGTAGTAAGCTCTGACCCTTATTATATATCCAGTAAACAGTAGTTTTCTTTTTTTTCCATTAAGTTTCCTTACATCTTGATTTTGCTATCTTGAATACCAACTGTGTCCTCTATAAATGTATGTTGAATCACTGATAAAATCCATACACTCGTCTGGATAAACCAATTATATGATACAATACAGCATCTCATATTCTTTTTAATGGATGAACACAAGCATACATAATTATTTACTCAAATTTGACCGTTGAAAAGAATGAGTTATTTGCAGTACAGTCAGCATTATTTTAAACAAAAAGTATATTTTTGTCCTTACAGATTTGTGTTACTAGAAAGAAAAGACTGACAGATTATAAAAAGAAAAGACTGATGAAATAAACGGTGAAATAGATTTATAGTTATTTTGTTTTTGTTATATCCTTTTGGTTGCATTATTTTATTCAACCTTAGTAGTTTACTTGGTTGATATACTGATATGGTTGGCTTGGAGACTATTCAATGAGTGCTTATATATGTTTATAAGTAAATTTAAATTGTATCAGAATTTTGAGAGACTGCAATTAGCAGAAATAACTAACAGAAATAAATTTTAAGTAGTGTGCTTCTAAGAAGTGAAACAATTAGTTTATTTCATTTTCACACATCCTTAACGCCTAGGTGAAAATGCTGCTAATGAATAGAATGATGTTCAAAGAAACCAAAATAGGACAATACAAGAAAATATTTTCTAATGAAAACTGACTTTGATTTATGTTTTTGCACAGAGAAGTTTAAGAAGCATGTAATTTTATAAGAAATTTTAGACAAAGGCATTATATTTTTTGTGAACCCCCTGAGTTCTAGGGAAGAAAATAGATCTAAGCTTACATTCATTTATTTTCTTATTACAGTTGTTTCTCCTTATTCATGGGTGATATAGTCTTAGACCCTCAGAGGCTGACTGAAACTGAGGATAGTACAAGCCCTATTTTTATATTTTTTCCTATACATACATACCTATGATAAGGTTTAATTTTAAAAGTAAGCACAATAAGAAATCAGCAACAATAACTAATAATAAAATAGAACAATTATAACAATACAAAAAGTTATGTAAATGTGTTCCTTCTCAAAATATCTTACTGACTGTAGATCTTAGCAACCTCAGCAAACAATTTTTTTGTCTCATTATTGAGTTTTTTTTCTTTACCTTTTCATTTAAAGGAAACAATTTACAACTTTTCTTTAGCATATCTAAATTGCCAGTGTCACTACTCTTGCACTGTGGGGCCTTTATTAAGTAAAATGAGTTACTTGAATATAAGTTTTGCAACTTAGATGGTAACTGAGATGGCTACTGAATGACTAATGGGCAGGTAGTTTACTGGACAAAAGGATGATCCATGTCCCAAGAGAGATGGAGCAGCATGGAGAGAGGTTTTAAATGGCACACAATTTAAAATTTATGAATTTTTTCTTCTGGGACTTTCTACTTAATATTTTCAGAACTCTGTTGACCACAGGTAACTAAAACTGCAGAACATGAAACCGTAAAGAAGGGAGGACTATTGTTTTCCTTTGTTGTCCTTAAAAAAATCCTTATCTTTCTCCATCTGCTCTTGCTTATCTTTTCTTGCCCTTTCTTCTGTCGTCTATTTATTCATCAAACATTTATAGAACAGGAAACAGTAAAAGCAGTAGTTAAAGAAGTGGTCATATACAAACCTCTAACCTGAATTACAAAGGTCTGTATTAGCTGTCTGTTCTCAGTGAAAACAAACTGCTCCTCCCTAATAATCTCCGTGTCCCTTTTGAAAAAGCAACACAATGTGCTCTTACATAACTTTAATTGTAAAAAGATACGTCTTTAATGCAGTGACCTTGAAAGCACATTAGACACTCGGGATTTCTTAGTATTCTTTTCAGTTGGAGAAATATTGACCATTTCACCCAGAGATTTTTGCTACTGATAATATGGCCCTAACAATTTCAACAAAATTTTAACAACGCATTAAGTTCACCTCTGCCCTAGTTTTGAGCAAATAGAAAATGTTAATTTAAAAATGACTTGCAGTGAAGCAAACTTTCTCATTCTATAACTCTGTTTGGCAAAGAGTTATTTTACAATTTGTATTAGTCTAGCTTAAATGTGAAGATGCTTACTTAACACATTGGTGGAAAAATAATGAGATCCTATACAAATTGAATTTTTAAAAATATGCCAGGAGATTTAAAATATATCCAGGGAAATATTAAATGTTAAATGGTAAAATGCAGTATATTAATATATGACATGTCAATTGCTATTTATGTAAAGTACATCATACAGACTACACATACATTTGTCATTTTTTTCCTCAAAGCAATGAAACAATCTTAAAGTTCTTTCCATTTTTATCACTGTATGATAATTTCTTAACTTAAAAGTAGCAGTAAGTCATTCTCATATTGCCTGAGTAAACATAAAACCCATAATCTTTTTTTCTGTTTTCATATTTTAATATAATCCTTAATACGAATAATTGGCTTATTCCAAAACAAATATTTTTTATATTGGTCAAAATGTTTCTGTAAATAGTGACCTTTTTTTTGTATTCTGACTACTTTAAGGTGAATAACAAAAAGCTATTCTTATGACAAAAAAAATAGTGTTGCTTGGGCATTTGTATTTTCTTTGACCTTTAATTTTGCATATGATCTTTTTATATACCAAGTTATAAACTTTTATAGTCATATATATCAAAACGTATTTTTAATTCCATGTACTGACTTTACATTTTAAAAATAATCTCTTCACTTGATAGCTGAAGAATCTTTGTTCTTTTATTTTATTTGTTTTATATTTTATCTTTAATTTTGTATATCTCACTTTATTTGGTGATATGATATATGGGTTCAACGTCACAATTTTGACAATTTTTTTTTTTTTTTTTTGAGTTGGAGTCTCACTCTGTCGCCCAGACTGAAGTGCAGTGACCGCTCCCGGCCACCGCAGCCTTGAACTGCTGGGCTCCGGCGATCCTTCCGCCTCAGCCTTCCAAGTAGCCGGAATTACAGGCATGTGCCACCACGCCCGGCTGATTTTTTGATTTATTGTAGAGATGAGGTCTCGCTGCCCAGGCGGGTCTCGAACCCACGGGCTCAGGCAATCCACTCACCTCAGCCTCCCAAAGGCGCGGGATTACAGACTGAGCCACTGAGCCCGGCTATTTGACAAATTTTAAAAAGACCTCACACCTATGTGACTGTCTTTATCATACATTAAATTCTTGAATTAATCTATTTAATTTACAAAATGTTATTTTTTAATGAATCACAGTACATTAAAATACTGTCTAAAGTAACAAAGACCAAATACTAATTTTTAGATTTTTTTTGTGACTAGTTTATTATTCTCTCCAATTAATGCTGATGTGACATCTTCATGGAAATAGGAACCCGGACTTTGTTTCTTTGCTCTGCCATTCCAGGAAAACAGCTTCACACTGATGGTCTAAGACAACAATTTTAAAGAAGAGCTGCCAAGCTTTCTGTCTTTTAAGGGCACAACTCAGAAATTGTACATATCACTGCTACTTAAAACTCACTGACCAGAAACTAGTCACAAAGACACATCTAGCCACAAGAGATGTGAAATGCAAATTAAGCTGAACAACCATGTACCTAAGTACAACTCTTCGTGCTAAAGAAGAATTGGAGAATAAACTTTGGACTGAAAAATGATCATCTCTGCCAGATAGACCCAATTAACTATTGTGGCTTTCTGCTTTGACATCTGGTAAGGAAAATCTGCTTAATTCTTTTCAGTGCCATATTTATTTTGGCCATTCCCTGCATTTATTCTGCCAGAGAAATTTTAGAATCATACTAAAATAAAACAAATGGATTTTTTATTAGTCTCGTCAATATACAAATTATTTTAGAAGGAATTTATATCTTTACATTATTATATATTCTGAAGAGATCAGGTGTGTTCAGGGTTGTATGACCATATATTTATATATTTCTACACAATAAGATATGATTTACTTATTGAAGACATATCTATAAATATATTTATATATGTATGGCTCTTGGCAATATTATTTTTTACTTTTCTTTTTAGCTTTGGTTTCTTTCTCATAGCATCTTAACTTTCTTTTAAAGTCATTCCTATATATTAATTTTCTGTTATTGTGAGGAATAAAACCAGTAATTGTCAAAATTTAGGATAGTTATTGATGTTTTTATATTTACTCATACATAGTTACTATTGATCACTGATTTATCCTGAAATGTTTCAATTGTACTTCATTATATTATCCACAAGTAATGGTGATTTTTTTTCTATTTGGATCTTTTTTCTGATTTTTATCTCCTCTCATAAAACTGGCAATCATAACTAAGATATCAAATGTTAATTGACAAAGGGTATGTTTATGCTCATTCTTGATATTAGGGAACTATCTCTATGTTTTCAGTTTTTACTATGTTAATACCTTTTTGTTTAAGATAAATATTGTCTGTACTATGTAATAAAATAATATATTTCTAATAGATTTATCAGGAAATATATATTGATTTTTGTCTTTCTCATTACTGATAATGTGATCAAATTTTAAATAGTTTTCCATCAATTTCATAATTGCATTAGGTTTCCTAATATATAACCATGTTTCCAATAACACTTGATAGGACTTGTGTTATATGACTAAATTATACTTGTTAATATTTTACTTAACTATTATAAAACAATTTTTTAACTAAATCTGGTCTACAGTCTAAAATTGGTATTTTGTTTGTTTGATATATGCTTCATTACTAGGGCATACTGGACAAACATGAATAGTGTTGCTTGGAGCCTATACAAATTATACATTTATTAATTTAGCCAACAATCTACATACTGAGATTTATAATAGTTGAAAATCTGTGTGGAGATAAGGCATTAAAAAAATAGTTTGTGTATGACATGCAGACCAGATGTGAATGAGAGGGTAGAATAGCTGGAGTAACTTGAGAATCTCTGAATAAATCTCTGATTTAAAGGGAAATGCTTCTAAGGCACTACTGTTCAATAGAAATATGTTGAGAGTTACTTTTGTAACTTTAATTTGTCTAGTAGCAACATTAAAAAAGAAACCGGTGAAATTAGGTTTAGCAATGTACCTTTTATAAACCAATATAACCCACATATTATTTTAATATATAATTAGCATACAAATTATTATGTGAAATTTTCTCTCTCTCTTTCTTCCATTCCTTTCTTTCTTTTTAAGCTTTCAGAATGAGTGCATATTTTACTTTTATTTCACATCTTAAATTGGAATAGCTACATTTATAATGCTCTAAAGCCACTTGTGGCTAGTGGCAACTGTCTTGTCTTAGGATTTGGTTCACAGTGATACTTATTGATATAATACTCATCTCTGAAACCATTCACATTGCTGTATTCATTTAATTTTATTTATACCTATGAACATGTGCCTTTAGCATTTTAGAGTCTTGTCATGACTTTCACATGAACTCCCTGATCCATAGACTTTATTACTTAATCTATAGATTACCTAGAGCCTACCAGAAATTGTTGGCCTTGATGGGTAGATGTAGATTATTTTTGTATTCTATTAAAGATTTCACGTATAATTCAACACTTGAGAAAGTGGATGTGGCGTTCAATAATTTCTTCACTTAAAAGCAGTTAGTTTCACTGAAGATGTTTACCATTAGGTTATCACAAAAAATATCAGAGGACAACATCTAACAGGAAATATCTTGGACCTACAATTCTGAATACAGAACACAATTACTGTGACAAGATGCTAATTTAATTTTAGCATTGTTTATCTAATCACATGCAACTTACCTAGATGTGCCAGGGACCCATAGTCTGGCCATATCCTTCATGTGAACTCCCAACTACATCCCTGAAAAATGTGTTTTTCATGTTTTTCTATGCACCAAAATAATTTGTGCAGCACGGAAATAATTTATTTGTGAAACTGTTTGGTACAATTATCTAATACAACCTCTGGATATAGTATTTTTTGAGAATTTATTTTCATGTCTCTCCCATTTTAGTTGATCTGTGTAGTTAACTATATCATTTTATAAATATTATGTCATTTGTATAATATATTTTGACAGATGATACTTTAAATTATGACAATTTATTTAAAATTACATTTTTATAACTATTCATTTCATGCAAATTTTCACTTCCAGTAAAATAGACCTAATATTTAATAATTGATATACTTTAAAAATAATCATTCTAATTTTTAAGACATTCATCTTAATTATTAATTATATTGTTGTATATTTTTAAATCATTATTGACTATATTAGTTTTTCAATTTTTCCATGTACATTTTTCAACTCTTGATTAAAGTATTTCTTTTATATTTTTATTAAAATTTTTATTTTTAATTGCTGGTAAATTTTCATTAATTTATAGTTTTATTAGATTTGTTGGTATTTAGCTTTGTGGTTTATTTCTGTTTTTATTATTTGTGCTAATTTCTTAGACTTTCTTTGTAACCTAGATTGGGGCAGTATTTTATTTTGCTCTACATATATTTGAAAACAGTTTTTGAAATTTATAAATACTTTTACATTTTGGTTTGACTGAATAGTCATTTTAAATTTTGTGTCCACTTTTGTTTATTTAATTCTTCCTAGATAACTGCTCACTACAGTCAAATTACCAAATAGGAGGTTTTAATAAATTATTTTTATATTTTTAAAATATCTTAATTTTACTGTTAGAATGTATATTTGAAAAAAAAACTTCTTGTTTTTTCTAGCTTTTATTCCTCATGAATTTTAAAATACCCTTGAATTCTGTTTATTTTTCTTTTTTGCATGGCATACATTTCTATTCTGTTTAGTTTTTTAAAAAATTATTTCTTTCAGTAATTCTTTTTTTAGAAATTTTTATTCAGTTAATCAGAGATTTATCTTTTTATTTGGGACCTTAAACCATTTATAATTACATATTTAATCCTCAATTTATTCTTCTACTGTATATGTTTCCTTACCATTTAAGTTGATTATATATAATTTAATATGCCAATGGTATTAATTAGTATATTAATTTATGTATAATTGATAATGCATTAATGGCAGAAAATTTAAAGATATGCAATCTTTTTTAGTTTGTTTCCTTTTATGATATTTAGTAATAATAAGCTGAGTGTTTCCCCAACTTCTGGAATGAAATAACTATTATCTACTTTCAATTCAATTTTAGAAAGCTAAGAATTATATATACATATTTCTTACTCTTTAGTAACAGTACATTTTGTAAAAATGTGTCCTTTCTCTGTATCTTCAAGTTAGTGCTCCATTTTAGAAAATATTTCATAATCCATCCATTCCATAATGCCTCGTATTTCATTTCCTATTTAAAAGGATGCCAGATCCTTCAGATCTAATACTTGCTATAGAGCCAATGGGTAGGAAAATTTTACACACTAAATATAACTTTATCTAGTACAGTATCTACTGGTGTGGTGCCTCTCTCTCTCTCTCTCACTATCTTGCTCTTTCTCTCTCTGTCTCTGTCTCCCACTCTGTAATTAAGATATTAAATTCCTTGACAAGTCAAAGCCATCTGCTGACAATAGATGCTATAGCTGATGCCCATCTTCCATCTCTGACTGAAAGGCATTGCTATTAATCCCTTAAATTAAAATAGAGATTAAAATGTTGGCTTTAGGACATGAAAAAGGCCTAGCTTTTTAAGAAAGTAATCTTTATATAATATGATTTGGAGTCTTTGAGATTCCATTGAGGTATAACATGGTGAAGGGTATATTTCTCCCTGTTATATATCATTCAGGTTTTAATAATTATTCATTAATATTTTTATCTTTCTGTATTTCAGTCATTCTTTAGTCTTCCTTTGCCATTAAGAGTATCCCAGTAGCAACAGGAAAGCAAAACAGGCAGATAATTTAACTATCTCTGCCTAAAAGCCATAAAAAGTGATTGCTGTGAAATCCTTAACTCTGTTACTTCTCAGTCTGGCTAAATTGACAATGCACCAAAACACTCTGCATTTAGTATAAAATCGATAAACTCACACATACATTAGCACTCATGTTAACACATATTCCAATCAAACCTTTATGTGGCAATTACCAGTAAAATTAAAAGACTTTACTATGAAAGAAACATAAATTTAGGTAAAAATAGTTTTTGTTTTCTAGCAGTTACTAAGTATGTTTATGAAGTAGAATGTGGGGCAGATAAAACTCAAAAACATGATTAAAATATAAAAGTAAATGTCATAAAGAATAATAACAACTGCCAAAGAGATTTAAAGAAAAGATTTTTTTTCCTCTTTTAATTTTTATTTTAGAATTGTGGGGTACAATTCAGGGTTATGTATACAGATATTCACTGTGCGGTTACCCTTATTGATGAGGGGAGCCTCCTTTCCCCAGGAAGTTATTGACTACTGTCAATCCCACTTCCCCAAGGGCCCCCCCACCCCCGCAGTTTCCTGCTACTTTCAATCCTTTTCTTATAGTATATGGTAATTGTTCAAGGAGCACTTATGAGTGAGATCATGTGATACTTGGCTCTTTCTGTTAGCGATAACTCAGTGTTATAAGTTCTAATTCCATCCAGGTTGCTGTGAAATTCATGATTTTGTTTTTCTTTATGGCTGTGTAATATTCCACATGTGTATATGTACCACATTTTTTTAATCCACCAGTCCTCTTTTGATGGGCAGCACGGTTGGTTCCATGTTCTTGCTATTGTGAATATAAGCTGTGATAAACATACTTTTAGCCGGGCTCAGTGGCTCAGCCTGTAATCCTGCGTTTTGGGAGGCTGAGGTGAGAGGGCTGCCTGAGCCCATGGGTTCGAGACCCACCTGGGCAACTGCTGGAGTCCAGCTCCAGGAGAGAGTCAGGGCTTGAGACAGGGGAATCGGGAAGCGGCGACAAAGAAAAGATGAACATGACAGGATCCTTCTTCCTGGGGAGAGTTTAAGACTCTGCCAGTTTTTATTCAATTCTTACAAGCTTATATTGTTTTTTACTGACCCCCCTACCCACAAAATGTTACACATTAAATGTTTACATCATGTTTTTTCTTTTGTTTATGGGGAAGTTGACCTTTACAAGTTTAATTTTGTTCCTTCCTGCTACTGGTGATGTAACAAAATACCAGCTGCCAAGAATTTATCAACCACATACTGTGACCTCTAGGCCAACTGAATCTCTTCCCTTCACTGTTCTATCTATTTTCTTAATTCTACCCATTTTACATTTTATATTTCTAAACAAAACTTATATCTAAATCTACACTTATATATGAAATTAATCTTACTTCTAATCCTAAATGTATTTAATTTTAAACCTACATTAAGTGTATATAATTTTAAGTTTACCTTAAAACTTAATTATTTCCTATTCCTTCTATTTAACGAATGCCTACATCTATAATAAACATTTATCTTTTAATTATAACTGCTATTTATCTAATCCTTACTTTAATTTTAACCCTCTAATTAAACTATAATATTTCTTAAATCAAAAGGCATGTCTGTGACTTGTTTTACCTGACAACACCTGTTTTTGGAGATAATCTGTCTCAATTTCCCACTTCCTCATCAATCACAACTGTCAATGTTGTTACTTATAAAGGGTGTGAGGAAGTACTTGTTTTTCCTTTTTAGCTAAAGGTTTCAAAATTTGCATTCCCTTGTCCCTTCAGGGGGGAAATTTTTACTGTTGGGCTTTTTTTACATTTCTAGACATGAGTTTACTGCTAATTCCACATCCTTGCACATTCTAAGGGGCACCCTTTTTGCTGCAATCTCACCTCCATTATGCCTATGTATAATTTTTGCTGTCAAATGCCATCATCCACTTGCGCATCTATTATCTCAATTAAAGAGGGAATATTCTCAAGCCTATGCACGCAATCCTTCAAAGTTAGGGAAAGTCCATCAACAGGATCCATGGGGCTTTGCCTCCGTCATGGCCTCATTTTACTGGGGCCTTGCTCCCAGCTGGCGTTTTTCCTGTTTTCAGGTCCCTTTTACCTTACTTTTACTAGTGATTGCGGCTTCCGGCAGGCAACTTGGTGAGACCTCATCTCTACAATAAATAAATAATTAGCTGGGTGTGGTAGCGCAACCTGTAGTTCCAGCTACCTGGAAGGCTGAGGCAGCAAGATCGCCAGCGCCCAGCAGGTTGAGGCTGTGGTGGCGGGGAGTGACCACTGCACTCCAGTCTGGGCAACAGAGTGAGACTCCAAATCAAAACAGAACAAAACAAAACAAAAACATACTTTTGCAGGTATCTTTTTTACAGAGTGACCTGAGTTTCACAAGGTATATTCCCAGTAGGGGAGTGCAGGATCATATGGAAGGTGGATTTTTAGAACTTTTAGGAATCGCCACACTGATTTCCACAGAGGCTGTACTAGTTTACACTCCCAGCAAGAGTGTAGAAGTGTTCCCATTTCACCACATCCTCTCCAGAATCTGTTATTTTTTGAGTGATTGATGATGGCCATTCTGACTAGAGCTAAGTGGTATCTCAGTGTAGTTTTAATTTGCATCTCCTTGATGACTAGTGGGGCTGAACATTTTTTCATGTATCTGTTGGCTGCTCATATGCCTTCTTTTGAGAGCTGTCTACTCATGTCTTTTGCCCACTTTGTAAGGGGCTGTTTGGTTTTTTCTTTTCAGCATGTTTGAGTTCCTTGTAGATCCTTGATGTTAGGCCTTTGTCAGACATGGAGTTGGCAAATATTTTTTTCCCAGTCTATGGGCTCACTCCTTGCTCTCTTGATGTGTTTTTGACTTTGCAGAAGCTTGTCAGTTTAATTAGGTCCCACTTGTCTATCTTATCTCTTATGGCCTGGGCACTACGGGTTTTGATCAGGAATAGGTTGCCAGTTCTGACTTCCATAAGAGTATCTCCTGCATTTTCCAAGGTTCTTACAGTTACAGGTTTTACATTTAGGTCTGTGATCCATTTAGAGTTAATTTTTATGTATGGAGATAGGTAGAGTCCTATTTCAATCTTCTGCATGTGGTCAGCCAGTTTTCCTAGCACCATTTACTAAATAGGTTTTCCTCTCCCCAGTAGTGGGTTGTGGAGGCTTTGTCGAAGATAAGTTGGTTCAGGAATTGAAGTTTTGCTTCTGGAATATTAATTCTATTCCATTGGTCTATATGCCTATCATTGTACCAATACCAGGCTGTTTGGGTTATTGTAGCTTTATAATATAGTTTAAAGTCTGGGAATGTGATACCTCCTGCTTTGTTTTTTTTTTTTTTTTTTTTTTTGATTGAGGATTGTTTTGGCTATTCTTGGTCATTTATATTTCCATATGAATTCCTGCATTGTTTTTTCTAGGTCTGTGAAGAATGGTGCTGGTAATTTGATGGGTATTGCATTAAATCTGTAGATTGCCTTAGGTAAAATGGACATCTTAACCATGTTGATTCTTCCAATCCCTGAGCATGGGATATTTTTCCACTTGTTTGTGTCATCTTTGATTTCTTTGAGCAATGCTCTATAATTTTCATTGAAAAGCGCTTTTACATCTCTGGTTAGGAAGATGCCAAGGTATTTCATTTTTTGTGTGGGTATTATAAATGGAATTGTGCTTTTTATTTGGGTTTCTGTTGTTTATTATTGGTGTCTAGAAATGTGATTGTCTTTTGTACATTTATTTTATATCCTGAGATTTTGCCAAAGTCCTTAACAGTGCAAGGAGGTTTTTTGACTGATTTTCTTGGGTTTTCAAGGTATACAATCATGTAATCTGCAAAGAGAGATAACTTGACTTCCTCTTTTCCTTTGGATACCCCTGACCACCTTCTCTTCTCACCTTGCTCTAGCTAGGACTTCCAAAACTATGCTGAGCAAGAGGGGTGAGAGTGGGCATCCTTGTCTTGTTCCAGTTTTCAGCAGAAATGGTTCCAATTTTTGTCTGTTTAGGAGTATGCTGGCTGTGGGTTTCTCATAGATGACTTTTATTATTTTGAGGGATGTTCCACCTATGCCTAGATGTTTGAAGGCTTTTATCAAGAAGGGATGCTGGATTTTATCAAAAGTTTTTTCTCCATCTAATGATAAAATCATGTTACTTTTGTTTTTACATCTGTTGATATATTTAATTACATTTATGTTCTTACTAATGTTGAATCAGTCTTGCATCCCAGGGATGAAGCCTACTTGGTGGTGATGGATGATTTTTGAGATGTGTTTTTGAGTCTGGTTTGCTAGGACCCTGTTGAGAATTTTAGCATCTATGTTCATCTAAGATATTGGCCTATAGTTCTCTTTCTTTGTTGGATCTTTATCATCTTGGGTACAAAATGATATTAGTTTTATAAAATGATTTGAGGAAAGTTCTATCTTTCTCAATCACCTGGAATACTTTCAGTAGGATTGGTGTCAATTCCTCCATTTATGTTTGTAGAATTCTGTTGGAAAGCCATCCGGTCCATAGCTTTTTTGGTTGGTAGTTTTCTTATGAGGTAATCAATTTCCTTGATTGTTATTGGTCTATTTAGGGTTTCAGTGTCTTCTTGTTTCAACCTTGGGAGGTTATGTGATGTTGGAAAGTCCTTCATTTACTTTCAGTTTTCAAGTTTGTGTCCATAAAATTGTACATAGTAGTCTCTGATAATCTTTTGTATTTCTTCGGGGACAGTTAGGCATCACCTTTTGTGCTTCTGATTGAATTTATTTGGGCTTTTTCTCTCTTTTTTCTTGAACTGTCTGGCTAAGGGACCATCTATCTTGCTTACCCTTTCAAAGAAACGCCTTTTTGTTTCATTGATTTTTTGTATTGTCTTTTTTTGTCTTCTATGTCCTGGATTTGTGCTTTTATTTTGGTGATCTAGATTCCTTTGCTGAAGTTAGGGTTTTGTTAGTTTTCCATTTCTAGCTTTTTTAGGTGACTTGTTAGGCTGTTAACTTGTGATCTTTTCATTTTCTTCATGTGCATTTGTAGAGATATGAATTCCCCTCTTACTACCGCTTTCATAGTATCCCAGAGGTTTTGGTAAGATATTTCTTCATTTTCATTTGTTTCTGGGTATCCTTTAATCTCTGCTTTGATTTCATCATTGACCCAGGAGTTACTTAGCATTATACTGTTTAATGTCCATGTCTTTGTAGGTTTTGGGGGAATTTTGATGGTGCTGATATTTCTGTTTATTCCACTGTGGTCTGAGAAGGTGCATGGCAAAATTCCAGTCTTATGAAATTTATGTTTGATTTATGGCCAATGATGTGGTCCTCCTTGGAGTGCTTCCATGTGGTGAAGAGTAGAATGTATATTCTGTGATCATTGGGTGGAGTGTTCTGTAGGTATCAATTAAATTCATTTGTTCTAGAGTCTCATTGAGCTTCTGGGTCTCCTTACTGATTTTTTGTCTTGATGATCTGTCTAGGGTTGTGAGTGGGGTCTTAAAGTCCCCAGCTATGATAGTGTTAGAGTCAATCTCCTTTTTGAGTTTGCCTGGAAGCTGCTTTACAAACGTTGGTGCTCCAATATTGGGTGTATATATGTTTAGGATGGATATTTCTTATAGATGGATTGAACCTTTTATCATTATATGGTGACTGTTTTCATCTTTTTTAATTTTTGATAGCTTAAAGGGTATTTTGTCTGAGATTAATATTGCAACTCCAGCTTTCTTTTGTGTTCCATTCACCTGAAATTTTGCTTCCCATCCTCTTACTTTGAGTTTGTGAGTGTTCTTTCTGGTGAGATGAGTCTCTTGAAGACAATATATTGTTGCCTCATGGTATTTTTTATCCATTTTGTCATTCTATGTCTTTTTGTGGTACATTCAGTTGATTCACATTCATGCTAATTATTGAAATGTGAGGGTTTATCCCTATTATGAGGTACTTATAGAGTTGTTTTTGTTCCTATTTGTTTGTTGTCTTTGTTTGGTTTTGGGGTTATGCGTGTTTTTAATCTTTTTCCTGTACTATTGTGAAGAACATTGTCATTCTTTTTCCTTTTCTTCTGTGTTTAATAGCTTCTCAACTGTTTCTTGTAGAGGTGATCTGGAGCCAGTGTAAATTCTTAGGGATTGGAGGTCTGGGAAAGATTTTAATTCTCCCTCACTGAAGAAGCTTAGCTTAGCTGAGTAGGTTATTCTTGGTTGAAATTGTTTCTTTGAGAACTTTGAAAATTGGGCTCCAAGCTCTCCTAGCCTGAAGGGTTTCTGTAGATAAATCTGCTGCTATTCTAATTGGTCTTGCCCAGTAGGTAGTCTGACTTTTTTCTCTTGCTGCCTTTAGGATTTATTTCTTTTATACCTACTTTGCTTAGGTGAATTATTAAGTGTCTGTGAGTTAGTCTCATTTATTGTCTTGCAGGGGTTCTCTGAATCTCTTGTATTTGAATTTTCACATCACTGATGAGATGAGGGAAGTTTTCTTGAATAATTTCATGGAATGTTTGTTCCAGGGATGTCTTTGCCTCACTTTCTGCCTCAGGAAGTCCAATTACTCTTCAGTTCAGTCTCTTGAAGTAATCACTCATCTCTTGAAGGTTTTGTTCTGTCTTTTTAAGTTTCTTTTCTATGTTTTTGACAGTTTAGTTCTATATTTTGGTCTTCAAGCTCTGTGATTCTTTCTTCTCCTTGGCTAATTCTGCTTTTCATGCTTATTAGTTTGTTATTTATTTCAATCACAGTATTCCTTACTGCTGTTATTTCAGTTATCTACTCCTTCCTGTTTTCCTCTTGTCTCTCCTCAATTCTTTTTATTCTCTCTATTAATGTCTTGATGTCTAGGTTTGTAGTATGTGACATTCTGGGGCTCTTCATTGTTTACATTCCGAAGTCTGTTTTTTCAGCATCTGACCTCCCAGGGATCTGTGTGAGGTCTCCCATTCTTCCTTGTGTGAATCCTCTAGCTTTGTCTAATTCTGAAGCTGGGCTATAGGTTGGGGGCTATACTTTTTGCAGTTTTGAGATTTAATTGAGGGGGGAGCTGTGATTCAAAATCTATCTGCAAATCCTAGTATCCACCCTAGAACCTACTTCCCTCTGCCTTGCTATCTTTCCATGCAGTAGGGGTATAGGTTTGTTCCCTGAAAGCAAAATGAGGTAAGAAAATGGAAAGAAATGGAAGGTGGGGGTAGAAGGGAGGTGGAGAGGAGAGAGAGGAGTAAGAGGGAAAACAGATAAAGGTACCAACTAAAAAAATGAAAATCAACACAAAGACAGATAAGATTAAGAGGAAAAAACAAAAACAAACAAGTAATACAACAACAACAACAACTAGAACATACAATCTTATAGACACACAAGCTGACCAATTTCCTTATGATGTGTTATTCCCCTACACAAACATGGGGTCTCAGATCCCAACTTAGAGGCTGGGCAGACCTGGGCAGGATGATGCAGGTCTCTGCCTGGTCTTGAAGCTCCATTTGTTCTTTGGTCGCGCTGTGGCCAGGGGCAAGTCTGGGGAGACAGAGTATGAGATGGTTGGGCATTGCTGGTCAGCATAGCACAGGGAAACTGGGAGTGGGACAGTGCAACCAATGAGAGAGTCCAGAGCTTTGAGGCGGGAGCCAAGGGCCTCTGTGGGCTGCAGTACCTGGGGATGGGGCAATGTGGTGCACTTGGGGAGGGAGCCTGGAGCTCCACAGGTTGGGAGTCAAGGGCTTCCATGGGTGGCGGTGGCGATGGAGGATGGGGTGGGGTAGTGCAGCCAAGGAGGGAGCCTGGAGCTCCATGGGGTGGAAGCTGAGGGCCTCTGCATGTGGCAATGGCTGGGGGTGGGGTGGGGCTGTGTGGCCAGGGAGGAAGCCCAGAGCTCTGTAGGGCAGAGGCCAAGTGTTTCCAGGTGCAGTGGCAGTTGGGGTGAGGCATGGCAGTGCAGCCAGAGAGGGATCCTGGAGCTCCACCAAGTCAGGAGTCGAGGGCCTCCACGAGTGGTGGTGGCCTGGTGCCAGGCAGGGTGGTGCAGCCAGGGTGGGAACCTGGAGCTCCACGAGGCCAGGAGCTAGAGCCTCCCTGGACAGTGGCAACTTGGGGCAGAGTAGGGTAGTGCAGCCTTGGATGGAGCCAGGAGCTCCAAGAGGCTGGGAATCCTGGGGCTGCCTTGGGTGGGACAATGGCACCACGGTAGCTGAGCAGCATGTGGGACTGAAGAACTCCAGGTCTCATAGACATAGCTGAAAGGGGGGGAAAGCGAGAGCTTTTATGGAAACTCTCTTATGCAGAGATTCTCAGTCCCACCTGTGCTGTTTCCTTCTTGCCAGAAATCTGATTTTTTTTCAAGGTGTCTGAGAGATCAGATTAGGCTTCAAAAGAGAAGTTTGAGTTTTACATTAAATCATGTCTAATTTAAAAAAAATATTTATTTAGATCTTTGTTTTCTAAATTGCCATTTTTATTGAGGCATAATTTACATACATACACTAAATCCCTGAAGGATACAATTTAATTATGCATTTACTATCTGTATATTCCTGTGAAACTACTATCTCCATCAAGATAATGAACACTTCTATCACTCCCAAAAGATCTCTTGTGCCATTTTATAATCCTTTCCTCTCTTTACTTCTCACTTAAGGCAACCACTGCTCTGCTTTCTATTAATTTAGTTTAGTCTGTCTTTTCAAAAATTGATCTTTCGCAGAAACAAAGACCTCAGTATCACATTTTCTTACTCATAAGCGGACCTTGAACAATTATCATAATACTATAAAAAAAGGATAGGTAGTAGCAGGAAACTGAGGTGGGGGTGCGGGAGGTGGGATTGGCAGTAGTGGGAATCTGACTGGGGAAGAGGGGATACATCTCATCAACAAGGGTACCTGCATAATTAACAATTGTATACCTAACCCTGAATCGTACCCCACATTTTTAAAATAAAAAATTAGAAGTTAAAAAAATTTTATGTAAATGGGTTTACACATTATATATTATTTTGTGTATGACTTGTTTGCCAGCACACTCATTTTGAGATTCATATGGGCACATGGATCAGCATTTAATCATTTTTATTGTGGATTAGGATTTCATTGTGTGGGTACACATATGCTTATTGTTTCATGTTACATCTTCTTGTATACATTTATTCTATATCTATCTATGCCTACATATTTAACATGTGACTGCTATAGGTGACATTTTTGTCTCTTGGTTTTTTTAAATCAATTTTTTAAAATTCTAACTTTTCATTGATTTAATTTTTTTTTTTTTTTTTGAGTTGGAGTCTCACTCTGTCACCCACACTGGAGTGCAGTGGCCGCTCCCGGCCATTGCAGCCTCGACCTGCTGGGCTCCGGCGATCCTTCCGCCTCATCTTTCCAAGTAACTGGAACTACAGGCGGGTGCTACCACGCCTAGCTAATTTTTGATTTATTGTAGAGATGAGGTCTCGCCAAGTTGCCCAGGTGGGTCTCGACCCCACAGGCTCAAGCAATCCACTCACCTCAGCATCCCAAAGGTGCGGGATTACAGGCTGAGGCACCGAGCCAAGCTCTTTTCATTTATTTAATTAGATCATTAGACCATTGCCATTTAATGTTAAGTATCAGTAAGACTGAAATTGAACACTTTGTATTATTTTTTGCCCGTGTATTTGTTTGTCTGTTTCTTTTGTGCCTTATTTGGGTTATTTGATTTTTTATTTTTATTTTTTTGAGCTGGAGTCTCACTCTGTTGCCCAGACTGGAGTGCAGTGGCTGCTCCCGGCCACCACAGCCTCGACCTGCTGGGCTCCGACGATCCTTCCGCCTCAGCCTTCCAAGTAGCCAGAACTACAGGCATGCACTACCACGCCCGGCTGATTTTTTTATTTATTTATTTATTGTAGAGATGAGGTCTCACTGCCCAGGTGGGTCTCGAACCCGTGGGCTCAGGCAATCCACTCACCTCAGCCTCCCAAAGCACAGGATTACAGTCTGAGCCACTGAGCCTGGCTTCAGTAGCCTAGCTATTGAAGCTTTATCTCTAACCATTTGTGTGCATTTAGTCACTGGCTACTCTAGTCATTGCAATATATATATATCAATGATATTTGAGAATCTACTTACATTTAAAATTATACTATTTCATGTAAAATATAAAAATTTTAAAATTTTATAGCTCTTTTAATTCCTGTCCCTTACCATCCTTTATGCCACATTTGGCATATAAATTTTATCTATGAATATAATTCATCCCCATATGTGATGAATGGAAGGCATAACGTTTCACAAATTTCTTTTATGTTAAAATATTTTGCTTTTATATTTTAAATTTTTAGATGTCAAATCATGGTGTACAGGGCTTTTTTTTTTTTTTTTTTTTGCTTTTTTTCAGCATTTGAATGTTATCCCACTGTTTTCTAACCTTCATTGCTCCTGATGAGAAATTAGTGATCAATTGAAATGCTGTTTCATTCTAAATAATGTAGGATAATTCTGTAGTTGTTTTTGAGATATTGTCTTTGTTTTTTTCTCAAGAGTTTTATTATTTTATGTCTATACATGAAATATATTTTGCATTTTTTGAAGTTAGCTAGACTTATGATTCTTTATTTTTTGCCTGTCACCTCATTTGAGAAGTTTGAAAAAATTATTTCTGTCAATAATTTTCTCCCACATACTATCTCTCCTTTCTTTCTGGAAATCAAATGACTTATATGTTTGAACTTTTGTTATTTTCCTGCAAGACCCTGAGACTCAATGCATATTCTTTATTATAGTTGGTTTTTCTTTCTTCTTAAAGTTGGATTTTTTATTGATCTATCAAGTTCAATGACATTTTACTGTAATGTCTCCAGTTCTCTATTAAATCCATTTAACTATTTCTTTTAATTTCACATATTGCATTTTTTAGTTCTAATATTTTTGTGTGTGTATGTGCTCTATTCCTTTGCTGAGAAGTTATCTTTTCATTCATTAATAATGCACCTTTCTTTAGCACATTGGATATGGTTACAATAATTGCTATAATGCCCAAGCCTGATAATTTCATCATTTCATTATCTGTGTTATTTTGAGATAAAAATAAAATAAATTATCTGTGTTATTTTGAGATTGAACTCTGTTAATTGACTTTCCCTTGAGAAATGCTCATGTTTTCCTGATTCTTCATATATCAAGTAGTTTTAGATTATGTTGGATCTTATGTTGAGGAAAGTTGAAATTCTGTTATAGTACTCCAAATAATGTTGATGATATGTTTTTGCTGACAATTTCACTAGATTAGGACTTCAAACTGAACCATATTTGCAGTGGACTGTAGCTCAGTGCTCAGTTCAGGTTACTTTAAGTCTTCTTCACAGCTGTGTGGTTCAGGAGTTACCAAAAATTTGAGCAATATCTACTTGAGCAACATTTATGTACAGAACTTAGCTTTCCTTTTCTTTTTGCCAGATAATCTCCTTTGGTCTCTGATGGTCCTGGTTGTCCCAAGCTCCTTCACTGACTCTTTGGGAGAGGAAATGGTGGACTTTCAATTGGAGTTTTTGTAATTCTGTTGTATAGCTACTGTAATTGTGTCCTCCAAAACAAAACCAAGAAGACTGTAAAATTTATTTAATGATAGTAACTTCAAGTTTTGAGAACTTTCCAAAGTCTTCAACCTTTTTTTCACTCAATAGAATCATCCAGTAGTGTTGATTTTTTGCACTTGGGCTAAAGTTTATAGTGGTTATCTGTGAAAAGTATAGTTTGCAAATAATTTCTCCATGTCAGCTGCAGAACACCATAATATAGAATAACATGGAATATTATGACTGTGAGGTGGGAGTTTGAACTATGCAAAATAACAACAAAACAAAGGCATAAACTTTTAAAAGCTCAGACGAATAACAAGTACAATATTTTAAATAAAATAGAATATCATCATTATTATTTTTATCATAAATTATTATTTCTATGTCATAGGATTTTCTATCATAGAATTTCGATATACATAGGTTTTATTCCTACAAAATTATCACTTCTATATATTTTTATAGCTTAAAAAAAGCAAATAGAGATGCTGACATTTATTTAAAAAGTGGAAGCAGGAGATAGGACTAAGTTGTTTTAAACCGGTATTTTAAAATTTTTTGTCAATTCTGCACCATTTAATGTAGCCATTCCTAATGATTTTAAACTGTTTAAGAATGCCATACTAATTCTTGCCTTCTTTTTGTGTGTGAGGTAAAACCCTTTTAAAAGCTGACATGATAATACATTAATATTTATAGGCTTTGAACAATAATGTAAATATATTTTTACAGAGCATTCAATCATACTATCAATAAAAATAGCTATGCTTCATTATTTTGAATAGATTTTAATGATAATTATGTTTCATTATTTTCATTGATTGAAATAAAATATCAGATAGCTAGAAATCAAAAGAGTACTACATTTTTTCCTTTGGACAATTAAAAAGTTTAACATAGAATTCTAAGTATGATTTAGAATAAAAATAGGCAGGAAATATACATTCTATATTCATATGTTTTCATCTTAGTGTCACAAGTTACATTGAACAATTTAAAAATAAGTATATTAAACTCAAGAGTTACAAATTATTGCCTTTGCTTCTCTTGAGGTGCAAATATCTAAAGATTAAAATATTTACAGAGTTTTTTTCTTTCTGAACTAAGAAAATCTATCCCTTCTTCTGCTTTAGCCCTAAACATTTCTACTACATATTCAAATATGTTATTTTTCAAGAAACGACTATGATATGAAGACACCATAGTTATTGTTCATGTAGAGTACTCTTTGAAATATAACACTGTAAAAATATGGCAAAATTGTATATCTCCACATAGAATGCTTTCTTATTCTCTGATTTCCATTGCCAGAGATAAAATGTGAGCATCACAGCCTGCATGCACTCTTGACTACATAATTATTCTTATAACTAGGACATAAACACATTCAATTATTCTGTCATCTTTGAGACTCCATCAACGAAATAGGTTTTGCAATCTCCACTTAAAAAAATATTTCAACTAACAGCATCTGTAACAGGCTTAAGATATTTTCTCAGCATTGCATGTGACTTTAATCTTAATGTGCGTTTGGGATTATGCCTTAATATTATTGAATGTATATAAAGTATATTGATGTCTTGAGTTGTGTCAATCTGAATTTAAATTTTGGCAGGATTCAGAGTGTAATCACTGAAATAATTTTAAATTAAACTGTCAATATATTGGTCAATATGTTATCTTGCAAATGAAAGCACTATAGAGAACCTGTCTTTAAGTCTGCCCCTGACCCAGGTATAACATTTAATCTTGTCCTTTGTCATCAAATTTGTGCTCTCAAAAACTCCTCAGAGACATTGTTCTATCTCTGTTCTGGGATATACCTTTTTGAAAAGTGTTATGAATTGTTTCTTTCTAAATTAACAGTCAGGATCAGAAAATTATTTTTCTAACATCTTTTGTTTTATTTTCCATTCAGCTTCATATTTTTCCATTTATCAAAACTATTAGAATTACTTCACAATTGGCACTGTATTTCTTTTTTTACCTGTATTTCAACTCATTCATTCCTCTGTAATTGAGTACAAATATTTAAAATTTTTAAAATAACTTAATAAACTGCTTTATGTCTTTGACAATTCTCCTTTTATTTTATAATTTTGTTTAAAATAAAGAAGCGTACTTTTTCTCCACAAGAATGTTTTTGGCCAATGACATTTTGATGCACTGCAACCAATGGCTATAATAGTCATGATTCTCTGCCTACATATGTATGCTTTATATCTTAATTGCTTGAAACATAACTTCTTAATTTTGTGTTAGTAACTAAGATTTTTGAAAAACTAATCTTGTTTCTTAAGGAATAACAAAGTCAAGGCTTTAATTTTCCAGCCTCAGGAAAAAGAGCAAATATCTTACTTAAAACAGACATATTGCATTTCAAACAACTAAATCTACTTTTAATTAGGCATCTAGGCTTAGATTTTGACAGAATTGCAAAGATCATATATTTCACAAATTCCCAAACCTCTTTAGTTTTTAGCGTCATTTGCAACAACATTGATGGAACTGGAGGACATTACATTAAGTGTAGTGCCGGGTTTTTCTCTGATTCTCTGGAGAAAGAAATACTGAAGAATTTCCTCTTAAAATAGTAATCTGCATAAGGCATAATGATATTAGTTTCTGTGGTGTGCAAAATATGACACTGCTTCATCTGAGAATTTAAAAAATACCAAATTACCCCTATATGTTTACTGAGGGACCACAAGACACTCATAGTTCAGGAACCACAGATTTATACTCCCCATGTTTTTTCACATAGGTTGAGCACTAAATAGATGCCCAACACCTTTATGAACAAATAAAAAAAGCACAGCTTACTAGAAAGTTAATGATTACTCAAGGCATATAAGTCATTGTGTGGATAGGTATGTTTAGAAAATAGGTTTCCTGATATGCAGGTCAATGACATTTCTATTCTATCAATCAATACAATTATTCTAACTAGTTAATGTAACACTCTTAAAAATCAATATATCATTAAATATAACATGCTCTATATTTTAAATATTTATATTTTTATTTAATTTTTGTTTTTGACTCAACATATTATAGTAACACATTCATATAGTTATGACACATGTATCGAGTTGCATCCATTATTTATGCTGATCTAATTTCTTTATTCTTCAATAGAAATATTACTGCTTGCTGACACATTTTCATTGTCCAAGTATAAATATTTGTTGAGGCTTTTCAGGTTGTAGATTTTGTTCTTAGAACTGACCTTATTTAATCCTTCTATAAACAACAAGAATGATTTATTTAAATTATCTGCCTTAGGAAACTGTCCATATACAATGCTCATTCTTCCTTACTTTTATTCTGACTTAAGGATTCTATTGTTAACTTACTACTGATTTCTTATTAAACTTAACTTTAATTCTTGATGTAGCCCCAATTGCTTTTGATCAACTTCCCCTAGTAGTGATTGAATATTTGATTGCTTTTAGCAACTTTTTATTTCAATAGTCTCCTTCTTGAAACAATGCCAAAGTCTCCAATGATAAATACACACATGTTTTGAGTTAGTAAGAGCATAATTCCTTAAGATAGTACTAGTATATCCTGAAGTCACTAGAAGTCCAAATACCATGCTGTTTATTTTTTTGTTCCCCCAAAATCTCTCTACTGTAGCAAGAACTAGTTGAATTATTTAATTTCTAAAGTGCTTATAAACCTACCAATCTTCGAATGCATGGTTTTAGAGATTGTGAAGAATTGGAGCAGGGCACAAGAGGAAACTGACAGTTCTACAAAAAGTGCTAAAAATCTGTCCATTGAGCAACAAGGAAGAACTCCCTGAAGCTGGGTAAGTTAATAAACTCTTAATATGTTGGGTCAATTAGTATTCTTATAATTTTTCTGTAGGAAGTTACTTATGAAATGTTTCTGTGATCTGGTTAAAGTAAACCTTAAAATTATTTATTACAAAAAATATGCTTAGAGATATGCAATATCTCATACTAGAGTTATTTTCATAACCTACTCGTTCTAACCCATTTTTCCTACTTGTTTATTTTTAAAGAATGGACTTTGCAGCTGGGCTCGGTGACTCAGCCTGTAATTCCGTGCTTTGGGAGGCTGAGGTGGGTGGATTGCCTGAATCCGCGGGTTTGAGACTCACCTGGGCAACTTGGTAGACCTTATCTCTACAATAAATCAAAAATTAGCCAAGTGTGGTAGTGCGCGCCTGTAGTTCTGGCTACTTGGAAGGTTGAGGGGGAAGGATCGCTGGAGCCCAGCAAGTTGAGGCTGCAGTGGCCGGGAGCGTGTCACTGCACTCCAGTCTGGGCGACAGTGAGACTCCAACTAAAACAAAACAAAACAAAACAAGAATGGACTTCACATAATAGTTTCTATAATGGTTAATTTTATGTGTTCACTTGACTTGACTAAGCAATGCCCCAGATAGCTGGTAAAACACTATTTCTGGGTGTGTTTGGGAGGATGTTTCCAGAGGAGATTAGTATTCAAGTAAAGAAGATCATGCTTACTGATGTGAGTAGACATCAGCTAATCTATTGAGGACCCAAATAAAAGAAAAAATGAAGAAAAAATTCCTTCTCATCCTTTGAGCTGAAACATCCATCTTTCCCTGCCCTTAGATATCATAGCTCTTGGTTTTGGGGTATTCAGACTCAGACTGGGACTTACCCCACTGTTCCTCCTGTTTTTCAGGCCTTTGGGCTTGGACTGTGTTATACCACCAGCTTTCCTGGTTCACCAGCTTTTGGAAGTCACATTGTGGCATTTGTGGCATTTCTTAGCCTCCATAATTGAATAAGAGAATTCTCATGATACTATTTCTCTCACTCTCTTAGATAGATATATATAAATATATACTACTTCTGTTCCTCTGGAGAACACTGACTAATACTGCTCCTATCTTATTGGGTTGTTGTGGCAGACAAAGAAATGAATTTTAAAATATTATTATAGTGGTGTTGTGAATGCTTCATATTGGTAAATATAGTAAATATCCAATAAATATTTTAAATAATCTAAGTTACATAAAAAAATTGAGAATGACTTGTATTTCTGACTTGGCACAGGTAGGATATGATGTTATTTGGTGAGAAGAGAGCTATTGGAGAGAAAGGAATTTTGGAGGGAAGATGAAAAACAATTTTAAGTTTAAAATATACAAGCAACTTATATATATTATTAAAAAGAAACTGTCTTATCTTTTAAGTTGGCTTTCATAAAGTCCATGTTTTATATTTTTAAAATTTAAAAAGTTTTATATTGCCCATTAAAGATAATTTCATATGAAAAGTTAAAAAAAAAAAGAATGGACTTTATTGGATTTCTCATCCCTTGCAGGTATCTCTAGCAACAGTGCTACCTGTTATTAAAAAGATTTGTAACAAAGATATTTTAGTGAAAGTCTCAACCATGGAGACTTCATCACTTATTCCTAACCAAATTGACTTGGACATTGGTGAACTACTGTGTCCTAAACACAAGTTTCGGTGCTTCCATATCCACTTCCAAAATAGAAGTGTTCATTGTAAATTAGACAATTTTTTTGTGTGAAATATCTTTATAGGAATTTTCTTCTCTAAAAGGACAAAGTGGAATAGTATCATTTATTTCACTTATTTGAACATATATTAAAATAATTTACTTGATATTTGCCTTTTGAAATTGATTGAAAATACTTCATCTCATATGAATCTTGAAAGTCAATAGTATTAATGAAAAATTTATTTAGCATTCACATTTGTCATGACAAAGATGTGATCATGAAACTTTACTTTTTTTAGTTTGCTTTATGCTTAAGGCTGGATAGTCAATGCATATAAATTTACAACTCTGATATTGTATATTTCACATTTTATTTTTCTGGCATTTGTTTCCTTTTCAAAAGTTCTTGCTGCATTTAAGCAATAATTTGCCAGCCTTAGTACATAAATCATAAAAGCATTCAATCCTAGAGAGTTCAGCTTCAAACTATTAAAATGTGCTTAATGCATGAAACACACATCCTGTTTCTTTCTCTTAGTTCTTCAAAGAGCCCTGCCTTTACAATATCAAATAATTTTTGTTCCAAATTTCAAATTGGCATATATTTTGCATTAAAATTTTTCCTTTTATAATTTTATATTTAAAGCATTATGTGTGTGCAAGTGTGTGTATGTTTGTGTGTTTGTCTGGTTCTGTATGTATGTGAATCCCAATGTTTATTTTCTCTTGCTAGCTAAAAATATAAAATAGAATAATCATACACATAAAATCTAACTGCAAAAATTATTTTAAATGTAATTTTCTCTATTTCATTATCTTTGTTTCTTTCTCTCTCTCTTTGATTCTACTCTGTTATGTAAGAAGTTAGACGACTCTTTAAAGTTAAGAGAGAAGGATATATTCTAATATGTCAGAACAACTTGACTTTTAAATAGGGTTTTAGTGCCACACTGAGCTAGGTCTGAGGGGCATGGCCCAGGGCATATATGGAGAGGAAATGATGGTACACAAAATTGGTTAGAGATGATCTGCTAAAGTAAAAACAAAGAACATTTTAGAAGCCTTTAATAGTGTGGCTTTGTTTTTATTTTTTAATTCCCATCACAACTAAAGGGTTCATTACTATTCTTATATTGAAGACAAATATAGAAAAGAAGCTCTTGTCTTTAAAGAAAAGTGAAGTCAAGAGGATATTCATTTGACCCAAGTAAGTAATTATTAGAGCAAGAATTCAAATTCAAGTGTCTTTTTTTGATGATCCAATGCTTTAATTAATAATAATAGTGATGTGAATAGCAATTAATACTTTAAAAATATTTATTGAATACTCATTTAGAAGTCAGACTTTGTAGTCACATAAATTGTAGATTTTCCAATTAGAAAAACAAAAATGATATTTGTAATCAAATTCCCAGATATTTTTTCCTCAATTAAACTCATTTAATCTGTTTTAACTTTTTTAAACACTTATTAGAGCATACTTCTGTTTAACTAAAAGATATAGAGTTGTGTTAAAAAAAAAAGACAACAAATTTGTGTGGAATTTAAGTTTATTCTACATATTTTTCATTTTTCCTTCTCTTTAAATACAGTGAACATCTTTTATTTGAAAATCATTTTTAGAGATTTTGCTCTGTTTCTCAACTTAATATCTGTATTATTTTTTACTGTTCAGTAGCATTATTATTTCAGCTAAAAGGTGAAGTGAGGGTATAGGAGAAATTCAGAAATTTAAATCAGCCAAACATATGTTTGTTCTCAGGGCTGGCATTTAGTTTGGACTATCAGCATGACTTTTGGCAGTATAGTGTCACACAGCACACTTGGGTGAAGTTTTAATTTTTAACTTCACACAAGTGAGCTTAGGATATTTCCTTCAGGTTATTCTGTGCATCTGCATAATGAACGTTTTGATTTCCCCAAAGAAGTAACTTGATTTTTATTCTTCATTTATAGCAAATCTCTAAAATAAAATTTTGAACTGTTGGCTAGGTTTTTGAAGTATATGTAATTGAAAATAATCAATTTTAAAAATCATTAGACAAATTATGTTGCTTATTATGGAGGAGGAAGAATTCATAGGGCAAGAAATCACCTAAGTTTGCATAATCAGTCTTACAGCTGTGGAGACATTTACTGAAGTAAAAATAGCAAGACTCTTTCAGTTGTCAAAGAAAAATTGCACCATATGGGATTAAATAAGCAAGGAAGACTTTATTCAAGTCTACTGCAATAGAGGAGAGAGTTTGAACTCAGTTCTCCTGAGACAAAAGACTGGATTTTTTTCCCCCTAAGTCTAGAAGATTTTTAAACCCTGGAGTGAGCTAATGGAAAATTACTAGAGGACATTAGGGACAGGTTGATCAATGCGATTAGACCATCAATGTTTGCTAATTGTCCCTTATAGGCTCCTACTCTCCCACAGAGACTGAGAGATTAAAGGACTGTCTCCTTAGATGATTACATTTCAAAGGGATGGCTCCCTGGTCCCTGAGAAAGACATTTCTGGGTTGTAAAACTGGCAAAAGCCTGGGAGAAGATTTATATTACAAAGTATCAGAAAAAGGAATTTGCAATTTCAGTGTTCTGAAGTACATTATCTAAGAGAAAGAAGGTCAGGGACCTATAGTCAGCAAGAAGACAGTCTACTGTAGTCAAACTGAGGTGAACATTAAGGCCCTCTGGTGAAAGTGTACATATAGAAACACTGAAAAAAAATTGAAACTATATAGATCATTCACTTTAATCCACAGTCCAATACGGTATCGGCACTTTAGCCTGCTCCATGGCATAAATCTTTTTTTTTTTGAGTTGGAGTCTCACTCTGTCGCCCAGACTGGAGTGCAGTGGCCGCTCCCGGCCACCGCAGCCTCGACCTGCTGGGCACTGGCGATCCTTTCACCTCGGAAGTAGCCGGAATTACAGGCGCGCGCTACCAAGCCCGGCTAATTTTTGATTTATTGTAGAGATGAGGTCTCGCCAAGTTGCCCGGGTGGGTCTCGAACCCGTGGGCTCAGGCAATTCACTCACCTCGGCCTCCCAAGGTGCGGGATTATAGGCTGAGCCACCGAGCCCAGCTCATGGCATAAATCTTAATGCACAGGTATTATTAATCTAACTTTACTTAAGCTAGTTGCTAGCAGGATTTGATACAGACATGCCTACCTCTACTTAATTTAGTCTAACATAAAAAGTTTTGTCACACAATCCCTCCCTTGAATTTGCAAAATATAATTGCATTTTCTCTTTCATATTCATCCAACTGTCAGCTAAGCAAAGACAAACACTTTCTTTGTAAAGATTTGTGGCAAGCAGTTCAAGTTGCAATCTGCAGTACTGCAGAATTTTCCAATAATTCAAAAGCTGAAAATAGCTTAAGAAATGTTATCCTTGGGCTATTTATGTCTTTGGCAAAGAAAGTTCATTTAATATAATTACCTATTCTTTACATCTTTAAATGGAAAAGGATATGTCACTCCCCAAACTACTGTCTCTAGGCAGTAAATTATAAATTCTGGAAAATAATTCTTTTTCAAAAGTTTCTAAAGAAGAATTTGAGACCAGCATGGGCCCATGGGCCACCACTTGTAAGTAGGCATCAGCGCTACACTCTAGTGGTAATGAAGTATGTGAAGTCAGTGAGATGGGGCAGTTAATACGCTAATGCAATTCAGAAACTTCTTCACTGTCAAAGTTGAACTTAGAATTTCTTATCAATCTATGAATGTTTGACTTTATAAAAGAAAATGTTATAACATTTTAACTGTAGATGTCAAAAATTGTTTTTAAAATATGTCATTCAGTATAGATGGCTTTGAAAAATCTATATGCAAAACCCCTTCTATTCACAGGAAATTCGTTCCAGGACCTCAGCAGATAACAAAATTCACAGATGCTCAAGTGCCTTGTATAAAATGATATAGCATTTGCATATATATCTTCTCCTATACTTTAAATCAAATCTAGATTATTCTAAAGCTTAATACAAGGTAAATGTTATGTAAATAATTGCTGTGCTGCATTTTTGTTTGTATTTTCATTATTATTGTTTTTAACATTTTTAATCTGTTGTTGGTTGAATCCTTGGATGGGAAAGCCACTGTTACCAAGGGTAAGTGTATTTGAATGTGTAATTTACATACCTAATAAGTAAAAATTTTTCAGGAGACTGTGCTGTTTTGACTGCAAATGGTGGAAACCTAGCTAAAAATAATTTAACTCAAAAGAATGAAAAAAGTGTTATCAGGAAAATAGTAACCAATGAAAGAATGGTTAGCATTCAATTATTAATCACTCAAAGAATGAAACTCTATTGATAACTAACACACACAATTCTAAAGATATAATTTTTTTCTTCCCAATTACCATGTTGCAGTTTCTTTTCTGTGCCTGGGCATGCAATTGCTGACAAACATTCTAATAGAAGTTTAGTGGCGGTTTCTTCCCGGGATGGTATTCCCAGTCGTTTGGTCACTCCAGGCTGTTTGGCAAAATATGTATACTGTGATGCATCACTTAACAACAGGTATGCATCCTGATAAACGCATTGTTAGGCGGTTTTGTTGGACAAGCATTGTAAAGTGTACTTACACAAACCTAGATGTTATAACCTACTATATACTTGAGTTACATGGCGTTATAGCCAATTGCTCTTATGCCACACACTTGCACAGCATGTTAATGAACTGAACATTAAACATAAAAAGGATACAGTAAAAAGTCAATATTTTGCTCTTATGAGACTACCATTGCATATGTGGTTATATTTGACTAACATCGTTGTGCATGACTACGTACATGTATAAATATACACACATATAAAAGATATGCACACACACACACACACACACACACATATATGTTTTAGAACATAGAAATATAATACGTGACTTTTGGCTCCAATAAACAAATTGATGTTTTCCTACTTGGTCAATTTGATTTCTTACACTAGAGATATACAGTTTACAGAGCTTCTCTAGATGAGTGCAAAAGTGACCATAGTATCTATTATTCTTTGCTTCCAGGACACCTTTTAGTCTGTCATCCCTGTTCTGTGCCACTGTCATCTAAAATGAGTTATGATATATTAGGCACTCATCTTTAAATGACCGTAGAAATAAATAACTTAATGGAGCTCAAAGTAAGGATCATGGCATGTTAGGGGTTAAGGGCATTGAAAGAACAGAGGGAGGAGTTGACAACAATTCTGGCTGGATCAAAGAGTAGTTCTTGTGCATTTGGGCTTGGCAGGGAGGGGTGGGTGGTGGTGAGTAGTATCTTTACTACCTTTTTTTTTTTTTTTTTTGAGTTGGAGTCTCACTCTGTCGCCCAGACTAGAGTGCAGTGGCCACTCCCGGTCACTGCAATCTCGACCTGCTGGGCTCCTGCAATCCTTCCGCCTCAACCTTCCAAGTAGCTGGAACTACAGGCACGCACTACCACGCCCGGCTCATTTTTGATTTATTGTACAGATGGGGCCTCGCCTAGTTGCCCAGGCGGGTCTCGAACCGGCGGGCTCAGGCAATCCACTCACCTCAGCCTCCCAAAGGCGCGGGATTCCAGGCTGAGCCACCGAGCCTGGCTACTACTTTTGTTTTTAACTGTTTTTAAAGGCAGACATGAAGTTGGTTACAGATTCTTATTATCTTAATTGAGTTCACCTATCTGCTTTTGGTTTAGAGAATGTTGATCAGTTGGACTAGGACTCTTTTTAAAAAATCTAATCAGCATTACTAATATACTTGTGATGACACTTCCTCTCTCAATGGTAATGATCAGTTCTGCATTTTAGAATTTGTATCAGAATATTTATTTCAAACATAACACCTGGAATAAAATATTCTAATTAAAATTTTCTATTTTCCCCAGCTTCCTGCATATCTTAATATTTCCTATTTCTGTATCACTACTTGTGATATATAATTTATGCTTATGAATGATAAATTCTCCATTCCCCTACAGGATTTAGAGTTATGAATAGAGCCTTAGGTTTACTTGAGAAATCTTTCTCTCAGTTCCTAATAAAAACACAAAATAGTATTTATTTTATCTGCAATGCCTACACAAATCTTCTGGTGTCAATTCAAGAAACTATACATTAATCTACTTAGGCCTAACAGTCTCAAAGAATTTGCTAAATAACTACCTAGTCTTTAGTATTTTCCAGTGCTATGGGGAATGAAGATCCTTTACCAGGATAAACATCAAGTGTCAAAATCATTTAATAATGTTTGTACCAAGAAAGAGAATTTATAATTGAAAGCAGAGCTAAAAATTAGTGATAGTAGTGAGGGATATATTCAGAGAATAAAGAAGTAAATAATGACAGTTATTATTATTCGTTTATTAGGACTACTGAATAGAACACAAGCATCACCCTTGAAAAATTCATCATAGAGTGCACATTACAAATGTGATAACAGAGATAAAACCAAAGTGTGGCAGAAGCATACTGTAGGGGATAGTACATAGGAAGAGACATTGGAATAAGTCTTGGAGGATGAATAGAATTTTTCTAGACTGGAAAGAGTTTAGCTAAGGGAATTCCCAGCAGAAAAATAACTTATATAAAGTTTGTCTGTTAAAAAAAAAATCTAAGAATAGTTATCTAATATATAGATCATAGGGTATATGATAAAATCTGAATGGCTGGATACCATCCAAATTGTGAAGTGATTTTATGCTGTTTTGAGAAATTTGAACTTTTTAAAGTAAGCAATAGGGACTTATTGATTAATATAAACACATTCGAGATTTTTATAACTTGAGTGCAAAGTCTAGATTTGGAGGAAATGATATTACACACTGGAAAATCAGGTTGCTACAAGTGTCTAGATGAGAAATAATCAAGAACTAAGAGAGGTAGGGGAGAGTGGTGTGGAGTTTCAAAATAGCACTGTAAATTTGATGTTCATGCATGTTTAATGTATAACATAACTGTGATAGGCTGAAAAATGGCCCCACAAAGATACTCAATTCCTAATCTATGGGACCTGAGTCTGTTTACTTACATAGCAAAGGGGGCTTTGTATATGTGATTAAGTTAAGTATTTTAAGATGGAGAAATAATCTTGGATTAGCTTGGTGGGCCCAATATAATCACAAATTTTATCCTATGAGTTAGGCAAGAGAATTAGAGTTAGACAAAGAAAATATGTTGACAGAACCAGAGGTTGCAGTGATGATCTGTGAACCGAGGAATGGAGGTGGCCTCTCGAAGCTGGAAAAGGCAAGGAAAGAGATTTTTTTCCTGAAGTTTACAGGAAAAGAAAAGAAAAGAAAACAAAACAAAACAAAAAACCTTTATTTTCAACACCTGGCCTCCAAAATTTTACAAGAACAGATCTACATTGTTTTAAGTCAGTAATTTATAGTTATTTGTTATAGCAATAACAAGAACTAATATGGCAATCTATCCAGTAAGCAATGAATTTAGAATTTGAAACAAGGTATTTTGTCACCACATTGCCCTAACCCAGAATTTTAACTTTTTATATTTAAAATGAGTTGATGATTTCTGAAGTCATTCCAACTAAAGTGTGTACTAATATATAGGACTAAATGATTGTAAATGAGAAAATGAAAGATTTTTCAACTAGCTTTTGTACCAAACAACTAATCTTAGTTCATAAGTGCTGACTTTAAAATGGTTGAAACATATTATCTGCAACAAATTTCTGCTAGATCCATTGAGACCTCAAAATATGAATACTGATTAACATATCTTCTTAAAATATGTAATTATACTAGCAGAAAAATTCTGAGCGCCAGAAACCTGCTGCAATAAAAGGGAATTGTGGGTTCAATCAGTTTACATTTAGAATAACAGATTGTGAAGCCATGGGTAAAAAAAAAAAAAAAAAAAAAAAAGGTCTCCAGAGGTAATTTTATCTCTAATCTATAATCCATAAAAAGGGAACAAATTATGTACAATCCATCACCTTTAAATTGAGCTGTAAATTTGAACTGTTTTAGAAATAATTAAATGAAGTCCATTTGCACAATTAGCTAAATGTATAGTTTCCTTATGTGACTAAAATTATTATTTTGGGGGGAAATGAACAGTGAACAATTTATTGTGATGTTAAATATTAAAACTGCATTTTAGTATTATACAAAATAATTTATAACTGCATAATTATAAAATTGCTGTACTATGATTGGAATTATGGATGTTTAGGGGATTTATCTAAAGAAGCTAGAGAACCATAAATTGCTATACCTTTGAAATTTTAAATATTCACAAGAAATGGAAGGACAATCCAGTGAGTTCAAGAGAAGCAACTTTTATCTTTTTTTTTTGAGTTGGAGTCTCACTCTATCGCCCAGACTGGAGTGAAGTGGCCGCTCCCGGCCACCGCAGCCTCGACCTGCTGGGCTCCGGCGATCCTTCCGCCTCAGCCTTCCAAGTAGCCGGAATTACAGGCATGTGCTACCACGCCCGGCTGATTTCTTTCTTTTTTTTTTTTTGATTTATTATAGAGAAGAGGTCTCGCTGCCCAGGCGGATCTCGAACCCGCGGGCTCAGGCAATCCACTCACCTCAGCCTCCCAAAGGCGCGGGATTACAGGCTGAGCCACTGAGCCCGCTAACTTTTATCTTTTAAATTTAGATAAATTTAGTACATGGTGAGCTCTAACAAGCCTCCTTTAAACATGAAATAATAGTGAAAACAATTAGTCCTTATCAAATGAATAAAATGAATTATATTCTCATTTATCTATATGAATAATTTGTGTTCTGACAGTAATTCTGCTATGCAGAGTTTGGAAGAACTGGAACCTTAAAATGGGTATTTAAATTCAATTAATGTTTTAAGTGTAATAACAACAGAATTTATTATGAAGACAGAAATTATGTATAAATTATAGTTTCCTGAACAGTTAACTCCTCTATAAGAAACAGAATTGGCCAGGCTCGGTGGCTCAGGACTTTAAGAGACCAAGGCGAGTGGATTTCCTGAGCCTGTGGGTTGGAGACTAGGCAACTTGGTGAGACCTCATCTCTACCATAAATAGAAAAAAAAATTAGCCAGACGTGGTAGTGGGCAGCAGTAGTTCCGGCTCCTTGGAAGGCTGAGGTGAATCGCTGGAGCTCAGCGGGTCAAAGCTGGGGTGGGTCAATGCTGGGTGGCCGTGAGCATGCCACTACACTCCAGCCTGGGCAATGGAGTGAGACTCCAACTCAATAAACAAACAAGCAAACAAACAAACATAGAATGGAGTTTTTAGTTTGGTATACTCAGACTATGAAGACAAATGAAAATACAAGGTAGTTACTTTCGAACCTAACAGATACCAGACTTTTAAAATATAGCACTCTCTGCCAACACCAAACATTGTATGACAGCAGGTGATTTATTCTTGCCATATTTTTCCGTCCCATAGCATTGTTAGTGATAATCTTACTATTACAGAATTTTTTCAAGTGCTAATTTCTGTACATAGGATGGGCTTTTTGAAATGTGCAGTATAATCAGGATAATAATTTTTGTAAACAAGCGCTAATACAACAATAAAAAATTAGAGAAAGCCACACAAAGGGCAGAGAGTCTCTGTGACAAAGATTTTGCATTTTATTATCATTTCAGTCACGTCCGTTGATTGGAAATTATTGAGAAAAAGATAATCTTGGTGGCTCACATTCTATCTCAGCAACATTCAAGAACATGTAAAAGTCTTTACTGATTGAATCTACAGAAACCGTTATACCCAGTTCATATATTAATTTAGTGTTCATTGAGACATAATACCTGTTTCCACATTTTTGGATAAAGTCCAGACTATCTCTTAAACTATGTTTGAATTTAAGAAACAAAGTTGGAAAGTCCTTTACATCATTTCAAAAGATAATTTTACTTTGCAAACATTGACTAAGCAAATGTATATAGCATGTGTGCTTACAGAATGACCAGCAAAGAATGTGTACAATTCTAGAATACCCTCAAAAATAAGACATTATAGAAATATGTTTGATTTTACCAATTCATAATCGGAGGTACATTCCATTTTCTAGATCCTCTGCCCTTTCCTAGCATTAAGGCATACCCCAAAAGACTTTAACTTATTTTTATATTTATCTTTATTACAGGACTTAGCACATGATTGGACAACAATGGAATATAAAAAGATTTAAAATTAAATCAGTCTTTCTTTTCTATTTATTTTAGTGTGGAACGTGCCATTTTAATTAAGTATGTTGGGTATAAAGTACCAGTTTTATACTATATGTAAATTGGAAAGATGCAAAATTTTTAGAGAAACTTGCTGTCTTAGAATTTATCATTGAATAGTCCATCAAAATCACTCTTGGAAGTAAAACAAGAACATGAATGAAATAACATAATGAAACAGAAAACACAAATTGAAGCTCATGAGTAGATAGGCCTTGTAGTAGACTGAAAAATGTTCCCATAAAAGATATCCATTATCAAAACCCTGAAATTTATAAATGTTATCATATTTTTTTAAATGTTACCATATCAAAAACAATATTACCATTTTTTAAAAAGATGCAGATTAATCATTTTGTGATTAAATTAAGGATTTGGAGATGAGAGGGCTATTCTGGATTATCCAGGTGCGTCCTATGTAACATCATAATTGTCTTACAAAACATGCAAAAGGAGATTTATTATGCACTGAGAAGATAAAAAGACAATGTGATCCCAGAGATAGAGATTAGAGACATATGGACACAAGTCAAGGAATGATAGTGGCCACTAGAAACTGAAAGAGAAAAGAAACAGGAATTTCTCTAAAGCCTGTAAATTGAAAATGGCTCTGTCTACATTGTGATTGCTGCTCAGTGATACTGATGTTGAATTTTGGCTCCCAGAATTGTAAGTGCATAAATTTATTTTGTTTCAAGTCACAAAGTTTGTGGTAATTTGCTACAGCAGCCTCGGGAAGCTAATGCAGGACTTGAGAAATAATTAAACAATTACTTCATATTGAAAGCAGAATATTAGTCATGATTTCAACAGTTAGTCCCAGTCTTCCTTTTCCCTAATGTTTGACTGGAATGATAAATGGAATGTGGATATGCCTAGAAGAAGCTAAAAGTATGTCAACATTTTATGCTTCTATACTTTTTAAAAAATTTGATCCAAAAAATCTTGGATAAAATCCCAAGAGAAAGTGATTTACTTTGGTAAATTCAAAATTTATTTTTGCTGGTGTGTTTTTGTAGGTTTATCACTAAACATGTTGTATATAAGACTAATTTTGGAACACTAAAATACACATTTTGAACTGGGATTTTGGTATAAGCTAAATGCATCATCAATAAACTATAAAATCTTATCCAACTCTTATTATAAGGAGTGATCAGAGAATATTAGTTAACATAGATTAAGACAAAAACAAACCCAGATAACTTAATACTGGGTTTCATAAAAAATATTAACTATTTATTTTTATAAATCTTTATGCTTTATTAATGTTATTACATTGATTATTTTAATTGGCCTAGTATAACATTGAGCTTCTTATTTATAGGCTTATGATGTTATTTTTCTCAAGGTTCCCGTTATTTTCTAAGATTTTCCCTATTGGATTTACTTTTAAAATGTCAGTAAAGGTCAGTTAGTAATGTTTGAAGAGAAATTTTTTAAGCTGCATGTAAGTTTTATTTGTCTTGGAAAGCAGGATTAAAGCTGAATAATATTATATCACAGAAAGAGATATTTTTAACTTACCTTAGTTTTAAATATATTTTAAAATATAGATATATATATTGTCTACATTTTACCAATGATTAATTTGTATAGACTGTATATTTTATTGCATTTCAATGTAACTAGTCAGAGTCCCTTCGTTACTGCAACACAAAGTAAAATAATTTCATCATTACTACTTGTATGGTGTGAATGTGTCCCACAAAAAAAATCATATGATGGAACTTGAATTCCAGTGTGCATGAGGCTTCATAAGTGAGATTAGCAACCATGTAAAAGGACTAGAGGCAATTAGTTACCTCTTTTTTTGCCCCTTCTCTCTTCGGCCAAGTGAGGACACAGTGTTTTCCCCACTGAAGGACACAGCAACAAGGTGCCATCTTGGAAGCAGCAACTGCGCCTTTACAAAACCTGTCGGCCCTGTGAAAAATAAATTTCTGTTTTTTATAAATTACCCAGTCTCCAGTATTTTGTTATGGCAGCATAATTGAACCCAAACACAGTTCTCTCTGCCAATCAGTACAATACTGGATATACAGTTAGTGCTGAGTAATACTCATTGACAAATAGAATTGTCATGACGTGATTTCTAAAAAAAATTTCCATGCCATTCACAAGCAATTAGTACGGTGTTGTTTAATGCTGCCCCAAAGGAACTGCAGTTGTCTGGAGTTACTATTGGAATTTCTTTTAGTAGTTAATTATTTTCATATAAATTATTTAAATATTTAAAGCCAGAAATAAAAGTGTCACAGATATAACATAAAATTTTATTTAGGTAAAAATAAAATAATATGCACAGATCTTAAATGAACAGATCAATGAGTTTTGACAATTGTATTACACTCATTTAACCAACATTCAAATCGAGACAGACTATTGCTTTTATACTAGAATGTTTACTCATACTGTTTTTATTCCTATTTTAAATTAATACAAGCAGCATCATTGTGTTCTTACTTGTATATAGCTCTTTTTGCTCAGCATACTTTTTTATGATTCGTCCGTGTTGTTGCAGGTATCCATATGTGTACCTTTATTGTTACACAGTATTACATTGTATGAATATATCACAACTGGTCCATTTTCATGTTTTTGACATTTAGTTAGTTCCAGTTTTTGACTACTATAAATAAAGCTGTTTAGGAACCTTCTTGTGCAAGACTTTCCATGAACACATTTTCATTTCAATTATGTAAATATACAGGAGTAGGCTTGCTGGATAATATGGTACAGATATTTTTAACTTTATGAAAAATTGTCAAACAACTTTCTATATCGTTTATATCATTTTATCCTCTCATCAGAAATTCATGACATTTTTAGTTCCTCTACAAAGTTGGCAATATTCAGCATTTTTAACGTCCTTTTTTCTATTCCGGTATGTATGTGTTGATATCAAAATGTGTTGTAATTGAAACTTTCATGATGTAATTGTATTGAACCCATTTTTATGTGTGTATTCGCCATTAATGTATTTCCTTTATTCTATACACACACATGCATATGTAGATAGATAGAGATGCAGAGAGAGAGAGAGAGAGAGAGACAGAGAAAGAGAACGTGTAATTGGCTAATATAAATTTTTACATGCTATGGATATGAAGACTTTATGAAATATGTATTGAAGATACTTTACCTTAGGATTTACTTGTTCTACTTTTAATATCCTCTAATAATGAGAATTTATTATGTTAAGTAAAATGAATTGTTTCTCTCTTATGTTTTATAATTGTGTTACTTTTACAGAAATATCTTAGCTTATTTCAAGATAAAAAAAAAACTCACTATATTCCTATATTTGCATGGGTTCCCCAGGGAAACAGAGCCAACAAGAGGTATAAAGCTATATAAGAAAAGATTTATTATGGGAATTTGGTCACATGACTGTAGAGGACTAGAAATCCTGTGATATGCTGTCTATAGGCTGGAGAGAAGAAGGCTAGGCCCTAATTCAGTCTACCTAGGAAGACCTGAGAAACAGGGGAACCAGTGGTGGAACTCCCACTTAGAAGCCAAAGACGTAAGAACCAGGGGAATGCAGAGAGATCTCATTCTCTTTTCTTCACTTTTTTGTTCTGTCTGGGACCTTAACGGATTAGATGATACCCACTGCCATTGGTGAAGAACAGTCTTCTTAACTATTAAATTATATATATATTATATATACATATATAATATATATATATATATAATAGATAGACAGACTGATAGCTAGAATTGATCTTCTGTCCACTAATTCTAATGTTAATCTCTTCCAGAAACACCCTCAAGACAAACACAGAAATTATTTCTTACCAATTATTTAGTTGTCTCTTAATCCAGTCAAATGACACATAGAGGTAACCATCACACCTCTCATATTTTCTTTACAAGGCATATAGCTCCATCTGGTTAGTCAGTTTTTCCAACATTCATTGTTGAATTAATTTTCCTTTCTGTGTCAAATCACTCCAGTGCATATGTTGAAAATCAACTAATGATATATATGTGGGTCTAGCTATTTTTTTAAAAATTTTAGGGCTTTGGGTACATGTGAGGATTTGCTACATAAATAAATAGTGTGCAGGTGGCATTTGGGCTTCTAACAAGCCCTCTCCCTAGTAGTGGACATGATACCCAATGGGTGTCTAGTGCCCTCTATCTCCCCTTGCTACCTCCCCCTATTCGAAGTACACAGCATCCATTGTTCCTACCTTTGTGCTCATGTGTCCATTTTTAGGATCTGCTGATGAGTAAAACGGTATTCAGCTTTTTGATTATGTGATAGTTCACTTAGAATGACAATCTCCAGCTGCATCTGTGTTGCTTCAAAAAGCATAATTTTGTTCTTCTTTATGTCTGCATAATATTCCATTGTGTAAATGTACCATATTTTCTTTTTTCCAGTACACTTTCGATAGACATCTGGATTTGTTCCATGTTATTGTGAATAGTACTGCAGTGAAACAAGTGCTGGTGTCTTTTTGGTAGAGCAATTAATGTTCTTCTGGGTACATTCCCAGAAGTGGATTACTGGATCATAGGGAAGCATAATTTTTGGTTCTTTGGAAAAACAGCACACTACTTTCCCCAAAGGTTGAACTAGTATTTACATTCCCACCAACAATGTAGAAGCATTCCTTTTTCTCCATAGCCTCACCAACATCTGTTGTTTTTCAACTTTTTAATGATAAATATCTTGACCAGTGTGAACTGGTATCTCACTGTAGTGTTTTTTTTTTTTTTTAAGAATTTAGTTAAATATTTATTGAACAAATGCAGAATAAATGAACTAAGGGGAAGGGGTGTTTTAACCTGAAAACATAACAAACAACTTCAAATACTCAGAGGGCTGTCACACAAAGAATAAAAGACTTGTTCAGTATTTCTCCAAAGGGCAGAACTTGAATCAAGAGATAAATATAAGCAACCAATAGGCTGCAGGATGGTTGTACAAAGTGTATCACTTAATAGCTCCTTTCCACATATAACATATTCCATACTTAAGTTTACCTTCTTCTGAAAGGACACAGCACAACTTAATACTTCTCATGAATGTCTTAAATAAGTCCCATTTTCATTGCAAGCCCTCCACTGCCAGCAATGGGTGTACTCACACTACTGGGAAAAAAAATCTAAAGTTAACAAACTGGTTTACTATGAGAATGGTTTATTTGTTCCTCAGCTGTATTTCTGTATTCGGCATTAGTAGCTCTCAGGACATGTGGAGAAAAGAGAGCATATTCTACAAAGAAGGTGAATCACAGTCTCCAGCAATTCAGATATTGCCCCTGGGGACAGTTCTCCTCAAACTCCAAATGAATCACTACAATTATCAACCAGTGGTACAGATAAGAGTTTGGCCTGTGCTGGGGCAGGGAAAAGAAAATTGACAACTACTGTTCTACATGAAACAGGAGATCTTATTTTATGAGTCACCACAAAGTATAAACAAACCACATAATACTGATGGGCTCCATCCATATCGTTAAATATTACAAAATGAGCATTGTTTCAACAACTATTCAGCATAATGTTTTAGGACAAAACATATATAATATACCTTATATTATATATGTATCATATCTCATACTCAGTAAGGAATGCTGAGGTGCTTAATCCATCTAATAAATTGAAAATAAACATTTTACATTTCTATATTTGTCAGTATGCAGAATTCTGAAGGAGAATCTTGACCTCAGGGTGATAAATCAGTTTTCAAGGAAAGCCACATAATCGGTCAGTCTGGCTAACTGCTGTTCATTAGGGATTGGGGAAACTGGTGTAGGCTCTGACAGGGGAATACACTTATTAAAGGAAGTATCCAGGGCCCCTGCAACTGGCTTCCTGGGCAGAACCATTCTTGTGGTGAAGTCAGCTTGCCATCCTTGTTCTAATATACCTTTCACAGCCTCTTCTACAGGAAGTCCAAAGAAGACTGCAAAGTCATCGGCTACTATTGAGGTATATGCTTGGGAGACCAGGGTGAAGGCTCGTCTCCTTGTCGCATCTCTAAGTGCTTCCATGATTGGCTGGACCGTCTCAGATCACTGGTGAGCACTGATGGTCGTGTAGATCCCAGGGAAATCTCTCTGCCAGATTCTTTGTCCTCCTGACCAAATTCCCGCAAGTTCAGAATTTGCAGATTTTATAGCAGGTGGAATTCTTTTCCAAAGATATCTTGCATTATTCATGTCATTATGGAGCAAATATAAAGCTAGAAGCTGACCATACACTGAGGGTGTACCAATTCCTCCAGGAACCTTGAGTTCCTGGTTCTCGCACTGATTCAGCAACTTTTTGAAACTGAAGGCACTTTCCGCCATCTCCGCCAACGGCATCTTCCCGGCCGCTCTCGCCGCCGCACCGCCCCGGACACCCTCACTGTAGTTTTGATTTGCATTTTTCTAATATGAGTAGTGAAGCTGAGAATTTTTTCATGTTTGTTTACTACTTAGATGTCTTCCTTTGAAAAGTATCTGTTCATGTTTTTTGGCCACTTTTTAATGGGGTTACTATTATTATTATTATCATTATTATTATTTTCCTGTCGACTTGCTTAAGTTCCTTGTAGATCTTGGATGTTAGGCCTTTGTCAGATGCATACCTTGCATACATTTTTTTCCCACTTTGTGGGTTGTCTCTTTACTTTCTTGATTGTTTTCTTCTGCTGTACAAAAACTTTGTAGCTTGATAAAATCCCATCTGTCAATTTTAGCTTATGCCACATTTGCTTTTGAGAATTGACTATTAATTTATTGCCTACTCTTACATTCAAGAGGGTGTTCCTTAAGTTTTCTTCTAAGATTCTTACAGTTTGATGTTTCACTCCAATCCATTAGGAGTTACTTTTTATATAGCGATTATAGATAGCCTCTGCTTCTGATGTACTCAATTATCATAAGGCTCAGCTTATGATGTCTGCACTTAGGGAAGATCCCTCAGGATAGAATTGGCAAGTGAATTACTGTGACTGACATTCTTCAAAATTGTATTTAGTTAGACTGATTTTAAAGACATGGTCTTTAAAAGTTAGTTAAAATGTTACCCCTTACCTAGATTATATAGTGCTGGCTTCTTCACGTAACACGCTAAAAATTGTTGGCAATTGTAGACTTCTTGCCTAAAATTTATTTCATTTAAATTTTTTGTGTGCTCAGATCACAGATTTTTAAATTAGATTTCTTCATTGTTTTTGTGAGACTAATACTTTTTGCAAATTTCTATATTCTAATCAAAATGGACAACTAAGGGCATGAGTTTTACCTTCTGCAGTTTTTGCTTTATGGTCTAAGTGCTTGAGGAAGGTGAATATTATTACTTTATAGGTCCTTCTACAATAAAACTAGATTTTTTCCAAAAAAAATTCTCATATTTACGATGCATAATGAAATTATATATGCTGGTCCTGGAATACAGCAAACGAGAACAATCTTGAACGATTTTGTGATTAGAGAAATATAAAATTAACAGTTTAATTTATTTCAGCTGTAATGAGTAATCTGTTGCTGGCTTTTTTCCCATTTTAAATTCAGTGGCTCTTAACTTAATAAAATAAAATAAAACTTAGGCTTTTTATCTGTCATTGGGGCTTTCCTGTTACAGTCCATCAATGAAGCACTACTGTTCTTCCTAGGTATAATGACTTTCTCTACTCCTACTTTTAAAACACAAATTGATGGTAATGTTCTATCATAGCATATCATTAAAACCAATTATTAAAGGAAAAGTAACCCCCCAAAATGTATAACTACCGATACCCGTTTTTTTTTTTTTTATGGTGAAAAAGTAGTGTACTTTCAGATTAGTAGGCTAGTAACATTGTACCTCCATTCTCTTAGAGTATTTACATTTTGTCAAGATAAAGTACAGGCCTTATTAAAAATATATACCTAAAGTCCATTAAAAGTCATTATACTCTGCCCTCACACTGGTTTTGCTGATATAATTATGATCTTGCCTTTATAAACTTACTCTATTCAATAGAGAAATGATTTTTAAAAATAACTTTCAGTTACATGAATGTCATAAAATGTTTTTACTGTAAGTAAAGGGGATCATTGATGATATATTCACATGAAAAATAATTTTTTTATTTAAAAGATGATCACCACTTTCTACCAATGCCACTGCTTATTGAAGCAACAATATTTGAATTTTGATCTTAACTAAAGCAAATTGTGTTTAGAGAAAATAAGTCTAATAATGTAAATGTATTTTTCTTAAAATATGCTTCCCATCTAAGTCATTCAGAAACCTGTGGTACTTTTTGAATTATTGAATTCAGCGATTCTCAAACTTTTGGTTTCAGGGCCCCTATAAGCTTTTAACATTTTAAAAACTCCTAAAGAGCTTCAGTTTATGTTGGCTATATATAGCAACAGTTACAGTGTTAAAAATTAAATTTGAGAAGTTAAAACAATCTGTTATTGTTTTATTTAAAAATAACAAATTAGGCACATTACATGTTGCTATACAATGTTAACATAATGATATTTTTATGAAAGATAACTATATTTTTTAAAACATCTTTTCTATTCTCCTTAATGCTTAACTTAATGCATGCTAACTGATTGTCCACATCATTTTTCATTGAATCTATACAGAATCATGTGTCATGTAGCCTCAGAAAATCTCTACTCTATATTTTTGAAAGAATAGGAGTGAAAAGAAAAATTATACCTTCATATTATAAGAAAAATAATTAAAACCAGGCAGATACCCTGAAAGAGTTTGATGATCCCCAAGTATGCCTGGACTACACTTTTAGAATGATTAATCTAAAGTTTATAGTGTGGGACACTGAAATATAATCAGTGAAGTATTTAAGAGTTTGTGAATAACTTTTCCATTAAATTCTTCTAAATTCTTGATACCTCTCTGCTTATCTCTTTTGGCTTTGATTTTTTTTCCAAGAGACTGGCACTGAAAGAATTTTCCTAACTTCTTATGTGAAAGCAATTTGAATCCCATAATTTAATGTCTCTAAACTAATTGCATTGCCTATTTTTTTCTATTAGTTTAGTAGTTATATTTCTAGGTCAGAATAATGGTGCTGTAGCATTTTTCTACACTATATAAATATAGATTTTACATTTTAATTTTTAAATAAAGCCATGTGTAATTACTGCTTTTTGTAAATTTTATTTTAGAGTTGCGGGATACGAGTGGGGATTAACTACATTACCGGGTTGCATGCAGGTGAAGTTTGGGTTTCTTTTTTTTTTTTTTTTTTTTGAGTTGAAGTCTCACTCTCTCGCCCAGACTGGAGTGCAGTGGCCGCTTCCGGCCACCACAGCCTCGACCTGCTGGGCTCCGGCAATCCTTCCGCCTCAGCCTTCCGAGTAGCTGGAATTACAGGCACGCGCAACCACGCCCGGCTGATTTTTTGATTTATTGTAGAGATGAGGTCTCGCTGCCCAGGCGGGTCTCGAACCCGCGGGCTCAGGCAATCCACTCACCTCAGCCTCCCAAAGGCGCGGGATTACAGGCTGAGCCACCGAGCCCGGCTAAATTTGGGTTTCTAACTGGGCCCTTCTCCCCCTGGAAGTGAACCAGGTACCCAGTGTATTGCCACATGCTCTTGTCCCTCCATATTCTTTCCCTCCTCTAGCAGTGACCAATATCAGCCCATTCCACACTGTGGTAGTGTGACCAGTATTCAAGGCTTGCTTATGAGTGGGAACATGCAGTATTCATTTCTTGATTTCTGTGATGATGATCTCCAGTTGCCTCCAAGTTACTGTAAAGGTCATGATTTTGTTCTTTATGACTGCAAAATATTCCATAATGTATATGTACCATATTTTCTTTATCCAATCCACTTTTGAACATCAGCTGGGTTGGTTCCACAGTTTTGCTATTGTGAATAGTGCTGCAATAAACAGGCATGTGCAGGTGTCTTTCTGGTAGACCAATTTATCCTCAGCAAAAAGAAGAAAGCTAGAGTTATTATACTTTCAGAATTTAAACTTCATTGCAAGGCCACAGTAACCAAGATGGCATGGTATTGGTACAAGACTAAGCACAGAGATCAATGGAACATGACAGAGAATCTGGAAATAAAAACATGATCTCTCAACCAACTTGTCTTCAAAACTAACATAAATGACAAACATTGGAGAAAGGAAATCATATTTAGCAAATGGTGCTGGGGAAATTGGCTGTCACATGCAGAGGAATGAAACTGGCCATACCCATCACCATATACAAAAATTAGCTTAAAAAATGATAAAGGACTTAAATGTAAAACCTCAAACCACAAAAATTTTAGAAGAAAATGTAGGAAACACTTACCTGGACATCGGAGTAGGCAATGAATTCATGACTAAGTCCTCTCAAAAGCAGATGCAATAAAAGCTAAGGTAGATAGGTGGGACTTTAACAAACTGAAAAAATTTGCACAGCAAAAGAATCAAGAGAGTAAAGAGACAACAACAGAATGGGAAAAAATATTTGCAACCTATGTATCTGACAAAGGTCTAACATCCAGGATCTACAAGGAACTCAAACAAATTGAAAGAAAAAATAAAAACCCCATTAAAAAGTGGGCAAAGGACGTGAACAGTCACTTATCATAGGATAATATACAAGTAGCCAACAAACACATGAAAAAATGCCCACCCTCACTAATCATTAGAGAAATGCAAATCAAAACTACCACGAGATACTACCTAATACTGGTAAGAATGACTGTTATCAATAAGTAAAAAAACAAAACAAACAAACAAAAAAAACCTCAAAAAACAACAAAACAAAATAAACAAAAACAGGTGCTGACACAGCTGCAGAGAAAAGGGGATGCTTCTTCACTGTTCCTGCGAATGCGAGCTATTCAACCTCTATGGAAAACAGTGTGGTGATTTCTCAAAGAAATAAAGTTGAGCTTTCATATGATCCAGCAATCCTTCTTTTGGAAATATACTCAGAGGAGCATAACTTTGCTTTTTTTCATCTCATTGCATGGTAGATGCCCAATGTGTTTATTGAATTAACTTTATATAAACACCTAATAATTAAAGCCGTGCTTACTTAGTGTGATAGGCAGCTTTTGATATGGTTCCCAATGACTCCACACCTGCAATTCATGCTTTTGTCCGTTCCCCTTAAGAATGGGCTACAAAATGACTTCATCTAACCAATAGAATACAATAAAAGTAATAAGATATTTTCATGATAGGTCTAAAAAGTTCTCCGTGCCAGACCCCTCGCTCTTACTGTTGCTGTCTCATGCCTTCCTGCTTGCTTGATCTGATGAAGCAAAATCCTCTGTTGGATACTTTTTAAACAGGGCCATATGGCTAGGAATGATGGGAGACAGCTCAAAAAAAAGAAAGAAAACAAAAGGTTGTGAGCAACTGAGGCCCCAATCCAAAATCCTATGAGAAACTGAATCCAGCCAACAAACACAAGAATCAGCAAGGAGATAGTATGTAGATCATTCCAAGTCAAGTCTTGAGATGACTACAGCTTGTGAGAGACCCAAAATCACAAGACTCTTAAAATGCACTCAGATTCTGGCCCACAGTACCTGTAAGAAAATCACTGCTGTCAATTTACTAAGTTTTTGGGTAATTTGTTGCACAGTAATAAATAGCTAACACACTTAGCAAGTATTATGATAGGGATTTAAAATGAATAGAGCAGGAACACTGCCTTGAAGATCCTCAAAAACCACTAGGCAAGGTAATTCACAATAGAGTTATTTGTAATTTTAGAAATAACAACCTCAATTCTAAATGCAAATTGATAAAACTCCCATTACTTAGTCAAGTTCTTCTTTTAAAATAGAATATTTTACATTATTTTGTTTTAACACTTTCTACAAATATTTTTTGGCTGGGGGTGTTGGCTCACGCCTGTACTCTCAGGACATTGGTGGCTCAGGTGGGAGAAAAACTTCGAGCCAAGAGTTCAAAACCAGCATAGGTAATATAGGGAGAGCCCACCACTGCAAAACATTTTTAAAAACTTAAAAATAGACATTGTGACTCATGCCTCTGCTCAGCTACTCTGGAAGCTGAGGTGAGAGAATTGCTTGAGTGTGAAAGTTGAAGACTGGAGTAAGATATGACCATACCACTGCCCCCTAGCCTGGGCAACAGAGTGAGACCTTGTCTATAAATAAATAAATAAATATCTTAATAAAACATGCTCTTATACTTTAAAGATTTTTGTCACTTTATCACAATTTTCGACAATATTTGTCTATCTCTATTTGTATCCCTATCTGTAACTCGATCCCTATTTTTGTATCTATAGATAATCTTTCTATATATACATAGATGAATGGATGAATAGATGATAGATTTATATAAATTAAAAATAGGTTTTATTTATTATGACAATAAATGTCTAAGCGTTTTAAAAACATCTTCTGGAATTATGAATCATTAAAATGGTAATAATAATTATATAACAGATCCATTGCATTCTTGATAACTGATTACTTAATATAAAAATAAAATTATGAAACTGTGCACTATTGAAATGGGCAGGTCTATTATTAGAATTATTTTACATATTCATAGATGTTATTTCCTCCTGAAAGAGTAAGACAGAATTCAGCATCATCAGTTTTTAAAAAAATTTTCATACTATAATTGCTAATAAATGTGTGTGAAAATAATGTGAGTGATTTAGAAAGTTCAGTTATGACAATGTCATTCAATTATTTGATCTCTTTTTATGTTATATTTAAAAAATGTCATATACACTACTCAAATTATTTTGAATGTAAATAATTGGGGACCATGTGTATTTCACAACCATTTATTATCTAGTTTATCATTTACTCTCTCAGCCATAACACTGATATTTCAAGTTACTCAGCTACTGAAATGCAGGCTCCAGAAAGCAATTATGTTCACTTATAAATAGTAAAAGTACCGTGATAAGATTAGGGGCAAATGATAAGCTACAGTTTTCATTTTCTGGTAGAAGTGATAGAATTCTGAGTATGAAGAAAGATCACTGTGTGTTTTCTGACAATGGGTCTTTTCTCGGGCAGATTCTCTAATAAATGAGTATATATTGAAAAAAATTAGAAGATTGGTGATGTTAAAAATGTCATGCACCCAGGCCCTATTGCTGCACTCCAGGTACATGAAACTTTCGTCAAGACTGCTAAACAAGAACAGAAAACTTCATTGGGTCTTTTTCATTCTTACCATGCCAAACATATTTCACTGTTGAAACAATTCCACGTCTTTTGAAAGCATCTATATTTTGCAAAATCCACATCCTGTGATCCTTTAGTTAGATTGCTGATTTATTTCCTAAATTCCAAGCAGAATTTCAATTCTCACTCATATGCACCTTTTCTTGTACTGACAGTGCTAAAAAAAAAAAAAAAAAAAAAAAGTTGTGCTATTGATGTACTCAATTGTAGAAGCCAGAAATCTGGATGTCATCGTAAAACCTCCATCTCCTTAGTCTACTGTAGCCAATAAATCATCACACTCTATCTGTGTTACTATCTATTAAGTTGGTAGACAGTTTAGGCTCTCTTCCCTCCTGTATAGAATCTGTACCAATGTCACATTGTAGTCGGTAATATCCTCTTCCCTGGCCTTTTGCACCTGTTTCCTAAATGTTCTCCCTTCCTTTCACCTTTCTGCAGTTGCAATCCACTCTCCAAAATGCCGCTCATGTTGTTACTGTAACAAATACTTGATCATGTCATCTTTTCTCAATATTCTTTAATGGCTACTTCTTATACGATTAAAAAAATCAACATTGATTAGTGTACTCTGTATGACTCTTCATGGTATGACTGACATTCTGACTAGGTTGTGAATGAGAACTGCCGCAAATTTTTGTTAATAAAACAATGTTTTGTCTGATACACTCAACTGTTCATTTGCTGTGCAGCAACATGCATAGCAGCTGACAGGTTACCATATATGCTTTCTCAGTTTCCTATGTATTTTACCACCATTCTTCACAGCAGTTTCAATCACCCTTCATGCACTCTTCAGCAACAATTAAGAGGTGTCTACTGTGTGAACACTGCAATGCAAAACCTCAGAGATAAAAGTGTGACAAAGTCACTGTCTTGCTTTGGAGATGTGCACAGTTTAACTAACACAGAATACTATCTTTCTACTAATTTTATCCCTGATGAATTTTCGCTTATACTTTTAAGTCTTATCCTACATATGTCCATCTCTTGGTAAGTTAACCTGAACTTTTAAGCAGAAGTAACTACTATTTCTATTATACCCAACACTTTCTTTTAAATGTATCCAGTACACATAGCATGGAATATTGCACTTTAAATTTTTATATGCCTAATATCTCATTAGCCTGTAAAATTCTTCAAGTCAGAATGTTGCTTATTTCTTTGGGATTTTCAATTCACCTACGTAAATTTAAGTACATAGTATGAGCTCAGTAATATTTACTGAATTAACAAATACTGGAGTGCTAATTCTTTGAAGAGTATTTGTACATTTGCAACTCTTTGTTTTATTTCTAAGACACATTAATGTGGTGCTATGTTAACAGGTAGCAGCATTTGATTTAAAAAAATGTATTATTAATGGAAAACATAGTAATGCATAACCACATCCTTGCCAATGTCAAAAGTTGTTACTTTTAATAGAACAAAAAGTGATCTAGTCAAACTTGTCATTTTAAAGATATGTTAAAGAAAACTAACAAAATAGAATGGAAAAGTGAGGCTTATGATCTGTATCTCCTGTCATCCAAGGGTATTCAATTCTTTCTTAACTAGAGGAAATAGTGTTGCCTTTTTTGTTTGTGTATTTTTATTCCCAAAGAACAGCTTCTTTTTTTGCAGTCTCTCTCTCTAGTGTAGAAAAAAAATCATTTCTGAAGTATTCATAAATTTGGTTATCTAGGGCATAATTAGTAGTTCACAATGAAAAAACATTACCATCACTGTATAATTAGTAAGTACCCACAATGTAAATTGTGCTTTGCTTTTCTGCCCATCACCAATTTAAGAGGATTTTAATTCCAAGAAAGAGAAAACTCAATTCAAATGTATTTAAACAATAAAGAGAATATGTTGACTCATATAATTAAACTTTCTAGGTATAGTTTGCTGAAGGCGCTGGCATGATTTGTTTAAAATTCTCTAAGCTTGTGATCTCCTGTATCAGCTCCTCTTCAAATTGGCTTCTCTCACTTTAGCAAATGACTTCAGTAATTACAGGTTTCAAATTAACAGACCATCTTGTGGAGAGAAAGTTTTACATAGAATGAACCATGACTGGACTCAGTTACCTCGCCACTTGTGTCAGTCAGTTTAGGCTGCTATGTGTTACCACAGACTGAGTGGCCTAAACAACAAAAACATTTGTTTCTCACAGTTCTGAAGTCTTGGAAATCCAAGATCAAGATACCACCAGATTCAGTGTCTGGTGAACCAGTCCCTGGTGAACCAGTCCCTGGTTCAAAATCAGCCATCTTTTTGTGTATCCTCTCATGATAGAGAGCAGAGAAAGAAAGCAAGTTCTCTTCTGTCTGTTAGGGCATTTATATCATTCATGAGGCTTCACAAAGACCCCCCTTTCAAATACTATTAGAAGTTAAGATTTCATCATATTAATTTTGGCAGTACACATGCAGTTCATAAACCCTTGCACTAATTATTTCATCCTTAGTTTACCTGGCACAATATTATAGTGAGAAGGGGGATGGGAGTTTACTCACTGGTTTATCATCCCAACAGCTATACTACCACAGTGAAAAATGATGGAATGGGTGGGGCACGGTGGCTCAAGCCTGAAATCCCAACACTTTGGGAAGCGGAGTCGAGAGGATTGCCTGAACCCAGGGGTTCAAGACCAAACTGGATAACTTGGAGAGCACTTGTCTCTACAACAAATCAAAAATTAGCCGGTGTGGTGGCACATGCCTGTAGTTCCAGCTACTTGAAAGGCTGAAGTGGAAGGACCGCCTGAGCCCAGCAGGTCGAGGCTATGGTGGCTGAGAGCATGCCACTTCACTCCAGCCTGGGCAACAGAGTGAGGCTTCAACTCAAAAATAAACCAACAAATAAATAAATGAATGAATAAATAATAAATAAATAAATAAATAAATAAATAAATAAATATGATGGAATGGATGTGTGGAAGAAAACTACGATAAACAGTATAAACTGCAAGATAAGAGGAAAAAATTCACTTTATAAAAGTCACTGTTTTTTACCTGAATCACTATAATTTATTAGAGGAAGTTGTTTAAAATGAAATTTCCTAGGATACACTGGGACCTAGCTATTTAGGGCATTAATTTTCCCCCTTTCTTGATTATATCTTTCCTATCAGCATAGAAAAGCTTTGCCATTTCGTCCATTAAAAAAAAAGAAAGGAAAGGAAAAAACCTCTCTTGACTACTTTTTCTTCCAGTTGTTGCCTTACTTATTTCTGTCTTTCATTTGACAGTAAAATTCCTCAAAATAATCATCTATCTGTGCAATTTCAATGTCTCTTCTTCCAGAGTTTCCTAAAATCACTCCAAAAATACTTTTGTCCTCATTCTCATTAAGATTGCTAATGACCTGTATGTTTCAAGAACTGCCTGCCAATTTGTATTTCATATCTTACTTGACCTAAAAGGAGCATTTGATCTAGTTGATATCTTCTTTCATAATATTTTTTATTCACTTGGTTTCCAGGGCACCATAATCTGTGGTTTTATTTTGTTGGGTTTTTGTTTGTTTTTTTTTTCCTATTAATCCACTGAGTATTTATTCTCATTTTCTTTTGTTAGTATTCTTATTTCTAAGAATTCTTAGAACGAAGAGACCATAGATATCTTTTTATTCATCTATGCTAGTCTCTTGATAATATAATGCAATTTCATAGCTTTAAACAGAATCTACATGATAAAAACTTCCAAATATATGTTTCAATGCTTTAGTGCTCTCTTTTGTTCATAGGTTTATATATACAATTACCTACTCAGTATGTCCACTTGCCAGTGTAAGTGGAATCTTGATCCTAATGGTCTTAATTTATTCCAAGTTTACTTCTGATACCTCATGCAGAAACAGGCCTGAGAGTCCTATTACAATAGATGGCAGTTCATTTTTTAAATAATTCATGGCAAAATCTCTGGAGACATATTCTTGATTCCTTTACCTATGACATGTCCAAACACAGACTTCCTGGATTTCCACTTTTTGAATCAGGAATAATTAGCTGAGTCATTTTGTCTTCACTGATCAATCAAACAAAATGATTTGACTGAAGTTGGTTAAGCTTGTATCCTTCCCTCAGACTCTAAATGTGCCTCTTATATAGTAAGAGTGGATATTTGGGCTAAATATGACTAGTTAGATTTTTTTTTCTGATTATTGAATAAACTGAAGCTCCAAAATACTCTAATTTAAAAAAAAAACTATATTAGAGTTCAGTAACATTAAAAACAGGTTGTAGTTTAGTTTTTCAAATCTTACTCTTGTAAGCAGTAAAACAAACTGCTCCAATAGGTTCTATCATTAATTTAAAGTGTCAATGAATTATTTTTTAATGCCGGGTTCCTCTCTCCAAATCATTCAATCAGCTTGTTCTTTCACTAGTACATTTATGTAATTGTTTTAGTTAAAAGCCAAGGGTTTATACTTTAGACAGTTAAATGACATAAAGACAAATTGCACTTAGGCAGACATTCATGGCAATCGAAACAGTGTCATTTGCAGCATGTCCAGACTGTGGCAAACATTTGAGCTCTTGGTGTACAACCTACTCTTCACCCTTTGTAGAAAAATTACCTGGCTTCTCAAAATATATTGCGTTCTTCATACTATCTTGTGATTTTCATTTTCCCTGAAAGCATGATGAATGCATTATATATAAATTCCTAGTTCTTCTAGTAAATACAAGGAATAGCCATTAATTACAATGTGACCACTGCAATCTATAAAGTATAGCTTCAACCAAATTGGCAGCTGTTAACTTTGCTTCATTTCTCTTTGTTTCAGAATGTAACAAAAGATGTAATTAACCTGTTCTACACTATTTCATATTTCCTTTATATTTTTATAGTTTTATATTTCCTTTATAAAACATTGGAACACACATCTATAGAATTCATATGTATGTGCTGTAAGTCAATATACGCTGAAATAAATACACAGATATTGTTATAAATGTTGTCTTCATGACAAAATATATTACCAAACTCTGTAAGTTTAAATAACTGATTTTCCCACCAAATACCTTTCAAATGGCATATGTGCAATCTGTTATCAATAAACATAGATTAATTTGTGTTTATGAGAGGTGCTAAAAATAAAGTAAGCTTTAAATTTAGATAAATACATAAATTATATCTTATTTATGTTACTATTTATTTGTTTGTTCATTTACTTATTTATCCATTTGGGTCAAAGTCTCAATGTATCAACCAGGTTGGAGTGCAGTGGCACAATCAGTTCGCTGCAGCCTCAACTTCTGATCTCAAAGGATCCTCTCACCTCAGCCTCCTTAGTAGTTAGGACTATAGGCATATACCACTGCACCCAACAATTTTTAAAATTTTTGTTCAGATAGTGTCTTTAAGTGATTATAACCATATGAAATCGTAGAATAAAAATATGAAATAAAAAGATACATATCGCCAGGCTCGGAGGCTCAGTCTGTAATCCCGCGCCTTTGGGAGGCTGAGGTGAGTGGATTGCCTGAGCCTGTGGTTCGAGACCCACCTGGGCAACTTGGCGAGACATCATCTCTACAATAAATCAAAAAATCAGCCGGACGTGGTAGCGCGTGCCTGTAGTTCCAGCTCCTTGGAAGGCTGAGGCGGAAGGATTGCGGGAGCCCAGCAGGTCGAGGCTGCGGTGGCCGGGAGCGGTCACTGCCCTCCAGTCTGGGCGACAAAGTGAGACTCCAACTAAAAAAAAAAAAAAAGATACATACCAGCAAAAAATGACTTGAAAATCTTGTAATATATGCTGAATCCATTCTCTCACCTTCCTTGCCATACAACATAACTCAAGTTTTCTCATGACCATTCCACAGAACTACTTCTACCCATATATCATCTTAAGTCCATCCTCGTGGCATTAGCATTTCTCACTACCAACATCTTTCTGAAACTCTCCACATTTAGATATTTCATAATTACTTTTGATCACTTACTTGGTCAATAATTTTTGGACTACGTTTAAAAATTATGATGCAGCTAATAGTTTTGTCTAAGAGTTTCTTCTTTCTTCACTTGATAATGCTCCCTGTGATCAACTTTCACCAGTACCTCCTCATATCCCCAAACACCCAGCTTCTGGCAACAACCATTCTGTTATGGCTTTTTTGTCCAATGAGTACATTTATTTTAGTTCAGCAGGTACAGCTCTTTTAGTTCTGTAAGAATAGCTCTTGTAGTTCAGCAAGTTCTGTTACGGCTCTTTTAGTTTGGGAAGTTCCAGGTTCTTGTGGGGGAGACACCCCAGAAATATTACAGCTCTTCATGTCACAACTCTTTTAGTTCAGACAACTTTTCTAGTTTGGCAAGTTCCGGGTTCTTGTCTCACTACCAAGAAGAATAAGGAATGTGAACACCGAGGAGTAAGTAAAAGTTTGTTAAGAAACGGGAACGCTTTCAGCAGCATGAAGGAACCTGAAAAGTGGTTTGTGGGCAAAATGACAGACATCAGGAGTATTTATGGGCTCAAAATGAGGATGTGCATGCTGATTGGCAGCAGGTGAACTTGAAAATGAACCAATCAAAAAGAGGCACGATAGTATAAAGGACCAATCCGGAGAGGATAGAATTAGGGCCAGATGGGAGTTTTTAATCCTGGTCCATGGAACCTGCAGCTTGTTCCTTCAGATGTCAGACCATTTCCAGTTTGAGGAATTTCCTCTGGGTACCCACCCTAACTGTCTTTCTGACCAGTTTTCTCCTTCCTCCTCTCTCAGTTCGACTTTCTGCCTCCATAAATTTCTCCTTTTAGATTACATATACAAGTGAGATGATGCAGTATTTGTCTTCCATTGTCTGGCTAGTTCACTTATAATATCCTTCAGGTCCATTCATGTTGTGGCAAAATGAACATGCTTTCTTCTTTTGTTTGGCCAACTAATGTTCCACAGTGCGTGCGTGCGTGTGTGCGTGTGTGTGTGTGTGTTTTGAAGACACCTCAGAAAACCCAGGATTTAGTTATGAAAAATTATGTACTTATTTTTACATTTTTAAACTTCAGTCACCTTCAAAATACTCTCCATTTGAAGTAAGACATCTATCCAGATGCTTTTTTTTCCCACTGCTCAAAACAGTTTTCGAATTTGTCACTTTTGACACCTTTTAGTGCTTCTGCCATTTTTGTTTCACCTCTTCCACATCAGCAAAATGTTTCCCTTTGAGGACTTTTTCATCCAAGGAAGCAAAAAAAAAAAAAAAAAAAGTCTCTTGGGGCAAGATCAGGTGACTAGGAAGGGTGGGGCATGGGAGTCACACCATGTTTGGCCAAATACTGCAGAACACTCAGCATAGTGTGAGCAGGTAAATTGTCATGGTAGAAGAACCAGTCATTTGTTTGCCAAAACTCAGGATGTTTCTCCTATAAATCAAGATGCAACCTTCTCAAAACTTCCAGATAAAAACCTTGGTTGATCATTTGATTTAGGAACAAATTCTGAGTGTACTATGAGGGACTCACCCTCCAAAAGATGATTCTGATTTCTGGGAGTTCTCTCCACATTTTGGTCATTGTGAATAATGCTGCAATACACATGGAAGTGCAGATATCTCATAAAGAGATGATTTCATTCCATTTGAATACACAGTTAAAACTAAGATTGTTGGGTTATTTGGTAGTTATATATATATTTTGAGATACCACTATACTGTTTTCCACAATGGCTGTAGCAACTTACCTTCCTACCAACAACAAAGAAGTGTTCATTTTTCTTGAAATCCTTGTCCTCACTTACCTTTTCTAATTTTGCTATTAGTCATTCTAATTAGTGTAAATTGATAGTTCATTGTAGTTTTGATTTGCATTTCTCTGATTATTATGTTGAGCACCTATTTATATACTTGTCCATTTGTGTGTCCTCTTTGGAGAAATGACTATTCAGGTTCTTTGCACATGTTTAGTTTAGTTAATCTTCATTTATTTATTTTCATTATTAATTGTTTATGTTCTTTACTTATTTCATATAGTAATCCCTTCCCAGATGAATGGTATGTGAATACAGTCTCCTGTTCCTGAGGCAGGCTTTTAATTCCATTGATTATTTCTTTGCTGTGCAGAAGCTTTTTAGCTTAATACAATCACACTGCTTTTGTTATTTGTACTTTTGGGGTCATATTTTTTAAAAATGTTAACACAAATCAATGTCATTAAGCTTTTACCTTATTTTTATTTTAGTAGTTTTATAGTTTAAGAATTTATGTTTAAGTTTTTAGTGTATTTCAAGTTAATTTTTGTATATGCTGTAGGATAATAGTCCAATATCATTCTTCTACATGTGGATATCCAGTTATTGGAACACCATTTATTGATAAGATATCAATACCCATTGCTTGTTTTTGACAACCCGGTCCAGGATTAGTTGCCTGTAAGTGTATGAATTTATTTCCAGGCTCTCTATTCTGCTCCATTGGTCTTTGTATCTGTTTTTATACTAATATCATACTATTTTAATTACTATAACTTTGCAATATATTTTAAAATTATAATATGCCATGCTTGCAGATTTGTTTTTCCTCAAAATTGTGATAGGGATAATATTAAATCTATAGATTGCTTTGGGAAATGTGAACTTTTAACAATATTAACCATTCCAATTAATTAACATGGAAGATCTTTCCATTTATTTGTGTCTTCTTCAGTTTCTTTCATCCCTGTTTTATTGTTTTCAGTATACAGATGTTCCATCTCCTTGAATACATTTATTCTTAAATATTTTTTGATGTTACTGAAAATTGGGTTTTTTTTAACGTTCTGTTTGTTGTTTATATGTTTAAAATGCCACTGATTTTTGAGTGTTGATTTTGCGTCCTGCAACTTTACTAAATTTGATTATAGATCTAATATTTTCTTGAAATAATCATTATACTGTTCTATACATAAGATTATGTCATATGCAATTGGAGACAATTTTACTACTTTTTAGAAATTAGATGTCTTTTATTTCTTTCTTGCCTAATTGTTCTGGCTAGAACTTCCAGTTCTATGTTAAGCAGAAGTGGCAACTGTTGGCATTCTTATTTTGTTCCCGGTTTTAGAAAAATAGCTTTCAGTCTTTCACCATTTAATAGGATGTTAACTATTAGATTGACATACATGGTCATTGATATGTGTTGTGATATATTCTTTCTATATCTAGTTTGTTCAGAGTTTTTATCATGAAAGGATTCTGAATTTTTCAAAATGATTTCTTTGCATCTATTAAGATAATCATATTACATTTATCTTTTATTCTGTTAGTGTTGTGCATCATATTTATAGATTTGCAAATGTTGAACCATACTTGCATTTCAGGGATACTTTCTTCTTGATAATGGTGCTTGATCTTTTTAATATGCTGCTTAATTGAGTTTTCTAGTATTTTGTTAAGGATATTTGCATCTATGTTCAACTGGAATATTGTGCTGTAATTTTCTTTTATGCAGTTTTTTTGTCTGGCTTTCATATCAGAGTAATGCTGCCCACATAAAATGAGTTTGGAAGTGTTCCTTCTCTTCAGTTTTTGCAGAAGAATTTGCATTGTTTCTTTATTTTTTAAATTATTACAGTCATAATGTATTACAGGGAAAGGAGACAAATTAAAATTAGCCAAGAAAAGACACATAGTCTACTAGTGTGCCAAACATAGACTTTCCAACTGTTTTCTTCCAATGAGGTCAGGACAGCATTACTCCCTCAGTATCAATATGTTACAATATGCAAGGACTATTATCAACCAAGGGAGTTCTCTTGATGTTGGTGTCCAGAGGGTTTTTGCTTTTAAATATTTTTTTTTCATTTTGGGGGGTCTCTATTTTGTTTATTTCTGATCTAATCTTCATTATTTATTTTCTCCCATTAAATTGGGCTTAGTTCGCTTATCCTTTCCTTGTTCCTTGAGGTAAAAAGTTAGATTATATATTTGAAATCTTTCTTTTTTCTTAACCTAGGCATTTATTGCTCTAAAATTCCATCTTAGCCCTATTTTTACTATATCTTATCAGCTTCAGTATGTGGTATTGCTATTTTTTTAATTTAATTTTTTTTTATTTTAAAGATGTGGTGTATAATTTAGGATTAGATAGATAAATGGTAATTGTACAGGTAAAATTTGGACTCACCTTTGGTTCCCACTTAATCTCGTTTGAAATCAGGTACTCTTATTGATGTTATGTGCACCCCTTCCTCCCCTGGCACTGTCCTGCTACTACCAATCCCTTTCATATAATATTATGACTAATATTCAGTCTGCTTATGAGTGAGTACATGTGGTACTCAGTTCTCTATTTCCATGATAAATTACTGAGTATTGTATACTCTAAATCAGTCCAAGTTGCTGTGAAGTCCATAATTTTGTCTTTCTTTATTGCTGTGTAATACTTCATTGTGTATACGTACCACATTTTTTAATCCAGTCTACTATCAATGGATTGCATGATTGGTTCCATGTTTGGCTGTTGTGAATAATGCTGTGATAAACATGCATGTGCAGGAATCTTTTTCATAGAATGACTTTTCCTCCAGGTATATTCCCAGGTATATTGCTGGGCCATATGGATAGTCAATTTTTAGATCTTTTAGGAATTGTCACACTGTTTTCTATAGAGATTGTATGAATTTACATTCCCACCAACAGTGCAGAAGCATTCCCTTTTCTCCACATCCTCACCAGTGTCTGCTGTTTTTGATTTAATAATGATGGTCATCCTTACAGAAGTTAGGTTGTATCTCAGTGTGGGTTTAATTTGCTTTTCTTTGATGATTAGTGATGCTGAACATTTTTTCATGTATCTGTTGGCTGATTGCCTTATTTTGAGAAAATTCTATTCATATATTTTGGCAACTTTTTAATGGGGCTATTTATTTTTATTGTTTCGGAATGTTTGAGTTTCTTGTAGATCCTGAATGTTAGGCCTTTGTCAGATGTACAGTTGGCAAATATTTTTTCCCATTCTGTGGGTTGTTCCCTCATTCTCTTGATGATTACCTTTGCTTTGCAGAGCTTATCGGTTTGATGAGGTCCCACTTATCTATCTTATCTCTTATGTCATGGACATTTAGGGTTTGGGTCAGGAAATCAATGGTTGCTTATTCCAATTTCAGTGAGGGTGCCGCCTGTCTTTTTTAAGATTCTTATAGTTTGAGGTTTTATGTTTAGGTCTTTGATACATTTAGAGTTGATTTTTGTTTATGGTGTTAGATAGGGATCCTGTTTCAATCTTCTGCATATAGTCAACCAATTGTCCCAAGACCATTTACTGAATAGTTCTCCATTCCCCAGTGGTTGTTGGTGAAGGCTTTGTCAAAGATGAGGTGGTTGAGAAATTGAGGTCTTGCTTCTGAAGTCTCTACCTAGTTCCATTGATCTATATCCCTGTTTTTGTACCAATATCAGGCTGTTTTGATTATTATAACCCTTATAGTAAAGTTTAAAGTCTGGAACTGTGAGGCCTCCCACTTTGGTTCTTTCACTGAAGGTTGTTTTGTCTATCTGTCATCATTTATTTTTCCATAGGAATTTCTGTATTGTTGTTTCCAAGTCTGAGAAAAATTATGTTGATAATTTAATGAGTATTGCATTGAATCTATAGATTGCCATTGGTAGGATGAACATCTTAACAATGTTGTTTCTTCCAACCCATGAGCAGGGAATATTTTCCCACTTGTTTGTGTCTTCTTTGATTTCTTTGAGCAGTGTTTTATAGTTTTTTGTTGTTGTTGCAAAGTTCCTTTACTTCACTGATTAGTAAGATGCTGAGGTATTTCATTTTTTTATGGCTATTGTGAATAGGATTGTGCTTTTTATTTTATCTCTGCCTGTTTGTTATTGGTGTTTAAGAATCTGATTGTCTTTTGCACATGGATTTTGTACCCTGAAACTTTGTCAAAGTCCTTTATCAGTGTAAGGAGGTTTTTGAAAGATTCTCTTGGGTTTTCAAGGTATGGAATCATGTTGTCTGCTAAGAGGGATAATTTCACTCCCTCTTTTCCTATTTAGATATCCTTCATTTTTTTCTCTTGTCTGATTGTTCTAGCTAGGACTCCCAACAATATGTTGAACAGGACAGGTGACAGAGGGTAGACTTGTCTTGCTCTGGTTTATAGGGGAAATGCTTCCATTTTCTATCAGTTTAACACTATGTTGGCTATAGGTTTATGATAGATAGCCTTTACTATTTTGAGGTATGCTGCCTCTATATCTATGTGTTCAAGGGTATTTTTTTAATCAAGAAGGTATGCTAGATTTTATTGAAAACTTCTTCTGTGTCTAGTAATATAATCATGTTCTTGTTTTTATATCTGTTGATGTATTTAATTACATTTATGATCTTGCAGATGTTGAACCAGCCCTACCTCCCAGAGATGAAGCCTACTTGGTTATGGTGGGTAATTTTTGAGATGTGTTGTCTATAAGATTTGCTAGAATCTTGTTGAGAAATTTTGCATCTGTGCTCATCAGGGAAATTAGCCTGATGTTCTCTTTGTTGGATCTTTACCCAGTTTGGGTACCAATGTGATGCTGGCTTCATAAAATGATTTGGGGAAAGTTTCATCTTTCTCTATTGTCTGGAATACTTTCAATAGGATTGGTATCAGCTCCTCCTTGTATTTTTTCTGAAATTTTGCTGGAGAGTTGTCTGGTCCAGGGATTTTTATTTTTGCGGTAGTTTTCTTATGATGGTGTTGATTTCCTGGGGTATTATTACTCTATTTAGAGTCTCAATTTCTTTTTGTTTCAACATTGGAAAGTTGTGTGATGTCAGCAAGTTCTCCATTTAATTTATGTTTTTGAGCTTGTTTTCATACAGGTGTACATAGTAATCTCTGATATTCTTTTGTATTTCTTCAGGATCAGCTATGACTTGTACCTTTGCATTTCTGATTGTGTTTATTTGTGATCAATCTTGGAGTACATTCCACATGGTGATGAGTAGAATGTGTATTCTGTGGTAGTTTGGTGAAGTGTTCTATAGGTATCTATTAATTCCATTTGGTCAAGCGTCAAGTTGAGTTTCTGGATATCCTTCCTGATTTTTTTATCTGACAATCTCGCTAGGGTTGTTAGTGTGGTATTTAAGTCCCCAGCTATGATAATGTTAGAGTCAATATTTTTTTTAGTTTACTTAGTAGCTGCTTATAAAGGCTGGCTCTCTTGTGTTGTGTGCATATATATTTAGAATGGAAATTTCTTTTTGATGTATTAAACCTTTTATTGTTATGTAGTGTCCTTCTGTATCTTTTTAAATCTTTGATAGCTTAAAGTTTATTTTGTCTGATATTAAGATCTTTACTCCTGCCTTATTTTGTGTTTTGTTCATCTGAAAATTTGTTTTCCATCCTTTAACTCTGAGTCTGTGAGTGTCCTTTACAGTGAGATGTGTTCTCTGGAGACAGATAATTGTTGGGACTTTTTTTTTTTTTTTTTCATGCAGGTTGCCATTCTATGTCTTTTTACTGATGCATTTAGTCTGCTCACATTCAGGCTAATAATTGAAATATGAGAGTTTATCTCTGTAATGAGGCTGTTAAAAAGTTTGTTGTTGTTTTTGTTGTTATTGCTTATTTATCTGTTTGTTGGTTTGCCTTTAATTTTCAGGTTCATACATGTATGTGTTTTCAATTTTGCAGTCATGGTACATACTGTGTTGATTCTCTGTTTTCTTGCATTCTTGGAAAAAGTGTGCTTTTCTTTTTCTTTTTTCTTAAGCATCTCTTTTAGAACTGATCTGTAGGCAGCATAAACTCTTAGGAATTGAATCTGTGGGAAGGATTTTGATTCTACATCACTGATGAAGATTAACTTAGCTGGGCAGGAAATTATTGGTTGGAATTGTTTATCTTTGAGAACTTTGAAGATTGGATTCCAGTGTCTTCCAGCCTGTAGTGTTTCAGACAATAAGTCTGCTGCTATTCTAATTGTTCCTCCCCAGTCAGTAGTCTGATCTTTCTCTCTCTCTGCCTTTAGGCTTTTTTCTTTTATATCTACTTTGTGTCGGTGAATTACTATGTATCTAGGAATTGGTCTTCTCATTTGATGACTTGCAGGGCTTCTCTGAATTTCTTGTGTATGGTTGGTCACATCTGATGAGATGCAGAAAGTCTCTTGGATGATTTATGGGATATTTTTTTCCAGCATGCTTTCCTCCTTTTCTGCTTTAGGGATGCCAGTTAGGCATGAGTTTTGCTTCTTAATATAGTCATATATCTCTTGAAGGCTTTTTTCCATCTTTTAAAGATTCCTTTCTATGTTTTTAATAGATTTTGTTAGTTCCATATTTTGGTCTTCAAGCTCTGAGATTCTTTCTTCTGCTTGGTTGAGTCTTCTTTCCTTACTTGTTAGTCTGTTATTTATTTTGTTTACTGTGCTATTTATTGCCATAATCTCAGTTATAAACTCCTTCATTCTTTCTTCTTTTCCAATCATCTCTCCATCAATACCTTGATACTTAGATTTGTCTATGAGATCATACTTTCTGAGGGCTCTTCATTATTTGAGTTCCAAAGTCTATTCTCAGATGCTATCTTTCCTGAGGTCTGAGGGATACCTGTGTTCTTACATTGATACTTCTTCATCTGTGATGGGTTTTTCCTCCTTCCCCCGCCCCTTCAATTCTGTTTTTCAGTGATGGGAAGATAGCTTTCACTACTGTTTGCTCAACTCCCTATTCTTCCTTAGGTGGAGCCTCTAGATTTGTTCAATTCCGAGGCCAGCTGTTGACTGGTGGTTGTGCTCTCTTTTTTCAGTTTTGAGATTTGAATAGTGTACAATGAGGGAGCTACAGTTCAGAAGCTACCTGCAGATTGTAGTGTCTACTGACTGGGGTGTGGGACCCCTGGAACCCACTTCCCACCATCTTACACTATGTCCATGCAGTGGGAGCATACATATACCTCCTGAAACCAAAATGAGATAAGAGAAAGGAAAAGAATAGAGAAAACAAGAAGGAAGAAGAAAGGGAGACTAAGAGAAAGAAGGAGGAAAAGAAAAACAAACATGCAAGCAAACTAACAGATAAGTATACAAACAAAAAACAAACAAATAAAAACTCAAAGATACACACACTCTCAAAAATACCCAACAAACAAACCAAAAAAAAAAAAAAAAAAAAGAGGGAGAAAAGGGGTCAAATCAAGTCAGAAGACAAATACAGAAAGATATGTATGAAAAGAGCAGGCAAGGAAATGATCCCCTTTTGTGGCCATTTCTGGAACTTCAGGTTCCTTTCCTTTCCTTTTATTTTATTTTTTTTCCCCAACTGATGTCTCTAAACACCACTACTTTTAGCTCCTGCCATGGTAGAGAGTGGGCTTTTTGTCTCCAGACTCACCCCTTCATTCTCAGCACAGGCTATTGGGCTGCTCCTAACATGGGTCAGACACCCCATTGACTGCTAGGGAATGGTGTGTGAATCAGAACAGGACTTACTCCAATTCGTCTGCTGCTGATGTTGCTGCTAAGTCTCCCACTCGGATCAAATGTGTCTTTGTTTGGTCTAGTGTGGAGACAGGGAGTCTGTCTCTCTGGTATCATGCTCTTGAATTATCTTCTCTGGGTCAATGATGGTAGATTCCAGAGGAGTACAGATATCATTGCTTGGTCTCAGGATGGAGGCTGCTCAGAGTTGGCAGTCCCAGGACACAGAAAATGGCGGCAATTGCCGTTTTCTTCTCCAGTGGGGCTCAGTTCCGCATTTCCTCCCTACATTTTCTCCAGCTCCCTGATGTCGGAGCCTGGCCTGCTGTTACATGTGGTGGTGTGGGCCAGGTGCCAAGGGGCAGTTTATCTCTGATGTCTTATCCCAAGAGATGTCCTGAGAATGGTGGATGATTCTGTTCACTGAAATGGCTGATTTCAGAGCAGTAGTAAATTTTAGTTACCTCTGCAGGGGAATCCCTGGATGCTTGATTCCGTGTCTCCCTTCAGTGAGGCATTTGCTCACCCACTTGCACACACCCATGCATACAGATTCGTCCTTATAGACACTCACCCATGCAAGAACTCTCATACTCCCACCAGTTCCTTCACCATCTTGCCCCTCTCCCTTTGTATTGTTATTTTCATTTGTCACAAGGTATTTTTAAATTTTCCTTTAGATTTCTTCTGTAACTTATTGCTCAGGAACATGTCATGTAATTTCTATATATTTGTGAATTCTATGAAATTTCTAATGTTATTGAGTTGTAGTTCAATACCATTGTGGGTAGAATGGAAACATGGCATGATTTAAATCTTAAATTTATTAGCATTTGTTTTGTGGCTTAACATTATCTACCTGAAGAATTTTTCATTTGGATTAAACAGTTGTATTCTGCTGCCGTTGGATGCAATGTTCTGTATGAGTTTGTTAGATTTATTTATACTATAGTAATCAGGTCTGCATTTTAAAAAAACTTTCTGTTTGGATAATTTAACCACTGTTGAAACTGGGGTTTTCAGGTATCTGATTATTATTGTGTTGTATTTTGTATTATGTGTTTTTTTTTTTCCTTCTGTTCAGCTAATATTTACTTTATATATCTAGGTGCTACAGGATTGTGTGCATATATTTATGATTATGTCCTCTTGTTGAATTAACCTCTCTGTCATTACCTAATGACTTTCTTTGTCTCTTGTAACAGTTTTTTACTTATAGCCTATTTTACCTGATACTATCATAGCCATGCTTGCTCTCTTTTGGTTACATTCTTTTCCATCCTTTTACTTTCAGTATATGTGTGTCTTTTAAAGTAAAATTAGTCTTTTATAGGAAACATATAGTTGGATCTTGCTATAGCTATTTAGCTATTTGTCACTGTATAGGCTTTTTGGAGAATTTAATGTCTTTACATTTAAAGCAGTAATGGACAGAAAAGGACTCAGTATTATTTTGTTAATTGTTTTCTGACTTTTTGATAGCTTGTTTCTTTCTTCATCTTTTGCTGACTTTTTGCTTTAATTACTCTTTTGTAGTGTTGTTTTTTATTTATCTTATGTGTATCTACTACAGGTTTTATTTTTGCTATTAACAAGTAGATTACATAAAACATTTAGTAGTTATAATACTCTATTTTAAGGTGATAATTTAACATTGCTCACATATAATAACATCTTTTACTCCTCCCTCCCATTTTTTTTGTAATTGACTACACCATATACATATTTTTATATTGAATATCTATTTAAAATATTATAGCTGTAGTGATTTTAATGCCTTTGTCTTTAGCTTTTATATTATAATTTGAAGTGATTTTTATATCACCATTGCAGAATTAGAGTATTGTGAATTTGGCAAATTACTTATCTTTTTTCTGCTGAGAAATCCAATGATATTTTTATGAACTATTATAACACAGGTCCCTTGCAAATGATGAGTCATTTTTGTTTTGTCACTTTCAAAGTTCTCTGTTTTTTGTGTTTGACTTTTGACAATTGATTACAATGTGTCACAGTGAAATTTTTTAAATGTTTAGACTATTTGAAATGCTTTAGTTGTAAAGGATCTCAATGTTAAATTCTCTTTTCAAATATTGAACTTAAAAACAATTCTTAAATAGGCTTTCTGTCCCTTTTTGTTTCTGTACTTTGAGAATCATAATGCATATATTGTTTGTTGGTTTTTGATCTTACATAAGCCATGTAGTCCTTTATGAGTTTAAATTCTTTTTTTAAAATTTTGTTTCTCTAACTAAATAATTTCAAATATTTAAGCTGTCTATTGAATTTTCAGTTTAGTCATTGCATTCTTTAGTGTCAAAATTTGTTCTTTTTAATGATTTCTATTTTGTTATTATGCTTAAGTTGTTCAGTTATTGTTTTAATGGTTTTGTTTCCTTTTACCTTCTGATTAAGATAATTATTTTACAGTCTTTGTCAAGTAGTTCATGACTCTCCATTTCTTTAACATTGGTTATTTGAACTGTAATTGTTTCCTTTGGTGATATCATATGTGCCTAATTTTTTCACGATCCATATAGACTTATTTTTAATTTCATGCATTAGAAAGAATAGACATCTTTTCCAGTATTTACAGACTGCTTTCAATAGTTAAAGATCTTCTCTTGATTGATGGAATGGCCTTTAATGTTGTAATTTGGCAGACCTGGTGCCAGGTTCCTTGATTGTTGCCAGAGCTGCAGTTGGGCTTGTGACTGTCTAGATGTGGCTTCCACTAGGTCCCTATATATGCTTCAGCCACAACTGTTGGGTGGGTGCAAATTCTACCAGGTCCCTGAACTGACCTCAAGATCATAGTAGAGTAGAGCTGAAACCAAGTTGCAGGACTTATTCAGGGACAATAGTCAGGTCCCAAGTTGTTGGCAAGGCTATTAGTATAGGCACCTACAAGGGTGGTACATTCCCAAAACTTCAACTGGTCATTGTGCAGACAGAACTACCACTGGACCAAGATAGAGTGGGGCTGCTGCTGGGTCACAGCGTTTATTCAGAGACTCTGTTTCTGGGAACACAAGCAAATGACTTCTTCTGACTCCATTGGCAGAAGGAGAAAGTGGCAGAACCACAGACAAGAAGGCCTGAATCTGAGTCAATTGGCAGTTGGTCTGCTTCTGATCTGCAGCTGGGACTACCGTTAGTAGGCTTGCCATTAGTTCACAGGCCTGTCTTGTCCAAATGGTCTTTCCTGATTTTGTGCTCCACCAATTTTATAACCTCTTGTCTGGATCCTGCAAAGACTCTTTTGTTTGTGGATGGCTGTTCGATATTTTTTTTAGTAGGGGGATACTGCCAGGGGACATCCTATTTCCCTATCATACTTGGCAATCTAACATTATGTGTATTTAGACTATTTAAAAAGTAATTAATAATTTCCTTAATAAAATTAAGCTTTATAAAGAACTGAAACTCTGTATTTAAATGCTTCATGCAATATAATATTTATTGTAGGCAAACAGTAAACTTTAACAAATGGTAACCTATGAGTGACATTTGTAAACTTAATAAGCACAAATCACAGTAGGTGGGAGAAAGATTTAAAATTGTTTTAACATAGAGCCAACAGAATTGCTTTCAGAGTAGATAGTGGTGTGAAAGATGTCAAAGATGACTCCAATATATTGGAACTAAATAATTAAAGAAATAGAAGTGTCAGCAACTGATATGAAAAAGACTGCATGAGAAACAGATCAGGGACTGGGGAAGATTAGAATATTAGTTTTGGCCAGGATAAATTTCATATTGCAATATGTTTTGGTATTTGAGACATTTATCAGATGTTTCTAAATATTCTCTGATTAGATCATGATAGATCTGTTTCTGAGCTAAGTGAAAATTAAATAACTGCATCTCTGATGATTAGAGAAAAAAAGAAGCAGGGAAATACTTTTGGGGCAGCTTGGTGTCTTCTCTTGGTACAATACAGATCAGTATATTGTTTTCTGTATTGATCTTTAATGACATAAATAGTTCAAGTTTTATTCTGAAGAATTATTAGGAGTCAACATCATTATTTAGAAAAGTGACAAATTGGATTAATAGTTAATTCCATATTCTTATGCTTCATATATTTTTAAAAAACATTTTATTGTTTGATTACATAAGCATATATTTAATACAATTTCTCCTGGCCTCACCAGTCTGTGAGAAAAAAATTAATTGATTAGCAGCAATTTTCAAACGATATTGGTTCTTGCTCTTATTTTCTAGTATAGGACTTGTAATCTCTTAAATGTATCTCTGATATATTTGCAGAAGTTCACAGTAAGTATTCTAATCAATATTTACAAACCAGTTTAAACCAAATAGAAATAAGATTTTCTGTTTCATTTTTTCTGAACACCTTTTAGCATCCACATCTGCTGGTTGTTTCTGTCATTGACATTCCTAAGATTTTGATACACTAAAATAACTTTTTTTGAAGTTTCTAAAATGGTGCCATTTGATCCCATTATGTTACATATCTTAATAAGACATAAAACATTGATTTTTTAAAATTTAGTTTTATGAACCTCTTAAGACCAGAGGCCTCATTATTTTGTTTGCTCTTAACTGAATTGATTAATTCTTAAATTTAATTCAAATATAGTTGTTTATTTACTTAATTTTTATTTATATACATGTTTACTTTATTTATAATGTATATATATTTTATGTAATTTAAAACATTATAATTATTATATAATGATTATTAAAATTAAAATTACCCATTACACATGAATCAAAGTTTATTCTTGTGATAGTTACTGCTATGGTTTGAATGTTTGTCACTTTCAAAACTTATATTGAATTTTAATGGCAATGAAATGATATTGGAAGGTAAGATTTTAAGGAAGCAGTTGGAGGCTGGGCACAATGGCTCATGCCTATAATCCCAGCAGTTTGGGAAGCTGAGATGAGAGGATTGCCTGTACTCACAGGTTTGAGACAAGCCTGGGCAACTTGGTGAGACCTCATCTGTATAGTAAACCAAAAAATTAGCCAGGCATGGTGGCACATGCCTGTAGTTCTAACTACTTGGGAGGCTGAGGCAGAAGGATCACCTGAGCCCCAGCAGGTTGAGGTGGCAGTGACCATGAGCATGCCATTGCACTCCAGCCTGTGTGACAGAGAGAAGCTCCCTTTGACTAAAAAAAAAAAAAAAGAAAGAAAAGAAAGAAAGAAAGAAAGAAAAAAAGAAAGAAAGAAAGAAAGAAAAAGAAAGAAAGAAGAAAAGTTGGGCCGAGGTGGCTCTAAATTCATGGATGACTCTAATGTCTCAATCAAAAGGGCTTTCAATGGTAGGTTCTCTCTCTTTGTCCTTCTGCCTTTTGCCATGTGATGATGCAGCAGGAAGACTCTTGCCAGATGTAGGACACTTAATCTTGAACTTTTCAGCCTCCAGAACAGTAAGCCAATAAATGTATTCTTAACCAAAATTACTCAGTCTCAGGTATTCCATTACGGAATCACAGAATGGACTAAGGCACTTAAATAATTGAATGGGCTACCCTTTCCTAAACAACTCCATTGATTCTCACTCGTTTTATAATAGGATAAATTCCATATTGCTTAGCATTATTGTGAACTATATATTATAATCTTTCAGAATTTTCTTTGTGATAACTTTTCTTTGAGAGATAGTTGTGGGGAGAGGGTAGAATTGGGTAATAAAATCAAGATAGAGTTTGAGAATATTTTTACAGTATATTGATATAATTATTCCCATTAGAAAATGAGATAAAATTATATTGACTTTTTAAATTTTGGTAGTTTGTAAATGGATTTACTGGGGAAAAAAACACTTTGACTTCAAGTAAACAAAAATCTATCCTTGTACATATTGATTAATATAAATATGACCTTAACTTCCAAGGAAATTATATTCCAATTCTTAGTTTAAAATTTTGGGAGCAATTGGACTTTTCCTTTACTTTCTTTTTAATTTTTTTTGTTTGAAACCTGGTTTTTTAAAAAATTTCAACAGTTTTGGGGGTGGGGGTACAAATGATTTCTAGTCCCTTGGAAGCATTATTTAGTGGTGAAGAAGTCTAGGCTTTAAGTGTACCCTCCACTCCCTGACTTGTACACATTGTACCCAGTAGGTTTTTCCAAATATTTATATCTCTGACTGGCAAATCTGAAGGGTTCTGCCGCATTAGAGGGCTGAGTCACTCACCACTCATCAATTGTTTATTCAGACAATATTTTATGATACAACTGTAATTTTTCTGACTTTGTTGAAAAATGGTACCCAAAGAAGAGGCTTAGGACCAATCAAATCATAGTCTAGAAAGAGCCATCATATCACACTTCTTTTAACCATATCCTTCTCAGTGAGAATTCTGTTGCTGGGCAGTTTATACTTTGGATCCAAGATAGGAGGTTAAAGCAATGTGCAGTGGTGACATTTTTCTCTCCCACATTTTCCAAAAGCAATTTTTTTAAAGTGTGGATATTATCATAATTTATTTGAGATATAACAGTGAGTTTTACAAAAGTGAAATAAAAGTTCTACAAAATTCCTATCTCGGTCTGGAAAACATCAGCTTATGTTTCAAAACTGAACACAAATGCCATTCTAATTTTGAACGTCTTTGGATAATTCCAAGCTGCTTTCGCTTTTCTTATTACCCTATGAAAACATATAGATGCTTTGTAAACTCTATTTCATATATTGATTTATATGTATTCTCTTACTAGGTGATAACTTTCAAAACAAGGAACTTTTATCTCTTTTTATTTCAACTACAAAAGCACCATGATTAGCACATGAAAGACATCCAGGAAATTTGAATGATTAAATAAATGAGTGATGAGAAAATTCTCATAACATACTTTACAATTTATTTTAGGACTTTCTTATGAAGTATTCATTATTCCCATGCATAATATGCCATTTTAACATCCCAGAATCTGCTTTCACTAATCTGAAATCAGTCTTTCATTGAAGGAATTACCAGTTAAATAGATCAAACAATTTTTAAGTGGTTGAGACCAAACTATTAGATACCAATAGACAGAATTTATTTCAGACATATTTATTGTATTATTTTTAGTTAGGAGAATATATTTCTATGAACGACAGAAGAAAAATCAAGTGATGAAGAACTTCCATATTTGGAGTTGTGTTTAAAATGTGGCCTTTTGTCTTCTGTGTATTTTTGTCATGTCACTTACACATATTAAGTAGCATACAACCAGTTGCTCAGTTCAAATCGTCAATTTGATTTAGATATTTGCTTAGTGCATACATTTCTTTAAAGCATAATTGCACACAAAAAATAACTCTGATGTATGTATGGCGATGAAGTCTGATAAAAATGTAATTTGCCTCTTAAATAATTTTATTTATACCTATCCTATATCATACAGAAAAAGAATACTTTTACTTAATGCCTGTGTCGAATAATATGAAACAGAACTTGAGGGTTATTCTTTTTGTGATCTTTCATGGTTTTGTTTTATTCTTAAATATATTGTTAGTCAGAAGCTAATCATTATCATCAAAATAACAAGAGTAGGAAATTTTAGCTACCAATGTTTCTGACTAAAACTTTACAAAGAAAAAATGAAAATGTTTCCGTTCTTTTATTGTAAGAGTACTGTGTAAAAAGGACTTATGAAAGTGTGAACAAGTTTTCCTTCTGATAATAAGAGATATTAGCTTTGTCAACAACAATACAGTGGCTGAATATGATTGTATCATTATTTTGAAATATGTTTCTGTCTTTGTGTATATTTCTTTTGTTTTCATTATGAAAGACTAAATATTGTTTGAATGGCCTTGAGGCAATGGTCGTTTATATCTTGTGGGAACAGGCCTTTAGAGACTACAAGTGAATCAAACTGCATTGGAGAAGGAAACAATTTCCTAATCTCATACATAGTTCTATATTTCCAAGGGCAATCAGATAAAACATTTGTGACCTTCCATCTTTATTTTTAAAAATGAACCATGATTGAAACATTTATATAAAAAACATTCTTTAGAAAAGACCTTCCTGATAACAGGGTTTTAAAAGATTGATGCTCAGAATAAAAACTATTTTGACCTTCAATTCCTAACTTTTCAATGCCTTTGAAATCTTTGAAATTTCAATAAAAACTTTAAAAACTACATTGAACATATAACATATTGACTAGGTGCATTATTTTATTACAATAACAATTTTGAATAGAAATTATGCGTGTTGAACATCAGCAGTTACTCTTCAATTCAGTAAAACAAGAGTGATCAAGGACAGGAAAGGCAGAGAGCCAAACTTGAAGGATGCAGTAAAGCAAACTTCAGAATTGTTCTGTGGCAGGGCTCTGGCCTACTGGGAAATGATGGAGAAGAAAATCCAGCTGGCGCAGGCAGCAATCAGAAAGGACCAAAACTTGCAGAATAAAGGTTTTGGGCAAATTCCAGATATATAACAGTCAAAGATGAACCACAATATAAAACAAAGGAAAATTTTGCTGTGTATTCAAAATGAACAAACCTGTAGTCAGTTTCTTCAACACAGTCAAGCTTTGAGATAGCCTTAAATATGAATAAAAACATAAACCATGTTTATATAAAGCATGTAATTAACTTTATTACCAAATGATTCTTCTTAAACATGGGAAAACATAGCATTGCATAATTGCTAGTATTTCTCAAACTTATCTTTCAAGAATCAGTTATTTAATAATATTATATATTGAATATAAGCAATCATATCTTGAAGGCCAAAATATCCATCAAGATGTAAGGTTTTACAGATTATAAGTTCCCATTTTTAGCAATCAAACAAAGCCAATATCAGTCTTTTACTGCTTTCTTGATAGCTCACTAGACTGCACCAGTTGGAAGCAGGTCAATTTTGGTGATTGCTGTGACAGAAGTCCCCATGTAAAGAAAATACCAAACTTATAGTCTCAATTTAGGGAATGGCTCAGAGGGTTTGCTGGGAATAGTTATGTTTTCAATCAGTTGGAACAGGTAACAATCTGAAATAGTCAGTCAACCCATGCTAAAGAACCTTTGCTCTTGGCAGTGGCCTAGAAACACTACGTGGCAAGAAATTTTGCCAAACACTGAGAGTAGTTTTCACTAAGTCAATCTAATTCTGTCTGGAATTTGAACTAGAAATATGAAGAGAGACACATATACAATTAAAAGTGGAAATGGCACTGGGTAGATACATAAATGAGGAGATTCTGAAAATATAAGTGTAATACAGCAGTTATTGGACAAACATATTCTGCTCAATATTGAGCATATAATCTAGACCGCAGATCTTTTTGAAACTGTTTAGACTTCTCACAAAAGAGCTGTATCCTTGTCTTCACAAGTTCCTTGAAACTCCTAGTGCCTACAAACCCTGTCAAATGGGTTATTAGAGTGAGTATTTCTTTTTTCATAATCTCGGAGACTCTAATACTATTCTTACTTTCCTCCAATAAATTAAAGGACCATTTCAACACTTAAGAACCTGCAGTCTTCTTCACTAACATTTCATAATCTTGCCTACACTCTGTTTTCCATAGTGTATAGCAAATATAATTTTAAAATGCTCAGTGATTATTAAATAAAAGATGACATGAAAATACAATAATCTTCCCGTTTCTAAAACATTTGTTTTCACATAAACTACTTCTTTTGTTCTGTACAACATCTCTGTGATGGGACTACACAGATAATTAATTCTTCAACATAACAGGACCAGAAAGATTAAGGAAATATGTAGAAAATATGCAGCACTAAGGAAACAGTTTGTGACTCAATCTAAATATTTACCCTCACATGCCATGGTTCATAAAGTAATATACATTGCAATATATATTTAAGTGTATTCATTTAAAATGTAAGGGAAGATTTCTGTTTAGTAAACTGCTTCCTGCATTCTAATTTTGCTTTCTTACTGGTCTTATCGTGAACATAGACTAGACTGCACTGAAGCTAGTTTGATGATTTCAAAGAAATTCACTACGTGTTTTGGGTACAAAAATGGTCCATCTCAATTAACTCTTAGATAATTGGAGGCACCAGGAAAAGTAAAAGCATTCCCTGAGTACTAAACTAGCAGTACAAATATTAGAAAATTATCAAATTTGAATTATAACATAAACAACCATCAAGTGAACTTGAAAAAATACGATAGTTTTAGGAAGAAATTTTCTTTATAGTTGTAGAATAATCCTATTACTTGCATTATTAATGAAATCGTTCAAGTTGCTTACCATCTGAACTGTCTTTCCCACACACAAACTTTGGTCTTTCATTAGATAGTAATGCTTAGTCATAGGGGTCTAAAGGAAGCTATGCAAAAGCTGTGGTTGCCCCAGGAAATTATATAGGGGATTTTTACTTCCCATTTGCATATGTTTCAAACATTTTATCCACCTTTTAAAAGTCATCCAAACATTGTGCCTGCTACAGAAATGCAAAATCACCATAGTTCCCTTGCTGTTTCATTCCTACTCTTCATAGGCACACTTCTTTTTGGAAAGACAAAGACCAAAATACCATTCTATTTATAAATTCTGGAGAAAAAGCTGCAGGATAATACTCAAGTAAACTTTTCCAGAACATAAAATGCCCTCAAGTAATCTTGGGTATTATGGTAAGACGGTTACCCTGAAGATAAGGTAATAGAAAAATCTTGATAGTCTTAAGATTAATATAGAGAGCCTTTTCTTGGGGGAATAATTATCTTTGCATTCCACAACCCATTTTATGATGTAACCTTCATCAATCCATTAAATGAATATTAATCTTGTTTATTTGGGTAAGGTTTGGTTTTCAAGCAACCACTATAAGATTAGGGAATAATTTTACTTTGTGTATACATTCCTGTTTTCAAATCTGGAACTTTGAAGTTCTGAGAATAGTATTATACTGAAACCTTCTCAGAGGACTTGCAATGTGGCTAAATCAAAATAAATCCACACAATTTAGTAATTCCTTGATACTACCATCTTCTTATTTGATCTATTGATATTTAATGAATTATATTTTAAAAGACCTCAGGTTCTTTGGTGAACTTTAGAAGTAACAGAAGAATGAAAAGTGAATTTGTTTTATGTATTGCAGCTAAATAATTTCCTCATTGTTTCTGAATGTATTCTCATCCATGTTGCGAGCTGTGCAAGGCAGTATTAAATATATCTCATTTTGCTTTGCATGAAAGCAAAATATTACCTTTTATTGAAGGATAATTTAATTGAGAAGTGGAATTTTTCTCAATAAAAGAAAACTATGTCTCAGAATTTTCTATTATATGATATTTGCTATTCTCAGATTGGTTTGCTAACTCCATATATATTAGATTTTTGCAGTAGCTATCAGGGAAGAAATAGCAGTGTTAGCGATTTGTAAATCCTGTAAAGGAAATAAACTAAATTTCATCCTGTTATATTATTAAAATTCCTCCACAATATTATATAAAATGAAAATCTGGCCAATTCAGATCACTGAATGCATCTATTTAAAATGATTTTTTGTTTTTCCTTGCAGGAAATGGGCATATAGAATGAATCGGAGAACAACAGAATAAAAAGAGAGAAAACAATGGAGGAGATGAATAGGCAAGTAGTGACAAAAGCAATATTATCCATATTTACTCATGAGGTTTTTTTGTGACTTTCAGTAACTATTCAAACTTGAGATCATTTTGAAGTTGTAGTAATGACACAGTGAGTGTCTCCAGGAGAGCGGGCTAAAAGTCGCCAATATTGGCATTGCATTGTTAATCAATATTCAGGCACTCAATCACCAGGATGTAGAAACTTTATTTATGCACAGGTTGAGACTAAAGCCTTCTCTTAATGGTGAGGTCACATTAACTAAGATCCCTGAGACTAGTATATACACTGCAAGGTGAAATTTATTAATAGTTAATAGAGAAGTATAACTTTTATTCTTATTGGGATGTTTGAGTTGTCATTATTGCACACAGATCTGAATGGGGACAAAAAATTAGAGGGGCATAAGGTCAAAGCATGTTTGGTGAGAGCCGTGATCTCCTGTGACACCTAGAGAAAGTCTTCCCTTTCTTAAAAACCATGGGCAAATATGCTTGCATGAGCTTTGCAAAAATGTTTGTGACTTTGCTTGCTTTCTTTTGTTTTTGCTTGTCCTGTAGATTTTTGCTTCTGTTTTGAGTCAGGGTCTTACTCTGTCACCTAGACTGGAGTGCAGTGGCATAATCATGGCTCACTGTAGCCACAAACTTCTGGGCTCAAGCAATCCTCCCACCTCAGCCTCTCAAGTAGCTGGGTCTATAGGCATGCACCACCATGCCTGGCTATTTTTCAAACTTTTTGTAGAAAGGTCTCCCTATGTTTTCCAGGCTGGTCTTAAACTACTGGGCTCAAGTAATCCTCCTGCCTTGGCCTCTCAAAGTGCTAGGACTAAAAGGGTGAGCTGCTGAGTTTGACTTTGTTTTTGATCAATCCTGAAGTAACATTAATACCTCCACCTTTTTGTTGCACATTGTCATTTTGTTGATATTTTACATATTTTTTAATCAGATAAGGTATGTGGTGGTTTTATATTTTCATTTTATGATGCAGAAGAATAATATCAGTCTATCATCTGTATTTTCCAAAAGTATTTGTTTATGATTGCCTTACTTTTGACTATGCTATATGCTCATCTCTTTTCCAAGTTTGTATTCACTGATTAATATAACTCATACAATAAATATATCATATACATATGATAGTAAATACACATGATAGTATATTATAATTTTCCATCATGATGATAAAGTGAGGTAAATATTTACTTTATGTTTATTTGTATTACAGTGCTAAAATTTTTGTAAATTAAATTTAGGTTAAAGTTTCAATTTTATCTTAGATCAATTTGTTTCAGACTGAGATATATGGAACCCATATCTCATATAGTCTCAGAAACATATTCTCAGAGCTCCATAATAGTTTTAATACAAGTAATTCCACACATTTACTTAATTAGAGTAGACACTGAGCTTGATCAAATATACCGAACTTGCCACTATGTGTGAAGATTCTAGAATAGAATTGCATTTAGTATCTACTGAAATGTAGGATTAACTTTCTTATAAACAGAAAGATTCCAAATTTCCTTCTTTCCTACCTGCTATATAATTATGTAACTTAAAACAATCTTTTGTTCAGTTTGTTAGGCAATTAATAAGGGAAGATTTTCTGTTTAGTAAACTGCTTCCTGCATTCTTTCTTTTATTTTTTCATATTAATTTTACTTTCTTACTGGTCTTATAGTGAACACAGACTAGACTGCACTGAAGCTATTGATGATTTAAAAGACATTTACTACATGTTGGGTGCAAAATTGTTCATCTCAACTAACTCAGATAATTGGAGGCACAGGGGAAAGAGAAAGCATTCCTTGAATACTGAACTGACAATACAAAAATTATAAAATTATCAAATTGGAATTATGTATACCCATCAAATCGACTTGCAGAAAATACAATCGTTTCAGGAAGAAATTTCTTTATAGTTGTGGAATCTTCTAAGAATCTTCTGATAGATCATGAAGAACACCTGCCTGAGCACTCAGGATATGAGGAAACACAGGGTCCATCCAGTTTTCGGATATTTCTGGAAGAGATCATGCCTATGATTATTTAGTGCTATAGATTTTTCAATAGAAATGTACACAAGATCACATTTTTAGATTACATAATAAATACAATATGGATAAAATATAATCAAATTTTCCTAAACCAATTATAAATAAACCTAAATTTAGTATTTTAATTTAAGAATGCCATATGAATATTTGATTGGTGTTCCCTAGATTCATCTTGCTTGTGCATTATTTAGTTAATCCTTCTGGAATTTCCAGTTACTTTATTTCTCTGCCTTTTTCTTGAATTATTTTTTTCTCAAACAACATTAAGACTGCTATTATTAATAGCTGGTCTCAGTGGCTCAGCCTGTAATCCTGCACCTTTGGGAGACTGAGGTGAGTAGATTACCTGAGCCTGCGGGTTCAAGACCCGCCTGGGCAGCGAGACGTCATCTCTACAATAAATAAAAAAATCAGCCGGACGTGGTAGCGTGTGCTTGTAATTCAGCTACTTGAAAGGCTGAGGCGGAAGGATCGCCAGAGCCCAGCAGGTCGAGGCTGCGGTGGCCAGGAGCGGCCACTGCACTCCAGTCTGGGTGACAGAGTAAGACTTCAACTCAAAAAAAAAAAAAAAGACTGCTATTATTGACCACATAAGAGATTATTCTAAGTGTCTCTGTTTAGGTTTTTAGATATTTTGGAACTTGTTTACAGCTCTGTCTGCAATAGATTCATTTTTCAATTTAGTTTTTCATTGTAAGGTTTATTGATCTTAATTTATGGCTTTGATTGGATTTATTCAGTCCTTTCTTACTACTCTCTATGATATTCATTTATTTTTCTTTGTTAACCTCCCTTTCTCCTACTTTCTGGCAATTACATTTTCTCTAGCTCATTTATTCTAATTTTTCTTCACTGTGTATGCAGTTTAAATTTTTCTACCTTTCTAATATTTGTGGGGCTTGGAATGACTAAAGTTTTTTCTTTTTTAATATCATCCCTAGGAACACAACATTTCATCTTCCAAATGAGAGGAAAAAAATCCAAAAATCATCATGCTATGTGTATTTTAAAAAATTTTTTTGCTTTTGGCAATCTTTCTGGAATGTATGATGTAGGAACAAAAAATATGAGTCTGAGTTAGATGTGACCTTAGATTGTATGTGACTCTTCTGCTTTAACACTAGAAGAAATATTATCAGTACATTTTGCTTCAAATTCTTTCAATACATTTCATCAAGGAAACATTCTGAAATAGAATTGAAGACAACAGAAAATAATTGTAATTGTTAGTACTATTTTTCATATCAAACTGGCATAAGCCTGCAAAATTCAATCACATCTATTTTTCCTATGCTTCATTATTTTTGTTCTTATGTTGATAAACAGCAAATTATTTGTAATCTCAAATCCCTTTTTATGTAAGAAAGATAAAAATAGGAATAATTTGAGATGAAATACTAAAAAGTTATCTCAATTATACCTAGTTGATACTTTTATGGAAAGTATATATGGGAGGACTGAAAAAAATGAGAATTATCTTTTGAAAGGTGGGCCCTTGTATTACACTCAAAATTTGTTCCTCGGGATCAGTCAATTAAAGTTTTTATGTGAAAGTTTTGAGAAGGTTGCCTCACATTTTATGGCAAACAGGTGACTGGTTCTTCCACCATGACAATGCAGCTGCCCACACTGCACTGAGTGTTCAGCAGTTTTTAACCAAACACAACATGACCCCCATGCCCCACCATCCCTATTCACCTGATCTCAACCCAAGTGACTTTAGTTTTTTGTTTCTCCAGATGAAAAATCTCTTAAAGGAAAACATTTTGCTGATGTGAAAGAGGTGAAACAAAGAAATGGCAGAAGTACTAAAAGGCATACAAATGAACAAGTTCAAAATTGTTGTGAGCAATAGATAAAGCATCTCGCTATAGATGTATAAAACAGAGAGAGCACTTTAAAGGTGACTGAAGTTTAAACATGCAAGAATAAATACACAATTTTTTAAATAAATAAATTCAATTTTTTTAGTCTACTCATATATCTAGGGAATAATAATACTTAGAATAAAATAGCTCTTCAACTCTTCTCTTATTTTATTGCATTAATTTTTATATTCTTGCATTTCACACACAAAAAAATCGAAGTGACCCTGAAATATCAAGCTAAATGTAAACTTAAAAATTCTTTGATAAAAGGTTTCATGCTCAATAGTCAGAGAAGATATACCATTGGGTTTTGTTGGTGGTGAAATTTATGGTGTTACAAGCTAGTAACTGTTATATTACACTAGTCAGTGTCTCAAAGGTTCCAACATCATGACACAGAAGATTAAGATTCTGTTTATGAAGCTACATAATCCTACAATTTTTTTTTTTTGAGTTGGAGTCTCACTCGGTCGCCCAAACTGGAGTGCAGTGGCCGCTTCCGGCCACCGCGCCTCGACCTGCTGGGCTCCGGCGATCCTTCCGCCTCAGCCTTCCAAGTGGCCAGAATTACAGGCATGCGCTACCACGCCCGGCTGATTTTTTGATTTATTGTAGAGATGAGGTCTCGCTGCCCAGGTGGGTCTCGAACCCGCGGGCTCAGGCAATCCACTCACCTCAGCCTCCCAAAGGCGCGGGATTACAGGCTGAGCCACCGAGCCCGGCTCCTACAATGTTTTCAGTCCATTAGTGTATCATGGTATTTCAATGGACAGAGAAAGAAGAGAGTACAAGGTTACAAAACTTAAAGATTTTAAAATTAGGAGATAATACATTAAACTATCAATGTCCTGACAGAAAACAGGTGGCACATCCAAATGTTTTAAACCAGAGCCATTTATGAAGGGTCTATTTCCAACATGATAACAGGAATCATGGAAACCACAGCCTTGGTGAAGCACTCAGGGATTCAGACAAAACCACTAGTAATATATTTACATTATTAAATATTTTTATGTGTAAAAAGTCATGGTAAAATTTTACTGCATAAGGAGGAATTTTAGAACTTATCGAGCACAAATATTTGTGTAAAGTATATTGTTAAAGTATTTCCAAAGCCATAGCATTCTGCATACATTTTAATTATTATGATATTATTTTTCATGGTTAACTGAATTCCTTTTATATAACTTCCATCCATGCTCCTAGTTTTGTTTTTTGGAGCCTCAGTGAATTATTTTAATATTCTTCTTCATAGTGAACACATTTACAAGTACTCCAGAGTCCCATACTTAAGGATTTAAGGTATTTTTATGCTCAAAATTTAAAGTTTTAAAGTCATGGTATAATTTCTAATCATCACCTGCATTCATCTGTGTCCATTATCTCCTTTGGTGTTACAGTAAACTTCCAATCACTTAGATAAGGCCAGTCCTGACACTTAAACTATTCCTACATTTTTTCCCTCTCTTATGCAGTACTAATTTTCTTTCTCTACTGGAATATTCTCAACCCAAATACACTGCTACTTCTTTTGCATTAAGATATAGGAAATTCTTTGTCCCCAAGTTCAACTTCAAATATGATATTTTCTCTCATTACTTTTATAGCAGAAATAATGAAAATGTAAGTCCATAACACTGTCCCTAATTTTTTCCCTTTCCCTCCAGTACAGCAGTCATGAATTGAGGGATGGGGGTGGAATGTGTAGTCAAACCTCACTACTAATGCTAATCTGTATTTTCAGTCACTCCCCAGTGCTAGCATCACCACCTCAGCTCCACCTCAGATCATCAGGTATTAAATTATCATAAGGAGCATGCAACCTAGATCCCTCACTTGTGCAGTTCACAATGGGATTCACATAAGCCGGGTATGGTAGCATGTATCTGTAGTTCCCTTTACTTGGAAGCCTGAGGCAAAAGGATTGCCAAAGCCCCAGCAGGTCAAGGCTGCAGTGGCCGCGAGAATGCCACTGCATTCCAGTCTGGGTGACAGAGTGAGATCACAACTCAAAAAAATAAAATAAAATAAAAAATAATTTAAAAAAATCATGTCCCTAGAATTTTTTTTTTTTTAGTTGGAATCTCACTCTGTCGCCCAGACTGGAAGACTGGAGTCGGGTGGCCACTCCCGGCCACCGCAGCCTCGACCTGCTGGACTCCAGAGTTCCTTCCACCTCAACCATCCAAATAGCTGGAACTACAGGCGTGTGCTACCACACCCGGCTAATTTTTTTTTTTTTTTAATTATTGTAGAAATGAGGTCTCGCCAAGTTGCCCAGGCGGATCTTGAACCCGCGAGCTCAGGCAATTCATTCACCTCGGCCTCCCAAAGAGCGGGAGTGCAGGCTGAGCCACCGAGCCCGGTCAGGTTCCCTAGGTTTTTAAAGATGTGGGATAAAATTCAGGATTAGGTATACAAGAAGACATCATACAGGTAATGTTTGGGCTTCTCTTCGGTCCCCACTTTGCCTGGTCCCACTTCCTTCCCCTGGCAACCTACTACTGCCAATACCTTTCTTAGAATATTATGGTAAATGTTCAGGGTCCGCTTATAAGTGAGAACATGTGGTATTCTGTTCTTTGCTTCTGTGATAGATCACTGAATATTATTGATTCTAAATCCATCCAAGTTGCTGCAAAGTTCCTATGTTTGTCCTTATTTTATGACTGCATAACATTCCATTGTGTTGCAGTCCAGTTTCCACGGGGCAGTGCCATTAGTTCCATGTTTTTACTATTGTGAATAGTGCTGCAATAAACATGGGTGTGCAGGGATCTTTTTTGCAGAATGCTTTGAGTTCCTCCAGCTATATGCCCAGTAGGGGGATGGCTGGGTCATATGGAAAGTCAATTTCTACCTATCCCCATATATACAAATCAACTCCAAATGGATCAAAGACCTAAACCTAAAACTTCAAACTATAAGAATCTTAGAAAATACAAGTTTCACCCTTGCAGAAATAAAAGTAGGCAACCAGTTCCAGATCCAAATCACAGGTGTCTATGCCATAAGAAATAAGATAGACGAGTGGGACATCATTAAACTGAAAAGCTTCTACAAAGCAAAAGAACCCATCAAGAGAGTGGGACAACAGTGCACAAAAGGGGAAAACAAATTTTGCCAACTGTACATCTGACAAAAGACCTTAGGCCATCCAGTATCTACAAGAAATTCAAGCATGCCAAAAGGAAAAAAATAAGTAAAATAGCCCCTTTAAAAAGTGGGCAAAAGACACCAATAGACACTTATCAAAAAAAGATATACAGGCAGTCAACAGACATATGAAAAAGTGTTCGGCCTCACCAATCAGAGAAATGCAAATCAAAACCACATTGAGATACCACTTAATCCCAATAAGAATGACCAAAATTAATAAAACAAACAATCTCAATGCTTTGGGAGGCCAAGGTGAGTGGATTGCTTGAGCCCACGGATACGAGACCCGCCTGGGCAACTTGGAGAGACCTCATCTCTACAATAAATCAAAAAAATTAGCCGGGCATCGTAGCGCGTGCCTGTAGTTCCAGCTACTTGAAAGGCTGAGGTGGTAGGATCACCAGAGCCCAGCAGGTTGAGGCTGCAGTGGCCGGGACCGGACACTGGACTCCAGTCTGGGTGACCGAGTGAGACTTCAACTCGAAAAAAAAAGCAAACAGCAACAACAAACAACAGATGCTGGTGAGGATGTGGAGAAAACAAAACTTTTCTACATTCCTGGTGGGAATGCAAACTAGTTCAACCTCTATGGTAAAGAGTGTGTCAATTTCGAAAAGAACATTTACTTCATTTAACACTCAGGGTCTCATTCATTCTTTCTCTCTCTTTCTACTTCTTCCATACTGACTGTTCCCTGCTGATCTTAGTCTTCTTTACTTATTTTTCTTCATATCCCATTCTCTAAATGTTTAAAAACCCTAGAACTTAATCTATAAACTTTTTTAAGCTATACTCACTACCACTCTCTTCATGAATTTATTGAGTTATGTGTATTAAATTCCATTTATATGTTGACAGATTCAAATTCTATTGTTTAGCTAAATCTGCTCCTTGGTATCTAGATTCATATATCCAAATATCTCCTTGTTCTATTTCTCTGGGTGTTTAAACAATATATTAAACTTACTACACCTGAAACTGAGTTCCTGGTATTTACAAACAACAAAACTGCTCCTTCTTTAGTTTTCTCTTTTTCAGTAACTAGAAACTTCATCTTGATTTGCCTAAAATACTCCAAGTTATCATTAACTCTTATCATTTTCTGACATTCTCAATAGTCTTAAAAGTTATGAAAAATGATTCATTTACCAAATCCTTTGACATCCATAATATGGATTTTCATCTTTTCAGACTATAATGACATTTTTCTTGCAGCTCACTGACCAAACACTAAGTTAATGTTTCCTATTTGGATTGTCATAATGAGAGTATTTCACTTCAAATTATGATTGTTGGCGTTAATCAAAATAGTACACACTGTTGTGATGAATACCTTAAAATCAATCAGTTGTTTAATATCACAAACCAGTCAGCTATTTAATATCACAAATATTATTTCTTGTACAAATAAGGTTCCACAAAGGTTGTAGGTTCTCCTCCAAAATTAAGCTGTGTCACCTGTAATGAATGGTCTCCAAGGTTACAGAGGAAGAAAAAATTGAAATGGAAAAATGACTCAACTTTTATCTGCCTCAGGCCCAAAATGACACTTATAGTTCAGAGGTCAGAGCTAGTTATATAGTCCCCACAAAACTGGATAACTTGGAAATGTCAGAGAACATGTAGGCATTAATGACTATTAACCTTCCCTGCCACACTTATATTTTACTTTTAAGCTTGCTTCTGCAAAGCATAATAATTGTTACTTCTTAGAAATTTAAAGCCGGGCTTGGTGGCTCAGCCTGTAATTCCGCGCCTTTGGGAGGCTGAGGTGAGTGGATTGCCTGAGCCCGTGGGTTCGAGACCCGCCTGGGCAACTTGGCGAGACCTCATCTCTACAATAAATCAAAAATTAGCCGGGCGTGGTACCGCGCGCCTGTAGTTCCAGCTACTTGGAAGGCTGAGGTGGAAGGATTGCCGGAGCCCAGCAGGTCGAGGCTGCGGTGGCAGGGAGCGGCCACTGCACTCCAGTCTAGTCTGGGTGACAGAGTGAGACTCCAACTCAAAAACAAAAACAAAAACAAAAAAAAAGAAATTTAAATTTATATAATGTTAGACATCAACAGGACTTTTTTATAGCATTACTAAAAGTAGATAGCTGATTAAATTGGTATCTTTACACCACTTATTTTCAATTTTATATAAGCAAAACCTATGTTATATAACTTTTGATTTGATAATTAAAAGATGTCCCTAAAAGTTTATATATTGCAAAAATATAGTATTTCATATAAGTAAAATTTACTTTTTAAATAATGTTGCATACCATATAAAATAATAACACTATCACTTATTAAAATAATATTTTCATTAATTTATTAGACTCCCTGTCATATATCCTGGCAAAGAAATAAGTAAAGAGATGACAATTTACTTTTTCACTTCATATTTTTAATCCTTGTTATCATGTGGCTTTAGTTTTTAGGAGATTTCTTTTAGATTGAGTTATTATTAATATTACTATCTATAAATATTTGAACAAAAAAGCATAAAATATAATAGATATTGACAAAACGTAATAAAAAGAATATATACATTTTTATTATAAATGCATATCTTAAGAAGATACTTAGATTGTTTATAGATGATGCTGCCTATTGGTAGAACAAAACATTCAGTATGTTAATTTTTTGTTTTTGGTAGATGTTATTGTTCAGAAATTTTATCTATGTACATTAGTAGAAGGAAATTTAAAAATTGCAGTGGAACAGAGGCTTTCAATTCTTTCAACTCATTTAATATTTAAAAAATTCAGAGTATACCAGTTTTATATTCACTTACGTGTGTGTGTAGTTTCATGCAATTTTATGTAACCACTACACAATCAAGATACAGAATTGTGCAATAAACACAAAGCTCTTTCCTACTTGAACAATTTTCAATTCATGCCCTACCTCCTCAAAAATAAGAGTCATACTAAGTTACAACATATCTTTAATGATAAAGTGACTATGAAAATAAGTTTTTTATTTTTGTATTTAAAAAAAAAAGATCTAAAGCCTTCCTAATTTCCAAAAACAATGAATTACTTATTCAGGGCTTTGAGTATCTGAGATATATATTATATACATATAAAACATATATATCATAATTTACCAGCATGTTTAAATTTTATACCTGCTTAGTGGCAGAGAGCAACCTTTCAGCACATTCCATGGTGAAAGCCTGAGTGGCAGGTGCAGGAGGGGCCAAGCCAGGAGGGTCATGATCTGTGATGATAGTAAGTTTAATCTCTATCCAGAAGCACTGGAAAGTCTTGAATGGATTTTGAGTAGGGAAACGACATGCTTGGCTTTGCCCTTTTGAAAATATTTTGGAATAAAATAGGGAAGCTATTGGCCAAGCTAGTCAGAATGTGCAAGTCCTGGTGTGAGTGAGTGAGTATATGGAAAATTTTGTGTAAGTGCTGGTGAGTGAGTGGGCATGTGAGTGGCTGACTGAGTGAGGGCTAGGGAGCTAGCAGCCAGGGCTGTCCTGACACAGTGGCTGGTATACAGATGCTTGGCGTGGACCCTAGCAATTCCCAGGTCACAGAAGATGAGCACCATTTTTTTTTCTATCAACAAAAGCCTCCCTGTGAAGAAAATGCTGGAAACAACTAAGTGGGGGCTCATAAGCAAGTGACCAGGGTCCTGCCGGTGCAACAGCTGGTGCTGCAGCTTCTCTGCTTGGTCCCTGACTCTTCCCAGGTCACAGAAGCTGAGCACCATTGTTTTTATTTTAATTTTAATTTTATTATTATTATTATCATTATTATTTGAGTTGGAGTCTCACTCTGTCGCCCAGACTGGAGTGCACTGGCCGCGCAGCCTCGACCTGCTGGGCTCTGGCGATCTTTCCGCCTCAGCCTTTCAAGTAGCCGGAATTACAGGCATGTGCTACCATGCCCGGCTGATTTTTTGATTTATTGTAGAGATGAGGTCTTGCTGCCCAGGCAGGTCTCGAACCCGTGGGCCCAGGCAATCCACTCACCTCAACCTCCCAAAGGTGCAAGATTACAGGCTGAGCCACTGAGCTCAGCAGCACCATTGTTTTTAAACAAACAAAAGTTTTCCTGTGAAGAAGCGGCAGGAAAAAACTACTGCCCCAAGCTCTGCCTCACCACTGCAGCAGGAGAGACTGGTGGCTCCAGGCTTTGCCTCACCATTTCAGTGCCTGGTTGGGCACTGGCAGCAGGGACTACAGAGGGAGTCCAGAGGCAAAGTCTCACCAGAGTGGACAAGAGTAGCAACCTGCCACTATCTTGAAGGCAAAGCAGGAAAGTGCTCCAACTTGCTCACCACAGAGCAACAGACTAGATCTCTGTGACTGGCAGAACAACTATTCAAAGGTTGATCATGACCAAGAGGGAATATCCTGAAAACACAAACTTTGGAGGGACCTGATGAGTGCTGAATATCTGATGCCCCACCCCCAACCTGATCCACCCATGGGACAAATGTTGTGGCCAGAAAATGATGAGGAAGAACTCCAAAGAGATCAGTGGTGAGTCTGGAGCTGATTCAAACCCCTCCTCCCCAGAAATCCTCTGGACATCAGAACCAAACAGCTGGGCCACTACTGAGAGGGATGAACCCTGGCACTGACTTGACGTTAGTCACAGTAGAAGAACTCCATGCCAGGATAGGCCTGACTGGAGCACCCTCTGTGAGTACATACCTGGGTAAGCAAAAATCCCATTCCTCCCCACTGGAGTAGATCTCCCTTATTATACAAGAGTGGGAAGGGAAGACTGCAGCCCCACCCACCTCCACTGCCCCTCCTCCTTTTCTGCTCTGGACACTGGGGAGAGAGTAAAAGAGAAGAGAGCAAGAGAGAGCTGACTAGAGGAACAATTACAGAGTCTGCCCCAAGAGGGCAGGTTTTTCTTTTGTTTCTTTTAATTTTTTAAAATTTCTTTCCTGTTTGGTTGCTAGTTCATTTGTTTTTAAAAAATAATTTTCCTTTGTGCATGAATGTGTATTTGAGGATTTGATCTGCATCCCCCCCTTTTGTTTTCTTTTCTTTTTCTGTTTCTTTCTTCTTTTGCTTGCTGTTTTCTGTTTATGAATGTATGTGAATGATTGAGTGCTCATCTTTCAATTTGTTGTTGTTGGTTTGTTTTGCTCTTTTAATTTTTTTAGTTTAAGGCATGTGTCAATATATGTGTGAGGGTTCAATCTGAATTTTTTTTTAGTCTTTCTGTTTTTCTTCTCAATTCATTTTGTGCTAGGGGTGTGTGTGTGTGTGTGTGTGTGTGTGTGTGTGTGTGTGTGTTTAGTTTTCTTGGGGGTTTTTTGTTGGTGTTTGTTCTGTTTCACTTTGTTGTTATTTCTGTTTGTTTTGGGATGTGTGTGTATGTAGGTGTGTGTGTGTATCTGTGTTCAATTTTTACTGCTTTGGTTTCTGCTTTCATTGCTTTGTGCTTTATTTTATTTTTCATTTTTTAATCTGTCAAACTTATTTCATTCTATTTTTCAATGCACTCCTCATTGCTGTCACTGTATTTCAGATCCAGGGGGTACACACATGACCCATTGCACATGACCCATTGTATCATCATATAGAGTGGTGGGGAGGAGTGGGTCTCAGTGAACACTGTAATTTGCAATTAGTATCTGAATCCTAGCTCCCCATCCCTTAACTTATTTGACTTTCAAAACTACAAGACAGCAAATCTTCCTACCCACAGTCCCATTTTAAAATAGAACAAACCTAGAGCCTGGAAAAGGAAAGAGCAGAGGGCTGAGCAAACATCAAAAGGGAAAGCCTTTTCCACTGAGACTGAATAACAGAGCTAAAGAGAAAAACAAGACAACTGTCACAGTTGGAAATGAGGAAAAAACAAAGGAAGACCACAGGTAATTTCAAGTGTAACAAAGAGAGAGCTCCTGAAAAATCAAACCTTGGAACCCAAACAATGGAAGTCACCAACAACTGGCCCCAGAATATCACAGGAATTAGGGAATGGATAGAAAGAGTGAATAAGACTCAAGAAAAACAAGATGCAGCATTGAAAGAACTTGTAAGAGAGATTTTGGCAATAAAAAAATTTTTATCCAGGAAATAAATAGCAAGATGACAAACATGGAAAGCAGAAGTAATGTAGCTGAAGAAAGAATCTCAGAACTTGAAGACTAGAACATGGAATTAACCCAAACTGTAAAAAAACTTTGAAAGAAGATTCAGAAAGAAAGAGCAAGTATACAGGAGATGTGCAATTATATCAAAAGGTTGAATCTATACCTGATTGGTATCCCAGAAGAAGAAAGGGAAATGGAGAACAATTTGGAGCAACTATTCTAGGAGGTAATCCAAGAACACTTTACAATCTCACCAGAGATGTGACCAGCCAAACACAAGAGATACAGAGAGCTCCACAAGACATCAAATGAAAAGACCAATCCCAAGACACATAGTAATTCACCCACACAAAGTAGGCACAAAAGAAAATCCTAAAGGCAGCGAGAGAGAAAGTTCTGACTACCTACTGGAGAAAACCAATCAGTATAGTAACTGACCTATCAGCAGAAACACTACAAGCAAGAAGGGACTGGAGTCCAATATTAAAAAAGTCCTCAAAGAAAAACAATTTCAACCAAGAATTTCCTACCCAGTCAAACTCAGATTCATTAGGGATGGAGAATTAAAATCCTTTTCAGACTTCCAATCCCTAAGAGATTATGCAGCTTCCAGAACAGCTCTACAGGAGGCATTTAAAAAGGTATTAAGCTCAAAAGAAAAAAAAAAAGAAAGAGAGATCACACACTTTCCAAGAGACCATCAGAGCATAAACTTAACAGAGAATACAGCAAAGCAAGAAACTTGAAAAGACACACATACATCAGCCCCAAAGCCAAAAGAAAACAAGCAAACAAAGAAAAAACTTTGTAAGAACCTCATGAGAGAGATAAAGAATCACATTTCAATGATCAGCCTGAATGTGTATGGACTAAATGTACCACTGAAAAGACACAGAATGGCAAACTGGATAAGAAACCAAGACCCAATTGTTTGCTGCATCCAGGAAACTCATCTCACCAAAAGGGATGCACCCAGAATCAAAGTTAAAAGATGGAAAATGAGTTTCCAGGCAATTGGATCACAAAAGAAGGCAGGAGTCGTGATCTTAATATCAGACAAAACAACCTTTAAGCTATCAAAAATTTAAAAAGATACAAAAGGACACTACATAATGATAAAAGATTTAATCCATCAAAAAGAAATATCCATCTTAAACATATATGCACCCACCACAGGAGCACCAGCCTTTAGAAAGCAGCTACTAAGTAAACTAAAAAAATATAATGACTGTAACACTAGAATAGCAGGGGACTTGAATACCCCACTAACAGCCCTAGATAGATCATCAGGGCAAAAATCAACAAGGAGATCCAGATTCTCAAACTGACACTAAACCTACTGGACTTAATGGATACCTACAGATTATTCCACCCAACAACCATAGAATATACATTCTACTCATCATCACATGAAACATACTCCAAGATCGATTGCATCCTTGGTCATAAAGCAAGCATACACAAATTCCATAAAGTTGAAATATTGCTATGCACCTTCTCAGAGCAGTGGAATAAAAATAAATACCAACACCAACAAAATTTCCCCAAAGTCCACAATGACACGGACACTAAACAGCATGATGTTGAGCGACTACTGGGTCAACTCTGAAATTCAAACAGAAATTAAAAGATTCCTGGAAACAAATTAAAATGAAGAAATATCTTACCAAAACCCTGGGCTGCCATGAAAGCAATTCACAGAGGGGAATTCATATCTCTATAAGTACACATCAAGAAAATGGAAATATCAGAAATTGAAAGTCTAACAGATTACCTAAGGGAACTGGAAAGAGAAGACCACCAAAGCACCAATTTTAGCAGAAGAATCTAAATCACTAAAATAAGAGCCCAAATACAGGACATAGAAAACAAAAATATCACAGAAAACTTCAACAAAACAAAAAGCTAGTTCTTCGAAAGAATTAGCAAGATTGATAGACTCCTAGCCAGAATGACCAAGAAAAAGAAAAAACCCAAATAAACACAATCAGAAATACAAAATATCAAATCACAACTGACCCCAAAGAAATATGAAAGATCATCAGAGATTACTATGTACACCCATATGAAAACATACTTGATAACCAAAATGAAATGGAGGATTTTCAGACACCACATAACCTCCCCAGGTTGAAACAAGAAGACATCAAGATGCTAAATAGACCAATAACAGCTCAGGAAATTTACTCGGTTATACAAAAACTACACACACACACACACACACACACACACACACACACACACACACACACACACAAATCCTTGACAGGATGGTTTTCCAGAAGAATTCTACAATACATACACAGAGGAGCTGATATCAAGCCTATTGAAAGTATTCCAAGCAATTGAGAAAGATGAAATTCTCTCCAAATCATTTTATGAAGCTAACACCACACTGATACCCAAACTGGGTTAAAATCTAACAAAAAAAGAGCACCACAGGCCAATATCCCTTATGAACATAGATGCAAAAATTCTAAACAAGATTCTAGTAAATTGGATCCAAAAACACATCTCAAAAATCATCCACCATGACCAAGAAGGCTTCACCCCCACCATGACCAAGAAGGCTTCATACTCAGGATGCAGGGCTGGTTCAACATTCACAAGACTATAAATGTAATTAAATATATCAATAAATGTAAAAAGAAGAACCATTTGATTATATCATTAGATGCAGAAAAAGCATTTGATAAAATCTAGCATTACTTATTGATAAAAACCCTCAAACACCTAGGTATAGATGGCATATACCTCTAAATAGTAAGTGTCATCGATGATAAATCCATAGCTAACATATTGCTAAATAAACAGAAACTGGAAAGATTTCCCCTAAAAAGTGGAACTAGACAAGTCTGCCCACTCTCACCCCTCTTGTTCAACATTGTGTTGGAAGTCCTACACAGGACAATTAGACAAGAGAAGGAAATCAGGAGTATCCAAATAGGAAAAGAGGAAGTCAAGTTATCGCTCTTTGCTGAGGATATGATCCTATACCTTGAAAATCCAAGAGAATCTGTCAAGAAACTGCTTGCACTGACACAGAACTTTTGCAAAGTCTCAGCGTACAAAATAAATGTGCAAAAGACAGTTGCATTTCTATATACCAACAACAAGCTGGCAGAGACCCAAATTAAAAGCACAATTCTACTCATAATAGCCACACAAAAAATGAAATATCTTGGCATCTTCCTAACCAGAGAAGTGAAAGACCCTTACAATGAGAACCACAAAACATCGCTCAAAGAATTCCAAGAAGACACAAACAAATGAAAAAATATTCCATGCTCATGGATAGGAAGAATCAACATTGTTAAAATGTCCATTCTACCAAAGTCAATCTAATGATTCAACACAATGCCCATTAAATTACCAACACAATTTTTCTCATACCTGGAAATGACAATACAGAAATTCATATGGAAACATAAATGACCATGAATAGCCAAAACAATTCTTAGCAGAAGAGGATAAAGCAGGATGTATCACACTTCCAGACTTCAAACTTTACTATATGGCTACAGTAATCAAAACAGCCTGATATTGGTTCAAGAACAGGTATATAGATCAATGGAACAGGATCAAGATTCCGTAAGCAAATTCTCAATTTCTCAACCAACTCATCTTTGACAAAACCTCCAACAACAATCACTGGGGAGAAGCAATTCTATTCAGTAAATGGTGCTGGGAAAACTGGGTGATCACATGCAGAAGATTGAAACAGGATCCCTGCATATCACCATACACAAAAACTATATCCAAATGGATCAAAGACCTTAATGTAATGTAAAACTTCAAACTATAAATTCTTAGAAAATGCAGGAGACATTCTTATGGAAATTGGATCTGGCAACCAATTCCTGATCAGAACACTAAGTGACCATACCATAAGACATAAAATAGACAAGTGGAACCTCATCAAACCGATGAGCTTCGCAAAGCAAAATAAACCATCAAAAGAGCAGGGAGACAGCCCACAAAATGGGAAAGAAATATTTGCCAACTGTATATCTGACAAAGGCCTAATATCTAGGTTCTACAAGGAACTTAAAAGTGCTGAAAGGAAAAAAACAAACATCCCTATTAAAAAATGGGCAAAAGACATGAATAAACACTTCTCAAAAGAAGACATTTGGACAGTCAACAGACATGAAAAAGTGCTCAGCCTCACTCATCATCAGAGAAATGCAAATTAAAACAACATTGAGATACCACCTAACCCCAATAAGAAAGACCATCATTAATAATACAAACAATAACCAGGCTCGGTGGCTCAGCCTGTAATTTGCGCTTTGGGAGGCTGAGGTGAGTGGATTGCCTGAGCCCGCGAGTTCAAGATCCAACTGGGCAACTTGGCGAGACCTCATCTCTACAGTAAAATTAAAAAAAATCAGCCAGGCATGGTAGCGCGTGCCTGTAATTCCGGCTACTCGGAAGGCCGAAGTGGAAGGATCACCAGAGCCCAGCAGGTCGAGGCTGCAATGGCCGGAAGCAGCCACTGCACTCCAGTCTGGGCAACAGAGTGAGACTCCAACTCAAAAAAAATTTTAAAAAATAAATAAATAATACAAACAATAATAGATGTGGGCGGGGATGCAGAGAAAAAGGAATGCTCTACACTGCTGGTTTGAACGCAAACTATTGCAACCTCTTTGGAAGACAGCGTGGCAATTTCTAAAAGAACTAGAAATTTACCTTCCATATGACCCAGCAATTCCCCTGTTGCGAATATACCCGAAAGAACTTAAATCATTCTACAAAATGATACCTGCACACGAATGTTTGTTGCAGCTCTATTCACAATAGCAAAAACATGGAACCAATCATGCTGCCCATTTTAGTTAGATGGGTTAAAAAAAATGTGGTAATATACACAATGGAATATTATGGAGCCATAAAGAAGGACAAACATATGGACTTCGCAGCAACTTGGATGAATTTAGAGTTGATCATACTCAGTGATCTGTCACAGAAACAAAGATCAGACTTATGTTCTCACTAATAAGTGTACCTTGAACAATTATCATAATACTGTAAGAAAGGGATTGGCAGTAGTGGAAAATTGCCAGGGGAGGGGGAGTGGGATTGGCAATTGAGGGAAACTGCCAGGGGAGGGAGAGGCACACCTCATCAACAAGGGTACCTACATAATCGTTTGTATACCTAACCCTAATTGTACCCCACTTCTTTAAGATAAGAAAAAATTTAAAAAATAAAATGTTATACCTGTTTAGCTTCATATAATCAGAAAGTATTGGAAAATAAAATGAATTTTAAATTTAAATATAGTTTAAAATGCAATATTGTTTATCTATGTGACTTTAATATTATCTTATAATTTTATAAAATCTATTTGTAAATTAACAAGTAAAAATTATATATATTCATGGTACAGAACATCATATTCTGATATATGTATATTTTAAGAATGGATAAATCAAGCTATTTAACATATGCATTATCTCCCATGTTTGTCTTTTTCTGTAAGACACTTAATCTACTCTATTAGCTATTTTCAAATACACAATATATGGTTATTAACGATAGTAACCATGATGTACAATATATCTCTTGAACTTAACTAAAGTTCTCCTAACTGAACTTATGTACCCTTTGACCAATATCTACCCAATCCCTCCAGCCCTCAGCTTCTGATAACCACTATTTTACTCTGTTTTTATTAATTTGGCATTCTTACACTCACTCGTAAGTGAGATTATGTATTTTTTGTGTGTGTCGGGCATTTCTTTTAACACAATATCCTCCAGGTTCATCCATGTTGTCACAGATGACAGGAATTTTTTCTTTTTTGAGACTGAATATATTCCATTATGCATATATACCACATTTCTAAAAATCTGTTTATTCTTTGATGGACACTTTGGTTTCTTCTATAACATGGCTACTGTGAAAACTGCTGCAGTAAATATGGGAATGCACATATCTCTTTGACATACTGATTTTATATAAGATGAATATATATCAAGTAGTGGAATTGCTGGATTACATGGTAGTTCTAGTTTTAAATTTTTGAGAAATGATTATTCTTTTTATAATAGCTGTACCATTTTACTATCACACCAATAGTATACCAGTGTTCTTTTTTGACCACATCGTTCTGAACACCTGTTAGCTTTTGTCTTTCTAATAATAACCATTCTAACAGATGTAAGGTGACATTGTGGTTTTAATTCACATTTCCCTGATAAGTAATATTAATTTTTTTTAATAAACCTGTTGCATTGAATCTCTAGGTTGCTTTGGGTACTGTGAACATTTTAGAAATATCAATTCTTCAAATCCATTAAAATAAATATATTTCCATTAATTTGTTTGTCTTCTTTTAAGAAATGCTATTCAGGTATATTGTGCATTTTTAAGACTTTTTTCTTGCTGTTGAGTTTTTTTAGTTTAAAATAAGCTATATTCTGAATATTGCTTCTTTATTATATGTATAGCTTGCAAATATATTCTCCTGTCATAGGCTTTCTTTTCAATCTGTTGATTGTTTGTTTGTTTTTTGCCATAAAGATGGCAAGTATGATGCAATCTCATCTGTTCATTTTTACTTTTGTTGCCTGTGCTTTTAGAGTCATTTCCAAAAACATAATTACTCAGACCAATGTCAAGAAATGTTATCTCTATGTTTCCTCTAGTAATTTTATAGCTTTAGGTCTTATGCTTGAGGCTTTAATCTATTTCAAATTGATTTTTGTATGTGGTGTGAGATGAGGATTTAATATAATTCTTCATGCAAAAATCCAGTTTCTCCAGTGTCATTTGATAAACAGATTGTATTTTGATAAAAATTTTTTGATATTTTTATCAAAAAATTATTGACTATAGATATATAGATATAATTTTTGGCTCCCTATTATTTTCCAATGGGTTATTTCCCTGTTTTTATGTCTGTAGTATGCTGTTTTGATTACTATAGCTTTATATTAGATTTTGAAGTCAGGTACCATGACATATTTCTAGCTTTGTCCTTTTTGTTCAAGACTGCATTGGCTATTTAGGAGTTTTCATAGTTCTATGTAAATTTTAAGATATTTTTTCTATTTCTGTGAAAAATGTCATTGGAATTTCAATAGACATTGCATTGAATCTCTAGGTTGCTTTGGGTACTATGAACATTTTAGAAATACCAATTCTTCAAATCCATTAAAATAAATATATTTCCATTAATTTGTGTGCTCAGTTTCTTTCACCATTATTTTCAAGTTTTCAGTATACAGGTCATTTTCCTCCTTGGTTAAATTAATTAATTAATTAATTAATTGCCACCATTGCAAATGAGATTGTTTTAATTTTTCATATAGTTTGTTATCAATGTAAAGATATTATACTAATTTTTATGTTCATTTTGTATCTGACAAATTTACTGAATTTGTTTATTAGATCTAACAATTTTTTAATTTAATTTTTTTATTGCAACATTATTATTATTATTATTATTATTATTATTTTGATGAGGTGTGAACCCCCTCCCCTGGTAGTTTCCCACTACTGCCAGTCTGTCCCCGCCATCCCCTGGCAATTTCCCAATACTGTCAATTCCTTTCTTAATAGTATTACCATAGGTAAGGTCCACCTGTGAGTGAGAACATGTGATACTCAATTATTTGTTTCTGTGATAGATCACTTAGAATTATAACTTCTAAGTCAATCCAAGTTGCTGCAAAGTTCATAATTTTGTCCTTCTTTATAGCTGCATAATATTCCATCGTGTATATGTACCACATTTTTTGTATCCATGTTTTGGCTATTGTGAATAATGCTGCAATAAACATGCGTGTGCTGGTATCTTTTTCATAGAGTGATTTGAGTTCCTCCAGGTGTATACCCAGTAGGGGGATTGTGGAGTTGTAGTGGAGGACGATTTTTAGAGCTTTTAGGAATTGCCACACTGTTTTCCACAGAGGCTGTACTAATTTACAGTCCCACCAACAGTGTAGAAGTGCTCTCTTTTTGCTGCATCCTCTCTAACATCTGTTGTTTTGTGAGTTATTAATGATGTCCATCCTGACTGGAATTAAGTGATATCTCAGTATGGCTTTAATTTGCATTTCTTTGCTGACAAGTGAGGCTATCTGTTGACTGCTCATAAGTCTTCTTTTGAAAAGTGTCTATTCATATCTTTTGCCAACTTTGTAATGGGGCTATTTTGTTTTTTCTTTTTGACACGTTTGAGATCCTTGTAAATTCAGGATGTTAGGCCTTTTTCGATATACAGTTGGCTAATATTTTTTCCCAGTGTGTGGGCTGTCTCCTCACTCTCTCAATGGTTTCTTTGACTTTGCAGAAGCTTGTCAGTTTGATGAAATCCCACTTGTCTTTCTTATCTCTATGGCATGGGCACTTGGGGTTTTGATCAGGAATCGGTTACCAGTTCCAATTTCCATAAGGGTGTTTCCTGCATTTTCTAAGGTTTTTATAGTTTTAGTTTTTATGCTCATGTCTTGGATCCACTTAGTATTGATTTTTGTGTATGGTGATAGGTAGGGGTCTAGCTTTAATCTTCTGCATGTGGTCAGCCATTTTTTCCCAACACCGCTTACTGAATAAGTTCTCCTCTCCCCAGTGGTTGGTGGTGGAGGCTTTGTCGAAGATGAGTTGGTTGAGAAATTGAGGTTTTGCTTCTGAAATCTCTATCCTGTTCTGTTGGTCTATAGGCCTGCTCTTGTACCAATGCCAGGCTGTTTTGATTATTGTAGCTTTGAAATGAAGTTTAAGGCCTGGAAGTGTGATATCTCCCACTTTGTTTGCTGTGGATTGTTTTGGCTATTCATGGAGGAGGGGTGCGAGTGGGCATCCTTGTCTTCTTGTTTTCAGGGGGAAATGGTTCCAATTTCTGTTTAGCAGTATGTTGGCTGTGGGTTTCCCATAGACGGCTCTTACTATTTTGAGGTATGTTCCATCTGTGCCTAGATGTTTGAGGGCTTTTATCAAGAAGGGGAGCTTGATTTTATCAAAAGCTTTTGTTGTGTCTAATGATATAAGGGGCATCTGACTCATGCTGAGAGCAACCTTATGAGCCTGCACTGAGAGCTCTGGGAGAATTTTTAAGGTATTTTATGCATGAAGCATGTTAGCTGCAAAGACACTATCTCACTTCTTCCTTTATCATTTGGTTGCATTTTATATTTTTGTGTTGTCTCATTTCTCTGGTTAGGAGTTCCAGTAATATGCCAAAAAGAACTTTGATATTGGGCATCCTTCTCTTGTTCCTGATATTAAAGGCAACACTTTCAACTTTTCACCACTGAATATGATGCTAGCTATGACATGTCATATATGGCCTTTATTGAATTTAGGTACATTCCTTCTCTACTTAATTTGTTGAGCGTTTTTTCATGAAAGGATATTGAAATTTTTCAAATTGTATTTCCTGTATCAATTGAGATGAGCATATAGTTTTTGTTTTTTTCATTTAATTAATGTGAGGTATATCATTTATTGACTTGTATATGCTGATTCATCCTTGCGTCCCAGAGGAAATCTAACTTGATTATGGCAAATGATCCTTTAATGTCCTGCTGGTTTGATAGTATTTTGTTGAGGATTTTTGCATCTATGTTCAATAAACATGTTTGCCTATAATTTTCTTTTCCTATGGTGTCTTTGTATGGCTCTGGAAGGAGGGTAATTCTAGCCTTGTAAAATGCATTTAGACATTTGGAGAAATTTTCTGAGAAATCTTTATCTCTTTTTTATTTCTGAAGGACTGCTTTGCCAGACACAGTATTCTTGTTAATTTCTTTTGCCTCAGCAATTTTAATACATTAACCTATTCTCTTCTGGTCTGGAAATTTTCTGCTGAGAAGTCCGTTGACATACTTTTTGGAACTCCTTTATATGTGATATATTCTCATGCTTCTTTCAGGATCCTCTCTTTGTCTTTGATTTTTGAGAGTTTGATGGTAATATGTTTTGGTGTAGTCTTGTTTGTACTGAATCTGATTAGAGACTTTTGATTTTCCTGTACCTGGATATTTATATTTTCCTCCGATTTGGAAAGTTTTCTACTATTACTTCTTTAAATAAGCTTTCTGTACCATTATCTTTTTCTTCTTTTTCACAAACTTCTATGACTCAACTGTACTCTTGTTTGAGATTGTCCCACAAATCTGGGAAGTTTTCTCCATTTCTTTACTTTTTTTTTAACCCAATGGCTGTATATTTTCATATAAGCAGTAAGTCCACAGAATCTTTTTTCTGCTTGATTCTTTTTTCTATTGATGCTGTCTATTATTTTATATTTTACTTATTGTATTTTAGGCTCCACAATTTATTGAGGCTTTTGATTGTGATGGTTATTATGTCTTTTCAATCTCTTTTTTAACCCACCAAGGATGTTATGTCTGAGGAAATCCATCTTGGGACTAGATCTGGATTACAGGCCTGTTTGCAGTGGTAATGGCACTAGTGGGTCTGATTAGAGATACCTAATGTAGTTTCTAGGGAGCTGATGTCTAAAGCCCAAGAATATACCAAGGAACTACATCTCTGAGATCTGGAGAAATAATGACATCAGTGTCAAGGGTGCAGGCACACCCACTGTCACTTTGGTTTACATAATGTTTTCTACAGGAAGTCATGTATTTGTAGTAATTAAAGAGTTTTGCAATGAGCATAATATTGCTATTTTAGTTTTGCAATCAAAATTTAAAATAATAGAAGCTTGGCTTAAGTTTTTTCTCCTCTCGCACAAACATGTGCAATTAAGAAAAACACTCTTTGCCTTCCTCTTTCTTAGGAACTTATCGTCTATATCTTAAATGTTTACTTCCAGCAATTATAATCATTTAGAGTTGACTGGCTTGCAATGAGTTAGATACTGTCATAAAAGAAAGACCTAAGATATTTAAAATTTAACTATTACAAAATTGAGATGATGATGAATGTTACAAGAATAAAAATAAAATTTAAATTTAAAAAATATTCTTATTCTGTTCCTCTAAGCCACACATCTGAAATAGTATGTATCCTCTAAAATATTTTGATCTAGTTTTATTCTTGATATTGAATTCAACATATTCACAAATATAGAGGCTTCCATTATAGATATTTTATTGTTAAACATCACCAGTTTCCAAAATTCTATTAGCAGAAATAATACTGTTAATTTCATGTTTAACTGATATCCATCTTTATTGAGAAAAAATGTACTCACTATTTTATTTGTTCATTGTGCTATTAATTTAGTTTCTGAATGTGTAATTTAACCAAAATGAAAAGACATATTGGAACACATTTGCCTTAGATAATAATTTATAATATTTTTAAAGATCTAGATGATTTTTCCCTTCACTCATTTGAATTATTAAGACACAGTTGTTATCATTTCGAAAACAGGATCTTAATAATAGGGAGGTTATATTACTAAAAATAGTCACTATTATAGAATATTTTAATTCTCTTAGACTCTGTAAATGCTTCCTTAAAAACCAGTATCTTCACACACACACACACACACACACACACACACACACACACTCCACTTAACATAAAGTGTTAATTGTTTTATAATATATATATGTGTTACATATGTGTGTGTGTATACACACACACACACACACACACACACACACACACACACACACAAATACACAAATGTTTCCCCTCTCTTTTTGGTTTTACTTTTCAGTTTCAGTTACCCATGTTCAACTGTTGTCCAAAAAAATTAAATGGAAAATTCCAGAAGTAAATAATTCATAATTTTGAATTACACTCTGTTCTAAGTAGCCAGGAGAAATCTCTCATTGTCCAGGGTATCACATTGTCTGTGCAGCTAGCTTGCCATTAGTCACTTAGTCAACTAGGTTACCAGATGGAGTACTGTGGTATCACAGTGATTGTGTCCAAGCAAACCTTATTTTGCCTAATAATGGTACCATAAGAGTAATTATGCTGATGTTTAAGTAATGATAAAGAAAAGCCACAAAAGTGATTCTTTTTTAGGGAAAAGGTGATCTGAATTTTCTTTGGCTAGGGCTCAGTATTATTCACTGGTGTCAGGAATCCACTGGGGTTCTTGAAATGTATTCCCATGAATAAAGGTGAGTTACTTTGTACATATAAAGATACAAATAATAACTTATGTGCAGACCACTGCACATAAAAGACATATTGGAATGAGATGCCTAAATATTCCTAAAATAGTCAATTCTCTATGCTAGCATTTAAAAAGTATATCAATGTTATTAATATATTTACTAATTGAAAATAAGATATCCCTCTGTTGTGCAATGTTGGTTCAAACTGGAAGAACCAATCTCTTTAAGTAAACCTTAATTTCTATATAGTATTTATTATATTCTTTGAGTCATCAGATCAAAAATATGAATGAAATTTTAAAAAGTTGTGTTATACTGAAAGATAGATGAAATCTGAGGCAGTAATTCTAGAATTAAAGAATTTGGTCTGCAAGATATTTGTCAATGCCAAGAGAAAAATATTTTATGTAAAAGAGAATTCTGAGCTGGACATTTCTTTGAAAATATCTGGAGAATAGGGTCTCTGTGGAAAAGTTCTTCATCTAGAGCAGAATTGGATGTGACCTTAAGGAAAGGGCAAAGTATTAGTCTATATTTGAGTAGCAGGGCCATGTCATTTTTATATATGTCTGTCTGTCTGTCTATCTATCTATCTATCTATCTATCTATCTATCTAGCATCATCATCATCTATCAATCTATCATCTGTCTCTCTCTATCTCTCTATCATCCATCTATCCATCAAACATAATTTATATTCTTGAGGGAGAATTCAAGTAGCAAAATGGGGCCAGAGAAAAACAGCCATGTTAACTGGTCTTTAAATTGATGCCCAGAAGTCTCAAGTGAGCTCTCATTGCTGACTGGACATTCTAATGCTTTCTTTAGTCAGCAAACTCTTCTACTTTTAGAGAGTTTTTGTTTTTTGTGGGTTTTTTTGCCCAGTGTTTCTTCTCTCCTCAGATGTACTCTATTCCTTCCCTTCCTTTTCTGTGGCTGGTGGATTGGTTTTCAGGTAGGTTGATAACATGGAGGTAATCAGAAAATAAGCTTCCACATTTTTCTACCTCCAAATTATGTGAGCACACCAATGTCTGCCTCATGGCACTTCAATTTCTTCTTTCTACGATGAACAGTCTATGCTGCTGGGCCATATTACAGGTACACTAGATGGTGGTGCCTTCTTCCCATTCACTGACTTTGCACTTGCAATTGCCCATTGTCTTCTATGTCATAATTTGATTTTCTCTTTTTTGCTAAATTATTTCTACTAGGATATAAACAAGCTTTAATATTGTCTAACTGAAAACAAACAAACAAAAAAACCCTCATGTGATTCCCTTTTTCTGTTCAGTACTCTCTCACTACTCTGCTCTCTTTAAAGTAAAACTCACACGAGTGGTCTGTAAACCATCATTGTGCTGACTTTCCTTCCACTGACTTGGAAGCAAACTCGTATTTGAGGATATAATTCTCTCTTGTTTATCCCACTGCCCAAATGGACTGTGAATCTCTTTTCGAAGACTATTCATTGTTTCTACCTCTAAATTTTGACATTCTCTAGAACTCACTACAGGTTTCCTATTTCTCAATATTCATGTACTCTCATAGGTAATTTCGTGTATTCTTATGACCGTAAAAACACTATATATAAGTTATTGATAAATACTGTTTCATTATTTCAGATCTTTCCCTAAATTCCCAGCTTGAATGTCTATCTACTTCACATGTCTGCTTGGCACTTGATTTTGTACCTTAAAATGTCTTCCTCTCCCAGGCATTCACATGTATTAATGATAACCTATTATTTTAGTTGTTCAGTTCAAAAATTATGTATTTATTTTTTACTACTACCTTTTTCTCCATAAAAACTCCATCAATAAATTCTGATAAATATACTTTCAAAGTATATAAAAAATCTTATCTCTCATAGCTGCCGTTGCTGCCACCACCACTACCACATTCCAAGCCACCACCTATTCTTTCCTGACTTATTATGATAACTTTCTAATTGCCTGCATTACTTCTTTCCAACACACACACAATATATCCTGTACCTTATATATAGTAGAAATTCTCCACAATATATCCTGTACCTTATATATAGTAGAAATAAGAGTGATTACTGGCATACCATACCATATCTCTGTTAAAATTGTCAATGTTTTTTCATCTCTCTCAAAATAAAATTCTATGCCCTTACTATGATTGGTTCCATGTTACTACTAACATCATCTCCTTCCACACCTTAATTTGCTCACTCTACACCAATTACACATACTTCTTAATGTTACTAAACCTACCAAATACTCAAGAACTTTTTACTTCTGTTTTCTTTACCTTTAAAAGTCATTCTCAGATGTCTCTGTCTCAGATCTTTAATTTTTCTAGATCTTTGTTCAACTTTTATCGTATCAAAGACATCTTCCCTGAACACCCTTGAAAATAAGACTCTTTGCCTTTATTCAATTTTTTTGTTGTTCATAGCACTTGTCGTCATCTGATGTCTTATATATTTGATTACTTATTGTTTGCCTTCTGCTGTCAGATTATAAACTTGATAAGGGCAGGAATTGCTGTTTACTTTGCCTAGAACAGTACTTAAAATATAGAAAAACTTTATAAATATATTTTAGATGAATGAATATGCATTAAGAAATAAGTAATATGCCGGTCACGGTGGTTCAAGACTGTAATCCCAGCACTTTGGGAGGCTGAGGCAAGAGGATTATCTGAGCTCGGGGATTCAAGACCAACCTGGGCAGCTCAGTGAGACCTTATCTCTACAGTAGATTTAAAAAAATTAGCCAGGCATGGTGGTGTGCACCTGTAGTTTCAGCTATTTGGAAGGCTGAGGCAGAAGGATCGCCTGAGCCCAGCAGGTCGAGGTTGCGGTGGCCGTAAGCATGTCACTGCACTCCAGCCTAGGTGATAGAGTAAGACTCCAACTCAAAAAAAAAGTATTAACTTTATATAGATTATAAAGTCAAACATAAGTATTATGCTAGGGTTCCAGATTGTACAGGTGAGATGGGAAAGTAATGGAATCTTGGAGAGTAATAAATGCTATCTTGGATGCATTTGGAGTTCCAGTCTGAGTCCCATGGTCTCTTTGTGCCCTTTTGTTTGTCAAAATCTGGTTATATTGAATTTTGATAACAATTATTTGACTACAAATTGAAAAAAACATTTAATAAATTTATTAAATCAGGAACTCTTTTAAGCCACTTTACTACTATGAAGAATCTAATGTAAAATCATGATTTTAATTTAAAAACAATAACAGCGATACGAACTTGACTATTCCCCACATATCCAGATGGCATTTAATGAAACTATATGAGTTATTCTCAAAGCAGGAAGTATAAAAAGAATCAGCCAATTCATTTCCTTATTTTTTTGTTAAACATCCAAAGTATAACCCTGTATTCTTAATTTTAAAAATATACAGTTGATAGAAAATAGAAAGTTCATAAAAGCATTATATGTATTACAACCAGAGAATTCTTCTTTTTTTTTTTGAGTTGGAGTCTCACTCTGTCGCCCAGACTGGAGTACAGTGGCCGCTTACAGCCACCGCAGCCTCGACCTGCTGGGCTCCGGCGATCTTTCCGCCTGGCTAATTTTTTTTTTAAATTTATTGTAGAGATGGGGGTCTCACCAAGTTGCCCAGGCAGGTCTCGAACCCGTGGGCTTAGGCAATCCACTCGCCTCAGCCTCCCAAGGTGCGAGATTACAGGCTGAGTCACCGAGCCCGGCTACACCCAGAGAATTCTAAAGTGCTCAGGAAATTTTAAGAACTAAGGGAATTCTGATACTACTGCAAATATTTATTTTCCTAATTTTTGAGACACACACACATACACAGACACATACACACAGAAAAAAATTGCAGTTAAATTTTGCAAAATATTAGCTATTTTACTGCATTTCCCACCCTAAATACCAAGCAAGTAATAAACAAATGTACTGATAAAAAATGAAGAGGAAAATTGCAATGTTTATCACAACTAAAAACCAGTCACAATTTCAAAATGTAAACTAAGTAAACTAACTTTTAAATAAGCTGCTATTTTAATAAAATCAAGGAACAGGCTGAGTATAAATGCATTCTTCTCCAGGTTACATACAGTGGTCAGCGTTCTTAAACCGTAGAAAAAATCGTCACAAAGATAGAAGCAAATGAACTCTTGCTATTGTGTGTGGAATTATATACTAGACACTGGACCCCTGAATTTGCTAAATCTCTCAATTCAACTAGGGTGGCAGGGTATAAAAAGAAGTAGGAGATATGGAGCTGCAATTCACTCTGCAGCTGCTACTTGTGGTCAGCTGAAGAAAATAACGTAAAGACCCTAAATACAGGACTTTTGACAGAGAAACTATGCTGTCATCCAGGAAAACAGCTAGTTAGCCTGAAGTAGAGTCAAACCTCCAGGGCAAAATGTGGTGAGAAAATGCACTTAAATAATAGGCATAATCCTATTAGCTCCTTGCTCAAGCTGCTGACCCTGGCCCTTTTTCTAAACATATGTTAGATAAAGGTCATACAAGAAAGCATGAATACCATTCAAAAATAATGATAACAAAGACATCACAGTGAGCAATATCATAAATACGAAGACAATTAATAAAAAAATACTACACAAAAAACAAGGAAAGAATACATATAAAATTGCATTATAAAGCAAGGGAATTATAAACTATAACATGGCAGTGAATAAATCTTTGCTTAAGAAGTAAAAACATTTTTTTTAAATGACCTGTTAAATAAAAGTTCAAAGTTTAAAAATGAAATTCAAGGGCTCAAAGAAAATATCACAATATACAATATTTGGCACCCTTTTATAAGAAGAGGTCATGACACTAATAAAAATATTAATATCTGATAAATGTAACAAAGAGAATAGTAAAATTAAACATTATAGTTGATTTTCTTTCTTTCTTTCTTTCTTTTTTTTTGAGTTGGAGTCTCATTCTTTCGCCCAGACTGGAGTGCAGTGGCTGCTCCTGGCTACCGCATCCTCAACCTGCTGGGCTCCGGTGATCCTTCCGCCTCAGCCTTCCAAGTAGCTGGAACTACAGGCCCATGCTACCATGCCCGGCTAATTTTTGACTTATTGTAGAGATGAGGTCTTGCCAAGTTGCCCAGGCGGGTCTTGAACCCACGGGCTCAGGCAATCCACTCACCTCAGCCTCCCAAAGCTCTGGGATTGCAGGCTGAGCCAACCAAGCCTGGCTAATAGTTGATTTTCAAGTGATTGATTTTTATTCCGGGAGTGCAGTATTGACACCATTTGGTAAACCTAATCTATCATTCATGATATTGATAGAACAAATTACAGACTAAACTTTGTCCTTTTTCTTTACCTTGCCAAATTCCTAACTAAGGGATCTGGAGAGATGGGTTTTTAACTAACTATATAATGTGGTTCATTTTGCAACCCCACTCGGGCATAACACCATAACAGATGAAGATGGAAAATCCAAATCAAAGCATTTGATGACCCTGTGAAGTTGCTTTATGGGCACTCTAGGCACCTTTTAAGACACTTACCTTTTCTCTCTGAAGTCTTCCACATAAGAAGCTTCATCTACATATCAAGAAATTTGACTCCTTATTATTCTTTAAGCTGCCCATTTCCTTTACTGCTTTCAAAATTCCTTGGATAGCTCCTACTAACTAATTGCCAGTTGGGCAGTCTTTGAATTTACCTACAACCTGCGAGCTCCCTGCTTAGAGACACCCTGAATTCCTGGACCAAATCAGTGCAAATCTCACAAATATTGATTTATGGTTTCTTACAACTTCTGTCCTAAAATCTGTATAACCAAGCTACAGTTCAACCATGGCAGGCCCACGATCTCAGGACCTCCTTAGGAACTTGTGAATTGGAAATGTCTGGCAGGTCTCCTGCAGAAAACAATGCAATCAGGAGAAGACCCCTCCCCTTGTCACCTATATTGGGAGCCAGAGAGGACAGTCTCCCTGGAGCCAACACTAACTGGACTCCATCTACTAGCATATCAATAACTAGGTAGCTATATCTACTTTAAAGTTGAGACGAAAAGTGTGTTTTTCTTCTTTGAAAAACTTGCCCATGGCATTTCTTTCTGCCATGAATCTCCCGTCTTCCTTTTTCTCTTTTTCTCACTAATAAGCTTGTTTGAAAACTTTGCTGGCCACTCTAAAATTCATTTTAGAAATGAGCCAAGGAATCCACAGGTTTTGCACCCCACTCCACCCGTATCATTTATCTTTCCGTTTTTTTCTTAATATGCTAATATTTTCATTGGCTATTGCAAGAGAAATTGGTTTATAATAATATTTTCTTATAATGTTCTTTTCATATTTGATATTAGATTATGGTGGTACTATGAATGCACTGGAGATTATTTTTTTATCCTCTAGTAAACTGTTTGTACATTGATGTTATTTTTATTTAGAAAATTTCGTCAATGAAACATTCAGTCCTAGAGATTTTTTGAATCAAATTTTATACTCAAACTCGAATATTCAAAAGAAATTCCATTTCTTTTTAGATACTCTGCTTTTACTATTGACCATTTTGGCATATTTTATTTTAGTTTATAGAACATTTTAAATTTTATCTAATATTTTAAGTTTATAGGTATAAGGCCCTTCATAACACATTCTTATCAACTTTTTAATGTTAGTAATGTCTGAAGTAATGTCTTCTTTTTATTCTTGATAATGGTAGCTTTTTCTTTATTAATCTAGTCAGGAATTTATCAATTTCTATATTGTTAATAAAAAAACTAACTTTTAGGTCTATTGTTTTTCTTAATTGCATGTTAGTCTTTTTATACTAATTTCTGCTTTTTTCTTAACTTTAGATTTTTTATTTGGGTAAATGCACTATTCTTTTGGAAGATCAGTTTCTAATTTTTAAATTATTGACCCACATACTTAAATGTATATTTTCTGAGAACATACATAATTTTAATATTAAAACACCTTAAATTTAATTAGTAATTGTTTACAGCAGACCTTTATAAAATTACTTTTTGATAAATATTCCCTATGTACTTAAAAAAAAATCAAACCTATAAAAATTGAGTGTAATATACTAGATATAGCAATTAGCTAAATTTTGTTTATGATGTTGTTGATTATTTTTTCCTTTAGATTTGTGTTTACTTGGGCTCTTAGTTCCTGAAAGAAATTTTGGGGAAAAAATATCCCACTCTGATTTTTAGTTGGTCTACTTCTTCTACTTGTTCATTTTTTGGCTTGTATATTTAAAAGCCCATGTGATTAACTGTATACAAATTTAGGATTGTGACATCCACTTAATGAACTGAATTTTAAGCATTTTGAAATGTCTACTGAAAGGACACATAGAGAGTGGGAAGCCATTTTTCGTCTTGTTCTTAAACCCTTACACAATGATGAGAAAGTAGAAGCTATGCTTTTGGAGAAACGCACACTTTAGCTAAAATTAACTTTACCAACTTTGTCTTTTCAGAAACAGACTTCCAGGTATCAGAGGTATCTCATAGTGAAAATCAAGCTTGCCTAGAGTAAAGGGAATTTACAAGGCCTAAGACATCATGCATTGGGCAAGGACTGTAAATGTCATTAAACTTGTAATTACAAAAGTTATGACCGCTCAGAGGGAGAGCAGGTGAGGATTCGATCTTCCAGTAAATTAGGCACTATCTATGGTGAAGACAACGATCCCCCGAAGTTACCCACTGGTAGTGCATAGGAGATAAGGGGAGGTGCACCCTCCACTAGCTCTGAGGAATGTCGTTTGGGAAGGTGCAGGAGAATTAGAATCCTTGTCACACCCTTCTCTAGGGGCTATGATAAAATGGACAGACATTAATGAATCTCTGTGTCACAGGATCTGCAAGACAGCCACAGGTAGTCGATAAGGAAGTCACGGCAGTCAAATGCAACACACTCACCTAGAGTGTAGGCCCACTCCCTGTCTGTGGGGGGTGAACTTTTCTTAAACAAATCTTTTTTTCTCTCACCTCTGTGTGTTGCAATTCTTTGCATTTACTGGGATCTCTGGGTTACTGTGCTACTTGCTTCCCCTCTCCACCTCTCAGCCCTTACCCTGTCCATACCCTAACATCTACCATAAGAAATGTTATTATCTACTTCTTATAATAGTTCTGGCTTTAAATTCTACTTTTTTGGACATTTATATAGCTAAGGTTTTTTATTTGGGGTATAGATGCTAATTTTGCCCTTTTGTTTTCTATCAAACGTCTGTGTTGTTATATTTAATCTGAGTTCTTAAGAAGAATATAGCTAATTTTTATTCACTCAAATACTCTTTTAAGCAGAGTATTAAGTCCACTATATTTAATATAGTTTGGTGATATATTGCTACCTAATATCTTAGTAGCTTTCTGTTTGTCTTAATTGTCTCATGTCTTCTTTACTCTTTATTTAAATTGTTTTAGATAAATATATTTTTAAAATTATTTAATTTTCACTGAATATAAATATTTTATTAGCTAATTTAAGGATTATAAAATGCATTTGTAACTCATTTGAGTATAATATAAATTATTCCTTTTAATGTGAGAAAGAAAAGTGGCTCAGAGTAATGTGAGGAAAGCGCAGTATGTAAAATATATCAGACTTAAAGAGACATGAGGAGGAAACTTCAGTCATGTGTAGAATCATTTTGTTTATTCTTTTTTTCTGTGGTTCCAGAATAGTTCATAAATTATCTAAACTCTTATTACAAGTTGTGCAATGTGACCATCACCATTATCTTCATATTCTTGAAATTTGTGATACAAAGAACAATGTATAGCCAATCACGTATGTGATTTTTAATTTTATTTTTAAAATTTATTTATTATGGAGTTGTGGGAGTACAAGTGAAGATTTACTACATAAGTAGGTTGCATGAAGTTAGTTTGGACTTCTCACTGTCCCTCACTCACCCAGGGGTAGACCAGGTATCCTTCGTGTCGTCACATGCCCCTCACCTTCCTGGTTCCCATCCTCCCCTAGTAGTGTACAGGAACTGCTGATTTTACCCTTGTGCTAATGTGGCTAGTGTTCAGGATCCACTTATGAATGAGAGCATGCAGTATTCAGTTGTTTCTGTGATAGTTTGCTTAGGATGATGGTCTCCAACTCCATCCCAGTTGCTGCAAAGTTCATGATTTTGTTCTTCTAAAGACTGGGTAAAACTTCATCATGTATATGTACATTTTCTTCATCTAGTCCATTTTCAATGGGCAAAGGGTTGATTTCATGTTTTTTACTATTGTGAATACTGCAGTACTAAGTATGGGTGCATTGTTTTGGTAGAGCAATTTATATTCTTCTGAATATATTCCCAGGAAAGGAATTACTGGATAGTATGGAAGATCAAATTTTAGTTATTTTAGGAATTGTCACACTGCTTTCCATAGAGGTTAAATAGCTTGCATTCCCACTAACAGTGTAGAAGCATTCCCTTTTCTCTGCACCCACGCCAGCATGTGTTTTGTTTTGTTTTTTGACTTATTAATGATAGTCATTCATACTGGAGTTAGATAGTATATCACAGTAGTTTTCATTTGCATTTCTTTCATTATTGGTGATGCTGAGTATTTTTTCATGTGTCTGCTGACTGTATGTCATCTTTTGAGAAGCATCTGTTGATGTACTTTGTCCACTTTTATTGGAGTTTGTTTTTTTTCCTATCACTTTGAGTTTCCTTATAGATCCTAGGTGTTATGCCTTTGTCAAATGCAAAACTTGCAAATATTTTTTCCCATTCTGTGGGTCAAAACTATCCTCAGCAAAAGAAACAAAGCAGACGGTATCCTACTTTTAGACTTCAAACTTTATTACAAAACTACAGTAATCAAGACGGCTTGGTATGGATACAGGAATAGGCATGTAGACCAATGGAACAGGAGAGAGATTCTGGAAATAAAAACATGGTCTCTGATAGAGACAAAAATTCCCCTCCCTGATTTTGTCACCAAAGAATGACACATAGACTCGGAGATTGGTGGGGTAAAGTAATTCTCTTTGTTGTTGGTTTTTTTGAGTTGGAGTCTCACTCTATCGCCCAGACTGGAGTGCAGTGGCCGCTCCCTGCATGCGCTACCGCGTCCAGCTAATTTTTTGATTTATTGTAGAGATGAGGTCGCGCCAATTTGCCCAGGCGGGTCTCGAACCCGCGGGCTCAGGCAATTCATTCACCTCAGCCTCCCAAGAGGCGGGATTACAGGCTGAGCCACAAAGCTCGGCTAGTAATTCTCTTAATATCACTCTTGCAAGAACAGGTGTCTCAGATGAGCAGGCATGTCAAGGTTGCTACAGCCTGCATATATAAACCCAATATACAGATCCCTCCCCTGTTTCCCCATAGGCTGGGTACTTCAGAGGTTACATTACTTTCCCAGACATAGCCTACATGGCACATATTGATTGGTTTACAGTATCTTTTAATTTACATGTCCTATTTGTTGATTGGCTTACAGAGTTATTACAAAATCACTTCATTTGCAGGTCCTATTTGTCAATTTGGTTTACAGGATTTTTATTCTGACTGGATTCTGCCAAAAGTTTAAGCATAAATCCTGCCAGGGTTTTAAGAAAAGAGAACAAAGAAGAAAGAAGTGAATCAACTAAAAGGAAGTGTAAAGCATTTAAACATGTTTTAGGTTTCATTCTGAAAATAAATCATTCTGTTTCCTACAGTCTCTCAACCAACTCATCTTCAACAATGCTACCAATGACAATCATTGGAAAAGAGACCATATTTAGCAAAGGGTGCTGGAAAACTGGCAGACCACATGCAGAGAATGAAACTGGACCCCTACCTATCACCATATTAAAAAATCAACTTAAAATGAATCAAGGATCTAAATGTAAAACCACAAACTATAAGAATCCTAGAATAGGCAATGAATTCTTGACCAAGGCAAATACCATAAATGCTAAGATAGACAAATTGGACCTCATCAAACTGAAAAGCTTTTGCACAGCAGAAGAAATCATCAAGAGAATAAAAGGAATTTAAAAAATATATTTTAATGAACCAATGTAAATTCTTGATAACTTTAAAACTGCTTCTTTTTTAAACCCCCCTTGTAACTGCTGCTAATCAGAGCATATTTTCAGGGCAACCTGAATCTATATCTGCAATGCAGTAGTTCTCAGCCTTGGCTCAAATACAGTCTCTACTTACATTAATTTTGCCTCAGGTTCTTCCTTTAGGTCAACGTTTTCTTCTTAGACAATGTTGGAACTTTAGAATGCTTCAACTAGAAATACCATCTTGCCCAGTTTTCTCATCTTTGTGGAATTTGATTCTGAAAATATTTAAAACTTTATACTTCATTCTATTTGCATATACAGTTTATAAACTTTTGGTCACTTATCCTCTGATAGACTTTTCATGTTCCAAGATTTTATAGTATAATTTTCTATGTGACAAATATACAATTAAGACAACTTTACATTTAATGTGAGCTTCTTGAAATTTTTAAATTTAATAGTTGAGATGTGAGGAATGTAGGAGCTCACCCTAGGTAAACTAAATTGAACCTTTTTCCGCAACAATGAGCAGTTTCTATATCAAACCACCATAAAAGGAGAAATAACAAAAGCCAAGGACAAGTAAAGCCAGACTTCAAAGCTACTGATTTCACTTTCATACCCTTCTTCCTTTTTTTTTTGTAATTGTCATGTTGTCTTTATTGTCCCATTGTATGCTATCTCCTGCTTTATATTTTTTGTTTATATTTTTGTATAAAATATAATTGATGAAAACCACGGGAGAAATGTTACCACATCTAATCATATCTTCCTGGTATAATTAGAACTCTTGTGACCTTCTCTCTAAACATTTTTTCATTTATCAGTGCTGTGATCTCTAAATTCTGTCTTCTTTTTCATTCTACCTAAGTATGCAACAGTTAGCTAGTCATACTTCCACTGCTTGTATCTATGGTTGGAAACTGTAGGCGTTATTATCTTTGCAGCAAAAAAGAATACAACAGGACTTTCCACATGGTAAATGTTAGTATGTTCTAGCAATATTCAATTAAATAAAATATTTTCAGACACTATCAACTCATGGCTTCAAAATCTAGTTTTGTTTCTGAAAACATAATAATATTACTAGCAAATATAATAGCTAACAATTAATGAATCCATAATTACAATATATCAAGAAATGCATTATTCACATTGTAGAATTAACAACATTTAGCTACTAAAGAGATCAATAGTTTTCTCAAGGTCCATTGACTATAAAATGGAGTTAGAATTTGAGACCAGGCACTATGACTCCAAAGTCATGACTCTTAAGAACTACCTTTTAAAGTCTCCTATTAAGAAAATATTACCTAAATATTTCAAGTTGCTTTACCTACACACACCAGTTTTTAAGAAAAAGTAAATCAAATGTAACACTCAATGATTAGATTCAACTATATTTTTAAGTGTTTTTTGTAGATGTATAATAACTTTAATGTTAACATAACAAACCATGTACATGTATATTCTTTTTTTAACAAACATACAAGTAAATTAAAATTATGTATTTAAGAAAGAATGCTACAAATTGGAATAGCCCATTAACTTATGAACATTTACTTCTTTTTCTAACCTCTTTATTCACCATCCTTTCTTGCCTTTATTGAAAGTTCTGCATATTATAAGATATTAGTAACTACACATTTAAACTATTAAAATATTTATTACATGTGAACATTTATTTCTCAGATTCATTTTGGGTAAATGTTGCATTAACTAAGATGCCTTATGCTTTGATATTTATATTAATATAGTGATTATATTTCTCTTTTTATTTTTCAGCTATAATCTAAAATTATATTCAATAATTTTTCTCTGTTTTTATGGCTACTTCTTCTCAGGTTTAGATTGCTTTCTTCTCCCTTCTGTCATTATACCTTTAGTCTTCTTCAGCTTTTTCTTTTTCTTTTTTTTTTTGAGTTGGAATCTTACTCTGTTGCCCAAGCTGGAGTGCAGTGAAATGCTCACGACCACTGCAGTCTCGACCTGCTGAGCTCAGACTGTCCTTTCACCTCAGCTTTCCCCTGGAACTGCATGCATGCACCACCAAGCCTAGCTAATTTTTCTTTATTGTAGAGATGAGGTCTTGCCAAATTGCTCAGGTTGGTCTTGAACCTCTAGACTCAGGCGATCCTCTCACCTCAGCTTCCCAAAGTCTGGAATTACAGTGTGAGCCACTGCACCCCATACCCCCCCTTTTAAAATGCATTTCCTTAATCAGTTTACAACCCTTTCCTGGTGATATTTCTGGTTGTTTTTTTTTTTTTTTAATTGATATCAGTTGTGCAATGTAATTCTGATGATTCCTGTTATTTTAAAGTGGATTCAATCTCTAGAATCTATTTCTCTCACTGAGCTGAGAACGTAATTATAAAATATATAAGTGAAGTCTCAGGTGTAGTAGAAAAGCTTTACTTTTTTTTTTTTTTTTTTTTGAGTTTGGGTCTCGCTCTGTTACCCAGGTTGGAATGCACTGACATACTCATGACCACCACAGACTTGACTTGCTGGGCTCAGGATATCCTTCCACCTCAGCCTTCCAAGAAGCTGGAACTATCACACATGGCTTATTTATTTATTTATTTTTATTGTAGAGACGAGGTCTCACCAACTTGCCCAGCCTGGTTTTGAACCCCTAAGCTCAGGCAACCCTCTCACCTCGGCCTCCAAAGTGCTGGGATTATAGGCTTGAGCCACTGCACCTGGGCAGAACAGTTTTACTTTTTACCTGATTCTTCAGTATACAAAGTAAGTGTGAGTGAAGGGGGAAAAAAATTATGTATATATATATATATATATTCCAATATATATAAAATTATATGTATATATTCCAAAATACTGAGAGGGTTTTAGATGTTGAAAGGATCAACTAGAAGGTGCAAAGGACAGTAATAAACATACATCATGGTCTTTTGCCTCAGGAAATGGATGGATGAAATGCCTCAGATGAAAGATTATCTATATTTTACAATAAGGCTAAAAAGAGGCACAGTGTATTAGTGCCATTGAGATTTGGACTTAGTATGGAAAGAAGACAAGTTAGTACACAAAATTTTAACTACAATTTAAAGGCAAATACAGCAAGATTGAGAGCTGATGATAGAAAAATTACTTTCTTAAATTTGACTTCCTGTGAAGGAAAATAGAATTTATGTGAGGGGGTTTTGCATGGGAGATGCCAGAAACAATTACGGGATATGGAAATGAAATAATTCTAAAATTTTGTATTTAGTCATAAACTAAAGAAAGTAACATTTTTAGATTCTTGAATTAGGAATTGAGTGTTTGGATTATTCCTCCAATCACAGTGGTGAGAAATTCCTGGAAATAGCTTAGTGAAAGAAGAACAAAAGGATGCTTTACAAAACAAAACAAGAAATAGCATAATTTAGCTCTCAATATGTTTAAACAATATTTCCCGCCAATGTAACCTTGTGAAAAACTGAGAAACTTGTAATCATTTCTTTATTTCTAGCCACAACTAGAAAATAGATTAGTAGCAAAATTAATTTGAGGTAAATTATATGGAGACTATAACCTTGAAAATCACACACACACACACACACACACACACACACACACTCACATATATATATGTGTACATATATATGTATGTATATATGTATATATATGTGAGTGTGTGTGTTTGTATAAGCATATATAACATCTACTTATGTACTTCGTTTATTTTGTTTTTTAAGTAGGAGTCTTATTCTGTTGCCCAGGCTGGAGTTCAGTGGCACTATCGTGGCTCATCTCAGCCTTGAGCTCCTGGACTTAGGTGATCCTTCCACCAAGCCTCTGGAGAGTAGCTGGAACTACAGGCACAGGCTCTTGCGACCATGCTTGGCTAATTTTTTAACTTTGTGGAGACGAGGTCTCCTTATGTTGACCAGGCTTGCCTTGAACTCCTGAACTGTAGCACACCCTTCTCAGTCTTTCAAAGTGCTGGGAGTGCAGGTGTGAGCCACTGAGCTTGACTTATTATTTATTTTAATGTAATAACTCTCACCAATGAAAGTGCAAGCACTAAGGGTTGATATAAAAACCAAACTATTAGCCGATTTTGATCCTAAGAGAAAAAAACATATTGTTTTCTGAAATAATCATTAGTGTTTCTGAGCTTTTTCTATTACAGTTTGATTCAAGGTTAGAATATTGGTAATTATATAATATTTAGCATGTCAACTATTCTGAACTTAATTCAGATTATGAGATTTTTAAATAATAATTCAATAGCTGTCTGAGAGTACTTACTGTATAACTGTATATATTTCAGGGTTGCATATATGCCTAATATAAAACTTGAATACAGGACTGAAATTTTTGTACAACCACAGGAGAAATCATAGAAGAAACACTAATAGCACAGCAGCTCAAAGAAATTTAGAAATATATTATTCTGGTGAAAAAAGGCAGAGGGCATTGAAGATAAAGCCACAGATTTATTGTAATCACAGTTGAATTTTCAGTCTCCAGAGCGACACGTAGCATCAAGTGGACCCTCAATGAGTATTTGTTAAATGGGAAAGAAAGAGAAAAATATAAATAATATAAATAGCCAAGAACTATATGATGAATCAAATATTTGACTAAATTATGTAAAATTACTGGTGCTTAATTGCTTTGACTTATAAATATAATAATTTTATATGGTTCAGACTATAGAAGTAGCATATGTAAATAATAAAATGCCTGAACTTAAGAAACATATTAAATCTATGAATCTGCTGAGCAATGAACTTGAATTTTTCTCCTTTTATTCATGATCTGGAGTTCATTTATATAAATATATATCATAGCAAGTTATAAGTTTTCTATTTTCAGAAACCATAAAAAGTCTGTTGAAAAATCACATGACTCTATATTCCTACCCATCCTGAAACCTAAATGTGGCCATGGTTGCTGAACTGGACACATTAAATGTTGTAGCTGAAAATAAAGATTACTTATTGTGTTTGCATAACATAAATAAATAAATGTTACAATATTCTATTGATAATTATTATTGTTAGAGTAGCATTAATTAACTAGCCCTTTGCACTCGAATGTCCCCTGTGAGGGTACATTGTAAATCAAAAAAACACTTAGATGTCCCTTCTGAAGGGACATAAAGTGATTGCAGGAGATTATAAAGGACAAATGTATGTAACCACGAATTTTTCAAAAATGTATGTTTCCCTGATGTTTTCCATTCAAAAACAATGAAAAACTTATGTCCCATTTGGAATTTGTCAAGCTTCTGATTGATCAGTTGAGATGTGTTTTTCAGGAATCACAAGTACGTCCTTCCACATTGCCTTTGAACATCAGACTGGACAATAAATTACATATTATTAATGTGGGAGAAAGAAAATGAGACTATATTGTCTGCTCAAATAGAAAAACATCAGGTGAAAGACATCAAACAAATTACTATTGCACAGCATGTATCGATGAACTTCCAATGCATATCAGTGACTGATTCACACGTTACCACACATTAGAAAAATATAAGATATAACGTTTAAAATTTTTTCATTAATAACTTCTTCAATGTCCAAAATTCCATTTTAAGCCAAATTTCATTATAATAAAATAGTTCCAACGCTATATGACTTAATATGAAGTCATGCATTTTTCACTGTTTCATGAAAAAGTGCAGCTGAGTTGCTGATAGGTGATAAACTGAACAGCACATGAGTGACTTTCAATGTACATGGTAGTTTAATATTCTGTGCAGTTGTGACCCTATGGCAGCATCTGATCTTTGTTTCCAAAATCTTACAATTTGGGATACTTTACTGGATAATACTTCTGGATTTCAACGTATGCTTTACATTTCTGAATTATGTTCTTTAACGTCCTCTAACAGAAAGACAGAGTTATGTGTTCCAGTGAAGCCAAAATTACCATAGAGATCATGGCTATTACACAGCAGTTGCCCTAGAACAAAATAATAACTTTAAATTTCCATTGCTAGATTTTAAATTTCCTCAGTGGAAAGACTATGTATCCTGAGAATAAGGAGCAGTTCCTTGATAATTCTCTGGCACAGAAAGGATACTCACTAAAAACTGGGACATTTTAAGAGAGTAGAAATAGGGAATATTTTCAAAAAATGTTTAGTGGAAATGCTTTGGTAAGAATTCTGAAATCCACGTACTTAGAGAGCTTCTCAATTAAAAATAAAATGAAAACAAAGAAACAAAACACTTGTATACACCTGAATAGCAGTTATAATTGATTTTGACTGAAAATAACAATAAAACAAACAAACAAAAGCTCCTCTTAATGATAGCTTAAAAAATAGAGGTGAAGGTTAGCAATTGATTATTTGTAAGCTTCTCATATTTCTGCTTTACCATATTTAATATATTGATTATCATATCCCTGCATGTGGTCATAAAAACATAGTTTCATATCAGGCAATACATTAGTATTTCAGGCAGGAAAAAGTGGGAAGAACAAAAAGACACAGGGTAAAGGTCTATGCCATACACTTCTAAATAAGGTACAAAAATAGTTTTAGGAAATACCACAAATTAGGCTTGGTTCATATCTCTTTAGCAACATATGTGTTATAAAGATGCTCTTATCCAATCACTGAGAGAGGGTAATAAGATTAAATATGTGACATTTGGTGATCTATTTATCTAATATTGAAAACAGGTTTATAGTTATGATAACCGTATTCTAGATTATCATATTTTAAATAATTGTAAAATAATTACTCAAAACACAAGCTGATTTCTTACATTGTTCAACTTAACATTTCTAATTTTAGTGTTAGCTTCAACATTGTTAGACAGCAGGAACGTAACATATTTTCTCTGTCTTGATCATCTGACCTTAAAATGAGAAAGGTGGTTGCAAGAAAAAAATTTATTTTCTATATAGATTTTTTATTATAATCAAATGAATTTACAGATTTAAAATCATAAAGATGTACACAAAAACCCACAAAGCATTCAGAATATTGGAGAACAATATATTATGCATATTGATGATGTGAGGATTCAAAATATCCTTTGAATGTCATGTAGGTTATTTACTTTGTTTACATTATGCAGAATATATCAAATATGTTGAGAATTTCTTATGAATTATTTGCTTATTTAGTTCATCTCTGAAATAAGATTATTTTTTAGTACCTCTGTATCAATTGCAGTTTTTTGCTATGTGGACATTAGTGTATAACATTAAAATAATTTATCTAGGTGATCAGTCTTTTATTTCTGATTTTCAAGGTCAACTTTTGTAGCAAACACAATGGATATTGCCAGAAGTAAACAGAAGCTCAACATGTGTAAATCAACATTCATCACCAAGGTTACATTACATTTGAGGACAGTAGCGAATGTCATGTGAATATGCCGGAGACACCTCTTGGAATACTTGTTCATTGATTATTTAGTTCTTTTAAATCTGCTTTTGCATTTACTGTTGAAATTTTACCAATGTTTTAAGATTCTAAGATAATAGAGTAAAAGGCTTCAAGAAAACAAATATCTATACATATACATATTTAATATATATGATACATATAATTCTGAGCCCAGAGAAAGACAGGTATTAGCATTCTTGAGATATGTGCTATTATTACACGTACTTTTCAGCTTAAGATCATACTGCCAGTAAATGGCAAAGACAGCATTTGAACTCAGTCTGGTTCCTGAGTGTATGTGTCACAATATGGCCTCTCTGAAATAATTTTAATGTAGTTTCTTATTCTAGATAGACAGAGCCTTTACTTTCTGAACGTCAATTGTGAATCATTTATTTAATCACACAACAATCAGTTTTATAAACTAGATGACACAAACTTGTTCTATTTCACTCCTGTCACAGACCCACACTATGTAGCATGTTTACTCTCAAAAAAGCATGCTTCGGACATAAGGGTCTTAGAATCGAGTTCTACTCCGACTTCTTGCCTACATTATCTGTGCCCAGAATAATAACTACATCTGCCACAGTATGTTTAAAAATGTTCCTTCAGCCTCAATAGGTATTCTATTGGTGAGACCAGTGTCTCAGGAAGATCCAGGTATAAAGCAGAGTCCAGCACTAGACTTTGATATGTCCCAAGTATGAAATAGCTCTGGCCGCCAACCCAGGCATCTAGCTAGGATGAACAAAGGAGTGTTTGTCTGCTTTGTCCCTAATTGATATGAACACCACCACTGAGGTGGCTCTTTGCCCATTGCCTGAAGGTTTATTTATGTTTTATAAATAAAGTCACTTGAAAAATTAAGATTCATTTTCAAATGAAAGAATTCAGGTTTTGAAAAAATAGGAATTTTATTTTCAAGTTCTACTAGTTTATGTTTTAAAATTAGTGTGTAAGTTTACTTTCAGACAAGAACAAACTTCCTAATTAATGTTTTAAAAGGAATGTAGTGCTAACTGAAGAAGTAAGACACTTTCCATAGAAGTGTAATTCTTTTTTTTTCCTTTGAGTTGGAGTCTCACTCCAACGCCCAGACTGAAGTGTAGTGGCACGCTCCCGGTCACGCCCCCCTCGACCTGCTGGACTCCAACGATCCTTCCACTTCAGCACGAGCTACCATGGCCCGCTAATTTTTTATTTATTGTAGAGATGAGGGATCGCCAAGTTGTCTGGGTAGATCTCGAACCCGCGGGCTCAGGCAATCCACTCACCTCGGCCTCCCAAAGCGCTGGGATTACAGGCTGAGCCACCAAGCCCGGCACAAACATCTTATGCAGGGAAATAGTCAAGGTTCATGTGGCTCTATTAAGTTTAATAATTAATAATAATTGGCAGACTCTTTCAACCAACTTCAATTCATGCTGCTAAATTTCTGTACTTGACTCTTACAAGCCTATACTTTAGTTTTAGAAATAAACTGCTAATTTCCAGTATGCCAGAATCAGCTGGCATAAAAATTACCAACTCTCTTATACTTGAAGTAATAAAATAAGCTTAATAAGAAGCAACCATTATTAAGAAAGCTTGTCTGGTATTGAGGCAACATCAAATCATTTATATTAAATTCATAATAAATATATATTATTATCTTAAAATAGATTTAATTATTAAGTATAATTATATATATTTTTTAATTCCTAAAAAGAGCATGGGTATTTTTGAAAAAATTTTGGTCTCATCAAAGTGTTTATTTTATAAATACTGTATAAGCTATTTTCTATGCTTATGTTTGTCACCTATGGTTTACTAAATTATGTGTTTTTCTTCATCTAAATTTGAAATTCTTATTTAAACATTTATGTATACATGTAATATTGGCATGTCTGTGAAGGTCTCTGTTGGAATTTTACAAAAATAAATGTTTCCAGCTATAGTTTGCAATAATAGTATATGCATACACACACACACTTGTACATAGTTTTTCACAAAGCAGTCTGCATATCATGTATTAATGTCTCTGAACCTCCTAGATCACATTTACAAAGAATGAATTTGTAAAGCCCAGATTTTTCCCATAAGAGGAAAACTTATTGGCTTTCTCCCAGGGTGCAGTCAGTTACAACTTCACTTTCTATTCTATGGCTCCCATTGCTGGCCAGCATTATTTCTGCAGCTGTGTAGAAATACCATCTTTGGTCAATTTCTACCTCTTAGGTGAAAAGTGTAATGCTCCTTTCATGGGAAAAGACTAGTACATTTGTAAAGAAAATTTGATGCTCATAGATTTTAATAAGAATAATAAGCCAGGCGTGATGGCCCATGCCTGTAATCCCAGTCCTTTGGGAGTTGGAGGCAAGAGGATTGTTTGAGTCCAGGGATTAGAGACCAGCCTAAGCAACTTGGCAAGACCTCAGCTCTACGATAAATAAAAAAAACAAAAGAACAACAAACAAAAATTAATGGGACGTGGTGGTGTGCCTGTAATTCCAACTACTTGAAAGGCTATGCCAGAAGGATCACTTGAACCCAATAAGTCGAGGCTGCAGTAGCCTTGAGCATATGAGCATGCTACTGCACTCCAGCCTGGGTGACAGTAAGATTCCAACTCAAAAAAAAAAAAAAGGAATAATAGCTCGTCAGGGCATTAGTACCCCCATAAGAGTAAAGCCTAAATCTACAGAGAGGTGTCCATATGAAAATTAAAGAAATGAGGTTGCACTGTCATCCCATCTTAAAAAAATGATTATAAGTTTGGCCTGCACTCTTGTGAATTCCAGATGAACCTTTAAGGATATATTGGGTTGAGGTGTGAGATCCTGAGCACCACCCAGGAGCTACTACCTCTGTACTGTGTATATACATAATTGGTATACTGCTCCCATAAATATTAAAAAAATTATTGACCTATTATTTAAAATAAATAACTCAAAATGATGGAGAAATGCTCATGATGAACAAACAAGTCCATTTGTGAAGAGAAGCATCTCTTTTCCTAGTTAGAAAATGGAGCAGGTGGATAAATGTCCAGTTGCCTTGATGTTTTCAATGTTTCATTGTGGTGCTGCATATTCTACATTGATCATATTATTTTCTAGTTCTTTTATTGATGTAGCACAAGTTCCATTTTTTATTTGTTAAATTTTTTTATTTTAAAGATCTCAGACACAATTCAGGTTTACAATTCAAATGTTCATTATGCAGATACCCATGTGGATAAGGTGTGCCTCCCTCCTCCACTCCCCAGGCAGTTTCCCACCACTGCCAGTCCCTTTCTCACAGTATTTGCACAGTTGTTCAAGTGTGGCTTATGAGTAAGAACATATGATACTTGGTTCTTTGTTTCTGTGTTAGATCACTCAGTATTATAACCTCTAACTATATCCAAGTTACTGTGAAGCTCATAATTTTGACCTTCTTTATGGCTGCATAATATTCCATCATGTATATGTGCCACTTTTTTTTATCCACTCGTCTTTCGAAGGACAGTACAGTTGGTTCCATGTTCTTAATATCGTGAATAATGCTGCAATAAACATGCGTATGTAGGTATCTTTTTCACTGAGTGATTTGAGTTCCTTTGGGTATATTCCCAGCAAGAGGATTGCAGGGTCATATGGAAGGTTGATTTTTAGATCTTTTGGAATCTCCATCCTGTTTTCCACAGAGATTGTACTAGTTTACACTCCCAAAATTACCAGCAGAATTCTTCTCAGACCTGGAAACGATAATACAGGAATTCATATGGAAACATAAATGACCACTAAGGATTGTTTTAGCTAAAACAATCCTTAGCTAAAACAATCCTCAGCCAAAACAACAACGTGGGAGGTATCGCACTCCTGGTCTTTAAACTTCATTATAAAGCTACAGTAATCAAATCAGCCTGGTATTGGTACAAGAACAGACATATAAATCAGTGGAACAGGATACTGATTATGGAAGCAAAACCTCAATTTCTCAACCAACTAATCTTAGACACAGACTCTACCACCAGCCACTGAAACCACAATAGGTTCTCCTGAAGGGAGAACCTATTCAGTAAATGGTGCCGGGAAAACTGATCACAAGCAGAAGATTAAAACTAGACCCCTACCTATCACCATACACAAAAATCAACTCTAAATGGATCAAAGACCTAAATGTAAAACCTCTAACTATAAGAACCTTAGAAAATGCAGGAGACACTTATGGAAATTGGAACTGGCAACCAATTCCTGATCAAAACAGCAAGTGCCCATGCCATAAGAAAGAACGATAGGTAGGACCCCATCAAACTGACAAGCTTTTGCAAGGTCAAAGAAACCACCAAGAGAGCAGAGAGACAGCCCACAGACTGGGAAAAAATATTTGTCAATTGTATAGCTGACAAAGGCCTATATCTAGATTCTACAAGGAACTCAAACATGTCGAAAAAAACAAACCCATTACAGATTAGGCAAAAGATATGAATAGACACTTCTCAAAAGAAGATATATGAGCAGCCAACAGATACATGAAAAAATGCTTAGCCTTACTAGTCATCAAAGAAATGCAAATTAAAACTGAGATACCACCTAACCCTAGTCAGTCTGGCCATTATCAATATCTCAAAAACCAACAGATGCTGGAGAGGATATGGGAAAAAGGCAATACTTCTACATCTCAATTTTTAAAATTTTGTCATCTAAACCAGGTCCATGTGAACATGAGACTCTTTGGTGAAATCCATTGAGTAAACCTCCTGAGCACAATTGATCTCCATCTGCAGACCAGACCAAAAAAATTAAAGAGACAAATTATCTGCATTAAGCACACTCTATATACAATGTGGGGTTACATACAGCCTAGATATAGGTAAGCAGTAGAGACATTCTTATTAAAACTTGGGTGAAATGAAAGTTAGGAGTTACTTGTGCACTGCAGTACTGAAATCCAGCTGAGAAAATTTGGGGAGTCTCTTTATTTGTTTTCAAGGCCCAGGAATAATTATCTGCTGCTCTGTGTTGCTTCTTCTGGACTCTGAGTTCTGCTTTCTGAATCATCCTTGTTTTTCATGAATTATAGTACATATTTATAGCTGGGTAGTTTTATCAGTCCATTTCTTGACAGCAGAATTTTATTTCATTTTACAAGCATTTTGTATTCTCTTTCTTTCAGTCAATGCTAACAGCATTTCAACTGAAATCAATATCTCAAAAACTTTGTAGGTATTACCTGAATTTCACTGAGGATTAACTTCAATAGACAAAAGCCATACCAACAAATTTTTCAAGATAACCTCTTTTCTATTGTGTTTTCTGCATTAATGGCTCAGGAACAATATATTTTCCACAGGTTTGGTTAAGATCTCAAGACTTCCTTAATCTCTAGAAAAGAATTTGTGTGTGATCAAATACATAGTCTTTTTGATTATACTAAAATTTTAGTAAAATTGTACATTTTTACATAGGTTTATTTTTGTCATATTTGCTGCAGTCATTTATAACCTTTAATGTTTTTTGCCATCTAGATAGGGTGAGGAGTTTCAAAATTATTCAGTACTATGAGCTTTTTGTTGAATAGTTCTTCCTTAAACCTACCTCTTACATTTTACTGTCAGAAGCAAGAAGAAACCAAATGACACCTTCAACACTTTCCTTGGAAATCTTAGCTATATGTGCAAGTTCATTACTCTCAAATTTTAGTTTTCACATAACTACAAGAGAAAATTTTGCTAGGATTTCTGCCGCTGTAGAAATTTCTGTCCCTTCCTTCAGTTTTCAGTAACGTGTGTGTAGTTTTTATTTCCTTCTGAGCTCTTACCAGCAGAATCTTTCAAATCCAGATTTCTAATAGTTTTTCCTGGTCAATTTAGACATTCTTTACTATTTCTGTCAAAATTCCTCCAGCCTCCACTGACTGCTCTCTTCTGAAACCACTTGAAAATATATAAATATGTCTAGGTATTTATTACAGCAGTATCTCATTTTCAAGTACAAATGTGGGAAATCTGTATCAGCCAATTTCAAATACACTTTTATATATGTTATATATATGTGTACGTGTTATATATATGTATAATATATATATGGGTGCCAAGTGTATACACATTTTAAGTATAATGTTCACTCATTAAATCAATGCTAGGTCACCATGTGACAGGCAGGACATCAAATAAAATGATGGAAGCATGGCTGAGTGAATGTCATACTACACACTGCTACAATAATTTAATTCAACTTCAAAAAGTAATACATATATAATATATCTTAAAATGTATATACATGCCGGACTTGGTGGCTCAGCCTGTAATCCTGCGCCTTTGGGAGACTGAGGTGAGTGGATTGCCTGAGCTCATGGGTTCGAGACTCGCCTGGGCAACTTGGCGAGACCTCATCTCTATAATAAATAAAAAAATTAGCCGGGCGTGGTAGCACGCACCTGTAGTTCCAGCTACTTGGAAGGCTGAGGCAGAAGGATCGCCAGAACCCAGCAGGTCGAGCCTGTGATGGCCGGGAGCGGCCACTGCACTACAGTCTGGGCGACAGTGGAACTCCAACTCAAAAAAAAAAAAAAAAAAGTATATATATTTTGGCACCCCTCCATTATATGGGGGAACCAAAAAAATGAAATTATATATAAGAAATTTTGTATTTCTTACTAGTTTCGATTTCAGTAACCTTCAAAGTACTCTCCATTTGATGCAATACATCTATGAGACACTTTTCCCACTGCTCAAAACAGTTTTTTGAACTTGTCAATTTTGAAGCCTTTTAGTGCTTCTGTCATTTTTGGTTTCACCTCTTTCAAATCAGAAGAACATTTTTCTTTGAGGACTTTTTTTCATCTGAGAAAACAAAAAAAAGTTGCTTAGGGCAAGATCAGATGATTACAGAAGGTGGGACACAGGGTCATTCCGTTTTTGGTCAAAAACTACTGAACACTCAGCACAGTGTGGGCAGGTGTGCTCATAAATCACTCATCATGAAATGGGCAAATATGTTCAGAAAATCTCCAAAGAAAATTCACTGAAGCCTAACGTCACCTCTCACAACAAAGCTAGCTGGCACACTGATGCCAATGGACTTCTAGAACACTTACCTAGCAGGGGAAGCCTGTACTACAAGGGGCCTGCCCTCTGCAGATAGTTCCGTTTGGGGAGGGATCCTAAATGTGTGTGTGTGCGTGTGTGTGTGCGTGTGTGTGGGTGTGTATGTGTGTGTATGCAGTGTTGTACCTGGGAGCTTGACTTGTAAATATCCTTTAATCTAGGGGTTTTGTGAGTGCAGAGCTCGCAAACGTGATGTTGGCATCTGCTATATTTTTGTAATTGAACCAAAGCACTGAAACCCAACTGACACATATAAAGGCCCGATTAAGGATGATCAAATCTAAGTTTATTAGACCAAGGTTTTGCCCAGATGGGAATAACAAGATTTCTGTCACAAATAGGTTTTAAATAATGTAATCTGATTTGGGTATATGCTGATAATAGGGTGCTAAGATTTTTGACAATTAAAATATGTGTGGCTGAGATCAGAGCTCCAGCACTAACCTATAGTCAGGTCCTCTAAGTTAGCCAATCACTAGGATTCCCAAGCCTCAGTTGTCCATTTGATTGGTCACTGACAAGCCATGAAAACCTTTGGGCTGCCGGGCTTACAGTAGCCAAATTCAATGGCATAAGGCCTCGGCATTTACCATGGTTGGTTGAAACAGTGGCTCACTGAAGGATTTAGCTTTCTGATCACAAACAAATGAAAACATCCAAAGTCATAATAATGAGGCCCATATTCAATAGACTGGTATGTGCCTGCACTTGAAGGCTTTTATTACCTGATATTGATTTTCCTCCAGTGTATATTATTACTAAGAAGGGATATTTTTGGTTTTGTTATTATTATGGAAATTGATGTTGATAACATTATTTCCAAATATGATTGCCATTTACTAAGTAGAGTTTTCTATCTTTTTTCTTGATGGTCAATACTGGCTATAAAAATTGTCTTAAATAACTAATTTTAATTTGCTTTAGAGAATCAGAGAGACAATTCAGATTAATTATTCATCACTTATAACCCAAATAGTGATGAAGAATTTTTTGGTGGTAAAAGTTTAGGCTCAGCTGAGTCCCATATTAGATGACAGGGACCTGGTTCATTTATGGACAATCTTTGATTAACAGGTTTCAGGAGAGTATATACCCTTTACCTGGCCTACAACTCATGTGATGGGGGTACACTGTAAAATGTATAAAGATGAGAGGATACATTAATGAAGAACTTCATATAATAATGAATCTTTAGAAATATGGAAGTGAGACATGTTCATCTTTATATAGAACAGGAAAATAAGAAGATATTTTAAAGTTGGTGTGAGTCAGTCAATGGATCTTGAATTAAGAAAGATAAAAACCTGAGACAAAGTAGAGACTCATTTTGGGGTCTATTTGTAATTCTGTAATTAAAATAGGAGCTTTTTAAGAAACTGATTTGGCATCCAAATTAAACAGGTAGATGAAAGCTTTGCTGAATGTCTTTTTCAAAAGCTCAATATTATATATTTTGAGAGGTGAAGTATGTGCCTGGATTACTATCAATAATTTCTATAACTCATAAGGGGATAAGGAGTGTCCTGGTAAGATCTTGTTACCTTAGGGACATGTGTGACCTTGATTTATACTTTGAATATCTGTAAGGCTAGAGATTACAAGAGTTCTTTACCTTGAAGGGAACAACTCTGGGACAATGGCTCAAGAGTTTATATAAATATGCATATATACATATATATGTACATATGTATGTAAATATGAAGATAGAATCATTGGTCATGCAGCCAGTGCTAAAATGACTGCCTGAAATTTTGCCTGACTCATGGTTACCATCCATTATCAGAAACATTCTAGTTAAGAGATGGAAAATGGCAACATTCCATTAAGTTCCAATAGTTATAGTGGTGGCAATGCCATTTGCATAATCTCACAACTTCTTTTGTTATTCACATAGTGAGTACCAAGGAAGGCCACTCATAGTCAAGGAGAGTAGAGGAGGTGAGACCTCCACTAGTACCATGGCACTGATCAAGGGAACTGAGGAGAGGGCAGACCACCAGTTCTTGCAAGTGGAATGTGACAGAGGACTCAGATTTGACTATATCCTCTATCAAAGAAGTCTCAGCAGTTGTGCAAAGCTCTGGAATGCACTTTCATGATCAAAGGCATAATGAACAGCTGTTTTTTTGTTCTAATTGTATATATGATTGAGGCAAGATGGAAATTCTTGCATTTAAAATACACTGGCAACTTGTTGCTATAATAGATAATCCAGAGACTTCAGGAGGCAAAAAAGGAGACTGCCAAATCCTCTATACTGAGAGAGAATCTGAGGATAATAATAGGAGTATCTGTCAGTTTTAACTGGGATAGAGTCTAGGTATTTACTTATTTATTTATTCATTCATTCATTTACTTATTTAAGAGAAGTTCATTTAAGGCAGACTGATTTGTAAGTAGTAGCATCAGTAAGATTAAATATAATTTGTAAGTGAAGAAGAATATGTTGCTTCCATAATCTAAAACAAACTAAAAGATTCTGGACTAGTACATCCATAATAAATAAGTCAAATGGATCTCCTTGAAGGAGGATGACATGAGTGTTATGTTATATTTATATTCTTGGAAAAAGGTGAATGTAGTGAAGATCTTGTTTGCATAGATACTGTGTAATGACAAAGCTGTTGACAGATCCTATGGGTAGTCTAGTAAAGATGTATGATGTCTGTTTGAAGGTAAATGCAAACTGGCTGAGAGGCTGTTTTTGAAATAAGCACTGAATAGAACATATTATCTAAATCTATAATAGACGATGTTAGTTATAATAATAATAATATAGTGGGTAGCAAGGACATAATTGATGGGACCACAGCATTAAGGTTGTAGTAATCTATTGTAAGGTACCATTTATTCTTTCCAAAATTTAGAACAGGCAAAATTGAGCTATCAAATGGAGAAGCAGTGGGCATTTATTAATAGTGTCTAATGTAATAAGTTTTAATCTTTGAATGCCCTGTTTTAACTTAGATTGGGCTATATTGACTATTTTAACTCGGTGTCCATGAAATTCAGTTTTGTTAAGCAATTTTGTAAGTATCAAAGGCTTAATTTAATTATAATTTGTTATTTATTATGTCAGACTATATATGCCCAAAAAGGAATATTTTAGGACAACAAGCACAGGAATGTGGAAAATTTAGTCAAAGTTCTAGTTAAGTGAAACATACCTGTTTTTTCTCTTTATATTTTGTTACTCTTCTAAGTTTATAGATGATACTATGTATAAATTTAGTGGAATTACCAGTTATAATTTTAATTCAAGGCCCAATATAGACATCTTTCAATTTAAAATAGACTCACATCCAATGAAGCCTTCATATGTTGAAAATATCATGTCAAAAAGAATTCAATACATTTAACTTACAAAACATCATACCTTAACTCAGTCTTCCTTAAACATTCTCAGAACACTTACATTAGCGCACAGTTGGACAAAATTATCTAACAAACCTATTTTATAATAAATTGTTTAATATCTCATATAATTTGCTGAATACTGTATTGAAAAATAAAAACAGAATGGTTTTATGGGTACTTGAAGTATGGGTTCTATCGAATCTATATTGTTTTCATATCAAGTCAAAAAAATCATAAGTTGAGCCATCATAAGTTGGGGAAGGTCTGTATTAAGTCATTGAAGCTTTCCTAATTGGTGCATTTTAGCAAATGGTAAAGTTAATTCACAACCTATTTTGTAGAACAACAAAAGCTGATAAGTGCTATTTTATCATACTTTAATAAATTTTAAGTATATTTTGAATTTTTCATTGGGTTAAATTATGAAACTTTGTTTCAGCTTAATATTATATATATAATTCTGCTAAATATGTGTCTTATGTATGTGTATGCATGTGGCACACATGCATGTTATGCATATTTATTTACTATTTCTCCTCCTGTATCCAAGGTTTTTTAATCCTTTTTTTTTGAGGGAAGAAGCCCATGGAATATACTTCTGGAGACCTGGGAGGCAGGGAATGTTTCTCTTTACCCTGATGATATTTATTTATTTATGTGTTTCCATTAAAGAGCCTCAAGTCAATATTGTCCATAGGGTTAGGAGCTCACTCTGTGGCAATGATTTTCTGTTTAATTACTTTGGACTTAAGTTGGATTTAAATTAACACCATTGTTTAACTAATGGATAACATGGGTGTTTTTCTTCAAACCCTGAGGATTATATTTTTGGTTGTTACACAGACCTGGGTTGCAGAAAGGTACAACTGAGAATTGCTGGAACCTGCAACACAGGGGCTGGTGAATCAAAACATCTCCTATCACTTTGCCTTTTCTGGCTTCAAGGTTTTCAGTTTCTCTCTGTGTCCCATAACTTACACTGTGGACCTTCTAAGTGGTTACAGGGAGAGACAGGGAGCCCCAGTGACCTCTCTGTTTTAGGATTTTATAGTCCATCATCAAGAGTTCAGGGTATGTGCTAAAAAGAGCTATAGCAGCCTCTCCTTGGGACAGTGCAGTTTGTTTCCCTGTCTAAAATATCAGTCCCTTTACATGTGGACATTTGATGGCACTTAATAAGACCCAAGCATACTGCTTCAAGTTTTGTATGATTTAAGCAATTGGATACTTTTGGTTGGTGTTCTGATGGAAGAGAGCAAGAGGAGGGCTGCAGGGATTTGGTATGATGACCCAGAGGTACCTTTTGAATTAAGCACTGGGTTATTGGTTTCCCAAGATGTGACTCTTGACACTCCTGAAGGTCTGGAAACATGAAGTTCACTGGCAATAGCAGTTAGGAAAACAACAGCAAAGGAGACAGATAATATCACAGGCTTTACCTGGGCAACATAAAATCATATGCTGGGAAATCTCTGTTTCTCTCAACCAAGGAGTCACACTTCTGTCCCCCTTGAAATAGTGCTACCTCAGGTACACAAATTAATCAGTGATCAACCTTATACTCCCCAGTAGGTCTTAGTCCTATTGCCAAGTCCAAGACATGTGGAACATTGGGTCCTAGTCTCCATGGCTCAAGCTCAAGCTTCCTTCGCTTAAAAAGGTTCTTATAGTTAGGCCCTTCTGCCCTTGGAAAATTATCTAATAAACTATTTTGAGACTTGGCTTGGTAGTTCAAGTTTGTAATCATAGCACATGGAGGCTGAGGCGGGAGGATCACTACAAGAAGAAGTTCAAGATTAGCCTGGGAAACATAATGAGACTTCATTAAACAAACAAACAAACAAAACCTATTCTGCTTTTATTATGATTAAATAGAGTGGGGCAAGGTCAAGATAAGGCAAACATCAACAAACACAACAGCTAGCACACTAATCTAAAGCCAAGCTCTCCAACAGGTAGTAGATCCATCCACCCCGCCAAAACAATGATTTGGACACAGTTTGTAAACCAAGAGCAATCCCCTAGAGAGGCTTTCAGGAGTCAGCAGTCATGGCCCAGACACTATACTCACTATATCAATTGTTTTATTATATTTAAATTTTTTTTGATGGTAGAACACAACACAATGACACTTGACTAGTGTATTGCAGCAGCCCCAAATCGGGCAGAGTGCTCATGTAATCTTTACATGAAGAAATCCTCCAGAGGACAGATTGGTAAAGGTATGAGTACGGGAAAGGGAGCAAGCATTAAATACCAAGAAGAGGAAACCGAGATGTTTTTGCTCAGAAACTATATTTTGTTTGCAGATATGCATATTTTCAAGGGCATTTCAACTAGACACAGGCAGCCTTGACAAGGGTCATCCTTCCAGTTAGAAAACAGATATCAACAGAGGAGGGGAAGTGGGGCACATGTTCTGCATTTACCCCACAACTAGACAGAATGCAGAACTCTGCTATGTACAGATCACAGATTGGAAATATAATAGATTTTGAAGCAGGACCCCCTGCAGCAGATTGTACACAGAGCCAAAGTAATGACAAGCTGAAGCTGAATGGGGCAGCTTATGTATGACTAATATGGAATGGCTAGGTTTTACAGGATCCTTGTGGGCTGGCTAAATTGAATAATTTCAGTGACCTCTGGAGTTTAGGGGCTATCCTGTCTGGGATCTGGCTCTTGGGAGATTAGTTCATGTATATAGTGGCCTGGAGTGTAAGAGTCCCATATGGGAAGTGGTTGGCAAGTGAGTTTAATCAGCCGCTCAGAAAAGGGAACTAATCAGTCCTGCCAGAGTCTTAAAACAGGGTCAAGACAATATTAAAAAACAAACAAGAAAATATCTATATTACAGAGAAATAATCACTACTGATCCTATGGACATTAAAAAGATAATAAAGGAACATAATGAACAACAAATTTGATAACCTAGGTAATAGCAACCAAGTCCTTGAAAACCAACAATTATAATAACTCACACAAGGATAAATAAATAACTTGCATTAATTTCTGGAATCAAATCAATAATTAAAAACTTTCAAAATCAAAACCACTCTGCTTGGATGTTTTTTTACTGGTGAATTCTACCAAAAATATCAGCTTTTCACAATATAGTAAAGAAAAGAAGCAGCAGAAGGAATACTTCATTCTATGAGTAAAAGATTGCCTCAATACCAAAATCAGATTAAGACATTACAAGTAAAGAAAACTATGGAAAAATATCTCCCATGAGTAAAGATGCAAAAATAGTCAACAATATATTAGCAACTGAAATACAATGATATGCAAAATGAAAGATGGCCAAGTGAGATGTAGTCCAGCTATATAAAGCTGGTTCAACATTTAAAAATTAACACATTAACAGGCTTTAAAAAAGAGTAATATAACCATATCAGTTGATTTAGGAAAAACATTTGACAAAATGCAAGACCCTTTGATAATAAAGATTATAAGAAGACTAGAAATAAAGAGATGCTCTTCAAATTGACAAAATCTGCAGAATAAAGAAAGAGAAGGGGAAGAAGAAAGAAAGAGAAGAAAGATAGCTAAATACATCTTGCTAATTGAAAGAGAGGAAGAAAGAAAAGAAAAATAGATACTACAGCTAAAACCCATCTACAAAAGTCCTACAGTTGACATTATGCTTATTGTGAGAATCTGGTTGCTTTCCCACTAAGTTTGGGAATAGGCAAGCATGTCATCCTCTCTCTTTTCTCTTATTCAGCATTATGTTGAAAGTTCTAGCTTGTGCAATATAAGAAAAGGATAACTGGATGACTTTGGAAGGAAAATTAAACTGTCTTTATCTGCAAATGGACATGATTATGTATGTATCAAATTCCAAATAATTTACCAGAATAATCGTGGAACTAATAAGCAATCATAGTGGAGTTACAGTATTCAAGGTTAATATAAAAATTATAATTACTTCCCTACACACCAGCAACGCAAAATTGAAATATAAAATTTAAAAAGATAAAGAAAAGTAGGGCGTGATGGTTCATGCCTGCAATCCCAGCACTTTATGAGGCAGAGGTGAGAGGAGTGCCTGAACCCATGGATTGGAGATCAGCCTGGGAAACTTGGTGACCCCTTGCCTCTACAATAAATCAAAAAATTAGCCAGGTGTAGTGATGCACACCTGTAATTCCAGCTACTTGGAAGACTGAGCAGAAGTATCACCTGGGCCCAGCAGGTCTAGGCTGTGGTGGCCGTGGACATGCCACTGCATGCCAGCCTGGGAGACAGAATGAGACTCCAACTCAAAAATAAAATAAAATTAAAATTAAAAAATTAAAAGAAGGCATAATTTACATCATAAACCATAAAAATATAATGTTTTGGCATAAATTTATCTATCTATAATCCAAATATGTACAAAATATATGCAGACTCAATATTGTTAAGATGTCAATTGTCCCTAAGATGACCTGTAGATTCAATACAATCTTAACCAAAAGTTCAGTAAATATTTTAGTACATATTGAGAATCAAATTCTAAAATTTTCTTGAAAAGGCAAAAGATGTAGAATAGCCTAACAATACTGAAGAGGATGAGGAAGAAGAAGAAGAGGAGGAGGAGGAAGAGGAGGAGGAGGAGAAAAACAGAGAGGGAAAACTTACACTATCTAATCCCAAATTTTGTCATAAATTTACAATACTCAAGACCACATGGTATTGGTGAAAAGCTAGGCACATAAGTTGATATAACAGAATGGAGAGTCCAGAAATACAATATAGATATAGTCAATTAATATGACAAAGAATCAAAGATGTTCAATGGAGAAAGAATAGTCTATTCAAAAAATTGTGCTTGGACAACTGGACATCCATATACAATAAATAATAAACATATAAACTTAGTCACAGATCTTATACAAATATTAACTTAAAATGGATCATATATTAAAATTTCTAGTACATAACAGGGGAACATTTTCATGATCCATAAATGAAAAAAATTGGTAAGTTGAACTTAATGAAAAGTAAATATTATTGCATTATGAAAGACATTGATTAAGGAATGAAAAGAGAAGTCATACGTTGGGAGAAAATTAGTTCCAAAACATATGTCTGAAAAAGGACATACATCCAAAATATACAAAGAACTCTCAAAAACACAATAACTTAACAATAAGAAAACAAAATTATGGTGTAAAAAAGATAAATGATCCAACAGATACATAAGTAAAGAAGATATAAAGATGACAAAAAGCTTATTAAAAGGTATTTTGATCTCATGGAGGTGGAATATAACTCCCTGATTGCTAAGTGTAGCCTGTGAGTCTTGAATTCTTTCCAAGAAATATAGTATGGAAAGGAGGGAAAGAGAAATTTATAGTGGAGAAATCTGACAAACACTGCCTTAGAACTCTGATTAAACAAGCATCATAAGTAATAATTCATGTTGATAGTATGTACCTAATGTAACATGTTAAGAATGACAATTTTTCTATGGGTCCCTCATTTTAGAAGACTATGACCCCATAGAATCCTACTACTGACATTCCTTTTTACAGTATTACAATGATTGGTCAAGGTCCACTCATGGGTGGAAACATGTGATACTCAGTTCTTTGTTTCTGTGATTAATCACTATTATAGACTCTAAGTCCATCCAAGTTGTTGAAGTTTATAATTTTGTCCTTTTTATGGCTGCGCAATATTCCATTGTGTATATATAACATTTTTTTAAAACAAAATCCAGTCTTCTTTCAACTGGCAGCATGTTTGGTGCCATGGTTTTGCTATTGTGAACAATGCAGCAATAAACATACATGTGCAAGTATCTTTTTCATAAAGTGATTTGAGTTCCTCCAGGTATATTCCCAGTAGGGAGATTGTGGGGTCATATGGAAGGTCAATTTTTAGACCTTTTAGGAATCGCCAAACTTTTCCACAGAGGTTGTACTGGTTTAAACTCTCACCAACAGTGTAGAAGTATTCCCGTTTCCCTGCATCCTCTCCAGAATCTGTTGTTTTTTGAGTTACTGATGGTGGGCATCCTAACTGGAGTTAGGTGATATCTCAGTGTGTTTTTAATTTGCATTTCTTTGCTGACTAGTGAGGCTGAGCATTTTTTTGTGTATCTGTTGACTGCTCATATATCTTCTTTTGAGAAGTGCCTATTTATATCTTTTGCCCGCTTTGCAATGGGGTTGTTTCTTTTTTTTTCTTTTCAGCATGTTTGAGTTCCTTGTAGATCTTAGATGTTAGGCCTTTATCAGACATACAGTTGACAAATATTTTTTCCCAGTCTGTGGGCTCTCTCCCTGCTCTCTTGATGGTTTCTTTGACTTTGCAGAAGCTTGTCAGTTTGATGAGGTTCCACTTGTCTATCTTATCTCTTATGGCATGGGCACTTGGAGTTTTGATCAGGAATTGGTTGCCAGTTCTAATTTCCATAAGAGCATCTCCTGAATTTTCTAAGGTTTTTATAGTTTGAGGTTTTACACTTAGGTCTCTGATCCATTTAGAGTTGATTTTTGTGTATGGGGATAGGTAGGGGTCTTGTTTTAGTCTTCTAAATGTGGTTAGCCAGTTTTCCCAGCATCATTTACTGAATAGGTTCTCCTCTCCCCAGTGGTTGGTGGTGGAAGCTTTGTTGAAATGAGTTGGTTGAGAAATTGAGGTTTTACTTCTGGAATCTCTATCCTGTTCCATTGGCCTATATGCTGGTTCTTGTACCAATTACCAGGTTGTTTTGATTATTGTAGTTTTAAAATAAATTTTAAAGTCTGAGAGTGTGATACCTCCAGTTTTTTTGTTTGTTTGTTTTTTGTGTTTTTTTTTTTTTGCTGAGGATAGTTTTGTTTACTTGTGTTCATTTATGTTTCCATATGAATTCATGTACTGTCATGGAATTCTGCTGGGGAAGGGGAACACACCTCATCAACAAGGGTCCCTGTATAATGAACATTTTTGTACTTAACTCTGAATTATACCCCACATCTTTAAAACTAAAAATTAAAGAAAACTATAACCTGAGTATAATCATAAGAAAAGCATCGAACAAATCTCAACTGAAGATCAAAATACTTTGACCAGTACTTCTCAAAACTGTCAAGCTCATTAGAATAAGGAAAGTCTGAGAAAAAGATCATTCTCTTAAGTAGCTTAATGAAATACGACAACTAAATGTGATGTGATATCCTATCCAGGATATCCTATTCAGGTTCCTAAAACAAGAAAATTAAATTAGATAAAAACTAAGAATATCTGAAGTACGAACTTCAATTAATAATTAACAGTGTATAAATATTGAATCATGAATAGTAACAAATGTACCATACTGATTTAATGATAGAACATATGATAGGAGGAGAGCATGATAGATTCTCCCGTTAATGTATATTTATATATATACCACACAGTTGATATATATACAACACATTAACAAACAAGGCATAAAAATAATGTCATAAGAGGAGCATGATTACATGCCACTTCAGAGAAGAATGAGAATATGTTTGACTATAAGGAAAGATTATTTTATCTATAAAAATTCTGCAACCTTTATTAATGATACATACATCTTTTCCTCTCAAGAAAATATTATCATTAATACTTTAAATAATATATTGCAATATTTCCACATATTCCAAAGGGAGTATGTGGTACAATGTTTCATTGCTTATGAAATGCTTTAATACTCAGTGACACCGACATTTGAATATCTAAACCTTGATCGGGTATTTAATTATTGATTTAACAGCAACATCTATACATATCTGATAAGATGCTTAAATTCTATAGATCTAATGTGCAGCATGGTGACTGTACTTAATAATACTTCATTGTACAGATCCTCACTCCATAGGGAGAGGACAATTGAATCTTTATGTTTAGGACCCTCCCAGACCTTGCCCTATGCATCTCATCTTATCTAGTTATGATTACTAACACTCTCCTATAACAATGTGATAGTAAGAACAGTATTCTCCTATGTTGTGTGAGTCATCCTAGTAAATTATTGAGCCTCAGTGGATAGTGTGAATGTCCATATCTGAACCAGTTGGTGAAAAGGAAAGATGATGGGAACCTCTAAACATATAGCTGGTGTCTGAATTGAGGGTAGTCTTGTAGCAGACTGTACCCTTGACCTGTGAGGCTTGAGCTAATTCTGTGTAGTTGTATCAGAAATATTTGCAAGTGAAATTTTAAAACATTCATAGACTACATAATTTTAACTACTATACATCTTACAATTTTTTTCTATTTTTTTCACCATCCCCCCAAAAAAAGAAAAGGAAAAAAAAATTCCCAGTGCTTAGTATTGTACAAAGATAATTTTTGACTTCTTCCTCACAGCTTATATGAAGTATTTCTGACACATAGTAAAGCAAACATCTTGCATTCTAAGACAAAGAAAACTCACTATTATCGCATAGCTCTGTTTAACAGTTCAACAACAACAACAACAAAGTTCCGATATTAACTCATGCTGGGGAATTATAGAAAAATATATCAACCAGACAACCTTTGACTCAGACCACCACTTCTTAATCAGAGAATCTAGAAAATGGTCTCAAGTCTAATTAAAATCATAAAATCAATGTAAACATTTAACAACTCTATTTATACCACTAGACTCAAATGCGATGCTAGAGTTAAGTTTACTTAATTAACTGACTTGTATTTCATCAGAGATTCTCAATACTAAAATAGTGTTTGAATACAATTGTAACCAACAATCATACTTCCTCCTTCTACCCACCTTCACACTCCAGTGACTAGAATCCCTTGACAATTTGCAAATTGATAGATGCTTTCTTGAACGTTGCTATTTTCTGATGGCATAAAAATGCTTCTTTGGCCCAAAATAGAATTAAATAACTATGCAGGCAACATGGAAACATTAGTCAACTTTTCCATGTAAAATAATGCAGATCGATTCAGTATAACTTTTTTTTCTATAAATGCTATGAAATTTAAAACTGCTGAAGAAAACGTCTTTGGAACATCAAGAAATTAACTATGCACAATTCGATTGAACTTTTTGAGAAATTATTGAACAGAGCTTCAAGATATTAGTCATGTAAAACATGCATTAAAAACAAAGCAAAACAGTAAAATGACATTAGGTCCAGCTGAGGTTCAGAATTATTCAGAACGCCCTGTGAAACTTACTCATCACCTTCAGATTAAAATTTGATTTGAAAAACACTTCAAAAACAGACTATATTTAGAGACAGAGTAACATGCATAAAACTTCAAAACTAAATAGAATTATTTAGAATTTATGTATATAGGAAGTAAAAAGGTATTCTGTTACAAGTAGAGGAAAGTTTGCTATTCAAAAAAAGTTAGAAGTTATTTTTAAGTCAATAAACTAAGAAAAATCTTATATGCCTGCTAAGTGATCTGAAAAGCAGCTTTTCACATAGTGCTGAATGTACTTTGCTATTTTAGCTAGACATTTTTGGCATAATAAAATATAATGAAAGCTGAATATAGAGAACTACCATTAAAAGTAAGGAGAACATTTTCGTTCTGATTAGAAAATCTTCACATGCACTTCATAATCTACCTTTCAACTGATTTTTTTTACTTTCCTCCTTTATGCATCCTAGTTCTCAGTAACACAATTTTGTCAAATAGCCCACATGCTGTCAAATGTTATAATCTCACCTTGGTGAAGTACTATTCCTTTTTGGGCCTTGATAATAAGCGACTTAGAGTTTGAGTTGGAGCTAAACCTAAATGAATAAATTCTTGTGAGTCTCACTAACATCAATATAGTCTTGCCTACCAAAGTTCAAATTTCATCACTTGAGAATTCTGTTGGCAGCTAACAGACCCAGGGAAACAAGTGAACAGCAGGAGGCATATGGTAATACATGCTTTAGAATAGTAAGATGATTTACAACACAAGCATAGAAAGATATCACACCTAAATTAGTATTATCACAAAGAAAGCACCATGTTTATGCTAATATTAGGCTCATTAAATTTTGAGGCATCTCTGCTATACTAAGGATATGAGACTTGATGTCTGAGTCATTTGAACATTTATCAGTTTTAGTTTTCAATTTGCACAAGGAAACGTATAAATATTACTTCATATGTTTTTTACAAGCTAAATATTTTATTTAACTCAATTTTAATGAGAAAACCAAGCAGATGATATAATCAGTTCAAAGGAGAAGTCAAAAAGTGCAGATTTATATGTAGTAAAGGAAAGTTGAAATTATGTACAAAGATATGAAATTAGCTTTCTTTATACTGGGTGAGGGGAGGAGTCAGTTGGACCTTGACCAGAAACAACTTATTTCCATGTCTAAAGATGAGAATTATTTTGCACTGCTGTGATTACCTGCACCATAAAAAGTGTGAGAACTCAACAGCAGAGAAAAGATGGGATCACCCATAAGGATGTGTGTTCTCTACAATGTAGTTTTCCATTAGAGACATCCAGTAACCTTTTCTTTCTTTCTTTCTTTTTTCTTTCTTTCTTTCTTTTTTCTTTCTTTCTTTCTTTCTTTTTCTTTCTTTCTTTCTTTCTTTCTTTCTTTCTTTCTTTCTTTCTTTTTTTCTTTACCTTTCTTTCTTTCTTTCTATTTTTTCACTTCAATTTTCATTATAATCTTCTCTTTATGACTAAAAAAAGTCTAAATGAAGGATTATTCTTGAGTACAAATTAAAACAGCTTTCATTAGGTTTGACTTCATATTTACACAGGTAGATCAAGAATGTTTACTTATCAGATAAGTCTTCTTAAATTTATTTTTCTGAAAGTTTTCATAAGGAAGCAAATTGAACTAGTAAAAACCTCGATTATTTTCTACCCTGATTCTACGAACCCAAGTGCAAGAAAAACTCTCTAACAGATTTTACTTGTGATGCCTTGAATTTGGGAGAATTCTTCTCTTTCCAAGGTCCTCCCAATACTCGGAGGCTCCTGGCCTGCTAGGAAGTAATCCTCCTTATCATCTATATGCCTGAGACCCTACAAAGCAAGCCAGTTTTTTGAGCGAGATTTATCAGTATTGACTCCACAAAGTAAACTTCAACTCCTTAAAGTAGTTTGCCTATTTTTTAAAATGAGCATCATAGTCAAATAAAGTATTTCAAGCAAGGCCTTGGTTGTCCAATACATTTTTCCTATTATATTTTAATTTCAAAAAAGAATAGATTATGAGTGAATCTATACAAATATATTGCCATAGAAATCAAGGAGATGCAAGGAGAATTTCTGATTTAAGAAAGGGGGTGATGGTTCGAATGAAATATCTTTAAAAAATATGTTATTTCAGTTTGCAAACATGGAGTATACTAAATTGTTATGATTTCCAGATAGTTTAAGAAGCAAAGGGTTTCCTTATGCATTTAGAAAATAGAACATTAAAACATCATCAACATATCCCAATTAAATAAGCATAATCATCTCTTCTCAGTTTTTTCAGCTCTATGCAATTAAGTATTTTTTAGCTGAATCTTGAGTGAGTAGTCTAATTAAGTTGTCTGCATCCTGAATAAAATGTTCTGGGAAATTCTGACTTAGTCCACTGGAGCAGAATAAAAGTTTTTAAAGGGATAGATCAGTAATTTATCTCAATTTATTCTTTGAAATATCAATATTTACTACAGTACTCTTTCATGGTGCACTGTTCAAGTAAAAAACCCGGGCCTTAGTTAATGGCAGGACCTTCATGGAAGCATGAGAGTAAAACAGAACCTATCTATAGGTGACAGAGGCTTAAAATGGCTGTGGTTAAATTTATTACTTATGATTTCCAATGTGAAAAAGTGTGATGAAATTTCTTGTTAAGAGTAATGTGACTGACAAAGAAATTTGGTAGTTTTATGGTATGTTAAACAAGGTAATAAACCCATTTCAAAAAACATTTTAAGAAAAAATTGTCTGATATGGTCTCATTTAAAGGGAATACAATGAGTATTATGTCTGATTTATATAGATGGAGGAACATAATTTCTAGTACCTCACTATTTACAGTGAAAGAACAAATTTTTTGTGATTTTTCCAGGGGCCATTTGGAGTATCTCAAAATTAGTTTTTTTGTTTTTGCTTTTGTTTTTGAGTTGGAGTCTCACTCCATCACCCAGGCTGGAGAGCAGTGGCATGCTCACGTTCACCCCAGCGTGGACCTGCTGGACTCCGGGAATCCTTCTACTTCAGCCTTCTAAGTAGCCCAACCCTCAGGCGCATGCTACTGCGCCCGGCTAATTTTCTTTTTATTATTTTTTATTGTATAGACAAGGTCTCGCCAACTTACCCTGGCTGGTCTTGAACCCACAGGCTCAGACAGTCTGCTCATCTCAGCCTCCCAAAGAGCTGGGATTACAGGCTGAGTCACTGAGCCTGGCCTCAAAATTAGCTTTTAGTACAAAATAATTGCTGGATGTTTTATTCATTTTACCTTTTTTCTTTAGTTAGAATGTGATTTGGGAAAGCCAAAAAAATTTGTTTTTTTAAAGATATTTGGAGACTTAAAACAGAATAATAGGTGCCTGAGAAACAATGCATCATCACTCATTTTATTCAAGTGACAATAAAATACTTAATAATAAACAAAGTAATACAATCATAAAGAACCTTAGCTATTTCATAAGGGTGACACTTTTTTTTCCCTCCAAATAATCAAGGGCAGGATATAGTCAACATAAAGAAAAGATAATTTCTCTGATAAAACATAGAATCATAGAATATAGGCAGATTGCATAGAAAAAAAGAATTCCTTCATATTACTATGGCAATAAATAAAAATTGTGGAAACAAATCTACCAAAACTGAGTAAGCTTTGCAAGAATTTTAACATATTTTATAACTTTCAGACTCAGATATTACAAACAATAATGAATAAAATTCACTTTTTAGGTTTTGTCTTTTATTTTGTTAATTTACATTTAATAACACGCTGACAGCTTGCTTTAAAATATACCTTAGGGTGTCTGCAAGGTTAGACTTAATTCATAATAATGCCAAAGATTATTAATATATGATTCATTCATTGTTGCTACAGCCAAATGAATCAATAAGAAATTTTTTTTAAATGTATGCTTAATCTTTTTTTTTTCTTTTTTTTTTGAGTTGGAGTCTCACTCTGTCACCCAGGCTGGAGGGCAGTGGCCTCTCCCGGCCACCATAGCCTCGACCTGCTGGGCTCTGGCGATCCTTCAGCCTCAGCCTTCCAAGTAGCCGGAATTACAGGAATGTGCTACAACACCCGGCTGATTTTTTTGATTTATTGTAGAGATGAGGTCTCGCTGACCAGGCGGGTCTTGAACCCGCGGGCTCAGGCAATTCACTCACCTCAGCCTCCCAAAGGCGCGGGATTACAGGCTGAGCCACTGAGCCCGGCTTATCAGTTCAATTTTAACAGGGCAAACAAAGATAATATCCCACAAAGATAAAAGTTCTTTTGGGGAGATATCAGAAAATTTTAGCTTGTACAGGGATCTAAATACAAAACATGTATACATACACATGCATCTCTTTTTATTGAAAAGCAGAAAGGAAGAATACATAGCTTTAATTCTTTATAGCTGCTACTTCTAAGTACAGTCATAAACACTTGCATTGATTCTAACTTTTAATTAGTAGTTGATCATCCCAGCTTGCCTAAGTTTTAACACTAATAGTTCTACATCCCAAGGAAACCTCTCAGTTCAGGCAAACCCAGAGAAAGAGTGAGGAATTGAGATTTGTCTGTCATACACAAGTCTATTAGAATTTATGGATGTGCATAACAGCTACAAATGTTTCTTGTACAACTTCTTAAAATGGCAAAAATTAACATCTTCATTATGAAGATGTTAATTTTTGCCATTTTAAGAAGTTGTAACATTATGCCACTGCCCTCCAGCCTGGGTGACAGAGTGAGACTCCAACTCAAAAAAAAAAAAAAAAATCCATAATCTTTGTGGCGTTCACAAATTAAGAGGCAGCCGGGCTCGGTGGCTCAGCCTGTAATCCCGCGCCTTTGGGAGGCTGAGGTGAGTGGATTGCCTGAGCCCGCGGGTTCGAGACCCGCCTGGGCAGCTAGACCTCATCTCTACCATAAATAAAAAAATCAGCCGGGCCTGATAGCGCATGCCTGTAATTCCGGCCACTCGGAAGGCTGAGGTGGAAGGATCGCCGGAGCCCAGCAGGTCGAGGCTGCGGTGGCCGAAAGCGGCCACTGCACTCCAGTCTGGGCGACAGAGTGAGACTCCAACTCAAAACAAAAACAAAAACAAAACAAATTAAGAGGCAAAATCATATAGCTTAAAATTATACTTTATATATTGTTTCAACATTTTATCTTATTTCAAAAAATTACAGTACTCCATGATTGTCTATTAATTTGCTCAATATCAGTAAAAGTGTTTTCCATTTTCTGAATATTGTGGAAATTATCTTAAAGGAGACGGAAGACAAACCATAATTTTTGTTAAAAATAAAAAATCTGTTAGAATAATTATTCAATTGAGTTAAAAACAAATTTCCATTTTGTATAACTCTGAGTATTAAATATGATAAACATTAACTTATTGGAGCACTAAACTTGGTCACATTTAAGAAAATTTACCCAAGTAGAATAAATATGTTCATTTGTATTGTACTTAAAATTGATAAATCAGAGTAGGCATAGATGTTTAGTTAAACTAAAAAGATTACTTCAGCTTTGTTTGCCAAAATTTTACCTAAAGTCTGTGAACCAAGATACATAAAGTATTTGTGACTTAATTTTTATAGAAACTTATAGTATGTCACAAATTTTAGAGAATAAATTTTCTTTCATTTCTGAGAATTTCAGAATTATTAAATTTCTATAAGCACTTTTAAATTTTCATAAGAAATTCAAATAGTCTTTTTAATTTAAGAGGTTCTATAATCTAAATTATTAATAATCCTGTGTAGGAATAAAAACATTGCCAAATTACACAACAAACGATAGATGCGTTTCTGAATAACAGACACATAGACAAACACACAGAGAGACTACAGCTTTAATTCTGTAATTTCCACCATTGGTCACAAGTAAATATAAAACCACACACAAAAAAGTCATTCTCCTTCTCAGTGAGCACAGAATTCGTAACCGAGTTAAGTTTAAACAGACAGTTAAACAAAAACACTGAGCAGATATATTTTGTTACCTCTTATCCAATAGAAAAAGATATCTGTAAGACATTAATCAATTTGACAAATATTCAGAATATAAAATACGATTCCAATCATTGATGCCACCAGTGAGGGATAATTTATCAGATGTAAATGAATAAAACACCAACAAAATACACTATATACAAAATTAAAATGAGAAAAGAGTAGTTTATATTTCAACTTAGAATATACCACTGAGAGCTAAGAACAACAAATTTAGTCTTAAAAACGTAAATGAAGTGCAATGCTTTAGAAAAGAAGTCTACCCGTCTCTCACAGGTGAATTTATTGGAGATCTTGTTGGAAAGTCTCCAAACAAGCAAATATTTTGTGCTTTTTTTTTTTTTTTTAAGAGTAGAATTATGACTCAGCCGGCTCGGTGGCTCAGCCTGTAATCCCACGCCTTTGGGAGGTTGAGGTGAGTGAATTGCCTGAGCCCGCGTGTTCAAGACCCACCTGGGCAGGTGAGACCTTATCTCTACAAAAAAAAAAAAAAATTAGCCGGGGGTGGTAGCATGCGCCTGTAGTTCCAGCTACTTGGAAAGCTGAGGCGGAAGGATCCAGAGCCGCCAGGTCGAGGCTGCGGTGGCCGGGAGCCGCCACTGCACTCCAGTCTGTGCGACCGAGTGAGACTCCAACTCAAAAAACAAAACAAAACAAAACAAAAGAGTAGAATTATAACTCATATATACAAAAAATGCATACCTGTCAAAGATTTAATTATTATTATTATTGTAGTCTCATTTGCCCATGCTGGTATTGAACTCCTGACCTCAAGTGATCCTCCTGCTTTGGCCTCCCAATGTGTTAGGATAAAAGGTATGAACCACTATGCAGATGTTAAAAATTAAGCCAGAACATTTTATTTGTTCAATTTATTATATATATAAAAATATTGTATACTATAACATGCTATGCTATATTATGGTTAATGAAACTCACAGCTTCGTGTCTTTCCATTTTAAAAATCAAATTTTATTTCAGTTTCATATAATAGTCATGGAGAGAGATTTGAGTTTTGTTTTGAGTAGCTTTGTATTTTGGCAATTTTATATGTCTCACATTCTTTTATCATCGATTTTAATATTCAGTCTAGTGATCAATTTAAAATAGACTTCAAATTTATCAACATTTTAAATTTAGAGGACATTTATTTTTTATTTATTTATTTATTTTTGAGTTGGAGTCTCACTCAATCGCCCAGACTGGAGTGCAGTGGCTGCTCCCGGCCACCGCAGCCTCGCCTGCTGGGCTCCAGTGATCCTTCCGCCTCAGCCTTCCAAGTAGCTGGAACTACAGGCATGCGCTACAACGCCCGGGTGATTTTTTGATTTATTGTAGAGATGAGGTCTCTCTGCCCAGGCGGGTCTCGAACCTGCGGGCTCAGACAATCCACTCACCTCAGCCTCCCAAAGGCGCAGGATTACAGGCTGAGCCACCGAGCTCGGCTAGAGGATATTTATTTGCCTACCACTTTAGATATTGTCAATATGAATTAAACCTGAACCTAGATATTAGGCAGAACTACTGAGTTACCAAGAATTCAAATTTTACTTTTTCTACTCTGACCATGACTTTTCTACTGCATATGTTGATTGAAACTGATATAACGCATTTTGACTCATATTTGCAAATTCAACAAGGTTAACTTTGATATTCTGCATAAGAACTTCAAATATTCAGTTGACTGTATAGACTGAAATTAAACCTAAACTTTTTTATTTTGTTAGTACCATATCACTAATCTTGGCCTTCTCAATGGTCAGAAGAGTCACAGAAACAGACTGCAGGGAAGGACATAAAAGGTCAGAGAATACTTTTTAAAATAATACTTATAACTAACTTGACTCAAGTCAATTTTACTTGAATTCAAAAGACAGGAGAACTGCCAAGGAATTTATTAATGGAGTCATTTACTGTCTCAGTTCCTGGAAATCATATCACAGGGTTCACTCCACCTTTTCTAATGCCTATATTTATCTACCTGTTACTATTTTACTAAAGAAGCACTCTGTTCAACTCAATAAACTAAAAAATGGTTGACAATATTGAAATATTAATTCAACAGAAATGTGCTGATACAAGTTTTTACATAAGAGCATTTTATTAAAAACATTTTAGTCAACTATTTAGAAAGGCACATTTGGCCATTTTGCTTATGAAAAATGCCCATCATATAAATTAATTTTCAAAGCCAGTTCTTGCTGTCAAACCAATTTTACTCTTTTAGAAAAACTCTGACACCATTTTTCTATTTAAATAGCTATATTAATATTTCTTTCAAAAAGAAAATACAAAATGCATTATAAAACAAATTACAGAAAAATTTTGAGACATATTATTAAGTACATTAAAACAAAGGTGAAATTATAAAAATTTAGGTTGTCCATATAATCATCTGAACTAGAACAATTTTCAGAAGACACTGTTAATAATTATGTCAAAAACTGATATAAACCAATATTATTCATGCTAAATTCAACCATATAATGGATTATTTGTCTTATGACAAATTAAAAAGAATAAAGGTCAATATTCTGATTCTCACTGCTTCATGTAAAACAATGTAATATACTACTAAATTACTATATATCAAATGAGAATTAATTATTATTATTATTTGTATTTTTATTGAGTTGGAGTCTCACTCTGTCACCCAGACTGGAGTGCAGTGGCCGCTCTTGGCCACTGCAGCCTCAACCCGCTGGACTCTGGCGATCCTTCCATCTCAGTCTTCCAAGTAGCTGGAGTTACAGGCGCGCGCTACCACGCCTGGCTAATTTTTTGATTTATTGTAGAGATGAGGTCTCACCAAGTTGCCCAGGTGGGTCTCAAACCCGCGGGTTCAGGCAATCCACTCACCTCAGCCTCCCAAGGCGCAGGATTACAGGCTGAGCCACCGAGTCTGGCTATTGAGAATTAATAAGAAGTGAAGATTTTCCTTCACTTATAAGTGAAGATTATAAGTGAAGGAAAATGAATAATTAATTATAAGTGAAGATTAGCTAATCATGTAAGAGGGCAAGTGTCAAACTGATTTAAAACCTTTTGTAATCGTGAGTTATTGATAAAAATTAAACATCATTCTAAAACTTTTGTAAGACATTGTGGCTGAATGTTTTTCATGTGCTTTGTGAGCAAATAAATTCTATACTGTCAAACCAATCAGCACATTTAAGTATGTGATGTCTTGTCTTTATTGCCAACAGGAAATAAAAGCACCAAAGGATTTTAAAAGGTAAAATTTGATGCAGAATGACCCAAATTTGTATAAAACATATTCTATCAATTTGTTTAAACAAATATCCAGAGAAAACCTTGAAAGATGTGATAAAATAGGGTGTAATTATTTAGGTATACTATGCACATCTATACATGCTTATTTATTATTTTTTCAAACAATCTGAAATAAATGATGAGAAATTTTATCCATCGGTGATATTCAATGAATTTTAAGAAATTTTACTAAACATCCTAGAAAGTATTGGAGTATTAATTTAAAGAATTAACTTTATTCATTTTCACTGTTTGACTATTAAAGGGAGATTTTCTTTTCAGAAAAATAACATATCTTAAAGATTAGTTCTAAGAATACATAAAATAATGTTTATATCTAAATGAGCATGCAAAGGACAATAGACAACTTTTATATTTCTCACTAAGCATTTGGTGCTATATCCCCTTCCAGGAACTTTCCCACAAAAGCCTCCGTTCCTTTAAAGGGTCAAGAGGATGTATGCATTGAGCAGTTTGAACAATCCACCCTAACACAATATTTCCACAGCTGGGGATTTTCTATGCTCAAAAAATGTAGGATACAGAAAACAATTGCATATTTGAGTATGCAAGCAGCAACTCTATTATGAGTCGTGTATTAATTCTGCTGTCAATATCTAGCAATTTAGAATTTTAAGTGTAAAAAAATTTTCTTTATGTGTACTTTCTAGTTATGTTTTGCTTTTGACTAATTGTTTATCATACAGCATGTAGTTTCAGACTGAAAATTAAACATAGGAAAGTTCTCTCTAGTCTATTAGTTTAGGTAAAATGGAAGTATTTATATTCGTGAGAAAAAAATCTTTATCTTGTATGACAATTTCTTATGCTCTCAGTATAATTCAGGTCATGAATATTTCCAAGGATAGTCAACCGGAGAGGTTTTAACAGACACTATGAACCATTTAGAGTGGCTCCCATTTTATATGCCAATAAACTTGTGTGATATTATTCTATTAGTCTGTGAGAAAAAATAAAAACAAAATCCCTTACAGCAGGAATTAAGGTTAAAGCAAACTGTAAAGTTAACTTAAGATATTGGCTAAACATAATGCAGAAGAATGCATTGCTTCTTTTTAAGAGGTTGCAAGTGGTATTTAAATTGCTATACATTCTTTTGCATTCAAGTAGCAATGGTTTAACAACAACAACAACAACAACTTTAAATCTGAATGTGTAAATGTATTACACACTTTTCAGAAAAAGAATATATCCTGAAATGAAATAATTATGTTATCATTTTTAAAGACTTAAAACATAGTTTCCTCTAATTTTACTGTTATTGAAAATGCCAATTCATGGCAGAGTAAAAATCACATTTATTACACGGGAATATTTGTTTTCTTTCACGTCTGTCCTTTATTTTTCAGTGAATTTTATTTATAAGGAGAGGGGATATATTTATTTATGTTTACAACATGCAATGTAACATTTTCATTTCAATAGAGGCCACAGTGTCTACTATAATTCATGTTTTTTGTTTGTTTTCCTCCTGCCTGTAAGATGTTAAAGAACATCTCACAGAGAGAAGAAATTAAAAGATAAAAATCCATGTGAAATGTAATAGGACTGTAATTTAGGATATCTAAAACCCTAAATGGTATTTAATAGCATTTTCCTGAAACATATCAGATTATTACATCTTCATTTTGTAGTTTCAAAGATCTTGTTAACTTCTATTCAATAAAATTCTTGATTGCAACTAATTTTTAAAAGTAATGAATTTCTGTCTGCCCTATGTAAATGACTAAGCTGGATGGACTAGCTATCTCATGATTATTATGAGATTGCAGATGTAATTGTGTAATTTTCTCCTAAATTAGGAAATAAGCTTTACTACATCATGAAATTATTTTAAAAAGAACATTTGAAACCAGTAAGCGGTATATTTTTATACTCATTTCTTCAAACACAAAATGGAATGAAGAAAACACTTAAGAGATTTTAGATGTTTATATAGGCTATTGCAATTAACTCAAGAACTATATTATACTAGGGATTATTTTTCTCAGTAACTTCTAGACTTTTAAAATTTCCAAATATCAGTCAGAAAGCATGCTAATTGAAATGACCTAGTACCAATATTACTACAGTTTTCACCCACAGCAATACTACTAACATTTCTTTGTACTTGAGTCAGTGACTTCTTCTCCGGGGTCTTTTACCTAAAGCTTTTTTATCTTGCCTATGCATATTGTTTAACTTAACAATGCACTTTTTCCATTGATTTTGGTCTCATAAATCCTACATTTCTCTTCACAGGAAATATTTGAAAATATTAACTTTCAAATTTAATATTGCTATTTTTAATGTATTTAAATATAAAAATAAGACAAGTAGAAGTTGAATTTTACATAAATGAACATTAATAAGCGAGATGAAGTGATATGAGTTGACTCATTTTTCCTTTCTTCATTCCTTTCTCCCTCCTTTTTCTTTTTCTTTTTCCTTTTTTTTTTTTTTTTTGAGTTGGAGTCTCACTCTGTCGCACTGGAGTGCAGTGTCCGCTCCCGGCCACCGAAGCCTCGACCTGCTGGGCTTCGGCGATCCTTCTGCCTCAGCCTTCCAAGTAGCTGGAACTACAGGTGCGTGCTACCACGCCGGCTGATTTTTTTATTTGTTGTAGAGATGAGGTCTCGCCAAATTCCCCAGGCGGGTCTCGAACCCGCGGTCTCAGCCAATCCACTCACCTCAGCCTCCCAAGGCGCAGGATTATAGGCTGAGCCACCGAGCCCGGCTGCTCTCCCTCCTTTTTCTTAACAAAGTCCTACTATTTACTAAGGTTTGTGTACTGAAAATGCAACAAAAAGAGCAAAAAATTGGTCTATGTCTCCAGGAGCAAATGGCAAACTGCAGAGCAGTGCCAGTTTCAAACTCTTGATATTATTTTTTAAAGTACTTCCACAGCACCTACAAAGTTAGTATTGCATTTTTCACTCTTTGTTTTTTCTTAACCTACATCCCAAATGGCTTTTTACAACAGGTATAATATGATGACAATTTCAAAGGTATTGTGTAGCTAAATGAAAATGTTGCAAATGAGATAACAAAGGGCAAAGGATTGAAAATTAATTGAGAGAGAGGTAAAAGTTGAAAATAAAATGTGCATTGAACACACACACACACACGCAGAGCCAGATTCATTGTAAAAAAGAAAAAAAAAACAGCTGGTTAACTTACTGCTGACCAATTCTATTCCCTTTGGAAGAGCAATAATTAGCCTGAATTCAACTGACTAATAAACTGACTAGTATGTTTCAAAGACCCCTTTTGCAAACTTTGATTTTCTCTGATCATTCTATCTTTGCTCCTTGATGGACTGAGACGTGTAGTATAAATCATACAATTTTCTTTTAACTTTTCTTGCATATACATTGTGCATAGAAAGCAAACTATTGTGTGTGTTAACTTTTTTAAGAGTACTAGGACAATTGTTATTGCTAATCATCAACTTTAAAGATAAGTAACTCACATTTATGACCAATTCAATTTCTTCTCCTCTAACATTGAAAGCAAGCAATATTTTTATCCTAAGGACATGTCTGATTTTATTGGACTTATAAGTAAAAACATACATCATGTGATGTGTGGTAGGTGACAACCAAGATTCTCATGTATAAACCCTGTGTACTTACCATCCTTTGAGTGTGGGCAAACTTATGAATGTAATGTGACAGTGCTCCCATGATTAGGTCACTAAACTGTTAACTTTAAATTAATCAAAAGAGATATCAGTCTAGGTGAGTTTTTTCAACTTTATGTTTTTAAATAAAGCTCTTATGGCTGTCTATGAAGATGAAGCCTCCACATGTTATAAAGCAAATGCATTCTGCCAACAAACATATGAGCTGGGAAGAGAATCCCAAGTTTCAAGGGGAACTCCAGTGTCCATCTCAGTGGTAGGCACCAGTAGGCACTTAGTAATGGGTTTTGAATCAATGAATTTCTTGATAGATATTATTTAAGAGTAGTATTTAAGCCGGGCTCGGTGGCTCAGCCTGTAATCCCGCGCCTTTGGGAGGCTGAGGTGAGTGGATTGCCTGAGCCCGCGGGTTCGAGACCCGCCTGGGCAGCGAGACCTCATCTCTACAATAAATCAAAAAAATCAGCCGGGCGTGGTAGCACATGCCTGTAATTCCGGCTACTGGGAAGGCTGAGGTGGAAGGATCGCCGGAGCCCAGCAGGCGAGGCTGCGGTGGCCGGGAGCGGCCACTGCACTCCAGTCTGGGTGACAGAGTGAGACTCCAACTCAAAAAAAAAAAAAAAAAAAAAAAAAAAAAGAGTAGTATTTAAGAGAAGTTAGTTATCAACAATAAATATTTAAATAATTTGCTAAACAAATATGAAACAAAATCTTTAATCTTCACTTAATATATAATACAGTTTTCTAATACTAGTACTGAGACTTGAATAATGTAAGCATGACTACTCTTCATATTCACTATATTTCATTAGAAGTCCCCTACAGATTTGAGATACTATAGTGCTATAGAACCCTAGAATATTCTCCTAACTAGCTGTAGTTTTGCATCCTTTAACAAATCTCTCTTTATATCCCCTTCTCCCTACCCTTCCTAGCGCCTGGTATCTTTTGTTCTTCTTTTTACTTAAATTAGATTTTTTTTTTTTTTTTTAGCATGAGCATATGAGTGAGAGCATGCAGTGTTTAATTTTCAGTTCTTGGCTTATTTCACTTCACATGGATTTGAGATACTGTGCTTCTGATCTCCTTTTATACTTGGTTCATATCAGCAGCCAATTAATGCTGATGGATAGCTACGTGAGCTCTTGATTACCTCTCTTTATTTGAAAATCCTAATAAAACTGACAAATAAATATAGATAAGTAAGGAAGGGGAAAAAGCAGGACAGGGTGGTGTTAATGGCCAACCATCTTAGGAAGAATTTTGGAAGATAAAAATGAAGGAAAATGGTAACTTTGTAGTGGAGGAGCATGGCAGATACCACATTAGAAACTCTATCAGCAAAATTAGTATTATAAATAATGTCATGTCCATACCAAATGCCCACGATCTGATGCATTGAGAAAAGAACACCATCATTTCTGCAGGTCAAAATATAATCTCAGTACAACCATGAGTATGTATCATGCAAATACTAATTAAGGGATATTCTAAAAATAGCTGACCTTTTCAGTTTGGAAGTGTGAAGGTGTGAAATAAGAGAATATGGAGTACAAATCATATATTTAAGGATATTAAAGAATTGACAACAAAATACAATGTGGAATCCTGGTTTGGATCAGATCATAAAAAGGACAATAATAGGCAACCAGCAAAATTCAACCAATGTATACAGATTAGTTAACAGTTTTGTCTATATTAATGTTTCTGTTTCCGAATTTGTACTGTCTCCATGTAAGATGTTAACACTAGGGAAAGAAAGTAAAGGGTATATGGAAACTCACTGTATTATTATTTTTGCAACTTTTTAAAGAAAATACTTTATTTAGGTATGATTGACATATAAAAGGCTGTACATATTTAATATACATATCTTAATGAATTTTGGGATAAGTATATAAACTCATAAAACAATCACCACTATCAAGCTCATTAAGTTTCCTCCTACCTAATCTATTATTATAATTGCTGTATGTGTGTAGTGTGTGTGTGTGTGTGTGTGTGTGTGTGTGTGTGTGTGTATGGTAGGAACACTTAAAATAAGGTCTCCTTCTTACAAATTTTAAGTATCCAATAAAGTATTGATAGATATTGGTTACTATGCTGTTTAATAGCTCTCCAGAATTTAATTAACTTGCGTCACTGAAACTTTGTATGCTTTACTTTCTTATAGTCTCATTTCCCCCCTCCCTGTGGAGTCTAAATATTTGGATTTCAATATTTTTACATCTAAAAATATTTCTCTAAAATAATTTGATTTTATTTCTTAATTGAAAAATAATAATTGTACATATTCATGTGGTTTCAATATATATAATGCACAGTGACCAGAACATGGTAATTGGCATACCATCATCTCAAACGTTTTATTATTTCTTTATGTGGGGAATATTCAATAACCTCTTTCTAGCTATTTTAAATTATGTACTATTGTTTATTACAGTCATCCTATAGTGCTATAGAACCCTAGAATATTCTCCTAACTAGCTGTAGTTTTGCATCCTTTAACAAATCTCTCTTTATATCCCCTTCTCCCTACCCTTCCTAGCGCCTGGTATCTTTTGTTCTTCTTTTTACTTAAATTAGATTTTTTTTTTTTTTTTAGCATGAGCATATGAGTGAGAGCATGCAGTGTTTAATTTTCAGTTCTTGGCTTATTTCACTTCACATGATGTCCCCCAGTCCCATCCATGACAGAATTTCATTCTTTTTATGATTGAATAGTATTCCATTGTACATATAATACCACACCTTATTTATCTAGTCATATGTTATGGAACATGTAGGTTGATTTCATATTGGCTATTATGAATAGTCCTGCAATAAACATGGGGGTGCAGATGGCTCATCAATATACTGATTTTCTTTCCTTTGGATGAATACCCAGTAGTGGGATGGCTGGATCTTATGGTAGTTTTAGTCGTAGTTTTTGAGAAGCCTCCATAGATGCTGGACTAGTTTGCATTTTTTTTTACCAACATTGTAAAAGAGCTCCCTTTTCTCTGAACTCTTGATAGTATATGCTATTAAAAAAAATCTTTTTGATAATAGTCATACTAACTATGGTGAGACAAAACTTCATTGTGGTTTTGATTTTGCATTTCCCTGATGATTAGGGTGTGGAGCATTTTTTCCTATACTTGTTGGCCATTTGTATGTCTTTTGAGAAAAAATGTCTGTTCAGATCATTTGTCCTTTTAAAAATATGATTACTTTTTTTTGTTGTTGTTAAAGTATTTGAAGATCTTTTATATTCAGGGTATTAATCCTTTGTTGAATGAGAAGTTGGAACATATTTTATTCCATCATGCAAGTTGTCGTTTCACTCTATTGATTATTTCTTTTGCTGTTCAGAAGCTTAGTAGTTGGATATAATTCCATTTATTTTTGTTTTTGTTGCCTGTGCTTTTTAGGTCTTATTCATAAAATATTTTTTTTCAGATTAGTGTCCTGGAACATTTCTTCTATGTTTTTTTCTAATAGTTTTATAGTTTCTGGTCTCATATTTAAGTCTTTGATCTATTTGGAGTTGATTTTTGTATAGGCTGATAAGTGGAGGTCTATTTTAATTCTTTTACATATGAATATTGTTTCCCCAGCACCATTTATTGAAGAGGCTGTTCTTCAATATTCAATATTGAAGAGGCTGTTCCCAAAAAATTAGTTGACTATAATTTCTGATCAATATCTGAGTTCTCTATTCTGTTTCATTGGGCTATGTGTCTATTTTTATGCCTGTGCATGCTATTTTGGTTCCTACAGCTTTGTAGTATATTTTGTGATCTAGTATTGTGATGCCTCCAGCTTTGTTCTTTTTGCTTAGTATTACCTTGGCTATTAGGAATCTTTTGTGGCTTTATACAAATTTTAGATTTTTTTTTCTGTTTGTGTGAAAAATATAATTGGTATTTGAATAAGGATTTTATTGAATCTGTAGATTGCTTTGGATAATATTGTCATTTTACAATATTAATTCTTCCCATTCATGAGACTGGGATGGCTTTCCATTTCGTTGTATCTTGTATTTCTTCTCAGTGTTTTGTAAATGTACTTGTAGAGGTCTTTCATCTGTTTGATTACATTTATTTCCAGATTGTTTTTCCTGTTTTTGTAGCTCTATTGTAAATGGGATTGCTTTTTTTAGTTCTTCTTCTGCTGGTTTGTTGTTCCTGTAGAAAAATACTACTGATTTTTGTGTATTGATTTTATATCCTGCAACTTTACGGAATTTATTTATCAGTTCTAAGAGTGTTTTTTGGTAGTCTTTAGGATTTCTAGATATAAGATCATGTCATCAGCTAACAGGGACAATTTTACTTTTCCCTTTCCAGTTTGGATGTTCTTCCAATTTCTTTCTCTTGCTTAATTTCTTTGGCAAGGAAAAAATTATTTAAAATAAAAAAATAATGAGAAACAGCTGATTATAAAAGTAAATATAGAAATTAAATGATAAGCTAAATACACGATAGTTTGCATTTCTCTTTCTAACTGAAAAGAAAGAATCTATAAGAATTTTTATTGAAACTCAAATGGAGCCAATAAGATATCTTAAAAAATGAGAACCAAGCCAGGCTCGGTGGTTCAGCCTGTAATCCCGTGCCTTTGGGAGGTTGAGGTGAGTGGATTGCCTGAGCCCGCGGGTTCGAGACCCGCCTGGGCAACTTGGCGAGACCTCATCTCTACAATAAATCAAAAAAACTAGCCAGGCGTGGCAGTGCGCACCTGTAGTTTCAGCTACTTGGAAGGCTGAGATGGAAAGATCGCTGGAGCCCAGTCGAGGCTGCGGTGGCCGGCAGCAGCCACTGCACTCTAGTCTGGGCGACAGAGTGAAAATCCAAATCAAAAAAAAAAAAAAAAGAGAGAACCAAAGTAGTATTCTACACCTCCCCTACTACTATGTTTACATGATGACACTAGAACACTTAAAAGAGTTGTGAGGAGAAACATATATGTCCCTGAAAAAATATACTGAGGAAACCTTTGCAATAGGGTTTTCACCAGTTATTAATAGATTTTAGAAACAATGGCTGAGGCTTAAAGTGAATTAACATATTTTCCCTATATCAAACATGCATTTTCACATTACAGTTTAACAGTTTTGAAACATAATCAATTTGTGTTGATTTACAAGTGATTCTTTAGTCTTTCTTTAAAAACTGTATTTAAATTAATGGAAAAATAAAATCCCATAGTACTTTATAACTGTAGGAAAATATTGTATATTTATCACAATCCTGACTTTGTATTTGTAGAGTTTGTTAATTTTGTTTTGTTTATTCTACTCTTTATCACTTTTGTTCTGTGATTCTTCTCAAAACCATAAATTTGGGCACCTGTTTAGTGAATAACACTAATTTTTGTCTTGCCTTCTTAAGTGTGAACACTTAAATAGCAAAGTGATCTTTAATAACAGATCAAGGAAAAATAAAATAAGACAATACATTTGCTATCATTTTTGTGTAATACTATAAAAAAGGTAGATTGATTAATATGTCTATAATTTGACACAAAATGTATCTTAATTCAATGATTTTTATGACAATTAGTTCTGATTTCCTTTTTTTCTCCTTATAAAATAGTCTCAATATTTAAAATGTATAGAGGGTATGTTGTATAGCTAATTTCATAACAGATGGAATAGACTATTCCATTCAGGTCTATTTCTCTGCCATCTTTCTGGATATTCCTACCTAGATAATAGTTTAGTTCAATAATAAATTTTATTTCTATGCTGTATTTTCTGGGTAATTCTCATACTTGGTTGTGTTTCCAAAAATTTTTCTGTGAGAGAACATGACTTTTTTTTTTCCTGGGTAGAATATTTTTCTCCTGAATTAAAATGTCTTATGCTTATCTAACATATATCACTACTACTTTTTTTTGTCTATAATTCTTTTTGTATCTAAGTATCCAGCATTCCAAATTATAATCTCTCTTATACACTTTTCACTTAATTTTTTAAATTATTTGGTTGATGCTTAAAAAACGGATTCACTTCATGTTAGACTTGTATATGAACCTAAACCCTCCAGCATATACATAATCCCAATAACTGACACAATTTTCACTGAAGTTTGGGTACATTATGTCAGGTTCTTCAAAAGCTCAGATAATCTTGATGTTTTCTTATTTAGATATTTCTGCTTTTTTGTTCATAGGAAATTTCAATGACTTTTATGATTTTTTTATTTTAAAGATGTGGAGTACAATTCGGGGTTAGGTATACTATTGGTCATTGTAGAGGTAAAGTATGGGCCTCACTTTAGTTCCCACTTCAGCAGGTTACCAGGTACCCTTATTGATGTAGTGTGTTCCCTTTTCCTTCCCTGATAGTTTCTCACTACTGCCAATCCCTTTCTTATAGAATTGTGATAATTGCTCAGGGTCCACTTATGAGTGAGAACATGTGGTACTCAGTTCTTTGTTTCTGTGATAGATCATTGAGTATTATAGACTCTAAATCCATTTAAGTTGTTGCAAAATTCATAACTTTCTCCTTCTTTATGGCTGTGTGATATTCCATTGTGTCTATGTACCACATTTTTTTAATCCAGTCTACTTTTGATGGACAGAATGGTTGGGCCCATGTTTTTGTTATTATAAATAGTGCTGCAATAAACATGTGTGCACAGGTATCTTCTTTGTAGAATGATTTGAGTTCCTCCAGTTACCTTCCCAGAAGGGGGATTGCTGGGTCATATGGAAGGTCAATTTTAGATCTTTTAGGAATCACCACAGTGTTTTCCACAGAGGTTGTATTAGTTGACACTCTCACCAACAGTGTAGAAGTGTTCTCTTTTCCTTCCATCCTCTTCCATCTGTAGTTTTTGAGTTATTGATGATGGCCAGTCTGACTGAAGTTAGGTGGTATCTCAGTGTGTGTGTGTGTGTGTGTGTGTGTGTGTGTGTGTGTGTGTGTGTGTGTGTTTGCATTTCTTTGATGATTAGTGAGGCTGAGCATTTTTTCATGTAACTGATGGCTGCTCGTAGATCTTCTTTTGAGAAGTGTCTATTTAGATCTTTTGCCCACTTTTTAATAGGGCTGTTTGCTTTTTCTTTTTGGCACATCTGAGTTCCTCTTAGATCCCAGAGGGTAGGCCTTTGTCAGATACACAGTTGGCAAATATTTTTTACTAGTCTGTCGGCTGTTTCCCTGCTCTCTTGATGGTTTCATTGGTTTTGCAGAAGTTTTTCATTTGATGAGGTCCCACTTGTCTATCTTGTCTCTTATGGCATGGGTATATGGGGTTTTGATAGAAATTGGTTGCCATTTCCAATTTCCATAAGGGGGTCTCCTGCATATTCTAAGGTTCTTATAGTTTGAGATTTTAAGTTTGGGTCTTTGATCAAGTTAGAGTTGATTTTTGTGTATAGTGATAGGTAATAGTCCTGTTTTAACTTTCCGCATGTGGTCAGCCAGTTTTCCCAGCACAATTTACTGAACCAAGTTCTCCTCTCCTCAGTTGTTGTTAGTGGAAACTTTGTTGAAGATGAGTTGGTTTAGAAAAATATTCCAATAGAGAATGACAGAATTCTCCCCAAATCATTTTAAGAAGCTAACATCACACCTATACCCAAACTAGATAAAGATCCAACAAAGAAAGAGAGCTACAGGCCAATACCCCTGATAAACACAGATGCAAAAATACTCAACAAGATCTAAACAAATTGGATCCAAGAACACATCTCAAAAATTATCCACCATGAACAAATTGGCTTCATCCCTGTGACGCAGGACTGGTTCAACACTGACAAGACCATAAATGTAATTAAATACATCAACAGATATAAAAACAAGAACCACATGATTATATCATAAGACACAGAAAAAACTTTCTATAAAATCCGGCATCACTTCTTGATAAAAATCCTTGAACACCTAGGAATTGAGGGAACATACCTCAAAATAGCGAGAATCATCTATGATAAACTCACAGCCAACATATTGCTAAATGAACAGAAATTGAAAGCATTTCCCCTGCAAACCAAAACAAGTCAAGGTTGCCCATCTTGCCCCTCCTGTTCAACATAGGTTGGAATTTCTAGTTAGAGCAATTAGACAAGAGAAGGAAAACAGGAGTATACAAGTAGGAAAAGAGGAAGTCAAAAAATCCCTCTTTGCCGATGATATAATTCTATGCCTCAGAAATCCAATAGAATCTGTCAAAAACCTTCTTGCACAGATAAAAGACTTTGGCAAGGTCTCAGGATACAAAATTAATGTCAAAAGACAGTCACATTCTTAGGTACCAACAGCAAATGGCAGAGAACCAAATAAAAAGCAGAATCACATTCACAACGGCCACACAAAAATTTGAAATATCTCAGCATCTTCCTAAGAGAAGTGAAAGACCTTTATAATGAAAACTACAAAACATTGCTCAAAGAAATCAAAGATGACACAAACAAATGAAAAAATATTCCATGCTCATGGATTGGAATAATCAACATTGTTATGATGTCCATCCTACCCAAGGCAATCTACAGATTTAATGCAATACCTATTAAATTACCAGAAGCATTCTTCTCAGAGCTGGAAACCACAATACAGAAATTCATGTGGAAGCATAAATGGCCACAAATAGTCAAAACAGTCCTCAGCAAAGTAAACAAAGCAGGAGGTATCACACTTCTAGACTTTAAACTTTATTATAAGGTTACAATAATCAAAACAGCCTGGAATAGATTCAAGAACAGGTATACAGACCAATGGAATAGGATACAGATTCCTGAAGCAAAACCTCAATTTCTCAATCTGCTTTATGATTTTTGATAGAGGTGGCATAACTCTAATTCTCTGCTCAATTCTAGAACTCAGATACAACACTAGATACATTGTAACATTTGTATGTGGTTGACATTGTTTTACTGTGTATCATTGCCTTTTACATTTTCAACAAACTTATGAAGAGTACTATCATTACTCATTTCTTTATATCATAATGATAGAGTTCCTAGAGGTAATAATAATTCTGGATAAGATCACACAGATAGGTGGTAAATATATGTATACACATATACACTCACATATGCTTAGATGTTTATATATGAATATATGTGTACATATACATATATATGATACATACAGCATACATATAATATGTGTGTATACACACACACGTACTTTTTTTTTTAACTTCAAGCATGCATTCTTTTTATTATCTCCTACTCTTCCATGAGGGTTAATTCACATGATCCATTTCAAGGGTTCTGAAGAGTTAGTCAATATTGATCACACAGTCCACACAAAGGAAGTTTACTTTCACTGTAGTCTATCTACAATCTATCAAATAAAAACAAGGGGATTAATTTTGATGCCTGTCTTCTTAGAGGCAAGCTCAAAGTTTGACAATGTTTGTAGACTACTTAGTCTTCGGAATCCAATAAGGCGGGGTTGCCTGGGATCCCAAACTTACTGATGTTATTGGACTGACATAAAGAGAAGGGGGGAAGAATTTATCACCTGAGTGTATACCTTATTACCCCCCAAAAACCCCGTTTTTTAAAGACCAAGTAGCCTAAGCTAGATATTTTCATGTTTTATTTCTTATGTGTCATCAGGTTTGCTGTTGGATCCCAGTATTTATATTATTTATGAAAATTCATAAGACAACTTTATTTTAAAAAGTCTAAAATGAAGATAGACTGGAATATCAAGAAATCCCAGAGGAAGTAATTTCCATGATCCAGCTTCAGTAGTTCTTAGGATCCTTATAAAAAGTTCTAGGCAAATCTAGAAAAAAGTAATTAAGTTTGAATTATACTCATTATCTTCATCTTCATTTAGGCAAAAACGATAAAGAAGAGAAAACCGAATCAGCAAAAATAAAAGGAGAAAACTATCAGAATCAAGCTTTCTCCTGGTACTTCAAGTATTAAGTCAAGAAATGACATAAGAATAATATTAAATGGAAAATTCAATATAAAATAAGTATTTAATATAAAATATTAAAGCGATGAAAAGAAAATAGAGTTTTTTAAACTTTAAATTATATTTTTAAAACTCTTTAATAGCCGGGCTCGGTGGCTCAGTCTGTAATCCCGCACCTTGGGAGGGCGAGGTGAATGGATTGCCTGAGCCCACGGGTTCAAGACCTGCCTGGGCAACTTGGCGAGACCTCATCTCTACAATAAATCAAAAAATCAGCCGGGCCTGGTAGCGCATGCCTGTAATTCCGGCTACTCGGAAGGCTGAGGGGGATCGCCGGAGCCCAGCAGGTCGAGGCTGTGGTGGTCGGAAGCGGCTACTGCACTCCAGTCTGGGCGACAGAGTAAGACACCAACTCAAAAAATAAAATTAAAATGAAATAACATAAAATAAAATTCTCTAATAATAATAACTCACTTTCAAACATGCTTCTAAAATTATTTTAAGGTTCATTGTCTTTTCCATCTCATTTTGTATTGTCTTTATATCTGGGTAGTACATAGGTAATGAAGGTGATATTTCCATTTCACAAACGAATGAACTAAAATGCTTAGATACTATTGGCTATAACTAGTTAACAGCTAAAAATGAAAAAAAACTGTTCAGAGACAGGTTTAGATGTGTGGGATTTGGAGTACCCAACCCTCTACTTTCCAATAAACTATTTTACCACTGATAATAAATCACTTCTTTAAAAACTTTTATTAAAAATTATACTTATAAAAAAGTTGTAAGCATAATAAAAATAATAATATATATTACATATATTATAGTTATATCCATTTACATAAGTATTAGAGATTTGTTTTAAATAATAAACCAGTATTGATACATTATTAAGTGAAGTCTATCATTTATCCAGACTTCCTTAGTTTTTATCTCTTTTTAATTTTTTAATTTTAAAGATGTGGGGTACAACTCAGGGTTAGATATGCAAATGTTGATTATGCAGGTACCTATGTTGATGAGATGTGCCCCTCCCTCCCCTAGCAATTTACTTCAACTACCGATCCCACCTCTCTCCTCTGGCAGGTTCCCACTACTGCCAATCCCTTTCTTATAGTATTACGTTAATTGTTCAAGGTACACTTATGAGTGAGAACATATGGTACTCTGTTCTTTGTTTCTGTGATAGATCACTGAGTATGATAGACTCAAAATCTATCCAAGTTGTTGTGAAGTTCATATGTTTGTCCTTCTTTATGGCTGCATAATATTCTATTGTGGATATGTACCAAATTTTTTAAACCAGTCTAGGTTCAATGGGCAGCATGATTGTTTCCATGTTTTTGCTATTGTGAATAGTGTTGCAACAAACATACGTGTGCAGGTATTTTTTTATAGAATGATTTGAGTTCCTCCTGGTATATTCCCAATAGGGGAATTGCTGGGTCATATGGAAGGTCAATTTGTAGTTCTTTCAGAAATCATCACACTGTCTTGCAAAGAGGTTGCACTAGTTTGCATTCAAAACAGCAGTGTAGAAGCCTTCCTTTTTTTCTGCATCTTTGCCAGCATCCATTGTTGTTTGTTTTATTAATCTTGGCTATTCTTACTGGAGTTAGGTGGTATCTCAATGTGGTTTTGATTTGCATTTCTCTGATGATGAGTGAGGTTCAGCACTTTTTCATGTGTCTGTAGCTGCCCATATATCTTCTTGTGAGAAGTGTCTATTCATGTCTTTTGCCCACTTTTTAAAGGGGCTGTTTGTTTTTTTCCTTTAGGTGCATTTGAGCTCCTTGTAGATCCTAGATGTTAGGCCTTTGTCAGATATACAAATATTGGCAAAAATTTTTTCCCATTTTGTGGGCTGTCTCCCTGCTCTCATATGGTTTCTTTTGCTCTGCAGAAGTTTGTTAGTTTCATAAGGTCCCACTTATCTATCTTATTTCTTAAGGTATGGACATTTAAGGTTCTAAATAGGAATTGGTTGCCAGTTCCAACTTCTATAACTGTATCTCCTGCATTTTCTAAGATTTTTATAGTTTGAGGTTTTATGTTAAGGCCTTTGATCCATTTAGAGTTATTTTTTATTTATGGTGATAGGCAGGTTCCTGTTTCAATCTTCTGCATGTGATCAGCCAGTTTTACAAACACCATTTACTGAATAGGTTCTCATTTCCCCAGTGGTTGTTAAATGGGCAGAAATTGGTTGTTGGAGGCTTAGTCAAAGATGAGTTGGTTGAGAAATTGAAGATTTGCTTGGGTTTTCATTTTCATTTGCTTCCAGGAATCTTTTAATTTCTGCTTTGCTTTCAGTGCTGACCCAGTATTGTTCAGCATCATGCTGTTTAGTGTCCATATCTTTATGGGCTTCTGGGAAATTTTGTTAGTGTTGATATTTATTTTTAATTCACTGTGGTCTGACAATGTGCAAGGCAAGATTTTAGCCTCATGGAATCTGTTTGCGCTTGAGTTATGGTGAAGGATGTGATCGATCTTGGAATATGCTCCATATGGTGATATGTAGAAAGCATATTCTGTGGTTGTTGGTTGGAATAATCTGTAGGTATCTATTAAATACATTCGGTTGAGTGTCAAGTTTAGGTTCTGGATCTCCTTGTTGATTTTTTGCCTCAATGATCTATCTAGGACTGTTAGTGGGGTATTTAAATCCCCTGCTATAATAGTTTTTGAGTCAATATCCTTTTTTCTAGTTTACTTAGTAGTTGCTTTATAAATGCTGGTGCTCCTGTGTTGTGGGCATATATGTTTAGGATGGATATTTCTGGTTGATTGATTGAACCTTTTGTCATTATGTAGTGTCCTTTTGCATCTTTTGAAATTTTGGGTAGCTTAAAGTTTGTTATGTCTGATATTAAGATTGCAACTTCTACCTTCTTTTGTGATCTATTTGCCTGGAAACTTGTTTCCACGTTTAACTTTGAGTCTGTGTGTGTCCCTTGTAGTGAGATGAGTCACCTGGATGCAGCAAATAATTGAGTCATGGTTTTTTACCCAGTTTGCCATTCTGTGTCTTTTCAGTGATGCATTTTGTCCATTCACTTTCAGGCTGATTATTGAAATGTGACTGTTTATCCCTATCGTGAGGTTCTTATAAAGTTTGTTCTTTGTTTGTTTTCTTTTGGCTTTGGGGTTTATGTATGTGTGTCTTTTCAAGTTTCTTGTTGTACTGTATTCTCTGTTGATTCTGTGCTCTGTTGTTCTTTGGGAAGTGTGTGGTCATTCTTTTTTTTTTTTCTTCCATGCTTAAAACCTTTATAAGTGTCTCTTGTAGAGATGGTCTGGAAGGTGCATAATCTCTTAGGGATTGGATGTCTGGGAAGGAATTTAATTCCTTATCACTGAGGAAACTGAACTTTGCTGGTTAGGAAATTCTTGGTTAAAATTGAGCTCCAGTCCATTCTTGCTTGTAGTGTTTCTGCCGGTAGGTCTGCTGCTATTCTGTTTGGTTTTCCCTGGTAGGTAGTCTGATCTTTCTCTCTTGCTGTCTTTAGAATTTTTCTCTTTTGTGCCTATAGTGTATAGGCAAGTTCCTATGTGTCTAGGAGGTGGTATTCTCATTTTGTGTTTTGGTTCTCTGTATCTCTGTGCTTGGCTGCTCACATCTCTGGTGAGATGGGGAAAGTTTTCTTAGATTACTTCCTGGAATACTTGCTCCAAATTGTTCTCCATTTCCCTTTCTTCTCCTGGGATACTAATCAGGTGTAGGTTCAACCTCTTGATATAGTCACACATCTCTTGCAGGCTTTGTTCTTTCTTTCTGAGTCTTTTTTTTTTTTTTTTTTGAGTTGGAGTCTCACTCTGTCACCCAGACTGGAGTGCAATGGCATGCTCCTGGCCTCTGCAGTATTGATCTGATGGGCTCCAGTGTTCCTTCTGCCTCTGCTTTCCAAGTAGCTGGAACTGCAGGCGCATGCTACCACACCTGGCTAACTTTTTATTTATTGTAGAGACAAGGTCTTGCCAAGTTGTCTCAAACCCACAGGCTGAGGCAATCCACTCACCTCAATCTCCCAAAGCACTGGGATTACAGCTGAACCACCGAGTCTGTCCTCTTTCTGCGTCTTTTTTTCAATTTTTTTTAAATTGAGTTAATTCTATATTCTGGGCTTCAAGTTCTGAGATTTTTTTTTTAGCTAGATTATTTCTGCTTTCCATGTTTGTCATCTTGTTACTTATTTCCTGGATGAAATTTTTCATTGCCAAAATCTCTGTTACAAGTTCTTACAGTGTTGCATCTTGTCTTTCTTGTGTCTTATTCATTCTTTACATTCATTGCCTAATCCCTGTCATTTTCTGGGTCCAGTTTTTTGTGACTTCCATTGTTTGGGCACCAAGGTCTGACTTTTCTGTAGCTTTCTCTTTGTTACACTTGAAATTGCCTGTGGTCTTCCTTTGGCTTTTCTTCATTTGTGACAGATTTCTTGTTTTTCTCTTTAGTTCTGTTATTCAGTATCAGTGGGAGAGGCTTTCCCTTATGATGTTTGTTTAGCCCTCTATTCTTCCCTGATCTGTGCTCTGAATTTGCGCTATTCTGAAACAGGACTGTTGATGGGAAACTTTGCTGTCTCTCATAGTTTTTGAAATTTGAATAAAGTAGAGGATGGGGCACAGGAACTATCGGCAAATTACAATGTTCACTTATTATGATATTTCTCTGAGACACACTCCCCACCATCACTCTATATGATGATGCAAAGCAGAAACTAATGCAAAAAATGATTGAACACACACACACACACACACACACACACACACACAGACATGCAAACACACCCCAAAGCACTGGTATAACAACAAAATGAAACAAAACAAACAACATAAAAACCCAAGAAAACTGAACACGCACACATGCCAAGCACAAAGTGAATGGAGAAGAAAAATAGGAAGACTGAAGGAAAAAAAGGGGATTCAGATTGAACCCTCACTCATATATTGGCATGCACCTTACACTATAAAAAATAAAATAAACAGAAGAACAAAACAGCAAAAACAAACCAACAACAACAAAATTGAAAGATGAACACTCAATCATTCACATACACACATAAACAGAAAACAACAAACAAAGGAAGAAAGAAATAGAAAAAGAAAAAACCAGAAAATAAATTGGTAGAATGCAAATCAAAGTCTCACATACACATTTACACACAAAGGAAAATATTTTAAAAATAGATGCACTAACAAACAAACAGGCAAAGAATTTTTTAAAATTTAAAAATTAAAAAAAAACCACCCAAACCTCCCCTCTTGGACAGACCCTGTAATTGTTCCTCTAATCTGGTCTCTGCTGCAGACCTTCCCCCTCTTTCACTCTCTTCCCAGTGTCAAGAGCAAGGAAGGAGGAGGAGCAGTGGAGATGAGTGGGGCTGCAGTCCTCCTCTCCCATTCTCATATGGTCAGGGAGATCTCCTCCTGTGGAGAGGAGCAGGATTGTCTCTTCCCAGGTATATACTCGCAGGGTGGTGCCCAGTAAGTCCAGTAAGTCCTGTCCTGGAATAGAATTTTCCTTTTATGACCGCTTCCCATGTTCCTCATGGGTTTGTCCCTCTCATTTGTGGCCCAGCTGTGTGGGTTTGATGTTCAGAGAATTGCTGGGGAGGAGGGGTTTGGGTCAGTCCCAGACTCACCACTGATCTCTTGGGAGAGCTTCCTCATCTTTTTCTGGCCACACCCTTTGTCTTGTGACTGGATCAGGGTAGGAGGTGGAGTGACTTAGACTCACACTCATCAGGTCCCTCCAAAGTTTGTGCTTTCAGGATATTTCCTCTGGGTCACCATTAACCTCTGAGTAGTTGATCTACCAGCCACAGAGATTGAGTCTGTTGCTCCACAGTGAGCAAATCAGAGCACTTTCTTGCCCCACCTTCAAGATGGTGGTGGGGTCCCTCTCTTGTCCTCTCCAGTGAGACTTTGCCTCTGGGCTTCCTCCATAGCCCATGCTTCTAGTGCCCAGCCAGACGCTGAAGTGGTGAGACAAATCCTGGAGCCAGCAGTGTCTCCTCCTGCAGTGTTGAGGCAGAACCTGGGGCAGTAGTCTCTTTCTGCTTCCTTTTCACAGGAAAACTTTTGTCTTTTTAAAAAAATAATGGCATTCAGCTTTTGCAACCTGGGAAGCACCAGGGACAAGCAGAGAAGCTGCAGCACTGGCTGCTTCACCAGGAGGGCCCTGGCCGCTTGCTCACAAGCCCCCATTTAGTCAGTCTTGCCTAGCATTTTCTTCCCAGCAAGGGTTTTGTTGATTTAAAAAGAGAAAATGGTACTTCACTTCTGCAAACTGGGAAGCACTAGGAACAAGCAGAGAACATCTTTTTTTCTTTCAGAGTTCAATACAGGAAAACCCATTACATTTATTAGTCATGCATTTTTAGGATCCACTTGGCTTGACAGATTACCAGATTTTACTTGCTTTTGATGACCTTGACAGTTTTGAGGACTAATGGTCAGGTTGAATGTTCCTTGACTATGATTCCTCTGATAATTTTGCCTGAAGTAATGTGTTTTAAAGGGGAAGATTACAGAGGTAAAGTACCATTTTCATTACATCATATCATTGGTACATACTATCAAAATAGCATATCACTGTTGATGCTAAACTTACCACCTGACTAGATAGTATCTGTCAGATTTCATCACTGTAAGAGTAATCTTTTCTTCACTCCCTTTACATATGATATTTATTGGAAGGAAGTTACTATACATAGCTCGTACTTAAAAAGCATGTTGTGAGAAGTTATACTTTAAATCCTTAGGACAGAGTTTTTACACAAATTATTTGTAATTATTCTACAGGGATATTTGTCTCTTCTACTTCATTTATTTACCTATTTATTTGTATCACTATAGACTTGTAGTTTTTTTTTTATATTTTGGGTCATAATCCAGTACTACTTTATTTTATTCAAATTATTCCAGCTTTGGTCACTGGAAGCTTTTGCAGTTGATTCTTGGGTCCCTTTTCCCTATCCATCAACATTTGTAGTTGCTTTATATAATTTTTTTAAAGCATCTAAAAAATTTTTTTGGGCCCTACAAGATTATTCAGGCTTATCTTGTATATTTTCTGCTCCATTTCAAGAATGTGGCCAAGTTCCATGAATGTTTATATTTAGAGCTTTTCTATACTTTACCTTTCTCTTTCCTTTCTCTCTTTCTCTCTCTTCCTCTCTATCTGTTCTTTTTCTGTCTTTCTCTTTATAGTTCTTTTAATAATCTCTCAACTACTTTGTAATTTAATTCTCAATATATTTTAAGATATCCTTCATAATAAATATTAGCATATTTATTTCACCTGAAAAATACCATTAGCCAGTCTACAGACCTTACTCACAATTTACAAATTATACCTGCAGTATCTTTTACAGCAAAATAAATGTTATTTTCTGGACTAAGATCTAATTAAGGATCACTTATTGCATTAATGCTACAGTTTATTTTAGTAAACTTTAGTCTGGAGCAGTCTCACAATCTTTTTTTTGGTCTTTGATGGTCTTGTCATTTCTGAAGTATATGTACATTTATTATGTGACATATCCCCTAGTTTGTGTTCGCCTGGTATTTCTATATGGTAAGATTTTATTTAATATTCACATCAAGAAAAGCACAGAATTGATGCATTATATACAGAGACACATTATATATATATATATATATATATATATATATATATATGGTTTTTTTTAATTGGTGATATTAACATCAATCACTTGGTAAAAATAGTGTCTGATATATTTCTCAACTCTAAATTTTTCTCCCTGTAGTTGAAAGTACCTTTTAGGAAGATATTTAAGATATATAATTATGTTATTTCTAGCCAAATGTTTTCACATAGTTTAATAATTATTCTTGCCTGAAACTATAATTACTATGGTGATTATCAAAGGACGATTTTTAATTTCCATTATTTCGTTAATATTTTAAGCTTTATTATAATGAAGAGTTTTCCTTTTTAAAATTATTTTAGTATATAAGCATGTACTCTAGGATTAATATTTTATTCAATGATTCAAAATCAATAACTATAATTGTGTATTTAAATGCTAAATTTGTCTCAAATTTGGCTAATGGAATTCTCTCCAAGATACTGTCTACACATTTTAATACATATAATTTATTGCTATACAAGTAGTAGTATCTCAAATAATGATTTTCAAGAATTTATACATATAAAATTAGCACTATAAATATAAATTCTCCTCTTAATAAATTATTAAATATTTCCAATTGCGTTAGACAAAACATAAAACAAGAATAGAATGTTAAAATTTTATGTAGAAATAATTGTTAGAAAATACTTAATTCTTTTTTTTTTTTGAGTTGAAGTCTCACTCTGTCACCCAGGCTAGAGTGCAGTAGCACACTCATGGCCACCACAGCCTCGATCAACTGGGTTCAGGTGATCTGTCTGCTTCAGCCTTTCAAGTAGCTGGAACTACAGGCATGTGCCATGATGCCCGGCTAAGAAAATACTTAAATCATTTAAATCGATTAGATATAATAACAAGAAGAATAATTTTCTTTAATTTTGTTTTCCTAAGAAAACTGTCTTAGTTAGACTCCCAATCTGGGGCTACCTGTTACAATGAAAACTCCAAAAGTGCATGAATTCCTTCAATCTATGTTTTCTAAGTTTCAATTCTTCTACACTTCATCTAAAAGTGAGCTTGCATAGTAATAACTTCTGAACTTAGTCGACATCTGTAATTTCTGAAGTTAATCATCATTTTCTCTTTTGTACCTCTCTTTCACTTTCGATGATTTAAGAACCATAGATCATGATGGATTGATAAAGAATTTATGACAGGAACTCTGAGTAGGTTTATTTTGTTTCAGTTGTTTGTTTAAATTGATGTACAATTTGAGTATTGTGAGGAAAAACTATTAATTTTGCATTTTATCACAAAAAGAATTTTGTCAGTTTTCACAACTTTTATGACTTTGCTGTTAGGGCTGGAGTTCTGGTTGGTATTGTAATAAAAATAAAATAGAAAAATTTGAGGAAATATGTTCCATGCTTATTATATTTGAAGTAAAGATACCTGTTATTTTGACAGCCATCCAGATACTAGATATAATCTGGTTTCTTAAATTTAAATTTGAATTTAATTAAAAATTAAAAATAATGTATATTTATGATGTCAGTGTGCTTTGATTATGCATACATTGTGTAATGGCTAAATCAAGCTATTTAACATATGTATTGCCTCACATACTTATTTTTGTGTGTGGTGAGAACACTTGAAATGTAATTCCTTAGCAATTTTCAAGTATACAATATATTTTTATTAACTGTCACCATCATGATGTACAATAGCTATCTTGAAATTATTCTTGTTTAACTGAAATTTTGTGTCTTTTGACCAACATCTCCCCAATTCGCAGCCTACAGCCTCTGATAATCATCAGCATGGAGGTGCTTAGAGTTTGATTAGCTCCAAGGTCAGGTCAGGGCTTAGCTCTGTACAATGGTTGAACTGATGCTTGGTTTTCAGGCACCAGTTTGTTGTGCCGGTAACAATTTGTAAGACGTGAGTGCTTGTGAAGTGTCCAAGAAACAAAAAAACGAGAACACAGACTTGTACAGAGTTAGTATGGCTCAGGGGTTTCAGCAGGGCCTAGTTCTCTATAGCAACTGGACCAATGCCTGGAGCACAAGCTTGGGCACTGAGGGCTTGGTGCTGGGTTAAAGAGTGAACTAACTCACTACTGTTGAAGCTTTTAGTTCATCAAGTATATATAGCTCCTTTAGTTCAGTGAGTTCTGTTACAGCTCTTTTAGTTCCGTGAGTTCCGGGTTCTTCTGGGGAAACCCCCAAGAAATGTTACAGCTCTTAATGTTACAGTTTTTTTTAGTTTGAGCAGCTCTTTTAGTTCAGACAGCTCTTTTAGTTTGGCAAGATCTTGATTCTTGTCTCATGACCAAGAAGAATGAGGAGCACGAATACCAAATAGTGAGCAAGTCGCAGTGTATTAAGCACCAGGAATGTTCTTGGCAGTGGAAACTGAAAGTTGGTTGTCGGTGATGTGGATGAATTCAGGGGTATTTATGGGCTTGAGATGGGGTAGTCCATGCTGATAGGTTGTAGGATGGGCTTAAAAATGCATTAATCAGAAGGAGGCATGATAGCCCAAAGGACCAATTGGGAGAGGACAGGATGACGGCCACTTGAGAGAAAGCACGCAAAAGAGGGTAGGAGTTTTCACTCTGGTCCATGGACTCCATCAGGAACCTGTAGCTTGGTCCTTCAGATGTCAGATCATTCCCAGTTTGAGGAAATTCCACCAGAGGCCCACCCTAATTGTCTGCTTGACCAGTTTCTTCCTTCCTCCTCTATCACTATAGCAATAGATTCAGTGTCTGACATGAGCAAGCCCAGTGCAGCTACCATGCCTTGGTCTGGAGTGCGTCCATTTGTGGTTTGGCCGTGGCTCTGGGGTTCGGATGTGCTCAGGTTCAAGAGAGGTGGCTGCTCTTTTACTGGAGCTGCTCCACAGCAATGGCATTAGTGGGTGGAAGAGGGGTATGCAACTGTTGCTTTTTTCTCTGGGGTTCTCTGGCAAGAACGGTTCTTGGTTACCTAAGTGGTGATGCTTGTGCTTCTGCAGAGCAGGCCTCTGGGATAATGGTGAGTCCTGTCATATGGCTTTTACTGACAGCTTCTACCTTTCTTCTTTACTCCTAGGAGTCTTCGGACATCTTAGGTTATGCTGATATCACCAATGATCTTTTTTATGTGGTTAATTTCCTTTTTTTTCTCACTGTGGTGTTGCAGATTTTTAAAGTGACTTTGGGCTATTTGAGCCCCTTCTGGGTCACTTTGTTTGGGATAACTGTGTGTGTGTGTGTGTGTGTGTGTGTGTGTGTGTGTGTGTGTGTGTGTGTGTGGTGAGATGAAGTCTGGTAACTTCTACTTTACCATCAATCAGTTCTTTGTGGAAGATCTTTTTATTTGGACTTGTTTATTTATTGTTTTATTTTAAAATTATGGAATACAATTCAGGGTTATGTATACAAATATTCATTGTGCACGTACGCTTGTTGATGAGGTATGCCTCCCCTTCCCCAGGCAGATTCCCACAACTGCCAATTCCACCTCCCTGCCCACCCCACACCCCCACAGTTTCCTGCTACTATCAATCCTTTTCTTATAGTATTATGATAGTTGTTCAAGGTCCACTTATAAGTGAGAACATGTGATACTCAATTCTTTGTTTCTGTGAAAGATCATTTAGTATTATAGAGTTATAGATTCTAAGTTCATCTGGGTTGCCACAAAGTTCATGATTTTGTTCTTCTCTATCGATGCATAATATTTCATTGTGTATATGTGCCATATTGCTTTTTATCCAGTCTTCTTTGGATGGGCAGCATGGTTGGTTCCATGTTCTTGCTATTGTGAACAATGCTGCAATAAACATAAGTGTGCAGGTATCTTTTTTATAGAGTGATTTGAGTTCTTCCAAGTATATTCCCAGTAGTGAGATTGCAAGGTCATATGGAAGATCGAGTTTTAGAACTTTTAGGAATTGCCACACTGTTTTCCACAGAAGCTGTACTAGCTTACACTCCACCAACAGTATAGAAGTGTTCCCTTTTTGCTACATTCTCTCCAGCATCTGTTATTTTTTGAGTTATTGATGATGGCCATTCTGACAGGAGTTAGATGGTATCTCAGTGTAGTTTTAATTTGCATTTCCTTGATGACTAGTGAGTCTGAACAGTTTTTCATGTATCTGTTGGCTGCTCCTATGTCTTTTTTTTTGAGAACTGTCTATTCATATCTTTTGCTCACTTTGTAATGGGACTTTTTTTTTTTTCTTTTCAGCACGTTTGAGTTTCTTGTAGATCCTAGATGTTAGGTCTTTGTCATATATATATTTGGTAAATATTTTTTGTGGGTTGTCTCTCTGCTCTCTTGATGGTTCCTTTGGCTTTGCAGAATATTGTCAGTTTGATGAGGTCCCACTTGTCTATCTTATCTCTTATGGCATGGGCACTTGGGGTTTTGATCAGGAATTGGTTGCCAGTTCCAATTTCCATAAGAGTGTCTCCTGCATTTTCTAAGGTTCTTATAGTTTGAGGTTTTACATTTAGGACTCTGGTCCATTTAGATTTGATTTTTGTGTATGGGAATATGTAGGGGTCTTGTTTCAATCTTCTGCAATTTTCCCAGCACCATTTACTGAATAGGTTCTCATCTACCCAGTGGTTGGTGGTGGAGGCTTTGTTGAAGATGAGTTGGTTGAGAAATTGAGGTTTTGCTTCTGGAATCTTAATTCTATTTCATTGGTCTATAAGCCTGTTCTTATACCAATACCAGGTTGTTTGATTATTGTATCTTTATAATAAAGTTTAAAGTCTGGGAGTGTGATACCTCCTGCTTTTTTTTTTTTCTGAGGATTGTTTTGACTGTTTGTGGTTATTTATGTTTTCATATGAATTCCTGTATTGTTATTTCTAGATCTGAGAAGAATTTTGCTGGTAATTTAATGGGTATTGCATTAAATCTGTAGATTGCCTTAGATAGAATCGACATCTTAGCAATGTTGGTTCTTCCAATCCATGAGCATGGAATATTTTTCCACTTGCTTGTGTCACTTTTAATTTCTTTGAGGAATGTTTTGTAGTTTTCATTGTAAAGGTCTCTCACTTCTCTGGTTAGGAAGATGCCAAGGTGTTTCTTTTCTTTTCTTTTCTTTTCTTTTTGTGGCTATTGTGAATGGAATTTTGCTTTTTATTTGGGTTTCTACTTGTTTATTATTGGTGCATAGAAGTGTGATTGTCTTTTGCACATTTATTTTATATCCTGAGACTTTGCCTAAGTCCTTTATCTGGAGGTTTTGATAGATTCTCTTGGGTTTTCAAGGTATAGAATCATGTTATCTGTCAAGAGGGATAACATGATTTCCTCTTTTCCTATTTGGATACCCCTGGTTGCCTTCTCTTTTCTGATTGCTTTTGCTAGTACTTCCCAAACTGTATTGAACAGGAGGGGTGAGAGTGAGCATTCTTGTCTTGTTCCAGTTTTTAGGGGAAATGGTTCCAATTTCTGTCTGTTTAGCAGTATGCTGGCTTTGGTTTTCTCGTAGATGGTTCTTACTATTTTTAGGTATGTTCCACCAATGCCTAGATGCTCATGGGTTTTTATCAAAGAGAGGTACTGGATTTTATCAAAAATCTCAGGGATAAAGCCTACTTGGTCATGGTGGATGATTTTTGATATGTGTTGTTGAATGGGGTTTGCTAGGATCTTATTGAGAATTTTAGCATCTCTGTTTATCAAGGATATTGACCTGTATCTTTCTTGTTGGATTTTTACCTGGTTTTGGTATCAATGTGATGTTAGCTTCACGTAATGATGGGTGGAAGACCTTTTTAAATGATAAATATTCATATGTAATATTGTCATTTTCAAACAACAATAACATGTAATAGTTTAGTGAGTTGCAAGAAGTGTGTATTCCTTGGAAATAATGAACTTAATCTAACTTTCTGAGAAATATAGAAGAATGTGACTAATCATGTGAACTAGACATATTATGAGAAGCAGTCATATGTGAGTACAATACATATCTAAAAAGAACACAAAGAGCAAATCTAGTAAATGTTAGAGTAAACTCAGTGCAACTATTGACACACATTGACTATATAACTGTGTTATAAAACTAGGATGATATATAATATCTGCATATATACATTCTGTATAAATGAAACTAAAAATTAACTATAGCTTTGTAGCTACTTCCTTGCTACCTGTTTGCATTTGGAGTATGAGTTTTCTTACTAACAAAATCTGCTAATTTTATATTTATAAAAGAGTATATTCCGTTGGGTCTTTTTTTTTTCTCAGTAATCCATACAAGTTTACTTCAACTAGTGGAAACCTTAAAGGATTGTATTATAGTCTTAATTTGGGTTTGGATTACATGAAACTAAATAAGAAAGATGACTTAGAACCTTTTTTTTTTTTTTTTTTTTACTAAATGCATACCTGTAAGATGCCTATTATGCAATTGTGGAATGTTATAAGTTAGAAATGCCATTAATTTTAGAGCTTTTTGGTTCTTTTGTCTTAAAAATGAAGTATTATTAGTGACCCAATCATTTCGGAATCATTGAGAAAGCAAGGAATCAAAAAGACATTGGTGAATTAATCTTACTCTGATGTAGACTTCTCAATAAGTTTCTTTAATCAGACTTTCAATTTGAACACAATATTGTAAAGTGTATGTTTCTTGCTTTGCATTTCTGCCTCTCATAACTCCCAAAGCAATAATAAAAATGAAGAATAGTTGTAAACTTTACCTTTGATGAAATCTAGAAAAACCCTAAACCACAAAATAGAAAAAAAGTGTGTGAAAATCAGAGATCATTAAGCAAAATAGTAGGAGAAAAAATGGCAATGGCTGATAATCTCAGAAAATTCCAGCATAATATACATTTCACAAGTGAAAAATGCAGTAGAAAGAGCCAATATTTCAGTAAAGTGGGACTATTTACCTGAGTTCCCTTTGATTGACTCTAGTTCTGTAGTACAGATGAGGCAGGGTGAAATGAAAATTTAGGCAGATACTATTTTTGTAGAAAGTACTGTAGCTATGCCTATGTGGTATTGAACATAAAAGATGAGTGATTATATGTACATTCATCCAATGTTTTCTCCTCATTGGCTAATTACATTCAATTATGCCAAAATAAGACATTATAAAGCAATCAGTACCCCAAAAAGAAGTTCAGCAAAGGGGAAATAGCTGCCAAGTAGGATATAAGAAAGATGAGAGAGGGAGAAGGGAGTGGGCGAGAAGAAAGGGACGGAAACAAAAGGAGGCACACAGAGAGAAAATTAGTCGATATTGAGCTAGGGTTGACAATTTTTTTTTTTTCCTAATGAATCAGATAGTAAATAATTTAGCTTTGGAGATCGTATCATCTCCGTTGCAACTACTCAACTCTGCCAGTGTAATGTAAAATAAGTCACTAAACCATATAAATGAATATGTATTGTTGTGTTTCAATAAAACTTTATTATGGACTCTAAAATTTATTTTCATATTATTTTCACATATCATGAAAAGCTATTTTTCTTTTGAGTGTTTTTTTAACCATTTAAAAATGCAAAATATATTCTTAACTCATGACTGTACACACTCAACAAGCTTTGGGAGATATTTTTCTTGTAGAAAATAGTTCACTTATCTTTGTCTTGCAGCATTTAAAAGTCATGAACACAGATTCCCACACAAAATAAATCTCAGTGTGTATATATCAAAACCATTGCTTCTATAAAACAGTAACACAAACTAGAAATATAAGAGCAAATAAAAGAGATTTTGAGACGAGTAGATAAAAGAAGTTGCAGAGTTCATGACACAAACAGAAAAAATATTACTTAAGTGTATGTGAAAATAGTAATAGTATAAACAAACATAAATTTCTGAAAATACTCAAAAAGCCAAAGAAGAAAATGTAAACAGAGTTGAGGAAGATTAGAGAAAATGATGGTTATAAGCATCTAGGAAAACATATAGCATAGAATTTCTTAAAGAAAGATTATGGAATAATGAAACAGAAAAATATTTTGTGGCAGCATAATTCTGATAAATTTTGAAAGCAGAGTCAGTGAAGTCACCAGGTCCATTGTTTTGGTTTTCAGTTCTACTCTATTGTGAGTCAGAGAGCAGTCAATAATATCTGACGTTGGTTTGAGGGATTGGAATAATGGAATGACATCACATAAAATTCAGAAAACAGTCATTACATTAGACACTGGGGGATAATGGGAAGTTTGGCTTTTTAAATTTTAGTATTGGGACATTTGCTTTCATATTTTAAGTTCATTTAATGAATTCAGAAAATCTAAGAATTATTAATTAAATCATAGCTATTTGAGAATACTTTTAATCTTAAGTATATACAGTTTAAAACTGCTTGCCTTTTATATAGTGAGTTGCCTTTTGTATACTGAGGTAACCTTACATCATTATTTGAAGAAAGAATGCTTTAAATGAATATAGCCTTTGGATATTCTGTTTAAGAAAGCTGTAAATTACTGGATGTCAGGAAAAATGTGAAAATTGGATGAATATCTGTGACTACTCTTTAAAATGATAATGGTTTCATAAATATTGGTTGTGACATGAATACTGGCAATATTTATTAGATCCTTAAGCACCTTTTATTTTCAGAGATGATATAGTTGTTGAAAACACACTTCCTCCGTATATTTGCATATTTTGTCAATATCAACTTTACTCTACTATATATATGTTATAAGTTTTAATTATCTGTTTGTTTCCTGAAAATCAAATTATTATTTTCCTAAATAGATGAGTTTAAATCAACAGTGAAAGGATATTCAATAAATACATCTCACATTTAAAAAAAAAAGAGGTGAACAATAAAATATCTGAAAATTGCTCTATTGGCTATTGTTTATCTTAAAATTCATCTCAAACACACTTCTATAGGTATCATTCTCAAATAGTGAATCCTTTGGATTAATGAGATCTAAGATAGTTCTCTGTTACAGAAAATTTTCCTTTGTAGAAAACTGTGTAGTTTGTTTGATTGCTTGCTCTTAGTCAGATATGAAATAAATTAAACAGCTGGGCATGGTGGCTCATGCCTATAATCCCAGCACTTTGGGAAGCCAGGGTGAGAGAATTACCTGATCCCATGGGTTCGAAACCAGCCTGGGCAACTTGGTGAGACCTCAACTCTACAATAAATCGAAAAATTAGCCAGGCATGGTGGGCATGCCTGTAGTTCCAGCTACTTGGAAGTCTCAGGCGAAGGACTGGCTAAGCCGAGTAGGTGGAGGCTGCAGTGGCCGAGAGCATGCCACTGTACTCCAGCCTGGGCAACAGAGTGAGACTCCAACTCCAAAAAAAAAAAAAGAAAAGAAAACTATTAAACAAATGTATACTAATAATCATAATAAATCTCATTGCTATGATGACCTGACAAATACTTCAAGAAGATTGTTACAAGACCTGCGGAAATTTTCCCAGTAACAAAAAAATGTTAAGGTAGTTGTGATTTTTGCCAAGGTAAATTTAGACTTCTCTACAATGATTTTTTTTTTTTTGAGTTGGAGTTTCACTCTGTAGCCCAGGCTGCAGTGCAGTGGCACACTCATGGCCACCCCAGCGTCGACCTGCGGGCTCTGGAGATTCTTCCGCCTCAGTCTTCCAAGTAGCCGGAACTATCTTGCCCAACTAATTTTTTATTTATTGTAGAGACAAGGTCTCGCCAAATTGCCTGGGCTGCTCACGAGCCCGTGGATTCAGGTAATCCACTTGCCTCAGCCTCCCAAAGTGCTGGGATTACAGGCTGAGTCACCGAGTCCGGCTACAATAATATTTTAATGATACTATTATGATGCTACTTTTTTTCTCTTTCTCTCTCTCTCTGTCTCTGTCTCTTTCTCACTTACAAATCATGTATTTAAATACATACCTTTCCCTTCTTTCCTTCATGACTTATGGTCAAAACAGGTTATTTTTATGGAGATTAACAAATAATAATTTTCAAGTAAATGCTTCTTTTATCCCAACAATTACATTTTTAGGACACTTGACAATTCATAATTGCATCATGCATTTCAAATTAATTTTGGTTTTAAAAATTACTCTCAAAACAAATGCAAATTTTGATGGGCATATATGGATTTAAAAATGTTGTTTTTAGGTAAATTATGGTCTATAAAAAGAAAAATTTCTTATTTGTAAGGTCATAATCTATAGGCTTAATATATAATTAGAAAAAATATTATACACCACCTGAAACAGAGATTATTATCCTTGGTGATCTTAAAATCCAAACAGAAATCAATATCACAAAAGCTTATTTTCATAGCAGAAACTTTTTCAAGCTCCTAGAATAATTTAATAACACTGTGACTAAATACTTAAAAAATGAGGACCATGTTAATCAATTGTAATTTTAACTAAAACAAGTATCAAGTGTATGGTTTGTAAGGAAAGATTTAAATATTAGATGTGCATGAAACTAACAATTATATCAATGAGATCTAAATCAAATTATATTGATGAAACACTAACATCTTACAGAATATTGTTTAAATGAGTTTAAACTTAAGAAAATCAAAGTAAAAAAGGAAAGAGGATGCAAGCAGATTAAAATATATTTGATGTAAATCATAATGTTTCTAATTATACACCTGGGTGGCCTGAGGAATAATATCTGTGCTTCTTATTTTATCAAGAGTACTTTATATACGTTTGTCTGGAAAGCATGGATATAAGCATGAAGTCAAAAGGGACTCAGTGATTGATGGCCTCTACTATTTTAGCTTCATTTAATCGCCTGCTATTTTTTAAAGGCACTTTTTGTTTCTTTAACATTTCTGACAACTTAATTTTTATGCAAGATTTTTGCCTCCTCAGTTTCTCCATTATTTGGGGGTGGGAAAAGGGAATTGCACTAGGGAAGGAGCTTATCTAGCTCAGAAAATGAATGGAAAGCTGCAACCTTGCACAATCTTTTTCACTTTTGATATAGTCAGATAAACTACAGGCAATTATTGAGCCTCTGTGTAAAAAATAGTAAATTCATCTTTTTAGCATGATAGTCTGAATCTTCCCTCCAAATACTTAGAATTTTATTTTCTTTTGTTAATCATCATTGATAGATTCAGAAAAACTCAATATTTTATTGCAGTATAATGTTGTGCCCACAAGACCCTGAAGGTCAAGCTCATTCATTAGATCCCTTTCCATCCCAAACCGTCTTCATAATCTAGTTGTATGTGTCAATTTTTTGGAAAGCATTGGTTTTGACCCTGGTAATACTAACACACTGTGTGTACATATGTGGTGTGTGTGTGTGTGTGTGTGTGTGTGTGTGTGTGTGTAAATATATATACTCATACATATACACACACATATATATGTTTTGCAAATTTCATCTTCACTGTCCTGAAATTAACTTCATAATAATATAGTCTACCTACCAATATACTTTCAAAACAAATGATGTAACAAAAATGAGAAACAAAGATAATGTGCAGTAATGCTTGGTCTAAACTCCACAAAGAACATAGAGAATCAGATGCCTGTCTTAACATGCAGATTCATAAATAAGATTTCAACAAATATAGACAGATGTATATATGTTGTTTTGGTAACTCTTATACAATAAGTGTTGCTATTCATCACAAAGTTGTCTGAAGGTAAAGATTCAAACAAACAACTTGTTAGATTTCACTGTGCTTCCTTTTTCTTGAAAATACATTGTTTTGCAAATGTGTGTAAGGACCTATCAAACCAGCCAAGGAATATCAAACCAGCAAAAACTGAGTATTAATGTTAATATGGTTTCTTATGTACCATAAGCCTGCGGTCTCAGATAAAATTTTAGTCATGTTTGTTTCATTCAATTAAAAAACTTATTTATTCCTGTTAAGCACCTCTTGGCCTCAAGAGATGAATTATGGTGGATGTTCTGTCACAGTAAAACAAGACAAAAAAAGTACAAACAAACATAAATCCCTGTTATTTAATCCCATGGAGATTTTGAAATCTATATTGAGGGTTAAAAACATGCATCCAAGAAAAAAATGAGATAATGTAATAATAGGCATTTAATGAATAAGGATTAAATGGATTATCAGTAAAGTTTTTAGTTAGGAAATTATCCTAGGAAGAGATGAACATAAAACTAGATCAAGGAGCCATGTGGGAGAGCCAAGCTATGAAGTTGAAGAGTAATAGTATTAGGAGTCCATAGAGGGTTACGCAAGAAGGTGCCAACATCATTCACTTAGAACTTGTATTTGACAATCGCCAATAAGAGATGATAAAGAAAGGGTAGGTTATTAAGCAGGGGAAGGAAATTATTGAAATACATAAATAAACAGCTTAGCACAAAGCCTGGTATGGAATTTGATTTTAATAGGTTAAATTAATGAAGAAAATACATAAAAATGATCCAGTAGTTGTGCATTATGCCTTTTGAGAGAAAGTCACTATGTGCAGAACACACATAAGAAATAAGAATTTATTATTCACCTCCTTTGGAGCAGTGTGTATATAAATTATTTGGGATTCTTCTGCATGGGAGATTTGACATGCATACATAGTATTTTCCTCTATGTAATCATTCATTCAATCATTTAATTATATTAATGTGTATTTATAAATACTTATTTTATACTTTGAGCTATGTTCCAATACAGTTTTATTTTCTTGCTTAAATTGTTCCACCTTTGGTCATTACAGGCTCTTTTAGTTGGCTCCTCCATCCCTTTAGCAATTATCCCATCTGTGTGTGTGTGTGTGTGTGTGTGTGTGTGTGTGTGTGTGTGTGTGCGCGCATGCGCGCGTGCCAGCTCTGTTTTAACTGTTTCAGTCAGGGTGTTTCAGTCATATGTTGTATATATCCTGTCTTAGTCCTAGAATCAGCCATTTCTCCAAGAATCCTCAGGAGTTTTTAGAGGATGCTATTAGAAACCAAGATCTCTGCCTTTATTTGATGATAATAGTCTCACACATAAAGTATAAAAGACAGCTATTGGGACTACCTAGAATTTTTTCTGGTTTCTCAAGTGCTGCACAATTTTGTAGACTTGATTTAAATTCTGACTTCTTTAAAACTTCTTTCAGTTATTGAATACATTTTCAAATTGTCTTATTAACTGTGCTCCCATTTTGGAGAGAAACAGTGCTACAGAGTAGTTAAGAACATGGCCTGCCAAGGTTTGATTTCAGTTACATCACTAAATGGCTGTGACAATGGATAGGTTATTCGATGTTTGTGCATCTTTCTTTATCTATAACATAAGTCTTTGGTTGTAGAGTTGTGAGGATCAAATAAATTAATACATGAAACAAATTTGAACAGTGCTAGCATATAGGAAGCAAACTAGTGATAGCTATATCTGTACCTTAGAACTAAAGATATGTATTTTTTATATTAGCGTGTGTAGGAGTTTGATTTCACGGGCAATGCAAGACATGGACAAGTATATAAACAATTAACAGTGAAATCATTTTCATTCATCTATTTATTTATTCAGCATATACTTGTTGAGAATCTACCATATGTTCTACAGAACTCCTAGGAATATAATATAAAAGAAACAGACAAAGCCTCTGCTCTCATGGAGCTTACATTCTGATTGAGGAGATGGCAAAAAAGAAATAAACAAAGATATATAATTCCAATTAGTGATTACTACTATATAAAAATAAACAAGGGTGGTAACTAGAGAGAACTCTTCACGGGGAGTGGAGTGTCTTCTATTTTAGAGCATGATGTTAAAAAAAAGGTGGCATTTGAACAAAGTTCTGAATGCGATAAAAGAGCAAACCCATGAAAATATCTTACAGACAGGCACTGCAGGCATAGGGAACAAGGAGAGTAGTGAGAGATGAGAATGGAGTTAAGAAACAGCTAGGTAACATGGTTTTATAGGATTTTATTTTAAGTGTGATAGGAATCCATTGGGGAAAAAAAAGATACATTCTAATTTCTGTATTGGCAAGATCACCGCGGCAGCTATGTAAAGAGTGGACTGTAGGTGTATGTAGGGAGACCTATTTCTAGGTAATCAAATTAGTTTTGGGAAGAGATGAAGATGACTTGGAATAGGGTGGTAATAATGCAGGAACTGATTGAATTCGTTATTTTTCATTAACTATTTTGATTGCAGAAGAACAAAAGTAGTAACTGAATTGTGGAGATATGAGTGTATAGATTAGTTGTTTTTCAAATTTAGTTTCCATCAAAATCATATGGATGGTTTGCTAAACCACCGATTGATGTGCTAGATACCCCATGATTCTGATTTGATAGCTTTGCAATGGGAAATGAAAACGTGCATCTGTAACAAGTTTCCAGGTGATTCTGATGCTGAACTACACTTTAAGAACCTTTCCCTTAGAGGATAGGAGTTGATTAATTTGTTATGGGAAATAAATAGTAACTTCTTTATATTAAAACTTCCATTTACATTTTATCTCATTTTTAACTCTTATGTTTTATAATGAAAATGATTTATTGGAATAGTACTGGTATATATAATATAATATAAAATTGATAGTAATATAAATACATATGTTTGGGCTATTGATCAAAAACACCTTACTAATGATATGCAGTTTAAAAGTTTGGAGACTGTTAGTCTTAGGAAATAAATTTAAATTTAAATTAAGTTAGGGTGTGTGTGCCTGTGTGTGTTGATCAGTTAGGAGGAGCAGCTGTTGGAGAGTGAATATAAAACATTGTTTAATAATTCTCTAGGCTTATTAAAAGGATGATTGTATCTCAAGTTGTAAATACAAAAATAAACCCCACCAGCTCAATCAAAAAATGACGAAAATAAAGAAGTTGTAGAGTTCTGAGTTTATTTTCACTTACTTTTGATAAGTATTTAATATTTTAATGTGTTAGATTTTAATTATCAATAGAACATCTAAATTGTGATTTCCTATTAGCTACTTTAATATGTGATAAGTCAGTAAAATTGCAGACTAAGTCTACATGCTGGCCAACTTTATATTTTAGTCTTAATTTTAAAAATTGTACATTAGAAAATGCATTGACTCTTTCATGGCAATATATTGCCTTTACACTTACTTTTATTTATTTTTAACAGTAGATAACTATAGATAGTCTAAAATTGAGTTTATAAATTCTTATTATCCAAAATAGTTTAAAATACTAATTTAATTGATTTTGAGTTTATGACTGACTTTTCAAAATGGATAAAAATATTGATTCTGCCAATTCAATATTGAAACAATAAAAGGCAGACAAATTTAAATCATTTATTTGTCTACATTAATCAATTTTAATAAGTCAAATGTTCAGCCAAATGATGTTCTAATTGCCTTTGTGTCCAATACTCTGAAATCTATTTTCTTACTAAATACTTTTTGCAAACATGAACTTTCAAGACACATCTCAATATATTTATGAGGTGGGACTTCCAAAAAACCAGAATTGTTTTTTGGAGGGCAGGCCCCTTGTAGTACACGCTTCTTCTGCTAAATAACTGTTCTATGAACTCATCGGTATCGGTGTGTCAATTAGCATTTGCTGTGAGAGGCTACACTGGGCTTCAGTTAATCTTATTGAAGATTTTTTCAGTGAATTTGCCCATTTCATGATGGATCATATATGAGTGCACCTGCCCACACTGTGCTGTTTAGTTTTTGACCAAAAAATGTCATGACCCCTATGCTCCACCCTCCCTATTCTCCCGATCTCGTCCCTAGTGACTTTTTTGGTTGTTGTTTTTTCCCAGGATGAAAAAAGTCCTCCAAGAAAAATGTTTTGCTGAGGTGGAAGAGGTGAAAGGAAAAAAGACAAAAGCCCTTCAAGGCATCAAAATCGATGAGTTGAAAAACTGTATTGAGCAGTGGAAAAAGCATATCGACAGGTATATTGCTTCAAACGGAAGTACTTTGAAGGTGACTGAAGTTTAAACATGAAAAAATAAATACACAAGTTTTTTAATTGAAAAATTTCATTTTGGAGGTTCCCCCTGTATGTGTTCACTGATCACTTTAAATAGTTTTCCTTTAATTTACTTCATTATTCCTATTTTATCGCATTCAAGTTAAAATGTCTACCACTTTTTAAAAAATATGAAGCCCACATTCAGAAAGTTCTCGGGGGGGAGAGGGATGGAGTGAAGGCAAGTGTCAGTCATAAAGGGTAAGGCATAATAAATGTGCCTTATGAGATTACGCTATGCGTTTTAGTCTGGTTTTTAAAGCTTCTACTTTGCAAAATGGGTAATATTGGCATTGAAAGAGGATTCCTTTTACATGTTCTTTTTATGTCCCCAGCTTCATTAGCTTTCATTTTCCTACATTGAATTTCAAAAGCCACTTAGCTACTCATGCTCTTAGTTTATTCAAGTCATCCAAATTTTTAATGTTCAACCACTTTGCAGTGATTGGCTCACTGCTCCTTTCCAACAATCAGCAGATGACCCCCCTCCCTCATGTGCACTCTGCTAGGTCTTTTCTTTACCAGGTCCTTGTGTGGGTAGCCATTTCCATGCACTCGTGTTCTCTGATACTGCCTTGGAAATACTTCATCTTCAGCTACTTAACAAGTTTTTAAATCCACTTGCAGATTAACCTTTACGAGCCAATATTTTGTAGTGACTACAACTCTACAGAATTCTTATAAGAGTAAGGTAAATCTAGGCCTGTTCTTGTGCCCTAAATATTAAGAATTCATTGCTTTTGTTTCCTTTTTTCCCCTTCTTGCTCAGAAATTGTTTTATCAAGTTTTTTCTGAATGTATAACTTAAGTGTTAAAATACAGCACATGCCCACACACACACAGGCACACATACATTATAAACAACTTCCTCTGAGCATGATTTCATAAGAACTTGCCTGACTTTAGAAGCAGAATATATTGGTAAAATCGGTTAATAATTTACCAAATTATTTCTCAGTTCAAAACCCTCTTTCACCCATCTAAGGGCAAGGAAGATTAATTTCTTTCTTTTCTTTCTTTTTTTGAGTTGGAGTCTCACTCTGTTGCCCGAGTCCCCGCAGCCTCGACCTGCTGGGCTCCAGCGATCCTTCCGCCTCAGCCTTCTGAGTAGCCGGAATTACAGGCGTGCGCTACCACGCCCAACTGATTTTCGGATTTATTGTAGAGATGAGGTCTCGCTGCCCAGGCGGGTCTCGAACCCGCAGGCTCAGGCAATCCACTCACCTCAGCCTCCCAAAGGCGCGGGATTACAGGCTGAGCCACCGAGCTCGGCTCAGATTAATTTCTAATTAATTTTTTCATCGGGAGAGCTAATGTTTCTGTTTTTTAAAAAATAATCTTTCCTATTTTTAATTATTGCATTGGTTTCATAATTTGGAAATAATCATATTAATTCCGATGCATTGGACTACAGACAAACAATAATGCAAATGCCAATGGACTTTTTTTTCTTAAACACAGTGGTAAGAATTTTCTTTTAATTTACAGTCCAGTACAACTTGTCAATTATGAATTGTTCAAAACAAGCACATTTTGGCATAGTTGTCATTAGTTAAATGACAAAGTTTTAATGGTTGTCTGATCTGTGTGATATACCACAAGGCACTCTATTTTAGAGCAACCTGAACTAGTTTGTTGGTGGACTCTGAAAAAATAGAACCTCACTTATAGCCCCTTCAAAATCAAATATCAATGTCTGTGTAATTTTCTAGAGAATGTGTTCAGACTTTTGTTTTCATAGAAACATATATATGGTTCCCATGTTTCATATAATGAATTTTCCAAAATATGTCAACAAACATATGGTATAAGAAGATGCTTCTTAATCCACCTTCTTGTGCTCCATGTGAATTTCGTGTATCAGGTAGTGTTCTGCCATTCATTTGCTGTCTGTTAAACCATGCTTCAATTTCTAGCAGGGTTGTTTTTTCATTGGCATAAGCATAGATTTTTGTATAAGTGCTTGAATATTATGCTTTGCTTCTTTTATCTTGTTAAAAATATATAGCTTGAAAAATGTTTGTTTTGTGATACTACAATTAAAATAAATATAAAAATCAATGGGCATGTTCAAAGTACTGACAGTTAAACATTAATGAGATGCTTATTGGATCTAATCTGTCATTTGGATTCAATTATGAATGCAAAAATAGAACATGTAAGAAATTCTAAAAATATGTTACAGAAAATTAGGTCTTTTCATAAAGGGTAGTAAATGACCTTATATGCTTCATTTACCATGTGTGGTATCCTGTGACTAAGTAGCAAATGAAGAGTTTTCTTACATATCGTTGTCTCTGTGAAAAGAAAAATGCAAATTAGTTTTTCTTTATTAAATGACAATTTTTGATCATCTTAGTTTTCTTGAAACTTGACTATTTTATCCATCAAAGTAAATGTCTCTGTATTTTTTTTTCCCCATATACTTACATGTCTGGTCACAAGATGAGCATCTAATTATATTGTGGCATTATTAAATGGAGTATTGACTCAAATGTGGGGTTTACAGTGATTAAGATGAATAGATGTCTCTGAAGCAGATTGATTATGCTCTAAATAGCTATTCACATTTTGAAGAGAGGATTGCTAAGCTAAAATATAATCTCAACAAAAACAAACCCACTTGCGTTTTCTATCCTATTACTTTGTTTAGAAATGAACACCCATATAATTACCCTAACTTAAGCACTGAATTATTTTTATGGAATTCATAAACATACCCTAGGTTAAGACCTTGAGTAAAAGCTTGCTCAATTTCTCACTATTTTATCTTGGAAGAGGGGAAGCTTTATCCCTGCAGCATCATAAATACAGCTGACATACAAGCAGTTCAAAATGAAGCTTTCTGAGGCTAAGTATAAACTTCAAATCCAGTCATGTTTTTCTTCATCTCCATCTACACGGTACTTGGCTATACATGACAGCTTTGTTGATTAAATTATTTAGAACTTAAACATTTGAAAATAATAAATATTCTTCAAGATATATAATGGCTCAGATTCTCTATAGTAGTACTTAATATTTCATCTAAGTAAATATGACTTAGATACATGTATAGTTGAGTTAATTACTACACAAAAATATGTTTCTCTGAGCAGCTGCTTCATTACCCTGGATTTTTTTAGAAATACAGAATCTCAGATTTATCTTTATGTCTCCTGATTCAGAACAAGCAGAAAATCCTCCAGGTAGTTTACTGAGTGTTAAACTTTGAGAAACTTTCTTTTGAATTTTTATATATTTAGAACTCAAAATAGAATTCTGATTATTCCAGATTAACTATTCAATTGTGTCTGTGTACACTTAGAGACAGGATGACAGTAGTGGTTTCTGTTTGTTTAACATGTATTCAGTAAGCATGTATTAAGTCCTAGTTCATGTCAATCTCTATGCTACATGCTCATTGAACAGAAATGGCCAGAACAGTGCTCATGCCCTGTAGGAGATCAATGTTCACTGTAAGAACAAAGAAAGAAATTATTACAGTTCAATTTAGCAACTGATTCTTCCAACAACTTAGAGTTGAGAAATTCACCTCTATATGGCAAAACTATTTTGAAAAGAGGTAAAGCTAATTTGACAGAAAGCCTTGTTGACAAATTGCCTCCTAAATCCAAATGAACAGTCTTAGAAATTTGGTGAAGACTATGTACGCAAATCGCACCATAACTTGACTGATAACATACATTCATGTCTATATGCATATAATTGAATATATATAATGGAAATGCAAACAATCTACTACTCACATCTTGTACATTCCATGCATGCAATTTGCATTTTTAAAAACAAGGAGATTTAGAATCAAGGTCACAAATTGAGTAAAAAGTTGAGAGTCAACTTAACTTATGCAAATAATGTAAATAAACCTTTCCTCACTAGATCTAATTAGAGAGCATTTAAGAAATTAATTTTGTAATATTTCTTTTTGCAATAGTTGTATTTTGGATATGTTGCTGATAAATCTTTGACTAATGAATCATAGGCATGCTTTCTTTGTCTAAACATAGTATACATGACCAATTTCTTTAATAGCATATATACCATAATCAAATCTAAAAACAACAATTTCACAATCATTTCAGTAAAAAAATGATAGAAATAAAAAATAATCTTCAATTTTTTTATTCCACATTTCTGGATAAATAATTATTTAAAAATATTTTGAAGAGTTTTAACTTGTCTTCTAATTATGATAAATTTTTAAAGCATTAAAATGATCACTTCCTAAATATTAACTGTTTAGGGAGATTTTAATTGCAGTTGTATCCAGAAAGCAATGGAATAAACTTGAGCGATTGGGCCCTCTAACAGAAGCAGATGGCCTGTCTGAGATTCTGCAGATCAGAAGCAAGTCTCATTTAAAAGCAGCCAGAAAGCAATGGATGGTATTCAAACCTTGTATGCACAAGAACAAACACTTTTTCTTGGGTTTATTTGGTAAAATCGGTGACATTTGGGCATATGGATATGATAGAAAGAATTTAAAAACCATCATTGAAACCTGTCCAGTTGAATTAGATTATTCATTCAATGTAATTAAGAATAAGCAGTGAGTATCTGTCATGCGCCAAATTAATACAAATTAATTCAAAAACCTTGGAAGGGACATGCCATACAAATCTGTATGGCATGACCCAGAAGAGGACATTTTATGTGAGTAAGATTTCATTGTCAAAACGAAATGTCACTGGCAAATGTTGAACAAGGCAAGTAAGGTTTTCAGAAGGTAAAGTGCTTATCAATTAGATGTAAATTAGCATACAAAGAGTATCATGTCATTTGATAAATGACTGCTTCCAGAAAACCCTCTTTTGTAGAGGAGTCACTCACTCAAGGGTGAGGACACTGTTCTTAAAGAAAAGCCTATTTCTTTTATAATCATATCTGCTTCCACTTTCATTTTAAGAATGACAGAGTGAGGTTCAAATGCTGAGTGATTTAAGGTTTGTGAAGTGAAGGCTGTAAAGAACCAAAGTAACATTTACTATAACCCCTTCCCAATTCATTCACAGAGGTAGAGGCTATCAGAGGAAATCAAATCCAATCAAACTTGTCATATTGGTGTCCTGTAATGTTTAGGATCTTTGTGATTTCAGGATGCAGGAGGACTCTGGAAGTCAGTGGAACATGAATACTGCCATATATTTGTTTAGCTATGCAATTATTAATATTTCACCTTATATTCATTCTATTTTTTATAAGTCCTTTTCTGTATTCAAGTATGAAACAAAGTTGGAATATTTTGTTTGTTTGTTTAAGAAACCTCTCAAGAAACATTAGGATAATATTGTTTTCATTTACTTAATTTAGGTCCTCACTGTTTTTTTCCTGTCCATTTTAATTTTCTCTTTAGCTTGTTTCTTCTTCTATATTTTTATTTTAACTTTATATTATCTTGATTTTTGTCTTTTTCTCCTCGCTTTCATTTGCAGTATTTAAATATTTTAATTTCCATCTTCCTCTCTTCTTATTCTCTTCTTCCATTCCATTTTCTATTATTTTTTCCCTTGTTCTCTTGCTTTTACTTTCTGTTTTTCTCTCCCTCCAGTTTTATTAAGGTATAATTGACTAGTAAAATTGTATATATTATCTGTGCACAATGTAATGTTTTGATATACATTGTAAAATGACCAAATAAAGCTAATTAACATATCCTTCACCTCACATAGTAACTTTTTTTGTGATGAGAAGAATTAAGATCTAATCTCTTGACAATTTCGAAGTATACAGCATGTTATTATTATTTATAATTGCTATGCTGCATAACAGATTAGAAATCATTCATCCAGCATAACTGAATCATTATTTGCTTTGACCAGCATTTCCTCATTTCCCTCACCCTCAGCCCCTAAAATCCCCTTTCTACTCTCTGATTCTGGGAGTTCAACTTCTTCAGCGTTCCCATTTAAGTAAAATTATGCACTCTTAGTCTTTCTGTGCCAGGCTTAATTTCACTTAGTATAATGCCCTTCATGTTCAGAGCTATTTTGCCAATGACAAGATTTTTTTATTTTTTAAGGCTGAATAATGTTATATTGTGTGTATAATTTATATAGATATTATGTGTTTATATTCTCGTGAATGGTGTACAAGTGTTTCCTTTTTTCTATATTTTGGTCAACACTTGTTGTCCTTTATCTTTTGGGTGATAGCCATTCTAACAGGTATGAGTTATCCACTTTCATTTTAAGACTCTGGCATAGGACCAGGTATCCTTGCATTGTATGATAACTTACATGTTTCTAAAAATTAGTCTTCAGTACTTTTCATAGAACTTTTGACTGTTTGTATGTCGTGCTTTAAGAAATGCCTTCTTTGCCAATTTTCTAATCAGACTGCTTGCTATTGAGTTTTTTTAGATTAAATTTTTATTATAGAGTTGGGTACAAGTAAAGATTAACTATACAAGTAGGCGATGTACAGGTGAAATTTAGGCCTCCAACTGGCCCTCGCTCCCTCTGGCATAGAACCAGGTATCCCTGCATTGTTACGTGCTCCCCCTACCCCCCCCAAGCAGTGCCCAGAGACTGCAGATCCCTCCCTTGTGCTAATGTAATTAATGTTCAGGTTTCACTTATGACCGAGTACATGCAGTATTCAGGTCTTGGTTTTGGTGAAAGATCACTAAATATGATGGCCTCCAACTCTATCCAATTTGCTGCAATGATTTTTTCTTCTTTATGGTTGTGTAATACTCCATAATGTATATGTGCTACATATACATACTCCATAATGTATATGTACTACATTTTCATTATCCAGACCACTTTTAATGGACAGTAGGATTGTTTCCATATTTTTGCTATTCTGAATGGTGTGACAAAAAAAAAATGTGTGTGCAGGTGTCTTTTTCCAGAACAATCTATGTTTCTCCAGGTATATTCCCAGGAGAGGGATTGCTAGATCATGTGGAAGGTCAATTTTTGGTTCTTTTAGGGATCACCACACAGTTTTTCTTAGAGATTGAACTACATTTCACTCTCACTAACAGTGCAGAAGCATTCCCTTTTCTCCAAACCCGTGACTGTACCTGTTGTTTTTTGGTGTATTAATGATGGCCATCCTTACTGTAGTTAGATGGTATCACATGTAGTTTTGATTTGCATTTTTCTGATGATTAATGAGACTGAGCATTTTTTCATGTATCTGTTGGTCACGTGTATGTCTTCTCTGAGAAAAATGTTTATTCATGTCCTTTGCTCACTTTTTAACATTGATTTTTATCTTTTTTATTCCATTCATCTTGTTTGAGTTCCTTGTAGATTCTGGATGTTAGACCTTTGTCAGATAAATAATTTGCAAATATTTTTCTCGATCTGTGGGTTGTCTCCTCACTCTTTTAATGATTTCTTTTTTCTGGACAAAAGGTTTTCAGTTTGATGAGGTCCCTCTTGTCTACTTTAGCTTTTATGGCATTTACTTTTGGGAATTTGGTCAAGAATTAATTACCTACTCTGATGTGCACAAGCATATTTCCTATGCTTTCTTCTAGTAATCTTATAGTTTGGGGTTTTAGGTATAGGTCTTTGATCCATTTAGAGTTGATTTTTGTATGCGGGAATAGGTAGGGGTCTAGTTTTTTTCTTCTGCATGTAGTCAGCCAGTTTTCCCAGCATCATTTGCTAGATAGGGTCTCCTTTCCCCAGTGGTTGTTATTGGTGGTTTTGTTGAAGACAAGTTGGTTGAGAGACCGAGTTTTTGCTTTCAGACTCTCTGTCTTGGTCTTGGTCCTTTGGGCTATGTGCCTATTATGTATCAATGCCATGTTGTCTTGGTTAATGTAGCCCTTCATGAAGTTTAATGTCTTGAAATTTTGATGCCTTCCACTTTATTCCTTTTGCTAAGAAATTCTTTTTTTCTTTTACTATTCATGCTCTTTGTTTCCATATGAATTTCTGAATTGTTGCTTTTAGGTCTGAGAAAAATAATGTTGGTAATTTGATGGGTATTGCATTGAATCTGTAGATTACCTTACATAGGATAAACATCTTGACAATATTGATTTTTTTTGATCCATGAGCATGGAATATTTTTCCATTTGTTTGTGCAATCCTTGATTTCTTTGAGTAGCATTTTTTAGTTTGTATTATAAAGTCCTTTCACTTCTTTGGTCAAGGGAATGTCATGGTATTTCATTGTGTGTGTGTGTGTGTGTGTGTGTGTGTGTGTGTGTGTGTGTGTGTGTGTGGCTATTGTGAATGGGATTGTGCTTTTTAGTTGGTTCTCTGCTTGTTGCTGATATATCGAAATGCATCTGCCTTTTGCACGTTTATTTTGTACGCTGAGACTTTATCAAAGTTAATTCTCAATGTGAGGAGACTTTTGACAGACTCCCTATGTTTTCAAAATGTGGAATCAATTCATCTGTAAAGAGAGATAACTTAACTTCCTCTTTTCCAATTTGAATACCTCTGATTTTCTTCTCTTGCCTGATTACTCTGGTTAGGATTTCTAGCCCTACATTGAACAGTAGGGGTCAGAATAGGCAAGTTTATCTTGCTCCCATTCTTAGGGGGAAGGACTCCAATTTATGCCCTTTGAGCAAAATGTTGGCTACGGGTTTTTTTTTATAGATAGTTCTTACAGTTTTGAGGAATATTGCTTCTATGCCTAGGTGTTCAAGCATTTTTTTCAAGAAGAATCACTGGATTTTGTGGAATGCTTTTTCTGCATCTAATGATCCAGTCATGTGGTTCTTGGTTTTTCATTTGTTGCTGTGTTGGATTACATTTATGGTCTTGCAAATGTTGAACCAGCCTTCAATCCCAAGATTGAAGCCCACCTGGTCATGGTGGATGATCCTTGAGATGTGCTGTTGGATCCAAATTGCTAGAATCTTACTGAGAATTTTTGTTTTTAAGTTCCTCAGGGAGATTGGCCTGTAATTATCTTTCCTTATTGAGTCTTTGCCAGGTTTGGGTATTAGTATGATATTGGCTTCATAAAAGGAGTTGGGGAGAATTCCATCTTTCTCAATTGCCTGGAATATTTTCAATAGGATTGGTATCAGCTCCTCCTTGTGTGTCTTATAGAATTCAGCTGGGATGCTGTCTGGTATGGGGATTTTTTTTGGTAGGGAGATGTCTTATGACTGAGTCAGTTTCCTGAATTATTATTAGTCTGTTTAGAGTTTCAATTTCTTCTTGCTTCAACCTTGGGAGGTTGTGTGATGTCAGAAATTGCCCTATTTTCTTTAACTTTTTAGTTATTTGCATACAGGTTTTTGCAGTAATTGCTGATAATCTTTTGAATTTCTTAAGAGCCAGTTGTAACTTTGCCTTATGGGTTTCTAATTGTGTTTATCTGGACTGTCTATCTCTCTTTTTTTAATCAATCTGAGAGGAGACTATCAATTTTATTTATCCTTTCAAATTAGCAGTTTATGATTTTATTGATCCCTTCTATGATATTTTTCTCTTCTATGTCCTGCAGCTGTGATTTTATCTTGGTGATCTAAATTTTTCTGTTGAAGTTAGGATTTAGGTGATTTTGCCTTTTCAACTCCTTTAGTTGTGATATTAGCCTGTCTACTTGAGATCTTTCTGTTTTCCTGATGTGTGTGTGCAATGCTTCAAATTTTCCTCCTGATACTGTTTTCGTGGCATCCCAGAGATTCTGATAAAAATGTCTTCTTTTTCATGTATTTCCAGGAATTTTTAAAATTTCTTTCTTGATCTCTGTGTTGACCCAGATGTCATTCAGCAGCATGTTGCTAAGTGCCCATGTTTTTGCGTGTTTTGAGAGGTGTCTTGGTGGTGGTAATATTTTTTATTGCACTGTGATCTGAGAAGACTCATGGTATTATTTTGAACTTTTGAAATTTGATCACATTTGATTTATGCCCAAGAATGTGATCAATCTTGGAGTATGTTCCATGTGCTGATGAGTAGAATGTCTATTCAGTAGATATTGGGTGGTGTTCTGTAGATGTCTATTAAATCCATTTGATTGAGTTTCTAGTTGAGGTTCTGGATCTCCTCTGATTTTTTGCCTTGATTATCTTGCCAAAGCTGTAGTTGGGTATTTTGGCCTCCAACTATAATTTGTGAGAGTCAATGTCCTCGCTTGTTTTTTAGTAGTACTCCTGTGTTGGGTGAATATATGTTTAGGATGAACATTTCCTGCTGGTGGATTGATCCTTTTATATAGTGTCCTTCTGAGTCCTTTTTAACTTTTTATGGTTTGAAGACTGCCTTGTCTGATATTAGAATGGCTACACTTGCCCTCTTCTGTTTTCCATTTATGTGGAAGACTACTTTCTAGCCTCTAACTTTGAGCCTGTGGATATCCTTTGCAGTGAGATGAGTTTCCTAAAGGCAGCAGACTCTAAGATCATACTTCTTTATCCATTTCAACACTCTATGTCTTTTGAGTGGTACAGTTAGTTCATTCATATTAATATTATTGAAATATGAGCATTTATCTTTGTCATAGGACTCTTAGGGATTTGCTTTTTTCTTTTTCCTTTTACTTCTTGTATGACTTCAGTGAGTTTTTTTTTGTATTCATATATGTGTGTAATTTCATATTGGTAAGTGTTCTGTTAACTCTGTGTTTGTCTGAAATTTTGTGATGGGTATGACCATTTTTTTTTTTCTCTTGTGTTCAACACTTTCTTCAGCATCTCCTGAAAGGCTGGTCTGGAGGCAGCATGTTCTGCTAGGGATTGGATGTCTGGAAATGATTTTAGTTTCCCATCACTGATGAAGATTTGTAGGGTAGGAAATTCTTAGCTAGAATTGCTTATCTTTAAGAACATTAGAAATTGGACTCCAAGCCAGGCTTGGTGGCTCAGCCTGTAATCCCGTGCCTTTGGGAGGCTGAGGCAAGTGGATTGCCTGAGCCCATGGGTTCGAGACCTGCCTGGGCAGCGAGACCTCATCTCTACAATAAATCAAAAATCAGCCAGGCATAGTAGCGCATGTCTGTAATTCTGGCTACTTGGAAGGCTGAGGCGGAAGGATCGCCGGAGTCCAGCAGGTCAAGGCTGCGGTCGCCAGAAGCAGCCACTGCACTCCAGTCTGGGTGACAGAGTGAGACTCCAACTCAAAAAAAAAAAAGAAAGAAAGAAATTGAACTTCAGTCCCTTCTGGCTTGTAGTTCTTCTGCAGATAAATCTTTAGGGATTCTGATAGATATTCCCCTAAAGGTAGTCTGACCTTTCTCTCTTACTGCCTTTAGTATTTTCCTTTCATGATTATTTTGTGGAGGCAGATTACTATGAGCTTTGGGGATCATATTTTCATATGACACCTTGCAGGGGTTATCTGAATCTTTTGTACTTGAATAGTCATCTCTCTGGCTAAATATGGAAAGCTTTCTTGAATGATGTCATGGAATGCTTGCTCCATGGTGTTTCCATTTTCCTGTCTGCTTCAGGGATGCCAATCAGACATAGATTTGAGTTACTGACATAGTCCCACATCTCATGGAGGCGTTGCTCCTTCTTTAAAGCTTTTGTTCTCTGTTTTTGACAGACTGGATTAATTCTATATTTTCATTTTCAAACTCTGAAATTCTTTTCTTTGCCTGGTTGACCCTATTACCTATGCTTGTTAGTGTGTTCTTCATTTCTAGGATGAAGTTTTTTATTTCCATTATTTTGAATGGTCTTTTTTGAAATTGGCCCTTCCACTTTTGTTTCCTGTATGACTTCAGTGAGTTTCACATATAGTTCATCTTGGTTCCTGTTCTGCAGATGGACCCACCCACCTATGTGTCACTAGTCTGGCAAAAAGCCATACTCACTGTAGTTGCCCCAACTTGGGTCTTTTTAAAATCCTACTGGGGTTGTGGTTGATCAAAGTCCTACACCCTGCTCAGGACTCCTTTTGTGTGGGACTGATGACCCACACCTGTCTGGAAGGAGGTAAACTGTTACAAATCATCTGTAGCTTACTAACCCACTTTTGTCTGCTGGCTCTTGTGCTAGCCTGGAGCCTGGTGGGGGATGAGGTATCCAGATTCCTGCATCCCCTGTGACTTTCTTGTGTCTGTGTGTTCAAAGAAATCTTTGCTGGGTGGAGGGTGTGTCACCCTTCCAAATATGTTCAAGATGCTTCCATTAATCACCAATTGGGTCCCTACTCTCTCCCTAGATCAATGAGAGTGGCACCAGTCTTCTGTTCCATGTTAGCCATCTTGGGTCTCACTAACTTACTATTTTTAAAAATTCCTTATATATGTCAGACAGTAACATCTCATCAGATATATGGTTTGCAAAGATTTTCTTCTAATCTGTAGGTTGTCTCCTTAATCTGATAATTGTTGATTGTTTCCTTTGCTGTCCTGAAGCTTTTTAGTTTGATATTATCCCACGTGTCTATTTGCTGCTGGTGATTCTGGGGAGATACATATATATCTTTGCCCATGCCAATATCACAAAGATTTTACCCTATACTTTTCCCTAATAGTTTTAGAGTTTCAGGTTTTACCTTAAGTCTTCAATTCTTTTTTTGGTTGATCTCTGTGTACAGTGAAAGATAAGAATTCAATTTTATTCTTCTGTACATAAATATACACTTCTTCCAGTTTCATTTATTGCAATGTGTGTTCTTGGCATCTTTATTGAAAGTCAATTGGCTGTAAATGCATGGATATACTTCTGGGATCTCGATTCTGTTCACCTTGTCGATATGTCTGTTTTGATTACTACAACTTTGTGGTAGATTTTCACATTAGGTAGTGTGATGCCTCTGTCTTGGAATTTTTCGCTCAATTTTGCTTTGGTAATTTAGGACATTTTGTGGTTTGTCAGAATTTTAGAATATTTTTCTGTGAGAAAAATGTCATTGAGTTTTTGGTTGGGATTGCAATGGATCTGTAGGTTGCTTTAGGTAGTATGGAAATTTTAATAATATTAATTTTTCCAATCCATGAACATGAGTATCTTTCTATATTGCATTTTTTTCAAATTCTTTCATCAATGTTTTATCATTTAATGAGGACAAATTTTTTATCTTCTTCCTTAAATTTATTCCTAAATATTTTACTTTTTAAAATACTGTTGTACCTCATACCCTTTGTTCACTCTTCAATATTCACCTCCTTATACGTTTTTTATTACCACTTCCTTACTCATTTTTAATATTTCTTCTTTCCTTCTTCTTTTCTCTCCTCCTTCCATTCATCAATAATGAATTCTGGATCTTAATCATTTATCTGTTTTCTGTATCTTGATCATGAATGGACCAAGGAGAAGTCTTTCAATCATGTCTATCTATTGCATCAGTTAGAGTTTTCCAGATGAACATACCTAGTTATATATCTATACACACACACACACACACACACACACACCAGTAGGAGATATACACATTTATGTGTGTATACATGTATATGTGTGTGTATATATACTGGGGGTGCCAGAAATGTACATACATTTTAAGATATGTTATCTATGTATTACTTTACTTCACTGTAACTAGAAGTGTCTGAACACTGAAGGTAACCACTTTGAGCACCTCCTATAATTGCAGAAATCAAATGGGACTTGTATTCACCTTTTGTTATCAGTATACATTGAGTATTTTTTTTCTCTTTAATTTGTATTTAAAATCGCAGGGTACAATTCAGAGCTAGGTATACAAATATTCACCATACAGGTATCCTTATCAATGAGGTGTGCTCCCCCTTCCCCAGGCAGATATCAACTACTGTCAATCCCACCTCCTTATCCCTCAACCCCTCCCTGCAGTTTCCCACCACTTTCAATCTTTTTATTATAATAATACGGTAGCTGTTCGAGGTCCACTTACGAATAGGAATATGTGATACTCAGCTCTTTGTTTCTGTGAGAGATCACTCAGTATTATAAACTCTAATTCCATCCACTTGCTGCGAAGTTCATGATTTTGTTCTTCTTTATGACTGCATAGTATTGTGTATATGTACTACATTTTTTATATCCAGTCCTCTTTTGATGGGCAGCATGGTTGGTTCCATGTTCTTGCAATTGTAAACAATGCTGCAATAAACATACGTGTGTATGTATCTTTTTTATAGAGTGACCTGACTCCTTCGGTATATTCCCAGTAGGGGGATTGCAGGGTCATATGGAAGACCGATTTTTAGAACTTTTAGGAATTGCCACACTGTTTTCCACAGAGGCTATACTAGTTTACACTCCCACCAACAGTGTAGAAGTGTTCTCTTTTCACCACATCCTCTCCAGCATCTGTTATTTTTTGAGTTATTGACGATGAGCATTCTGACTCAAGTTAGGTGGTATCTCAGTGTGGTTTTATTTTGCATCTCCTTGATGACTAGTGAGACTGAACATTTTTTCAGTATCTGTTGGCTGCTCATATTTCTTCTTTTGAGAAGTGTCTATTTATATCATTAGCCCACTTTGTAATGGGGCTATTTTTTTTTCTTTTCAGCATTTTTGAGTTCCTTGTAGATCCTTGATGTTAGACCTTTGTCAGACATGGCGTTGGCAAATATTTTTTCACAGTCTGTGGGTTGTCTCCCTGCTCTCTTGATGGTTTCTTTGGCTTTGCAGAAGCTTGTCAGTTTAATGAGGTCCCACTTGTCTATCTTATCTCTTATGACCTGGGCACTTCGGGTTTTGATCAGGAATTGGTTGCCAGTTCCAACTTCCATAAGATTGTCTCCTGCATTTTCTAAGGTTCTTACAGTTAGAGGTTTTAATTTAGGTCTGTGATCCATTTAGAGTTAATTTTTGTGTATGGCGATAGGTAGGGGTCCTGTTTTAATCTGCATGTGGTCAGCCAGTTTTCCCAGCATCATTTACTGAATAGGTTCTCCTCACCCTAGTAGTGGGTGGTGGAGGCTTTGTTGAAGGTGAGTTGGTTGAGAAATTGAGGTTTTGCTTCTGGAATCTCAGTTTGTTTTCATTGGTCTATATGCCTGTTCTTGTACCAGATTGTTTTGTATATCAAGTATTTTAATAGTTTTTTCTTTCTTATAATGTATATACTTTTTTGGTATCATATAAAATTATTTATAAATACATATTACAACTATATATATAATTATATATTTTACATATATGATCATATATTTTATATATAATACATAAAATTTATATAATATATAATCAAATATTTTATATAATTATAATATAATATATATTTTATATATTTTATATATATATAAAATTAGGAACTGACTCATGTGATCATGGTACTGAGGTGTCCTATAATCTGTTGTGTGAGCGAGCAACCAGGAAATCTGATAGTGTGATTAAGTTTAAGGCCAAAAGTTTGAGAATCAGAGTAGCTAATGGTGTAAATTCAAGTCTGAGAGTCAGAGAAAATGATATGTTGCAATTCAAGTAGGCAGGCAGGAAGCAAAAGTGGAAAATTTCTCCTTCCTCCACTTTTTGTTCTATTCAATCCCTCGGTGGATTAGATGATGCCCAATTTCACAACACTGAGAAGTGAAATCTACTTACTGAATCCACCCATTCAAATGCTAAACTTTTCCAGGAGCACATTCACAGACATACCCAGAAATCATGTTTAATCTGGGCACCCCATAGCCATTCAAAATGACACATAAAAATAACCATAACATCTATCTAAATATATACAACACAGAGACCTGTTTGAAGGGTTTTTTGTTTGTTTGTTTGTTTGTTTGTTTTTAAGTGCATTTTGTTGCTTTTATTTGTTCTGTGGAATTTACTGTTGCCCCAAAATCATGTATTTTTATTTTCTTTTGACTAATAGATAAAAGCAAGCTAATCTTCCTATTCATTCATAAATACAGTATGTCTGCTTCCTGATGTTAAAGAATGACTTGTGAAAATTGCCTGATTCTATATGAAGGAAAGAAATTGAAGTTATAGAAGAAGGAACCCATGTTGATTTTTTCCTTCCCCTTCTTTCCGGACTGAGAGACAATTCCAGACTCTGAATACTGATAAAATCCAGAGGAACCTTAAAAATTGTGTATATCAAGACTTCCATTTGCAATTCATATGGAACCAAAAAAGCCCAAGTAGCCAAAGTAATCCTAAGCAAAGAGAATAAAGCTGAAGGTATCACATCACTCTACTTCAATATGTATTACAAAGCTATAATAATAAAAACAGCATGGTACTGGTACCTAAGCAGACATATGGGCCAATTGAACAAAATAGAGAATCCAGAAATAAAACCAAATACATACAACCAACTGATCTTTGACAAAGCAGACAAACATTCACTGAAAGGACATCCTATGAAACAAATCATGCTGAGCAAATTGGATAGTCACATGTTCTACGGGTTTTTTTTACTTCATCTGGACTTCCCTAAAAAAATGATGACTTGTTTAATAACACAATCCTAAATATAGTTTAAAAATAGTTTCAACATGATATATGAAGCTTCGATTATAAGATGATCTTTCTAAGGACTGAATTAGCTGTCTTTGTTTTAATGTTTCCTAAAGGTAATCAATTCATCATTAGCTACATTGCCATAATTAGTTACATTGTGTGGTAATCTAATTTAATTAACTGAAGCAATTTCACATTAAAACTCCAGTGCAAGACAATGGTTTGGTGGTTACTTTGGTATCTAGTACCATAAAAATATCATTACATATATTCTATTATTATTTTAAATATTTATTCTCGTGAGTCCAACTAGCCTTTGGTTCATACTATGAAATTACTTCAATAATAGGAAAACTAAGCCTGGTATTGTGTAAGTACAAATGGTGTTAGTTAACGAGAGCATATTTAGTCAAAACCTACAGACTATTAGAAAATACAGAGGAGTGACAATAAGACATAAATTAACAGTTGATGGTGGGCTTAATAAGATATTACTTTTCTTTCAGCTCTGAGATTTTATGATTATTTAATTGACCTTGCAAATAGTGACGTTCAGTGACCCCACTTCTAGTAGTCAATTCATGCTTAAAGTTTCAGATTCAAATTGATTTGGATAAATATAATAGGTTAACTATGTGTGTGTATTTACATTTTATCATTTTATCAGCTGCCTCCACCAAGTATTTGAATCATCCTTTCCCTGTGGTATATAAGCCCTGTGTCTGAGGGATAATGGCTCGGGGATCCACACCATCTTCTCTCACACCACCTGAGATCTAGACATGGCATGAGCTTTTAAGTCCATATTGAATGTTTGTTTCTATGAAACTATATTTGTCAGTCACCTATTTGGCTTCTCAGCTTCTTCAGGCTTTGAGGGTAGGTTTGTTTAAACTTGTCCTCCTTAGAACATGCATCTATATAGCAATCAATATGATATTCCTCAAAAAAACTAAACAGAATCACTGTTTAATTCAGCAATTCTACCTCTGGGCATATACCCTAAAGAATTTAAAGCAGAGAACGATAATTCAAACAGATATTTATATATAATATTCATAGTAACATTATTCACTATAGCCAAAAAGTGAAAACAACCTCAAGTGTCCATTGACTGGAAAATGAATAAACAAAATGTGTTACATATGTACAATAGAATATTATTCAGCCTTAAAAAGAAGGAAATTCTGATACATAATGCAACATGTATAAACCTTGGTAATATTTTGTTAAGTGAAATGAGCCAGATACAAAGGACACACATTATATGATTTCACTTATATGTGATACTAGAATAGTCTAATTCATAGAGACATAAAGTAGAATAGTGGTTACTAGGGGCTGAGGGAAAGAGATAAAGGAAACTTATTGCCTAATGGGTACAAAGTTTCAGTCTGTGATGATAAAATCAATTTGCAGATGGATAATGGTGATTGTTGCACAACAATGTGAATTTACTTAATGCCACTAAACTTAAAAATTGTCTAAATGTTAAATTTTACTGATCAGTTGCTGATATTTACCACAAGTTAAAAAGCAACTGATCAGTAAAAGATAATATGCCTTAATTTCAAATATATTTTATATATATAGATTCCACTTCATAAAATAAAATGGATTATGGGAATTTAGCTAATGCACATTTTGTAACACAGTATACTTTAAACTAATTTGTTAACAAGCAAATACATAAATATATTCCAAAATAAAACTATTAGCTGATTGAGATTTATGAATTTGTACTATTCTTTCTTTTGCTGACAATGATCTTTAATCCTTTCTTCAGGCAACATACACACATACATACATACATACATATATATGTAGGTCTCATTGATGTTCAAAGTTATGTGTACAAAATATCTTCTATAGTAAGAAGATAATAATTAAAATAAGTTTTAGTCTTGAAAAACATTTAATAATAAAAATAACAAGCAAGTCCAAAAGATAACTTAAACTTCTTGAATATCATAACTAGAAATATTTTACTCCAAAAATATACTGACATATATTTATTCTCCCTTTGTTCAAATTTTCTGCAGGCATCTGGATTATTAGTAGTATTATAATATTTGTAGTGTAATGAATAATTCTTCAAATGTAGTAGCTTTGTGTAATTTACAGAGGTCTTAAGCATATTATATACCTCTTTGATCTTGTTCTTTAACATAGCACTCCAAGTTGATAATAATGACATATGAGATATAAAAAATTTGAAGTTTTTCAAATTCAATTAACTTTATTTCTGCATGTAACACAATAAATAACGAGAAGTCCATGCTATTCTTCCAATAACAGCCCTAGTGTGAAAAGGAATTCATAGAATTGGCTTGATGAATTTTGTTCATAAATGAAGACTTAGCATAATGGTCATAACATGTAATTTCTTGGATTTTGTTGCAGGTTGGATTTCCAGAGAAGCAAATTCACATAGAGATGAATATGGAAATGTTTATTGAGGCGTGCTCTTGTGTTCAATACCTATGTATGAAAAAAAAAGGAATCAGAATTGGGCAGGAAGAAGTTGGACTGTAATGTCATCTCAAACATATCCTAAACAAACTATAGGACCCTGTGGAATTGTTCCATGTCAGAGAAAGGAGCCAGTCCTTTATGTAACTTTAGCAACTGGTAATTGGATGTACATTGCCCTGCAAATGATGTGGGCCCATGACTTGAGGATTTTCTTCAGCCAAATCAATTCCAGAGCTGACAGTTGAGGATTGTCTTGTGACAACAGTTTTAGTAGCAGAGAAAACAAGTTTTGGTGCTGAAGGAGCATCTGGGCAACACATCCCAGCCATCACTACAGCTTTTTCCTTTATCAAATTCTCATTTGTTTTGGATAGTACTGCAAGATAACCAGGGCAAATATTATTTATTAACCATGAAACAAGTTAAAAATTGGAATATAAAGTTGACCCTACGCAAGGAGCTTATTTATTTTAAGTGCAGAATTATCTTATGTAATATTAGCAAAGAAAGATAATGCAAAAGCATTTATCTATTGACACTAACTTTTAATATGTATAGGAATGCCTTAAAGTAGTTTGATGCTAAGAAAAAAGTCACAAAGAAAGTCAAATCAGAAATAAATCTGAGAAATTTCTGATGATTGATGGGGAAGCTTAAATTTCTTGCTGTGATTCAATATCATCTTTAGCTAATATTTGCATTTAAATGCATATAATAACACAGTATAAGTAATTAAGCAGTAAGATAGCATGTAGAAATTTTTGTCTATTATCTTTATTTTTTTTCCACTTTTTTGGTGCATTTTCTTTTACTACAACTTCAGACAGGCTCCTGCTGAGAAATGAAGGTAGACACAGCAGTTGATCATGTTTTTGACAAGCTTAAAGCTTGGTGACCCATGCACAATATACTTACCTACTGCCTTTTTGCAACATCTTGACAAGGTCATCGTGCATTAAAAGGAAACATTCAGACTATAACACCCTAATGCTCGCTTTTCTTAAAGAGACTGTGCAAAAAGGTATAATTTAACCCCATCTCACCATCATTTCTGACTACATAGTAGGCAGTTTTGTTCATTGTAAGTGAACTTCTTGCATGTAAATACATCAATCAGAAAGTAAAGTGTTCCATGTTATAGCCAGCTACAGCTTTGAAAAATGCATTGGTTGACCTCTAAGTATCATTGTGGCTAAGAACCAAGCCAGGTGTTCTCAAGCATGTTTAACAGTAGACTCCCTTCATTAAGCACAGACTGAAAATAGGGTTGTTGTGCCTACATAAATATGTGTATGCTTCCAGTGCCTGGAAGCCAACTAATTTGTCCCTCCTTCCACTCCAATTATAACTAAGGCTTTAATTCTGAGGACCCCAATGATATTCTAGGATAAAATTGGAAAACCTCTTACCTATTGTCAGATTTTAGAGAGCATCTAGGGACTATAATAGTTTTGTGCCTAATCCCACAATGACACTTTTTTTTTTTTTTTTTTTTTGATTTGGAGTCTCACTCGGTCGCCCAGACTGGAGTGCAGCGGCCGCTCCTGGCCACCGCAGCCTCTCCTGCTGGGCTCCGGCGATCCTTCCTCCTCAGCCTTCCGAGTAGCCGGAATTACAGGCATGCGCTACCATGCCCAGTTGATTTTTTGATTTATTGTAGAGATAAGGTCTTGCTGCCCAGGCGAGTCTTGAATCCGCGGGCTCAGGCAATCCACTCACCTCAGCCTCCCAAAGGCACGGGATTACAGGCTGAGCCACCAAGCCCGGCAATGACACATTTTGAACATCTGTTTAGCAGCTAACATAGCACATTGCCTATATTTAGATTTAGATTTGTGTATTTTTGTTCTCTTTTTATATATCCCTCCCCACATTAACTGAAAGTAAGTTTGGTACAGTAGCACTGAACTGAACAGAACAAACTCTGGTAAATATTATCTTAATATGATTATTAAATTCGTCATACCACATAATACTTCCATATTAGTATTCTGGATGTAAAATTCTAATACTTATGTGGAAAGAATATGAGTCAAAAGCTGTAATTTCTATACATCTGAATCTTTTCTGATTATGTATTCTTTTCTTTTTTCTTTGCTTGCAAAGTATAATATCTGACTGGGGTGCAATTTCCTCAAGGTGATATGTCAGACAAGGATATTACGAATAAATGGCATAGGATGGCCAAGAGGGAAATAAAGATATACTTTTAAATCACAACATAGTACTTATTTTGGATAGCACTGTTGCTGACTTGCTGGTTGGCAAGCAGAGTAGAACTTGGTGATTTGATCCCTAGTAACCATTTTTTGTTAGAAATAGAAAAGGGTACTCTAATCTTACATTCATAGGAATCTGGGTGTTGCTAGAATATTTCTTTGATTAGCGTCCACTAATTTGTATTTCTGGATCCTATTCCTGGATCTTATTTCTGACATCTAATGGCTTATAATAATTTTCCCTTATCTTTTAAAATCCAAACAGGGAACTATTATCTACTATACTCTAAAGTCTCCTTCATGATGTATGAATTTTAAATTCTCCAATGTTCACATATTCACAGAGAGAGAGAGAGAACAAAAGATATATGTATACATATATAAAAATGTTATGCATCGTTTACTTTCAAATTATATTTGTATGCTTGCTTATTTATTTGTTTGTTTATTTATTTATTTATTATAGACAGAGTCTCACTCTATCACCCAGAGTAAATTACAGTGATGTGATCATAGTTCACTGCAGCCTCCAATTGCTGAGTCCAAGCAATCCTTTTGCTTTAGTGCCCTAATTAACTGGAATTAACAGGCATGTGCCACCACACTCAGCTAATTTTTTAATTTTTGTTTTTAGAGATAGGGTCTCGCTATCTTGCCCAGTCGGATCCCAAACTCCTACCCTAGAAAAGTGCTAGTTGTTAAACTTATAAACTCAACGGTCTATCATGTTAATGAAAGGAAAATGTTAAAATTAATAGAATGCATAAATCAAGGTTATAAGTATGTATATAAATGTGTACCCTTGAATACATCTACATAAGCAAGGAAACAAACCTTTGCAATTAATTGCAACACTTTTATTGATGTTTTGTATTTCATTATTCCTCTTGAAAACTCTTTAGCTCCAACAGAGGTACACTGACAAATACTATAAAAAATTAAATTACATTGATGTAGACTTACACTGGTTCACCTGTTCATCTAATTAACATTTATGAAGTACAGTTTCTAAAATTTTGCATAGAACATGAAGAAGATAAGTTTACTCCCCATTGGGATTCTGATTAATAAGCTTTTTCAGGGAAACTTAATATTGGCTACTGTTAAATGAATGGTGGTGAGGTGGAAGCACTCTAGAGCATAAGGATTTAGTGCCAAGTGACATGACTTCAAAGTTATTTGTATTATATAGGATAGCAGCAGATACTTAATTTTACCTTAATTTTATGCCTGTGAAGTATAATTCAATTTATAAAATCACACACTGAATTGACATTAAGGACCTCATTGGTTTTATCTGTGATATTTTGTTTATATGTACTTTATATTAAGACTTCAAAATGTTGACAAACAAAACAATGTTTTAGTTCACTAAACAATGTATCTGTGATTTTAAAACTCAATTTATTACTTAAAACTTATATTACAAATATTAAATCTAAGATAGATTTAGTCAATATTGAAAGACAAATCTTACATATCTATGAAAGTGTGTGATTTATAAAACCACATTGTATTCACATTACCATACCTCATTCAAATTTTGATCTTCACAGCTCAATGATCTTGAAAAGTCTAGTATTCTTATTCCCAAACTGAATCTGAGCATAAAAGACCAAAAGTCAATAGCAGAATTGGGATCTGACCTAGTTAATTTTATTTATTTCATATGCAAGTATCATGTATTTTCTTTCATAGTATTATCCAACTGCAAGGAGAGTGAACATCTGGTTTAGAAATTTTTTACTTGCATAAGTAATCCCGAATTGTACCCCACATCTTCAAAATAAACATAATTTTCTAAATAAAAATTTTTACATGTTCTAATTTCTATGCCTCTAAAATGGAAGGGGTTATTAAGCATTCATTCCACAATTGGCCAGACAAATTCAACTCTGGCTTGCTCCCAGGTCGCTGCTCTGGACTGGCTCTCACTGGTGATGAAGAAGGATAAACCAAAAGAAGCATCAAGGGAATCATCTTCATCACAACTAAGCTAATAATAGTAACAGCTGCCAAAAGGAAATACAACAGTGATGAGACGGGTGCTACAGCACTCAATAATTTTGTTGGGTCTTGCAAATAACTTTGAGTGTAATGCACAAACATGCTGTGATCACAGTGTTGTACCACTGAGAAAGGATAGTGTGTTTAATCATCCCCTGGCAACTCTTGGCTTGTTTCTTCTTTGTCAGTGTCATACTTGCCTAGTCTTTAAAGATTTCAGCTTTAAATAAGAAAAAAACACGCAATAAAAAAAATGTAAAAGCTTGCAATTTTGCGAGGACTGAATTTCTAATAGAATGACATTATAATAGCTCAGTTGCAAGCAATGGTAACAGTTAAAATTAACCAATAAACCTGACAGCACGTAGAGCAATCTTTAAGTACGAGTAAATTCCCTACTAGCTGTCATCCAGGCACAGAAAAACTGCATTGCTAATGCTATTTCTGAACTTAATTCAATATTTTATAAAACTATGTCTCTCAAAATGACAGCAAGCAATAAGAAGCTGCATAATGTTTTACTTCCACGATTTAAATGGAACATTTTTAAATGATAAAAAAATTTCCTGACTCAAATAAATGATATAAACCAGCAGTTTTAATTGCCTTTGGCTGAATATAAAATGAAAGCCTATAAAGCATTATTATATGGTCAACATTTATAATGATAAGCTCAAGCAAGTCAGTGTCATTTACATATGCTTTTAAGGAAGACTGTGAAAATCTTTGAAAACATTTATGATTCTGATCCAAACAGAATTTTTTTAACTGCAAAATGTCAGGTAGGTAAGGCAAGAATATTCTGGTAATGGTTATCACTCACAGACACTTATATCTCTCTAAAGACTCAGTTGCCTATGCTTGGAAAAATGGTTTTAAAATCTATACAATTGGGATATATAAAAAAGCCTTATGCAACACTAAATGTTTTTCCATATGAGGATCAGCAAAAGAGGTCATACATGGAGGAGGTTCCATGTCAAGAAGATTTAAGGAAGATCAGAGTCCATTTGATTGAATCCCTTTCTTATCTGAGTTCTGTCTCTTTTAAAAGAATATTTAAAACTGGATAAATTTTTAAAGAATTTATTTATTATAGTTATGAAGGCTAGAAAACCCAAGGTCAAGATGGTATATCTGGTGAGAGCCTTCCTGCTGGTGAGAACTCTCTGAAGAGTGCAAGGCAGTGCAAGGTATCACATGGCAAGGGGCCTGAACTGGCCCACATGTGAGTTCAGATCTCTCTTTCTTGTTAACATGAGTTTGAGAGGGGAGCAATACTCAATATTTGCCATTTAAAGGTAAGAAAACTAAATGCTCTGAAATTCAAATTAATTTCCCAAGGTCACAAAATTATGCATGAAAAATCAAATCTAAAATGTATTTCCTCATTCTTACCCCTTAAAATTTTACCTATATAGCTCTCAGAGATCTAAAAGCAAAGAAATAAAATTAAAATAATAAGCAAAAAACTGAAAAATAATGGCATTCTTTTTTTAGTATTTGTTAATATGACTCACATTGAATTAAATCAATTGTTTTTGCGCTGCTATAGCAGAACACCTAAGACTGGGCAATCCATAAAGAACAGAAATTTAATATCTCACAGTTCTGAAGACTGGGAAGTTCAAGATCAAGGTCTCCACAGATGGTCTGGTGAGGGGATTCTTATTGGACCCTCACAGAGCAGAAGATGGAAGGTCAAGAAAGCAAACAAAGCAAAAGTTTCATAAAGCCTTTTCTGAAAAAAAACTTAATCCCATTAATGAGGAAGAAGCTTTTATGACCCAATCTTGTTTAAAAGTCCCTTCCCATAATACTATCACATTGGCAACACCTGAATTTTGGTATGAATACAAACACTTAAACCATAGCATTGAGGACTAACATTAAAAATATTATGTAGAGGTTACTTAGCTAATAAATACAGGAAGATTTATTTCATTGCAAATGTGCTAATTTTCATTCTTCTTGAGCTTAATTTTGCTCATATTTTCTATATATCAGACATAATTGGTTACTGTACGATTTTAAGTAACAGTATGACCATGTGATAAATGACAATACAATGACAAATTTTCACAGATCAACTTCATTTACCACATAAGAAATTTGATATCATATATTTACAAAAGGAAACATTTGTAAAAGCCATTTTTTTTCTTTACCTAAATCTCACTTTATTTCACAAATTTTCATGTTTATACTCATTCTTCATTCAAGGCAGAGGCAGCCATATAGAAAGTAAAACCTCAGATTCTCAACAGATATGGCAGGAGTAGGAAATAATAACTGTTTACAGAAGTGTTGTTTATTATATTGGACACTTCTAGTATACCACTTCAAAATCACTTCGGCCTCACTGAAAAATTCCTCAATTTTATGACACCAGTTTCACAAAGTCTCCTATCAGTTTCAAGCAGGTGTACTATGATAGTGTCTCACCCTTGACCTGTGCTGCATACTACTTGCTTCTTGCTCTGGGCTTCTGAGATGCCTGTGAAAATTAGCTCTGCACTCATAAATGCACATCCCTTGCTCATGCATTGCCTGTAATTGTGGCAGAGTTAATATCCTCCAAGCTATTATTAACCATTAGGGACCTGGATTCAACAGATAAATGTTCCCCCCTCTTTTTTTTGCCTTGGGTAGAATGTCTGAAAATACATTTTAAAGTTTTTCTTCAAAGATCTCACAGGGTCGAGTATTAGGTGCCTGTAGCAGAAGCTAACTTTACAGTATCCTTTCCATTGACTATTCTTCCTTGTATAATGTACTCCCCCTAGTTTATGTCACCTCATTCACCCACTTTATCCCTTACACCTGATGCCTGAGAACACTTAGAAAATATACTACCTGCATGAATACTATTTTATAAGATTCTTCTTTCAGAAGAACTAAAATTAAAATTTGTAGATGTGTTTTTTTAATGTGACTGATTTTACTCAGTATGTTTATGAATAGAATCAACAAAAGCTCATAATTCAAATGTGATCTTCAGCAAAATTTCAATTTTGCACATGCTGTGTACATACCATATACCATGATTCTTTGTAATTATCCATGAAAAGTTTAAATGGCAAATATTTATTCCACTAAAACCAAGGTTCTGTTTTTCAATTCCAAGATATTGATAGTGGCTCAAATATGAAGAATTATCTAAATTAGGGGTAGAAGTGCAAAAGGACACTTTCAATTAATTGATATTTAATTGGAGTATTCTACAGCCAATAGCAAAACACTGTTAATATTCATAGTTACCTGTAGACTTGCCATATAGATTTGCACTTTATGCCTTTAGTAACTGACTTCAAATACTACTCCCTTGTCTCTGAATCCTCTCACTCTATTTGCCATTCACTTAACTCTGTAGTACTGATAGGGAAACCTGCATGAACTCAGTGAAGCAATCAGTCAATAATGCTTGTTTGCTTATTTATAGTTTTATATGCACACTGTCATGGAGGCATACTATGTGTGAGTACACATATGATTAGGTATAGTATCATATACCTGTGTTTTGAATGAAGTACATTTTAACCAAAATAGTTGTATCTACATATAAAACTGATCTTAAAACACTACAGCTAACATGGGCTGTTCTTAAGTAGTAGGTTACATGGCAAACTCTTATGTAAAATTTGTTCATATGTTCTCATTCAGCAATGGCGCACATTGGATAACAAACTATACATGGTGTAAACACTTTATCTGACCCTCAATCCAAGCTCTCACTGCAAGCCTTCTCCTCTCATTACAAAATAAATTGTTGCTTCTTCTTCATGGCGATGAAATAAAGCACCTGTATTCCAACATTCCAAATTCTATGCAGAGGGAATTTTAATTAAGAAGGGAAAATAAGAACTTATTGGGAGTAGGAAGGAGTATGAGTTTATTTCAGTAAGATTTTTAAGATTTAATGTATGATTTCATTAGGTGCATTTGAATCTTTGGAAGATAATTCTCATGATTATTGTGATGTGCAAATATCTGTAGCCTTCTAGTATAGTTATACTCACTGTGAGTGACCTAGCCATTAGGGGTTAGAGCAACAAGTAAAGAAAACTGGCGAGATGTTGAACTGTTCTTATTCTCTACTCTTGCAGTTTAAAATGCAAATGGTACCTTGAGGAGAATACACAGAAATCTAATTTAAAGATGTTTAAAATATACCCTTTGGCACTTTAGCAGTTGTGAGTGCCAAATGCACCTAATTATATTTTCCCTGCTACTTAAATTTACTCTTGAAAAAATATAATCTTTTCAAGACATAAGACATTTTTTGACTAAGCATATAAATACTGGACTGACAAGATCTAATATGTAAAGAAAATATTATCTACTATCTGCTCCCCTGTAATTCATCCTCCATGCTGCCCCAAGGGTGTCTTCCAAAATGCCAATGTCATCATTTTATACATTCCATTAATATTATCTAATTATTTAATATAGTACGGAAACCAGTTAGGTATCTTCTCACATGACTACGAAAAAATATTGTTAGTGGCAGTTTGAAGTGACATGATAAGGATGCTGTGGTCACAGACAGGATAAACAGAAGAAAATGTGCCAGTTTGCTTCATGATATCTGTCACACAGAGTAGAGCAGAAAGTCCCAAACCATTTAAAAGTATGTAAATGTGTAGTTGGCATCTTTCTGTCAAACCCGTCAGCCTGAGCTCTCCTTCCTCCTCCTGATGTCCCTCAACCATGTGAATATATTCACATGTATGACCTATTTAATTTCTTACCTCTGAGCTTTTGCTCATGTTCTTCATTCTGCTTGGAATGTTCATGTCCTCTATAAAACAGGTTGGCCAGTTTCTATGTGTCTTGGAAGAATGAATGTAATCACTTCTGTTATGAAGTCTTTCCTGATTTCTTCAAGCACATTCGTTTACTGCTTCATGGGTGCCTCTGTTAAACTTGATGCATAATTTCATTCACACATTCATTCATTGTGCCTTTTACTCAACAAATATAATATTAATGAATGTAGCAAACACATACACATATATGTACACACACACACACACATATAGTATATACAAGCAACTATATGTATGATTGTGATTAATACAGAAATGGAACCTGCTTGTATGACTATTTTCACATAGTCTTATATACCTTAGGGCTGCTGTTATTCATAACTATATTACAGTTTTTTTATGTCTATCTCCTATATTAAACTATAAGGTCTTTGGAAAAGCAATTAGGACAAATATTCATTTGTATTCCTAGCAATTAACAGAGTGCCTGACATAATGTAGGTGTGTAACAATGTTTTTAATGGGATAAATTTGATTTTATAATCCATAGGGATAGAAGTCACCATTGTATTTACTTTCTTCAAGTCAGTTATTCATGCCTAGATTGTATATATATATATATATATGTCTTCTAATAGGGTCTAAAATGGATCACATGGGGAGAACAGTGAGCAAAGAGGACCACTGCAAGTGACTGTCAAAATCCAATATAAATCCCACGAGTATTTGTTGCTGGAGGAAGGTACCTATCATAGCTCATTATATAGAGAAACATGAGTTCTTTGTTAGAAATTCAAATTAAAGCTCTTAAAAGAATGTCTTTAAAATATTTTCAAGCAATTATTTTTGAAGCCCTTAGAAAGAATATGCAATCATTAAATGAACAGTGACTAGAGAACCCAGGGAATGGTAGTAATATTAATCAAGCAACAAAAGTCAGTCGAGAAAATTCAACTTACAGTTTCCTAGAATGATTGCACTGTTTAAAGCATAGAAAAAATTAGTTATACACTATCTAAAATAAGAATAAATAAAATAAGGGATCAACATAAGTGATTCATTATTTTACTTCTGCTTGCAACTTAATATGCATTTATAGATTAATTTACATCTCAGCATAGAAAGATAGCTTTAATCTTCCAGCTCATTCTTTCTTTCCTAGTGGCAAGATACAGAAAATGGACAGAGTTTTGATTCATATAAGTGTGTCGGAACTCTCAAATTTTCTTTCTTCAAATTATGTAGTGGCATGAACAATTAACTTTTTTGTCCCTTATTGTCATTGTAAAGGAGATAAACACAATTCATAATTTTCTCTTTCATGCATGCACACCCACATACGCTCAGAAGTATTGTCTGATCAATTTACAAAGCAAAGTCTTTTAAAGCATTTCACTGAGAAATGTTTCTATGTGGGATTTAAAGCTGAGCACAAATATTTTCTTTTTATTTGCTGTATTTAAAATATTTGAAGTACCATAAGAATCAACTCAATAGACCTGGATCTTACAAAATTCACTCAAGCTATTCAAAACTTTTAGCCAATGTTAGTAATTAAAGATTATTAACTTATCCTTGTTTTCTTATAATTTAAAGCTTTAAGGTAAACAATTCCATTAAAAATGCATTTTTTGCAAAAGAGGCTTATTTTTTAATATGTTTTTATTATTTAATCATAATTATTTTAAATTAATTTTTTGGAAAAAGGATGATGAAGTAAGATTTTAAAAGAGTTGGGGACAGGGATGTTTGGAAACTGTGCACCACATCAATGAACCTGGATTTGACTAAGGAGAATATGAAATATCATATATAATTATCGTGACAGGTAGGTAGATAATGAGAGATAAGACAGGGAGATATAGATGATAGATACTTATATACAGACATAGAAATAGATATGGGATAAGGATAAATGTGGATATATACACATATATAAAGTATGTGAACACAGATATATAGATATAGGTATGGATTTAAATTGTTAACAAGTTCTCTCCATTGCAGAAAAATCTAAATTATAGGGTATCACTTACTTCAGGAGACTTTTGGTACACAATCCCATAGATGGATTTATAATTCGCCTATGATGTGCATGATCTCCTAAAACACTTGTATCTATTTTCCTATTAAATACATAAGGTACAAAATACTTTAATAACTATGCAAAAGATCTTTACTTAGTTTCTAAATTATTTTACCTTGAGCTATACATGTGGGTATAAAATTTCTATGCCTAGTGTGCAGAATAAGAGAAAAGTAACAAAGACACCTGGACAAGAAAGGCGATTACAAAACTCTGAAGGCCATAAAGCCCCAGAAGGAAAACTACTGCTACATGAAGAACTTTACACTTGGAAACTTTCTGGAGACAGTTCAAGGACTGTAATTCGGGACTTTGGACTAAAACTATTATCTTTGGCCTTATGAATAAGACTCATTGTCTGAATGTTTACAGGGTTCTTGGCTTGTTTATTGCTAAGACCACTAGAAGGTGGTAACTTGTAGAGGATATAAGCTGGTGTCCAGGTATAATATTTTCATCCTTCACCTATTCGTCTCTCCTTCAGGAAATCTCATGACCCGACAAGGAGCTGGACCCCTTCACTAGTGTAACCAAATTTAGAATGTCTTATTCTTCCTAACCAGCTGGCTATGAGAAATTCCACGATAATTCTAATCCCTTTGAATTATATTTCTTTGTGTCAGAAATGACAGGTTTAAGTAAGCTGATCTCTAATATCCCTCCAGCTAATAACATGTTTACTTATTTATTTATTTTAAAGGTGTGAGGCACAATTCAGAATTAGGTATACAAGTGGTCATACAGGTAAAATTTGGGCCTCCCTTTGTTCCCCACTTCACCTGTTTTGAGATCAGGTACCCTTATTGATGCTGTGTCCATCCCTGTCCTCTCCCGGCAGTATCCCACTACTGCTAATCCCTTCCTTGTAGTATTATGGTAAATGTTCAGGGTCCACTTATGAGTGAGAAGATATGGTAATCAGTTATTTGTTTCTGTAATAGATAACTGAGCATTATAGACTCTAAATTCATTCAAGTTTCTACAAAGTTCATATGTTTGTCCTTTACTGCTGCATAATAGTCCATCGTGCAAATGTAGTTTACTTTTGTATTAATATAATTGTCTGAATTCATGGATAGCTCTTGATATTTGTGAGGAAGAATAACTTTCATGCTAACAGTGTTTACTTATTAAGTTTTTGGAAAATTTATATACAAACCAACTCTTTGTTCTCACTCTCCTATATCTCTGAGAGTATACATAGTAGTTTCTCCTCCTTCCAAGTCCCCATGCAAATTCATATTTTCTCCTCTTGCATACTTGTTTTTCAATCGATATACCTCCAAAATATTTTAACTGTATCCTTTACATCTAGAATGACTTAACACCCTTGTTTCCTGATACTGAACTTATTGTTACTGCACAGTTACTGATATTGACTACTTACATGTACAACAACACTCAGATTTGAAATATCAAGCAATCAATATGCATAATCACCCAATCTATGTCTTCTTTTGAAACAAATATACCTATAAGTCTTGACAAGATATTTCTGATGCTTTCTTTGTTTCTATGAAACCCAACTTCAACCTAAGAAAAGGCATTTATGTCTGGCACTCTTCTCCCACAAACCTGGAAAACAAGGCAGAGTTGGTATTCTTTTAGCTCTGCATTGTCACTCTCAGATAGCTTTGTTGTTTTATAAATTTCCCTATGCTGAGTCTTAGGTATACATCTAAATCTATAGCACCTTTCTATCTTTCCTCAGTCTTATTATATATGAATATTCTGGCTTGTTTCCATATTTTTTGAAAGACAGCTCCAAGGTTGGCCTTACTCTTGGTGACAGGTAGACTTGCTTGGATAGTATATCTAGAATCCTAATCACAAGTGTTTGTTGTCCTTGAAACAGGCATACATTTCTCATATAGTAATAGCAAAATTATTTTCACATCCCTATCTATAATGTATCCCCTTAGAAACATTCCAAGACTAAACTTTTGAATTGCAATGCCCTTCATTCTGATCACAAATGCTGATGTATTTTCATTCTCCTGTTGTATTTATTTTCATTGAGAAATCAAGCACAGTAGGCTTTCATTTTTCCTTTAATTTTATTGCTCTGCTTTTCCCCCTTTCTTTCTGTTCACATCTTCAAACACTATTGAATTTAGTTATAGGAAACCTTGAATCTCATTCTTTTTGGACCATTCAGCCATTTTTCCCTCTTCTCATTTTAAACTTTTCACACTTTGGTTGCTTACTGTTTTCAGCATGTACTCAAGCCTCTTCCAAAATATCAAAACAACTAAAAAGTCTTGCATTTTAGCCTGATGTTGCTATCTCTTTTCTTCTTTTCATTCTCAAATCTTTTGATAAAAATATCTACAATGGGTCCCTTCTTTACTCTTCAGTAAGCACACTCATCCCCACAACTCATCTCTAATTTTAATTCACTTAAGCCACAATTTATTTCTTACTAAATTTAGCCTTTACTTTAAATTGCACTGACATTGTTAATCACTGCCTCGTTAAAATTATGTCTTTTTAAAACATTTCATTCTGTCACTTGTGCCCACTTCTTCTTAAGGTATTTTGATGGAATTTACTACCTCCTCAGAAAACTTGAAACTTAACAGCTCCCGAGCTTGTGCTCTGTTTTCTCCTCTTCCTTCGTCATTTCATACTCTTCTGCTTAAAACTACATTTCATAGAGAGTAAAAGGCAACATTACCTCAATGACCTACAAGACTGTCATGAATGCTGTGATCAAGGTATATCCTACAGAACTAAAGGACTCATTGTACATACTACTGCTTTCAGCTATTCCATCTGTCTGGGAAAAGCCCCAACTGAAGGGAGCTAAGAGACCTCCTATACATCCTAGGTCTTATGACTTGATGCTGGAGTTGTGTTTTTTCCTCTTTCTTTCTTTCTTTCTTTCTTTCTTTCTTTCTTTCTTTCTTTCTTTCTTTCTTTCTTTTTCTTTATTAGGATGCTGGAGTAGCCTGGTCCCCTTCTCAAAAAAGAACAGCACTGAGGGGCCATCTCACCTTTAGACTTCTGTCCCAACTTTTCCCTATGTCTTATACTGCCTCATAGTCTTCCCACAGAAGAGTTTTTTACAGGGAGCACTTGCTAATTATCTTTCTGCATGCTAATCTTCACCTCATGGTCTGCTTCTGAGGAAACATGACCTATAACATTGGTACTGAAATTTTCCTAAAAAGCATATACTTAAACGAGATTTTGGAGTTGGAGCATCCCCAGTGAGGACTCCTATTGTTGGCATTATATGCATTACACATTTCTCCTGGATAAGGTAACACTGTATTTGTTATAAATGGTAACATTTACAAATGGTAGTGGTAAATAGTAAATTAGAATATGGTAAATTAAAATGTTGTATCAGTAGATAAAATATACCAATAAGCTATATCAGGTATTATTAAATATGGATGAAATATAAATTATGCAAACAATTTAACTGAATAACAATGTTTGGGGGAAATTCTCAATTTCAGAGGTTAAGAATAATTAATAAACAGTTAAAACTAAGAAAAGTAGCTAGAGTACCTATCCTTGTAGACAGACTCTAATTTCTTGAAACTAGAGAGCAAAGAAAGTTTAGAACTGAGCACAGAACTTAATCACAAGAACAGCGGAGCGCTAGAGATTAATTCCCAACTTAGACAAAATATCCTATGCCCAGCTCAGATCCTTGATTTAAAAAAAAAATTGGACCTTGGAACATGGGGCAAGCACATCTAGATTGATGCACTTAGGTAGCAGAAATAGGCTGCTTCTGTCTATTAAGAAGCCAACACTTTTACTTTTTAAAAAGATGATTAGAGGTTCTGAAGAAAATAATTTAATAAATTATTAATAAATACACTGGAGAGGAAGATACAAACATAACTAAAAATATCTTTGATAATCCAAAATTGTCAGAAATCTGCACATTTCAGACTGGGCTGACTGGTAGCAATGGCAATGATTTCACCCTAAAGCCAGAGGTAGGCCAGATGGTGACACATAACCCTTAGGAACCAGGAGACGGCATTATGGTAAAGAACAGAAAAGAATAAAGTGACTGCCATATACTAAAATACTAAGAGCTATGACCGTATATAACAGGACTCAGCCTCCCTAAAGACGAGATAAATGGACAGTTAAAAAGGATATTTCTAAAAAGTTTGTTCAGAACTTCAGAAATAGTAGAAGTTGCTGAACACATTCTCCATCTAAACAATTTAGGTGATTAAAATACTTCTAAGTAAAGCTTTTAAAGTTCTTGGGAATTTTCCTTAGGGCATTCATCAATGGAGAAAAATTTATTCAAGAAGATCTACAAAATGTCATTAAGAGCAATAAGATTTTGTGGCATTTGAGATCCCTTAACTTCCACACCAAACTTCAAGTATGGAAACCTGTTACAGGTTCTTTACTGCAGGAAAATGCGACGAAGAGGACAGTGTATCTGTCCCTCTACTCCAGTACCTAGTCCTAGTTTTACTCTAGAAAGAACAGGCTGCAAACAGTGTTTCCATCCTCTTCCCTTTGAAGTGAATGAAGCTTTACTCCAGGCAGACAAGGCCCCATCCAACCCCTACTCACAGAATGGAAACTGTGCTTCAAGTGTCTTGGATTGAAAATATTGGAGAAATGATCACTCCATACTAAATTATTTGTAGTGTGGAGGATACATGTCAGAAGGGGCAAGTCAAATAAGTAGGGCTACATGTTCACCTATTGCTCACTCATACACTGAGTTTACATTCTGGGGAAAAAAAATGATCTTCACATCTAGTTCTGACACTGTTATGCAGGGATTCTACACAGAGTAAAAGACAGGCCATAAATTTAAAGAGATCAGCAATTCTGGGTGAAGAATTGACTTATTTGCACCAGAACATAAGGTACTAAAAGTTATCTTATGATGTATTATTTAAATCAGTAGAGATCTTGGTAGAGAGCAATGAAAAGAAAACTAGTAGCTCCATGATAAGCAAAACAAAACAAAACAAAACAAAAAACACTCATAACTTTAACAGAATAACCAAGAAAAAGATATTCAAGAAGATCCCTCCTAGGATCCCAATAAAATCTGGGGCCTGGATGACTGTACACATGTATTAGACTGCACCACTCAGGAGTAATTAGCACACGACATAGAGTAGACCTGAACGTGTTAACCAGATTACACTCGTCACCACAGAGAAGAAGTCTCATTAGCATATGAGGTCCAGCTCCCAGTGACTCCACTGGGTCAACATTTATAACCTGGTAGTCATAAATCTGGTCTGCAAAACTATTATTGGAATGAATATCACTGAATGTTGACCTAATCCCTGCACTAATTGGTTGGCTTCTAAAGAAAGAAAGAATTACAATGAGAAGTGCCAAGTGGAGGTATCTAAAACAGCTCTCTTCTCTCAACTTGGCCAAGATGCCTCCCTATAATAGAAAAGATTCAGACATGGTGATCCCCATTAAACTTCTCCATTTAATTTATTCGTTTGACCCCTATAAAAATAAGACACATCCTGAAGAACAACTGTACTCTATCACAATCTCAACCAAGTAGGAATACCAATAGCAGCTGCTCTGCCAGTTGCAGTATCTACAACAGATTAATATATCCTCAGATACTTGATATATGGTCATTAGTTTGCCAAATATGAGAGAAAACCTAAAATAACCTGGAATTATCTTTTGGAGGGCAGGCCCCTTTTAGTACAGGTTTCCCCCACTAGGTAAGCATTCTAAGAACTCATCAGCATCACTGGACCAGCTAGCATTGTTGTGAGAGGTTACATTTAGCTTCAGCAATTTTTTTTGGGGGGGGAGATTCTTTCAATGCATTTGCTCATTTCCTGATTGGTGATTTTCGAGTGCACCTGCCCATACCTCAATTTTGACAAAAAGGATATGACCCCCCATCCTCCCTATTCATCCAATCTCTCCAAGTGACTTTAAAAAAAAATTTTCCCCGGATAAAAAAAGTCCTCAAAGGGAAACATTTTTCTGATGTGGAAGAGGTGAAACAAAAAAAAAATGACAGAAGCAAAACAAGCATTAGAGTTTATGAGTTCAAAAACTGTTTTGAACAGTGGAAAAAATTTCTTGATAGGTGTTCTGCCTCAGAGTACTTTGAAGGTGACTGTGTTTAAGCGTGCAAGAAAAAACATACTTTTTGAAATGAGTAAGTTCTGTTTCTTGGGCCCTCCTTGTATATTCTTTTTCATCTTTCTAAAAACATGAATAAAAAAAAAAAAAAAAAAAGAAATACACATCAATGTGGCCACCACTGAACATAAACACATTTGACTTTTTTGGTCTTTACTCAGATGATAAACTTCTCAATTAGGTCTACCCTGACTATTCGATATATACATTCAGAGATTCATGCATGCATTCACACACACACACACACACACACACACACACACACACACACACACACACACCAAGCAGACACTCCTAATTATCTTGCTCTCTCTCTCTTTCTACTTCATAGCATTTACCAAATTCTAATAAACTGTGCATTTTGCATATTTATTGCATTTATTTTTCATTTTTATTTCCTCTTAAAAATGTAAACTTAACTTGGAAAGGATATTTGACTGATTTTATCTTCCATACTACCTAATTTTAATTTTAATATACATATAAGGATGCATAAGAATGCATCCTGGCATATACTAGACACAATAAGTACTTGCAAAATAAATGAATCCACCTGACTTGAATTTATTAGTATGTGATTATTATTCTTATATTTATATTGCTAAATGAAAATCTTTCTCCTGATGCTTTTATCCATACATTTAATCTACTAGATCTACATTTACAGATTTAACAAGTATTCCCTAAATTACTCATCCAAATTATTACCTATAATCAACTTTCCAAAACTGCCTCTCCTTGTATTAATACTTCTTGTATTAATTATGTATTAATTAGAAAACAGGTAGCTATTCTAGAAGCATAATTATTTTCATCAATTATCTTTCCAAACTGTCCCCAAGTTGTCTCCAACTCCATAGTTTTCCCTTAACATTGTTTTTTGTATCCTCCATAGGTTAAACATATTCTGCATGAGCCCCTTAATCTCAGATATAGACCTTTACCAACTCTTCCTTTGCACACAGAACAAAAATTTTAATGTGCAAGCTGACTTTTCCTGTTCTACTTAAATCCCACATCAACCCTAATTTCTTATCTCAGTAAATCGTTTTTTTTCTGAAAAAAAAAAATAGTATGAACTTTCATAGTGCATCAGTCAAGATGTGTTTGGCTGCAAGAAACAGAATGACAGCCAAATGTAGTCTCAAAGTTAGACATCTCATTATCTCTCATAATGAGAATTTGGAGATAGATCATTCCAAGTTTACTACAGAAGTTCAAAAAATCAACAATAACCCAGTTGCTAATTTCCTGCTTTATCATCCTCAGTATGTTGGCTTTTTGTTCTTCACCGTGTATCCCCATGCAATAGAGAACCACTCTTCCGCGTGAAGGTCTCACATGGGAATACAAAGGAAGAAATAAACATGGGCCTTCTCTTATTTTAACAGAAAAAGCAAACTTTTTCTAGTGTTCCTTCCTTACAACTCATTACATGCCCACATATAGATAAATCACATATTATGAAAACCAATATTGCTCAAATATGCTTTTACCTAAAGACTTTCAAGAAATTTTTATCACAGGATACAAAAGAAAGTTTATTTTCTATCATGGGTTTTATAAGAAAATTCTATCTTCCTCCCACCCCCCACAGGCATACACTACCACACCTAACTAATTTTTATTTTTATGGTTATGTATTTTAGAAACACTGTCTCACTATGTTGCCCAGGCTGGTCTTGAACTCTTGGGTTCAAGCTATTCTCTTGTTTTGGCCTCTCAAAGTGTTGGGATTACAGATGTGAGCCACCATGCCCAGGCAAGAAATGCTAACTTTAATAATATTGATACATCTGAGGGATTCTGTCATAGTCTAATATAATGTATATACATAAATTCTAAATATGAATTTACATAATATATCATATCTAATATTTTTAAATGCTAGTCACAATCCAATCAATTGCTTAACAACCTGTTAATGAGGAAAGATCTACAATTTTAACAATGGTGGACAAGAGTTAAACTAAATTATTTCTATGAGTATTACAGTGAATTAATAACTTCTGTGTTTATGTCCCCATGTACTTTATTATTCTTTACTTTATTGTTTTATTGATATATCATAGATATACATATTTAGGGGATCCATGTGATATTTTGGTACATGTATATAATGTGTAATGATCCAATTAGGGTAATTGGTACATCTATCACTTCAAATGGTTATATTTGCTTTATGTTAGGAAATTACAATTCTTTCCTAGTTATTTTGAAAAATACAGTAAATGAGGTCTTCATGCACTTTGCTGCTTGAGTGGTATCTGAACAAAATTGAAGTTACTTTAACAATGAACAAGGGGAAATCTGAGTGTCAGCTAAGCAAACAGTGGTATCTATAGCACAAACTATTCTTTGCATGCACATAATCCAATTTTTGTTTTGTTTTGTTTTTTGGCCTAATTACTAAAATTATTTCAAGATCTAGAAGTGCACCTTTTTATAAGAATTATAAGAATTCATACTTGATTACTACAAAATAGACTAAATATCTTTCTTTCTGTCTCATATTTACATTACCTATGTCCTCCACAAAGGTTTTATGTAATTATTAGTCTAAGATCATATTTTTTTCATTTTGTCATATGTATAACTGATATGCTTTCCATGCATATCAGTTCTCATTTAATTATTTCTATCAGTTCATCTCCTAACAGAGTGCCTGGCATATACATTTAATGTGTTTCCTGAATGATTGAGTTAACACCTTTTGAACAAACTTTCAACATGAACTTTTAAAATTTTCCATAATTTTAGTGTGTACTCATAATGTACACTTTAACAAATGCAGAAAAGTTTTCTTAAATGTAGACAAACATTGATTTTGCCAAATGATGTATACAAAGTTTTATATATTGATATACCAAAAAGTTGACTGGTTATAGCAGCTTTGCCAAAAAACTTTCTGATGCATAAATCAATTAGCTATGTTGCGGTCTTTCATGCAACATTTTTATTACCTTGATCATGGCCTGTAGGAAAGGTTAGCAATAAAAGGAAAGTACAATTAGAAGTCAATTCTTTTTATAGCAATATGTCTACATCTTATGAGGAATGGAAGTATAGAGAAATGCTCAAAATCAGGCCTTTGCTATATGGAATACATCACAATTGCATATCTGGAACTACATTTCAATCTCGATGTATTTCAATTCTAAGACATATTCATGAAGTTTGCTTTGTGTTTGTTTGTTTTAATTAAAACGTGATCCAGTTCTTACATTCTGAAATTTATTTATATCTTTTTTTTAGAATTTTGGTATAACCTCACTTTTTGGAATAGTTTATATTCAGTGTACAATAGAAATTTAATGCACATATACACACACATATACACTTATATATGAAGAGTTGCATTTATTGAAAATGCCATGCACCCATATGGTGCAAATGTGAGTTAATTAACTGGCATTTTGTGAAATTTAAAGCTATGAAAATGAAGCAAACGTCCCTCTCTTCAAAATGTCTAGCACAATAGTTTTGCTTTTTAAATTAGTTAAACCAGAGTTAACTCGAAAAATTATAGTGACTGAGTACATTCAATTATCTAAGCTCTCTAGTGAGTTAATGTAGATGCTGAAGAAAATAACAAGACAGCCTTCATCATGTAAAGAATTCTATAAAATGAATCAGTGCTTAATGGCACCTCTGCTTTGTTCAAAGACAGAAACTGAGACCATATACTTTATTGGATGTATTTTTTCTGTGAATTTTTTTATCTCACACAAAAAAAGAACTGAAATAAATTTTTTTTATTTTTAACAGTTAATGTTTAATTTTTTGTCCATTAGACATGACATTATATATTATATAATATAAAGATAATACAAGCAATATATATTAAACAAAGTAAACAAGTTGTAATTGCCAAAATATTTTTACTTATGAACATCGATACTATTAGATAACAATAACATCAGCAACATTAACAACAGCAAAAAAATTTATTATGCCTTGTATAAAAAAGATTCTCTATTTTGCCTTTAAAAAGTTATGTGGCCATACAAAATGAAACATGGCATATTTAATCTCAAATTAATTTATTTGTATATTTCATCATCTATATAATAGTAAATAACTACATTGAGGGAGTGTATAGGAAATGGTTTTCTGCATTTTGGATTTCACAAAATTGTAAAGAAACTATGGGTATGTGTAATATAATTGCCAAACTTCCTTTTATTAGGTCAAACTATTAGGAGCAAAGCAAATAAGCAATTCAAAGAAGATAAATAGGAGAAGACAAAAAAGAAAGAGGAGGGGGAAAAGGAGGCAAAAGGGAGGAAGCAGGAGAGGAAGAGGAAAAAAACAGGGGAACCAAAGGAAAAATTTCCATTTTTCGGTATTTGAACTGCCAAAGGACTTGGGCACTTTATATCCTTATTTGGGGAGAAAAGGAGATGCTTTTGAAACGTCATACTCATTTGGACCTTCTGCTAAGCAAAATTTTTGAACAATCATATTCAAAATAAGTTCTTTAGGACTTTATAGACCTTAGATAAGTACTATATTTTTTCAAATACTTCACAGTATATAATCATAATTTGTTTACTATCAAATTTGTTAAAATTAACAGTAATGTATCTTGCTTATTGGAATTAAAATCACAAGACTTTGGAAATATTTATTTATAGATAGAGCACAACAGAACAATATAGGCAACATTTGGAATTGTTTATTTGGGGGGGATTTAAACATATAAACAAACATATAAAGAGAGCTAAAAATATAAACAGGCTTCCCAAATCAATCTAGGGTGACCAGTGAGTCTGAAGAATTTTCACATCCTACTAACGATATTGAGAAGACACCTGTAAGAAATTAGGTTCACCAAATTTTCCCAATAAGAAGGAATAATTTTTAGAGAAGAAAGCTTTTGAAAGAAAGTGAGTAACAATTGTTTCCAGCTTTATCAAGAGAAGATTCTGTTCCTTTTCCATTCCAGTCCTATAAATAACATTATTGTATCAGACTATTATAAATTAACACTATGGATAATCCACTTCCTTTCCTTTGTTCTGATCTGATGCCATGAAATAAACTTTCTGGTTATAGCTTATTTTCTAGTATATTCTTCTACAGGGAGAAAATGCACTGACTGCTTGCAACTGTTTTGTAACCATTCAAGCAGTTTTAAAAAAGTAAATTTATTTCATTTGTGTCTGATCCTTGAGCATGTTATTCCAGTCTACTAAGATAAAAATCTTGTTTATTGGCATAAGGAATTAGCAGATAGGTTATACCGGTGTATTTTTTTATGAAGGTCAATTTTACAACAGCTAAGATAGGAGTAAGCAGCAATATTTTGCAGTTAGAAAATTCAAGCTCAGAGTCATTAAAGTATTACTTAACAGACACAAAACAAGTAAAAAAGACAGCAACTAAAACAAATTTTTCTGATTTCAGTCCATGCACTGTTTCACATTGCACATGCTACCTTGTTATCAAGTCTGTAGCACCATCAACAGTCATCTTATTTATTAAAGTGAATGATAGCCGGGCTTGGTGGCTCAGTCTGTAATCCCAGTGCTTTGGAAGGCTGAAGTGAGTGGATTGCCTCAGCTCGCGGGTTCGAGACCTGCCTGGGCAACTTGGCGAGACCTCATCTCTACAATAAATAATAAAAAAAAAATAGCCTGGTGTGGTAGCACACGCCTGTAGTTCCAGCTACTTGGAAGGCTGAGGAGGATGGATCACCGGAGCCAAGAAGGTTGAGGCTGCGGTGGCCGGGAGCGGCCACTGCACTCCAGTCTGGGCGACAGAGTGAGACTCCAACTCAAAAAAAAATGAAAAATAAAAAATAAAATAAAGTGAATGACATGATATTTAACAACCAACTATTTTATTATCTTTGCAAGTCTGATAGTTTTAACAATAAATTATGGGTTTTCACCAAAGCAAGATATTTGTCATGTACTTTTACATTTCTCATTTGTGCCTTATGAGATCTTAGGCCACATGGTTACAGCCTAACCTATATCAATTGACTTTTTGATTTCTTGTGATTTCAGAAAGGCCAAAAATAATAAGAAATATGATTATACACAAACTTACTATTTTCCTTTTGTTAAGTTGCAATGCCAAATAATTAATTTTGCCTACATTTTTGCTTATACTCATTATTTGTAGCAACTTCAAATATAATTTGTAGAGTGAAATTTAAAAAAGAAGTTGCAGACTAATTTACAATGAGAGCTATTTATCATTTGGGGATAATTAAAATTGTGCAGCTTTCTTTCATAAGCTTTTTCCCCAAACTTAGTTTCTATTGATTTTTGTCTGAGATAATTGAAGAAAATTATTACTAATTTTATGTACTCTTGAACACTGATCTTAAATCAAAGCCTAATTGCTAAGTTTTAGCTTTTGCATTCATCAAATTTACCTGTGCCTGCCATTATTTTTCTTTCTTGTAATGAGGCTCTGTCCAATACTATCACTCATCTGAAAGACTCAGGAAAGTTCTTGGGGCTTTTTTGTTTGTATATTTTTCATATGGTAAATGAGGGTAACTTTTTACATTTAAACACTATTTTAAGAAAACTGACAATAGTCTAATAAGAGGAGGAACCCCCAAGACTCAGAATTTGTTAATTAAAAATTGTGTATATATTCTCACATGTTTAAGCTTCGGTCACCTTCAAAGTATTGTTTGATGCAATACACCTATCGAGATACTTTTTCCAATGCTCAAACATTTTTGAACTCGTCAATTTTGATGCCTTTTAGTGTTTCTGTAGTTTTTTGTTTCACCTCTTGCACACTGGTAAAAATGTTTCCCTCTGAAGACTTTTTTTCATCTGGGGAAACAAAAAAAGTCACTTAGGGCGCGATTTGTGAATAGGGAGGGTGGGGTATGGGATCATGCCATTTCTGGTCAAAAACTACTGAACATTCAGTGCAGTGTGAGCTGGTGTGTTGTCACAGTGGATGAGCCAGTCACCTGTTTGTGACAACTCAGGACATTTCTTCTGCAAATCATTATGCAATCTTCTCAAAACTTCAGATAGAAACTTTGATTGACTGTTGTGTACTACTAGGGATCCACCCCCCAAAAGACAATTTTGTTTTTTGGGGGGGTCCCCCTCATATTTTGCACAGACAATAAAAATGCATCAGCACTACCCATGATGACATACAAATATTATAAAATATTAGTATTACAAGGACATTTGAATGTCATCTAGTACAATTACACACTTACTATTTGAGTGCCTTATTCCCAGTTGTTAGACCTACTTTTCATCCATCGTCTAACACTTCAGTGGCTAGAAAAGAAGTACAATCAGAAAAGCTTATTATAACAGCTCATAACATTTCTATCCATTAACCTATTCCAAATAAATTATTTTAATTATTGTTTTTACATTTTATGGCTTTCCAGTCAAATCTATGTAAAACTTCAAGATAATTGTAATTATTATATGTATGTATCTATGTAAAACTTCAAGAAAATTATAATTATTATAATTACAATTATTAAAAGAACCATTTGATTAATATTAGAATGTAAGTTCAGTTACAACTTATTTATTTTCTAATAAAGTAACATTACTACTTATTTAGCTTTTAATAAAATGGTATGTAGTCATGTACACCTCAAATGTTTGTTGTTGTTTCCAGAAGATAAAACCTCAATCACTTACAAAGAAATTACGTAAAGTAAAATGAGGTTTCTAGCTTCCCACAGACAACAGTAGATTGTCTAAGAGTTACTGTCACCTCTACTCTTCCATTGTAATATCAAGCAAAAAATCTAACATATATTAATAATACATATGAAAACACAATTAGTTAAAAAAAACTGGTATAGAAATTCTGTGGGAATGATCTAAAGAGTGAATTATTATTTCCCTTTTTCTAAATTCTTTTACTCATCCTTTTTAGTGTGGCTAGAGGGCAACAGAATACCTAGTTGGTTAAGAAACTTAAAATGGAGTTTCTGATAGGAAAAAGTAACTTAAGCCTTAGAAAATAAGGACATCTCTCTCTTTATATATACTGTATATATACATATATTATATATACATGTATATATGTATATATGTGTGGTGTTTGTGTGTGTATATGTGTGTATGTGTATATAAGCTTTTGAAAATCTTCTGTAGAATAGTTTTAAGTTACCATGGACCATAATTTCTGTTTGAAAGATAGGCATTTTAGAAAACAACATGTGTATCTACAGTAGTTTCCCAGAAAAAGGTTTGTAAACTTTAGGTGTAAAAATTAAAGGAGCATTATCTTAATTTACTGAGATACAAACCTTACAGAGATTTGGTTAAAATGCTCCTAGGTCAATATAAACATGAATAGCACCATTCCCTATGATTTACTTTTCTAAAAATTCTATGTGGAAAAGAAAAATACAAGAGAGAATGCTAAATACAGATCCTAGATACTATGATTCAAGCACAAGTACTGCATGGTGGTTTACACACGGTTGTATTCTATTTATCACTATTGGTGTTATTGATTATCTAATCTTCTCCACTCAACTATGCACTCTTTTAAAGTTAAACTTTTACCTTGTTCCATTATTATATCCATTCCTTGACCTAAGAACATTGAATAGAATAGAACCGAACACCCAATACACTTAATACTTGTGAATGACTGTTTACGTAACTTGAGTTTTAGAATCTATCAATTACTTACCCAATTTAGAAAATAAAAGTTTTGGAATAAATAAACATATATAGTCAACTATTTAAAACAATAATATTCCACAGATTTCTCTGAAAAGCAATATTAGAGCAATATAGCATTAAAAATATTAAATTTAGCTTTATTTTTCCAGTTGCATTTTTTATTTAAGCACTTTTAATGCTCTTTATAGATAAAAGCATGAAATCATAATTTAACCCCCCAAAAATGTATTTAGCAAAAAAAGAAAAGAAAAATAAATCAGGAAAGTACCATTTTAAATTACATATACAAATTAAGAAAGACTAATATCACACAACAAGATAATGATAATGACTTGTAAACTACTTAATTTGGACATTTTCTCACTATGTGATGCTTTATAAATACTAGGTAGAAAAATGCTTAAACCTGACTGAATATCATGTATGTAGGATGCGGCTGACACACTGAATACTAGAATTTTAGGGGAGCTATTACTTTGAATGATAACACATGGAAAGTAGAATGCATTTCCTTTTGTATTTTGCATATTAATGTTCAAACGAAGAGAGAAAACAAGGGACCACATCATTTGCTGAAACTCATTGAAACATAGTTTGCCTTCTAAATGAAAGCTACAGTAGCATACACAAAAAGATCTTTTAGATTTTCACTCAGTTATTACATCCATTTTATTTCTTTGTTTGTTTGTTTATTTATTTATTTACAGTTGGAGTCTCACTCTGTCGCCCAGACTGGAGTGCAGTGGCCGCTTCCAGCCACCGCAGCCTCGACCTGCTGGGCTCCGGCGATCCTTCCGCCTCAGCCTTCCAAGTAGCCGGAACTACAGGGGCGCGCTACCACGTCCGGCTGATTTTTGATTTATTGTAGAGATGAGGTCTCGCCAAGTTACCCAGGCGGGTCTCAAATCCCTGGGCTCAGGCAATCCACTCACCTCAGCCTCCCAAAGGCGCTGGATTACAGGCTGATCTCAGAGCCCAGTTTACATCCATTTTAAAAATGAAATTTCTTTCCAGAATATGTTCAGGGAATACAAAGTTAAACTCATTTTAACTTTCTAGAAGTTCTAAAACATTATTAAATTTTCTTAGTATTGACTAAAATGATGTCTAATTTTGAATCACTGGTGAATAGCGGTCACTATTGTATATAACATTTCTAGTCACCTAACATTTTAACCTGAAAATATACTTTATAGTAAATTTTTAAAAAAAAATCACTTAGAAGATAATGTGCATTTGGGCTTCTATGATTTTATTCTAGATCTTTTACAAAAATATTCTTAAACCAACCAAGATTTACTTAGAAATTATAGCCCCTCATACAGTTTTAAACCACCTATACCACAGTAGCTTTACAAAATGCATATTTTTTATTTAATAATAAGTGAGCATAAATTAGCTTGCAATTTTTCACACTTATTTTTATTCCTTTTTTTGCTAAAACATATATTTTTGCTTTCATTGTCTTCAGTGATAATTTATATTAGACATGATTACCACTTATCAAACTCATAAAACCTTAGAAAATGAAGCTGAAATGGAAACTAGAGATCACCTAATTTAAAAAAAACACTAAAATGATGCAGTTAGCTCAATGTCATATGATTGATTGTATATCTTTAATTTGTTTTTGTTTGAAAAATTAACAAAATATACATATATTTATGTCAAACACGATTTTAGAAAATCTTCACTAAGGTTACTCATTAACAAATGAATGAATGTTTGATTTATCCTAATAACCTGCTGCTGTCATTCTTTCTGGTGGGCATGACAGAAGTTCATAATAAAAACTCAGCCTATGAGTTATGACAGTGTTTGTTTATTATTGATGTTACTTAATTTCGCAAAACATTCCATAACCCATCTTTTTCTTATTCCAGTCAAGTTTTCCGTGTAAGAGGGACGATTTTCTCGAAAACATATGAGATCTTTATGTTCCTAGTATTTAATAATGCTATTTAGTAACCACTTTATGAAGCAATTCTCCCATGAGAAATGGAAATGAATATCTTTCTGGAGGAAAATATCAAGCTTTGCAGCTGTTACACACTCTTACTTATTATTTTATATTTAAAAAGCTGTGTGTATATAGATTTTTAGATAAATTAAATAATTTTCCTCATTAATCACATGCATGCTCTATTTCAAAGCATTATTTATGGCTTTAGTGTTTTCTTACCAGACATTAAGAAGTCATGCCTATATTCTTTACCATCACCCTAAATATTCATTGTGAAACATATGAATATATGTATATGTATAATTCACTTCTATCTCTCTTTCCAGCTACCAGTGAGTGATTTGTTGTTTTCTTGAGTTTATTCTCTGCAGTTAACCTCCTTTGGTTCTGTGCATAGTGGAACATAGATTAGATTTATCTGCTCTAGAATTTCATCTATGTGAAATTAAGTAGTACACACTGTGGACATTCCTGTATCTACCTTCCTTCATTTAATACATGTTTTTGATGTTCACCTCTGATTTTGAGTGTCTCATCTGATCATTATTTGTTTGCTTTTAATTGCTAAATAATATCATATTATTCTATTGTGCTGTATACAGCATTCTCCTTCAATGGACATTTCAGTTGTTTCTGGTTTGGGGCTATGATTAATAAAGATAATGTGACAATTTTATACAAATCATGTATTTTCCCATTTTTCTCATTTGTCTATTTTACTTAGGAAGCAAATTGCTGACTATATGTGTATATGTGTTTACCTTTATAAAAAAACAAACTGCTGGCCAGGTGCAGTGGCTCAAACCTGTAATCCCAGCACTTTGGGAGGCCTATGCAAGAGAATTACCTGAGCCTAGGGTTTTAAGACCAGACTGGGCAACTTGGTGAAACGTCATCTCTACAACAAATAAGAAAATAAACTGGGTGTGATAGCATACCTGTGGTTCCAGCTACTTGAGGTGGAAGGATCACCTGAGCCCAGCAGGTTGAGGCTGTGGTGACTGTAAGCATGCCACAGCACTCCAGCCTGGACGACACAGTGAGACTCCAACTCAAAAAAAACTCCCTAACAACAAAAAAACCAAACTGCCAGAAGGACTGCAGCATTTTTGTAGTCCCACCAACTATATATGACAGGTCTAGTTGCTCCAGGTGTCCTAAAAAGAATAACATCTATTAATTATAAGCTAGTAATACAGAAACATAAAAAGATCAAACACACAAATATAAAACAAAAGTTAGACATTTGTCTGGTCGCATTCTCTGATAATAGTATTTTTAAAAGAAAGTGATAAAATCCTAAAAGAACATTTTTTTGCTTAGAAGTTCTTTAATGGTGTTGCATGTAACCTCTGGATCAAAGGCTGTAATTATAAATTATCTACTCTTATATCTATGACAGTACTTACCAAAATGATGATTAACATAAAGTAAGACTATTATCAAAAGATAATGGATAATATTCATTCATTCACACTTTCTTTTTTTGTTTAGTACTGTTATTCTAAAGAAATTGTGAAGTTTATGGAAATTAAATCATTTGAAGAGACTGGAAAAGAAGCCAAAATAAAACCAAAAGAAAACATAATGAGAGAAAGAAATTAATATCATTAAGCTAAAGTTAATATAATATGAAATTTGTAGAAAGAATGCTAAAATCAAAGCTAAATTTTTGGAAGGTCCAATTAGATAATTGTCTGGCAAATTTGATCAAGAATCTTTGCATACATTACTCGTGGTAATCTGAATAGTTCAGATTTTTTTTAATAAATAATGTACAAATACCTCTAAAGTTTTTAAATACCTAAACCATTTACCTATCAATGTCATTTTAAGAAAGATACTCATAAATAAAGCACCTAGGGTTAAGGAAATATGTGCAATATTTCTCACAGCATTATTATATGCAGAGACAAGTGGAAAACTGCTGAATTATTAATAACATCAATATGCAGCTTATGTAGAAAGAGCTAAATTTTTATATAGTTTCCTTTTAAAAAGCTATTATAGGTACCATATAACTCTGGTAAGGATCACTATTATTAAGAGGTCAAAAACAAGAGATGCTGGTGCAGGTGTGTTGAAAAGAGAACACTTCTACACTGCTGGTGGGAGTACAAACCAGTCCAATCTCTATGGAAAGCAGTGTGACAATTCCCAAAAGAGCTAGAAATTGTTATATATACACAATGGAATATTATGCAGTCATAAAGAAGGACAAATATATGGACTTTGCAGCATCTTAGATGGATTTGGATTCGATCATACTCAGTCTATCACAGAAACAAAGAACAGAGTACCATATGTTCTCAGTCATAAGTGGACCTTGAACAATTATAATACTATAACAAGCATTTGGTAGTAATGGGAAACTGTCAGGGGAGGGGGTGCGATTGGCAGTTGAGGGAAACTGCTAGGAGAGGGAGAGGCATATCTCATCAACAAGGGTACTTGCATAATCAATGTTTGTATACCTAACCCTGAATTGTACCCCACATCTTTATAATAAAAAAAGATTTGACCTTCCATGTGATCCAGCAATCCCCCTTTTGACAATATACTGGAAAGAATATAAATCATTCTACAAAAAAAGACACCTGCAACACACACATGTTTATTGCCACACTGTTCACAATAGCAAAAACATGCAATCAACCCTGCTGCACATTGAAAGTGGTCCGGATAAAGAAAATGTGGTACATATCCATGATGGAGTTGTATGCAGTCATAAAGAAGAACAAAATCATGAACTTCACAGCAAACTGGATGGAGTTGGAGACCATCATACTAAGTGAATTATCACAGAAACAAAGATCTGAATACTGCATGTTCTCACTCATAAGTGGGCCCTGAACAAAAATCACATGAACACAAGAGAGATCAGCAGTCACTAAGCACTGCTAGGGGAGGGAGGGAGGACGTTGGGGGACATGTGACAACACAAAGGGTATCAGGTCTACTGCCAGGAGAAGGAAGGCCAGTTGGAAGCCCGAACTTCACCTGTATGCAGCTTACCTATGTAGTTAATTCTTACTTGTATTTCATCTCTAAAATGGAATGAAATAAAATAAAATAAAGCCTATTATATACAGTTAGATTTAAACATATAGTTGCAGTTAATATATTGTGATGTATGTTTTGAAAAAAGTAACTATTTCTACATTTGTATAAATTTTCCACATTTTAACATTCACATAAATATGTTTTGGAAGAACATATGCCAAAATGTTAATATACCTTAACTCAGAGCAATAGGATTTGGGGAAGGCTATTAACTTTTAAAAATAAAATCCTCCAATGCTTAACTTATTAAATAAGTAGCAATTAATGTGGTTTAAAAAAACTGTAAGATACAGTAAAACAGACAAATTGCTTTTTTGAGTGAAAGAATAAACAAATCTAAGTGCCCAGCTTGTAAGAATCGAAATATTAATGGATGATGTGGAGAAGAATAACTAATAATTTAATATTATTCAAGAAAAAAGTCACCCTAATCTCCAACAGAGAAAATTGAATTGTTAAGATTTCGGGACTGGGACCTCAGTCTCCCCACAAAAGTCATAAAGTTGGAGAAGAAGGTTTTTTTATGAGCACTAGGAAAGGAGAACAGTCACTAAAAGCCAATGCAGGTTCAAGAACAAATTATCCTCAAATCAGGCTCCTTTCATCCTAAATAATCTATTTATTGGTATTTCATGGACACAGTATATTTTATTTTACCCTATTAGTTCGAACAGTCTTTTATGACATCCATGCAAGATAAAATTAAAACTGTATAATGATAAAGTAAAATTGTGGAACAACTATTTGCTCATTAGCTCAAAGAAAGATCGATTAAATACAACCTAAACATTCTAAATTCTCTTTTGCAAGTGTTTGCTCTGCATATAGTTCATTCTCAGTTAGTTAAAAGTCCTATTTTTTTTTCAGAACTGTCTATATTTCAGTGTTAAATCTGACATTGGATATTTTGTTGTTATTCTACCCATACTTTTTTTTTTTTTTACTTTATTTTTTGCAGACGCTTTTTTTAATTTTAAAGACGTGGGGTACAATTCAGGGTTAGGTACACAAATGTTCATTATGCAGGTGCCCTTGTTAATGCGGTGTGCCCTCCCTTCCCCAAGCAAATTGCCACTACTGCTAATTCTGCTTCCCCACCCCCCTCCCAGCAGTTTCCCACTACTGCCAATCATTCTCTTATAGTATTGCGATAATCATTCAAGGTCCACTTATGAGTGAGAACATCTGATACTCAGTTCTTTGTTTCTATGGAAGATCACTCAGTATTATAGACTCTAAGTCCATCCAGGTTGCTGTGAAGTTCATGATTTTGCTCTTTATGGCTGTGCAATATCCCATCGTGTATATGTACCACATTTTTTTTTATTCAGTCCACTTTTGATGGGCAGTACAGTTAGTTCCATGTTCTTGCTACTGTGAACAGTGCTGTGGTAAACATACATGCGCGGGTATCTTTTTTTATAGAGTGATTTACCCATACATTATTCAAGCCTGTAAAGTGAAATTCTGAGTTGTTTTTAATAGTTAAATATGAGAGAAGTTCTTTTTGGTAAACTTAGATTCCATTATCCTAGGCTCTACAAGAAAATAATAATACGTTTGAAAGGATTAAAACTAAACTGAGCCAGGCTCGGTGGCTCAGCCTGTAATCCCGCGCCTTTGGGAGGCTGAGGTGAGTGGATTGCCTGAGCCCGCGGGTTCGAGACCCGCCTGGGCAGCGAGACCTCATCTCTACAATAAATCAAAAAATCAGCCGGGCGTGGTAGCGCATGCCTGTAATTCTGGCTCCTCGGAAGGCTGAGGTGGAAGGATCGCCGGAGCCCAGCAGGTCGAGGCTGCGGTGGCGGGGAGCGGCCATTGCAGTCACTGCACTCCAGTCTGGGCGACAGAGTGAGACTCCAACTAAAAAAAAAAAAAAAAAAAAACTAAAACTTCAAATTTTATTAATAAAACTCAAGTGGGCTACATTATATAAAACAGTGTTATGAGAGGAAAACGTACTATTAACAATTTAGGAAGACAATGATGATATAGACTACCTAGAATAAAGAACTTAACTCATTACAGATTTCAGTAAATAGTGAATAGTCCAAGAGGTATAATGTGTAATGCATTAAAATAACAACTAAAAGTAACCAATATGTCCATAACCAGGAAACCATATGCAAATATTAGTTATGGTACTCAAATACAATGAAATAACATAGCATTGTTAAAGCCTCAAATGTAGCTTTTGATGTGTTCATGCTAAAAGTTCCCTAAAGTGTATATTGAATGGAAAATAAAATCAAGAATCTATGTAGTGAATGCCCTATTTTTGCTGAAAATACTGATTAAATGTGGTATACACATACATACAAACTTGCATATGTATATGTTCACGTATGTAGTCATATACTTGTATTTACCTAAAACATTTCTGGAATCCTGGTTATGATAAATAACAAACTATTGGTAGTCATCATTCCTGGAAAAAAAATATATATATATAGTAGGCACGATACTCTAAAATCTAAATTTATATACAAATCCAAAATCTAAATACAGAACTTTATTGCTCAGCTCTGAAGCAGTTTAAAAAATTTGCCATAGCCTAATAATAAAGTATTGGGTACAGTCAAGTAATACAGATTAAGGTTTTAGTATATATAATCATCCAATTTCAATAATACATTATTTTACTATTATTCATTTTATAGCCAACTATATCATTCATAAGTCACTGTGAATATTTTCCATACACATAGCTTTTACATAATTTCTAAAAATATATAGAATGTGAAAATCAATACTGAAATTATCAATTTTACTAATAATTTATAAATGACTTCCTATTTTTTAAGACTTCAACCTATAATATAAGGTCTGTTTGATTTGTGTTTGTAGTTTTAAAATTAGAAAAATGCATGCAACATTAACATGCTCATAAACTTTAGTGGTACTTTTAAAATATTATTTTACAGCAATTTTCACATCTACTTTTGATAGAACAGAACAAAGCCTGGGAGATCCAGTAATAATATTCCGATATGATGTTGCTGAGGCAATGATGGCCACTCCTTTTAAGCAATGATTAATTCTGATTTCTGGCCTTCTCTGTTATTTTCTGTTTGATTTCAATGTCATAAAGATTATGCATAAAATTAATATTTTTATTGTGAATAGCAGTATTCACAATACTATAATTCTATAAAACTTATTTGTATAAGTGTATGTGGTATTGTATCTATTTCTTACATCCAGTACTTCATAGAAAGCCCTAGCTTATATTGCGTATATATACTAAATTGTAGCTCTAACACCATTTATCTTGAGGTTCTCAAGGAAACACAGATCGTATTGTAGAGGACTGGTGAATGTATTGGCTAATTAAATAGCTTTGTCAAAATTAGAGATTGCCATACTATATACTATGCCACACATACAATATTATTAAGTATTATCATGTTGAAGGATGCCACATCTCAAAAAGTTAGAAATATATTTTCTCCTGGCATTGGGTAACTCATTTTGGAGCTTAAATACAGACTAAGAGAGAATAGGATTATTTTTATTTTTACCCATTTTCTAAATCACCATTTGTGTAACCTTTTCATAAGGCATTCAGAATCACAAATAAAATTAAAAGCAATCAGATACACACACACACACACACACACACACACACACACACACACACACGGAAAAGAATTTAAGAAAATAAGATAAAAATAATTAAATGAAGTTAATTTATAGCATAAAGATATGCCCAAAGACATTCATTCACTCACCAATGTTTTTTAAGAGCCTACTACGCACCAACTTCTTATCTAGAAACTTGAGATTCAACGTTGAACAAAAACGATTAGAATATATGCTGCTGAGTAACTTAAACCCAACTGAGGGAAGAAAGAGAAAACACATTTTATGAGTTGAATACATGGTATTTCAGGTGGTGCAATTACAAAATGACTGGCTGTAAAAAACTTTAACACAGAGACAGTTTGGCAAAGACCCTAAAAATGTGAGGAGGTTGAGAAGATTTCTCCTCTGACCATCTGTGGAAAGACTATTCCAGGGAATGAAAACTGAAAATGCAGAGATTTTGAACTGAAAATGTGTCTACTTGAATGCCCGAGAAAGAACCAAAAAGTTGGTTTGGCTAGAATTTAGTGGTCCAGAAAGACAGCCATAGAAGTAGTTATTATAAGGACTTTGACTTTACTCCAAAGAACATGGGAAGTCATTGCAGGGCTTTGAGCAGAGGAATGCCACACAACTCTACAGATGCTGGGTTGAGAGGGGAAAGGAGATAGGGAAATAGTAGGGAAATATTGCAACATAATTAGTCTAAAATTAATAGTGGTTTAGACCAGTGTGGTGAAGATAAGTTACTGGAAAGTGGGCAGATTCTGAAAATATATTGAAGGTAGACGTGAAATTTATAGATTGATTAGGTGGGAGCAAAAAGAAAAGAGAGTAGACAAGGATGAGTACAAGACTTTTGTTCTAAATGATTAAAAAAATAAAGTTGCCTTTTACTATTATGGAGAAGATTTTGTGTGATGATGTGTTGGCTATTTAGAGAGCTTTGTCAAAATTATGTGACATTTTGAAATGGAAAGATACACAAACTATTTTGAAATGGAAGGATACATAAACAGAGATGTTAATGTTGACTAACTAGCATGATATAGTAGGTGTAGGTTCAGAGGTGAGGTCTGGAATGAAAGTACTAAGGTAGATGTCTGCAGTTAAATGGTTTTTACGGTTCATGATACCGGATGAGATTGACAGAAAAAGGTATAGACAACAAAATTAAGATAAAACCAAACCCTGGGAGATTTCAATGATGAAAAGTTAGCAAGATAAGAAGGATATAGGAAAGAGAATGATGGAAACAAACAGTTGGATAGGACAGTCAGTTCTCTATGAGGCAAGTGAGAAAAGTACATCACAGGGTAGAGTGTTCAATTGTGTCCAATTTATTTATGGATTCAGGAATATGATGAATAATATGAAGCATTGGTATATAATATAGAGACAGGCTATTTTATAATCATCTTGTGGTTAGGAAAATTGCTAATTTGAAAAGATGAAAGGTAGATTAGCCATCAAGTATGGTTCACACATATACTGAATAATCATAATCATTTCACTTTGGATGTGCCAGATGAAGTTTATTAGTGATTTATAAATAAATGTAGTAAACATGACTCTACATGTTCTAACCCAGGGGGCAATAAATTAGCAAATATACAATTCAAAATTGGAGTGCTAAAATTAGAAGAGAAATAGACCATTCACAGGGATAGTTTCTAAATGTCTGAAGTGTTCTCACAAACCTGCTCTGAATAAAATCTTCATAAATATTTTATGTGGAGTGTTTATGGTTCTTCCAAGGATGAATAAAGTCAAGCATGACCTCAAACCTTTTATAGTAGAGTTGAAAGAACAATTTTATTTCCTTCTAAGAAAAATCATAGACATGGTAAGTATATTAAACTAATGTTCAGAAGCATGAAGAAATGTTCAATCTTATCAGAAATGAGTTGAGACAGATTTTTTAAAGCATCAATAATATAATTTCTGTCAACTAGACTGTATTGAGTACATTAGGAAAATAGAACAATAAATTTGAGCATATAACCCATAATAATAATGCCTCAAGCCATGATGCAAAATATTATTAGTCATGTGTGACATATGGATGCTAAAACAAATGGTGCCAATAATTGAGAGCTAGGACAAGATTCAAGGGGTACCATTATTGGTAGTGCAAAAATAATGGGAAAAAATCGCAAAAACACATTCTTAATAAAGTCAACATGCAGAATAATTTCTTCTCCTGTTTTAATTTTTAAAAAATATAAGCAACAGAGCAATGTTTAAGTCCTATGGAATGGCAATAATAAAGACTTGGGAATAAAAAGCTACATGTCATAATTTTAATCATATGGTTTTAAAAGTCAAACTTTTGCTTGCAAAATTTAATTAGTCAGAAGTAATCTTCTAAAAAAATACTGGTTAAAATAAAACAGCATTCCATGAGGGATTATATATATGCAACGTAATTGTTTTATAAATATAACTTGTTTTGAAAATATCTCTATCATTTAAATATAAATATTTATTTAAATATATGTTTTTAAAAGACATAATCCAGGACTAGAATAGCTTTTCAAGAAATTTCAGAATGTTAAATATTTCGTAGACGTAGGTTTGATGTATCTGTGCTATAGGTACACTTACTCCAGAAATTCTGGCTTTTGGGGTAGGTAGAGGTTTAACCCTTAATGCTTAGCATCACATGGCACTCTATACATTTTCACGGAAGTAACATTATTTTTGCTTTTAACAAAGAGAAAGAGGGATGTATCAATCACCACTGTGCTTCCTTTCCCTCAAATATAAACTACAAAGCAATAAAATTTCTAAGTAGAGTGGTATGAAGTTAGAACAACTGTCTTGTGGAATAATAATGCATGGGAAAATATATTGATTCAGAAGAAAGAGATTGGAGATCCAAGTTCTTCAATAACCATCTCTTTGGTCTGTTGACTTTGGTTTGCTTGAATTCTCCAAGTCTTAATTTCCACATCTGTAAAATCTGAATACATTTGGAAATACTAGGACACTTAGAATTTGAGCTCCTATGGGATTTCTGAGGGCTCTCATTGATGCTTTTGTCACCCTCCCAGAAAGAATATACATGAGAAGGAAGAATAAGGAGGGAAGGGAAAGATTTGTGCATCCTTTCCCAGTCTTAAGAGTTTCTGCTCTTCGGGTCAGAGCAAGAGTACTTCTGATGCTCTCTCTGTTCATATCCCTGCCCACTTCTGGGTTTGACATTTAGGTCAGGGGCATACTAGAAGAGAAATAAAAATAAGGGTGGAGGGAACTTATACTGGGTTTGGTGGCACTTATTTATTTATTGAATGCTTACTATAGTTTTCTACATACTGGCAATACAAATTTTATAAAATATTGTTCTTGCCCTGGTGGGAATCAAACCATATATGATAAGTCATAAAAGTAAAAAATTCCAAAATATTATGGAACATTGTATGAAAAATTAGATTTTTGATTAAATAATGCATATACATTTACAGGAACTTGCCTGAAGTACTAATAGCACCACCATTAAAGGTACTTGTCCCAAAATTAACTGACAAATTCTCTGCTTGGATCTAGTACACTTTTGCCTAAGGAAAATTTGATGCTCCGAATTGTCATGTGAGGATCACAGAAATATATATATATATATGGCCACCACATACCAAAATGGTCCCCCAGTAGTTCCTACCTCTAACTATACTGGTTTGGACTGGTTTGGATTATAGCAAACACAAAGTTTGACTACCAGGGTGGAACAGAGAGGGAAATGTCATTTTCAGCAGACCTTAGAATGGCAAATAGATCAACCTAGTAAAATAGATACATCTTTTGACTGAGGAAGCTCCTGGAAGTATGAGATATTCACTCTTTCTAAACCCTATAAATTTGTGGATTCTGGGGAATTGGGTCAGATCCTTGGTCACAGATATGTAAATATTTTGAGATCCTGAGTGATCATCTATTAGGTATTGATAAAATGTTTCTACTCGGGGATGATAAAGAAAACGAAGGCAAAAGGAGCTAAAGAGACATCAGAAAAATCTTTAATAGGCTGGATGTGGTGGCTCAAACCTGTAATCACAGCATTTTTGGAAGCTGTGGCAGGAGGCATGCTTGAACCGTGGAGTTTGAGACCAGCCTGGGAAACATAGCAAGACCTCGACTCTCAAAAAAAAAACAAAAACAAAAAAAACCTGTGGGCAACAGAGTGAAGCCCTGAACCCATGTCAGTAGTATGTAAGTGAAAAAGACTATTTAGCTGACTGATTGTAGCAGAAGATTTTTTTCAGAAATGTATAAAATATTTAAAAAATGCAGTGGGTTGAAATATTGAAATTATTGAAAGCTGAAAATCCCGAAAACCATTTATATTTTATATATAATAGTGTATTAACTTAAAACTCTTGAATATAAAATAGTAATTAAATTCTAAAGCTTTAGAGAAATATGCCAGAAGTTGAATACGAGTCCGAAATTATTAGTATTACCATTATTAATTATTAATCTATTATTATTATCCCCACTAATATTAATGCTACCATTATTATTACTATTACAATTAGAATTAGAGGTGTGGCAGAGAGGTGTCTGAGAGCAATTTTTAGGGTTCAGTATGAGCAAGAATGAAGTTGGCTAACAGTATGGATAAATCATTCTCATAGACATTGGAGAAACTAGAGTGTTGGATATGTGACTAAGACAAGACTATAAACTCGGATTCACTGGACACTTCAAAAAATACCTAGCTATCAATCTATTAACTGATAGACATAGGTATTTATAAAGATGTACTAATATCCATGTTCCAATTCAGACACTGTAAATGCAAATTTGAGGAATCAAACCCAGAAATTTGCTTTCAAAAATATAACTCAGATAACTCAGCCCTAACTTAAAAACACAATTGTAATGATTCAGTAATGCTTATATCTAATAGGGTGAAATTAAATGAGAATCAATTTAAAATAAGATCCATGAAATTTCTTATAATGCCTTTATATTACCCAATTATTTTAAACCATTTTATATATGAATAATAAAGAGAATATTTAAGCATATTATAATTTACTTTACTAATTATTTTGTCCCAATTTTGTCTTATGTTTTTTGCTTTATGCTTTTTGTTTCAATAATATAAACTTTAAAAAAGTAATTAAAGGGTCCTGGAATTATGTTTAATTGTGAATCATGATTACAAGTTTGTCCAAAATTAATAGTGAAGCCTGAATAGTGTCATGAAATCAATTACATTTTCATGCAGCAATTTTAAATTATATTCTTTATAGCTATGCATTATTCTTGCATTTGTAAAAAGATTTGTGATAAAATGTAATATACATTTTTCATTTCGCTGCTCTTAAAATTGTTAAAATTATTGTATATTTAGAGTTACAGAATTTGCTTGATATGCACACACAAAATTTTTATATGGATTTTTATGCCACTGTAACATCTCTTTTCCACATGAAAGTAGTAAATGGCAAAATATAAATGTAGTAGAGTGAAATACAAGTAGTCTTATTTTAATAGCTGAATTGCAAAGCTGTTGTTTTAAAAGAAAATTAGATATCGGTAAATGAAAACTTTAATGAAACGAACTGGAGGAAAACCCTAAAGTAAAGACAAACTTGCACTGCTCTGGATAAGAACTTTAGTAAAGGTTATGCATGGCAAAGTAAGAGAGAGAATGAACTTAGCAACATGTCAAGAAGTTGGAAAAGGAATGAAATGGAATAAGACTCCTGAAAAAAATCCCTATGGCAGAAAACAGATGGGCAATCAAGATGCAGTTAAGACTATTTTATTTATTCATTTATATGTCATTCACTCATTCATTCAGTTCAATTCAGAAATGTAAACCTCCCAATAAATTTTTATACTTATGGCATCTATCGTCATCATCTGGAATAGAAAGGAAAAATTTCAGTGTCTTGCATAAGACAGAAAATGGGGTGGGGAAACTACTGTAAAGTTAGGTGATTCATACATGGAATTTAATTCCGCAAAAGAAGAAACCAGAGTCAAGACACATGTAAGCCCCATGGCAAAACTCCCTCTGAGAAACTGGATGTGGCAAAGCATGCAGAATGATATTTCAAGCCAAATTTGATACAAATTTCAAAGCATAGGATGATTTGTGCTGACATCCCAGCTTTAGATACTTAGTCCAGTAGTTATAAAGCAACTCTCACATAATATCATTTAGATGCACCTTAAACATTATTACGTTTTCTCTCTGTACTATGTTAAAATTGTCTCTCAAAGTGGTAGTGTTTTATTAGTTTTGTTATGCCTTTTAAATTGCATCCCATTCTGCTCTGAGATGCCACATTTAAACACATTTTTGGTTTAGTTCTATAAGTGAAATATATTATTTTCATATTTTTACAGTACTCTTTTTCTGTTGTTGTCATTTTCTAGAATTTGCTAATGAAAAAGTGTAATTCCTACCCCTAGTAATTGGAACCAGCTGAAATCAGCTGTTATACCCCCTTTATAATTCTTATTAGAAATCCATCTACAATTTCATATTACATTTGTTTTTGTGCCAATTTAACAATTAATTTCTGTTTCAATCTCATCTGTAGTAACTTGCCTTTAATAGAATTTTATATAATTGCCTTTAAGGATTATTTTAACACACACACACACACACACACACACACACACACACACACACATACACATGTATATATACATATATAATCATAGTTTTAGAAAGAGTTACATGAATTAAAAATGTATCAATTATCAACCAGTTCAATAATAAAAATAGTGGATGAAAAGACAAAGATGGAGTCAATATAGCCAAAGAGCAGCCATTATAGCATTGTTTAGCTTTGTCATGTTTTCCTAGCAGTTCACTTTAATTTACCCATTAGCCAAGGACAGAACCGTTTTCTCAGGAATTGTCTTCCAAACTTCTCCCCAGATTGTTTTGTATTAAGTAGCTATTCTTTCTAGTATTTACCCACAGCCATAAGAAGCCAAGTTAACCTAATCAGTCCTTTGTGATTTTTTTGACCCACCTATCTCTCTGTCAGTCCATCACCTGATAACAGTACCTGAGCTTACCTGAACCCTTTGTGATGACTTGGAAAAAAACACCAACCAATCACCTTAACAACCTGCCTCTATCAAAGGAAAATGTTAAAAGCATTAAAGCTAAAGCAGCCATTGACCATTGCTTTTTGTCTGGCCATGTGGTTCTTTGATTTATGGTGGCCATTATTTTCCTAAGCTTTGGCCCCCTCCCCTACTTTGGGGAGGAGAATCTCTCTCTATCTCTTTCTCTCTTATTTACTTTTTAAATCAACTATATTTTCCAACCTAGCTTCTGTGCAATTTTTTTATCCTCCTGTCTTTTCGGATCTAATATTTTGGAGGTCCCACAGAGATTCTGGCCTAACATTGGCAATATATTTGCTTATAATATAATCAATTTTTAAGATATAGTTTTTTTATATTTAGAAATGCCGTAAGCTTTGGTTTGGTTTCTGCCTTGATATTTGACCAAAGTTTTCAGCTGGGTATCAAATTTAGCCTCAGGATAAAAATGCCTATTTATACCATCCTTGAACTTCTGCATGATCAATAAAATGACTGTGGTTTTCTATCATGTCTTATGGGAAAAGCAATGTGTGTAATAAGAACCAAATATGTCATTTATTTGATTTATTTATCTGAGCAGTTTTTCAAATGCATTATAATTTTGAGTTTATTTTTCTTACATTTCATGAATATAGTGAATCATATTGAAAAATATTTGTATGAGCAATAATCAAGAGTGTGCCATGTAATTGCCATTGACAAAAGAACAAATGTCACTGTAGGTGATTTAAGAGTCTCAATCATGTGTTATTTTGTCCATATTCTTCAATGTGTACCAGAAAATGATTATAGCAACTCATATTTTCCATTCTTCTTTAGTTGAAAAGGAGTCATCTGACAAAATATTTTGAAGCTACATTGTTCAGTATAACACATGAGATTCAAACAAGATGGAACAATAGTTATCCCACGTTAAAAAACTTATAAATAATAAAGAAAACTTTAATGCTGTAACTTGCAGGCAACAATACCAACACAGAGATCTTACTTTCAATTAGTGGTTGCTAAACCTAAATGAATGGATGTGCTTTGAGAACAAAAGTATTTATAACATGATAAATGTTTTAAAGATACTCCATCAAAATAGCAACCCAATTTAAAAAATGAAAAAATGACTTGAATAGACATTTATTCAAAGAAAATATACAAATGACCAACAAACATATAAAATATGCTTAACATATTTTTCAGGGAAATGCAAATCAAAAGCACAATGAGAAAACACCTCACACACCTGTTAGGATGACTATTATATTGAAACACACACACAGATGATAATAAGTGTTAGCAAGAATGTGAAGAAATTGGAAACCTTGTAGACTGCTGGTAGGAACATAAAATGGTGTAACCCCTATGGAAAATAGTATGGTGAGTCCTCAAGTAAAGAAAAATAGAATTACCATATGATCCACCAATCCCACTTCTGGGTATAAATCCAAAATAATTGAAATCAAAATCTCAAAGAGATATCTGTATTCTCATGTTCATTACAGCATTATCTACAATGGCCAAGATATAGAAAAAATCTAAATGTCTATCAACAGGTAATTGAATTAAAACAACTAATATATACGCATCATGGAATATTACTTAGTCTTGAAACAGAAGGAAATGTTGCCAGGTGCAGAAATATGGATGAACGTGGAGTACATATGCTAAGTGAAATAAACTATATGCAGAAGGACGAGTATCACATAATTCCACTTATATAAGGTATTTAAAACAGTGAGAGTCATAGAAACATAAATAGAATTGAGGTTTCCAGGAGGTGGAAAAAGGGGGAACAGGGGAGCTGTGGCTCAATATGTATAGAGTTCAGTTATGCAAGATTAGTAAGTTCTAGAGATTTTTTTAAATTTTTAAATTTTTTTAAATTTCAAAACTGTGGGGTATAATTCAGGGTTAGGTATGCAAATATTCATTGTGCAGGTACCCTTGTTGATGTGGTGTGCCCCTCTTCCCTAGGCAGTTTCTCACCACTGACAATCCACCCCCCTCCCCACCCCACACTCCTGCAGTTTCCCACTACTATCAATCCTTTCTTATAGTATTATGATAATTGTTCAAGGTCCACTTATGACTGAGAACATGTGATACTCAGTTCTTTGTTTCTGTGAAAGATCACTCAGTATTATAGACTTTAAGTCCATTCAGGTTGCTGCAAAGTTCATGATTTTGTACTTCTATATGGCTGTGGTATATTCCATTGTGTATATGTACCACATTTTTTTTTTTATCCAGTCCTCTTTGAATGGCCAGCCTGGTTGCTTCCATGTTCTTGCTATTGTGAACAATGCTGTGATAAAAGTTCTAGAGATCTTCTATACAGCATTATGCTTATAGCTAACACCATTGTGTTGTACACTTAAAATTATAAGAGGGTAGAACTTATGTTAATTGTATTTAACCCACATATAAAACAAGAAAAAGTTATTCCTATTGTGTCATCCGCCCCCCCGAAAACTAGTTTATACAATAAAAACAGATTCAAATGACAATTTAAGATGATACTATTTTTTTAAAGTCGATGATATTGTTTTATCCCGATATTTCTAAATCCGTGATTTGAAGGACCATTTCCACAAATAATTGTGTGAATATGTCATATATTCAAATATTTTAGAGATAAAAATATAAGTGAAAGAAAGGACTTAAGTAGTAATATACAGTGAACCAAGAAAGCTTCTTTTTCAGAAAAGGTATAAAATTTCAATTTATATATTAGCTAGGATGAAATTCAATCATTACCATCAAGTTAACTTCAAGTCTTAGAATCAATAGTGGTTAAACCTTACAGTTACTAATAATTTGATGGCTACAGTATCAGCATCCATAACATTCACTGGAAGAATGAATGGGGAAAAAAATTAACAATTCTCCACTAATGATATATGAAAATATCTACATTGGGGGCAATATTTGCAAATAGACTAAGGGTTAATATCCCTAATAAATAAAAACCTTCTAGGCATAAATATTAAAACTAATATACCCATTGGAAAGTGGGCAACATATATAGTAAAAGGAGAAATGCACAATGAGATAATATCTTACCCCAGTCAGAATGGCTTTTACTAAAAAGACAAAAAATAACAAATATTGCCAAGGATGTGGAGAAAAGAGAACTCTTCTTGTACATTTCCACTCTTGGTAGGAATGTAAGCATGTGCAGTTACTATGGAAAACAGTATGAAGATTTCAGAAAAAGAAAAAGATTTCCATTTACCATTCAATCTAACAGTCCCCCTCCTATGAATCTACCAAAAAAAAAAAATCAATCAATGTATCAAAAAGATACCTGTAGTTGCATATTTATGGCAGCATTCTTTTGTTATAGAAATGCCAGGGGTTCAGTCAAGGTACTTTTGCTTGCTGCACAGAAAGCCATTGGCTGAGCCAAAAAGTATTGCCAGGAAAGGCTTTTTATTTGGATGATTAGCCAAGGAAAACAGGAGATTCCATTTCAAATCTATATCCCTGTCCCAATGAATTCAGGGGTTTACATAGCAGGGTACCCATTTAGAAAACAGGGAATTAGGAGGGTTATGGTAGAGGAGTTGGTAAACAGAAGTTAGGGATGGGTAAGGAAGAATAGTTGGTAAACAGGAATTAGGGAGAGGTAAGAAAAATAAGTTGGTAACAGGAATTAAGGAGGGTACTGGCATCTCATTGTCTAGATGCAGCAATCAGGTTAATTTCAGTTCTTTGATACTACCAGTCTCAGGAGCAGTTTTCTGAGAAAGAACTTCAGATAAGACAAATGTAAGTTTCTTTTCTTTCTTTTTTTCCCCCCCAATCCATCTTAGGTTAATTTTTGTATATGGTAGAGGTAGGAGTCTGAAATGTAAATTTCAAGCTTTAAGACTGAGGTTCATTTCTATGCTTATTCAAAATAAAACCAAACGATAATCATTAGTGCTGTATGGAAATTGGACCAATTTTCATGTTCACAATAACAAGATGTGGAATCAAGGTAAGTGTCCATAACTAATAAATGTATAAATGAAATGTGATACACACACACACACACACACACACTGGAATACTATTTAATCATAAAATAATAAAGAAATCTTGTCAGTCATTTTAACAATATGCACGGAACTGGAGTCTTTAACTTAAGTAAAATAAGTCAGGAACAAAAAGACAAATATTGCATATTATCGCTTACCTATAGACTTTTTTAAAAAGTATGAACTCATAGAGGTAGAGAGTGGAGGAATAGATAAGAGAATGAAAAGGTGAGTGAGGGTCAGAGAAGGACATAAAAAGTGAATTAAATGGTACAAACATACAGTAAGATTAAAAAAAAGTAAATTCAACATGTGCTAGCAGGTTAAGATGACTGTACTCATCCTCATGACTTGATCACTAAGCTTCATAAACACATAACAAATTTACTCGTGTACCCATGAATTTGTACAAGCAAAAAAAGAAGAAAGCATAGTAAGATAAAAGCAAAATGTGCTTAGTTTTACTCCTCATATGAGGAATGCCCATTTAGACCTCGTTGAATGCCATTTTCCTCAACAATCGATTGGCAATGTTCAACTGACAAAATTCTCTGTAGGTGAGTCTGTGGGAAAGCAGGCACACTTTCTTGAGAATTTGTCTATTCTAGAAAAATTAAAAATGCATATGCCCTTTAATTCAACAACTCTACTCTCAGGATTCCATCTCAAAGACACACTGACAAAATTTATGAAAAAGTATGGTTATGACTTTTGCATAAAGTTATGAATGTATGCATAAAGTTGCAGAATGATTTATAATAGCATAAGACTGGAACTGCCCAAATGCCCATTCAACCAAGATCTTATTGAATATGGCCCAATAGATACACACAATGGATGCCATGCAGCTCTAAAAAAGAATGGAGAACATTCTGAGTGGTATCCAAATTATGTTTTTTTCTCTTGTTCATTAAAGAGATCTAGCTCTATAAAGATACATATATGTACACATATTTAATACTAACATATATGTATATATCACATATGAAACCGCCCATATAAAATTAATATTGGGTCACAGGGTAAAAGCTGTAGAAGAGACCCAAAACCTGCAACTATGGTTAGAATTTAACAAATATATTGTTTCTAAGTTCCTTTCAAGCCAATAGAGGACAGTTGATTATCTTCATGTCCTAACCCTTGGGGAGGGGAGAAGCTACCCTGAAAGACTGATTAACATATTTTTCTTTTAAAGAATGGACTTAAGACTGCACAGATCGCCTTGAGTTTGACAAAAGCAGAGGTTGAAGGACAAAAATGGCTCCAATCTCCAGGAAACCCCACCTAACGCATACTTTCATGCTAAACTACCTCTATAATGGCTCACTGTTCCGGGGGTTGTAGTTGATGGTCATGGGACTTGCTTTTCTCTGAAAACTAAGAATGGTGTTTGAGATATTTTTCAGACTCTAATGGATGCAAGACCCCGTGCAGGTCCAAAATACATACCCAGAAGTTGGCTCCACTAGTCCTGTGATGCACCTCCCAGAAATTAGCTCTGCCACACGAAGACAGCTTTAACACTCCCATAAACATCATCAGCCACTCAGCAGTCCTAGACTCCTACCAGCCAAATTCCCTTTAAAAATCTTAAACTCCAGCCGGACTCGGTGGCTCAGCCTGTAATCCCGCGCCTTGGGAGGCTGAGGTGAGTGGATTGCCTGAGCCCACGGGTTCGAGACCCACCTGGGCAACTTGGCGAGACCTCGTCTCTACAATAAATCAAAAAATTAGCCAGGCGTGGTAGCGCGCGCCTGTAGTTCCAGCTATACTTGGAAGGCTGAGGTGGAAGGATCGCCAGAGCCCAGCAGGTCGAGGCTGCGGTGGCCGGGAGCGGCCACTGCACTCCAGTCTGGGCGACAGAGTGAGACTCCAACTCAAAATAATAATAATAATAATAATAATAATAATAATAATAATAATCTTGAACTCCAAATTCTCAGGGAAGTGAATTTGGGAAATCTCTCTCATCCTCCTCACTCAGCTGTGTTGCAATATTAAATTCTATCTCTGCTGTAACTGCTTCATTAATCTTGGTTTTCTAAGCAGTGGATATAAGAACCTGGTCAGGCTGTAATACGCATCAATATTTTAGTAAAGTGTATTATCATCTTTAAAAAATAATAGAGGCCGGGCGCGGTGGCTCAGCCTGTAATCCCGGCACTTTGGGAGGCAGAGGTGAGAGGATTGCCTGAGCCTGGGGGTGTGAGATCGGCCTGGGAAACTTGGTGATACCTTGTCTCTACAATAAATCAAAAAATGAGCTGGGTATGGTAGTATGCACCTGTAGTTCCAGCTGCATGGAAGGCTTAGGAAGAAGGATCACGTAAGCTCAGCAGGTCAAGGCTGCGGTGACCGTGAGCATGCCACTGCACTCCAGCATGGGCAGCAGAGTGAGACTCCAACTAAAAATAAAAATAAATATTAATAATAATAGAAAGAGCTAGACTGGGGGCAAGGGATGACTGAATCAGCAGACTCTTTGAGGACAGGAACATGCAGTAGTACTTCTCACAGGTAGCTAAGGTGCCCTAGAGTCCCAAGGTGCCTGAGTTTGCCTGTCAGGTTACAGATTGCTGCCAAGTGTCGTATATTTTGGTCGGTAATTCAAACCATTGCCACAAGCAGCACGGGGTGGCGTGGGGGGGGGGCGGCGGCTCCTTTGGAAACTAGTGTTCCCCCCTGGATGCTTGCTATATGTGTGGTCACAACCTGAAGTGCACAGTGCATTTGTGCAGATCCTAATTGAGTGACTAGGCATATATATTAGTGCTTAGTAGAATACTTTGGGAAGAAGTTCAAGATCAGCACGGACACAGATGGGAGTGTCACATGGTGAGACATCATCTTTATCCTATGACTTCTGGTGTGAGAAGCTCAAGAAAAGCAAAGAGCCAGACAAATCTGGGGAAAAGGGGATTAGAAAGAGGTCAGATCTACAGTCATAAAATACACTTTCTTCTCTGTTTTGGTCAATGCACACCACAATAATTTTGAAGCACCAAGAAAACAGATACCTCTTTGGATTCAGGTGTAGGTAAAAGACTACAGGTTTCCAAGCAGACATTGACGCCACTGGCAATCTTTTCGGTATGTGCTTTCTAAATTTCTTTTAAAATCCAAGTTGTAAGCTGCTTTAGTGCAGCCACACTAGGATCCAGGACTTTGTCATCCTCCATGTCTTGGTTAATTAACTTATGATTTCAGTGTTTGTTATCAGAGAGAAGTAAAAGAAACCTGTAGATTCTGGAAAAATGACACTGACACATATTCTAATGAGTGAGATACGGAGGATGGACTATGTCCCTCTGAAGTGGGTCATAATAAGAATTTTGTTTTTAACATTTGAAATAATTTTTTTATTATAAAAAGAAGGCTAACACAAAATGTAAAAAAATGTTTAACTTACAGGGGAAAAGAGTAGAAGTGACAGTAGTAAAAGCTAAATTTTTAAGAATGTAACTTTGGAACAATTTAAATATTTATATAATTACTAAAAATGCATATTTTAAAGAGAAATATCTATAACAGAAAAAAATGAAAAACCTATGTGTACATCAAATTGCTGGCATGATGACAAGGAGGAGGAAATAATTTAAGCATCATAAAAGCAGTATGAATCTACTTATGCCAATATATCATAAAGATGAAATAATGCAAAATATAACAAAATTTGAAAATAAAGTAAAAAATATTAAAGTTTTTAATAATGTTGATAGAAACGTTCACTTTTTATTTTAAAACAAAGTTTATATTGGGCAGTCATTTATATCAACCATTTTCAATATACAGATTCAAATATATTTACTTGGATCCTCATTTGAATAGGTTATTAATATATTGAAGCAATCAGAGATATTTGAATATTGCCGAGATGTTTTATTTTATTAAGACAATACATTAAAATAAATAGAATTTAGATATTTCACAGCTTCATTCATGCACATATGAATGTGTATATTTATAATATGTTTATTACACACCTTTCATAATATAATTCATAACAGTAAATTACTATCGATTTTTCATACTTGGCAAAAAAACGAAACAACCCTTATACATGTCAATTATGCAAATTTATCATTAAATAAGAATTATAATTAATTCAATTCTATAAAACGTCCATAGGTAAAGTATAATAAACAACACTGAAACTTACCTACTTAAAACAACAATAAATATTATTGCTTATGTATCCATGGAGTTAAGTTGATCGAGACTGGACTAGTCTACACTTCTGCTGACCTCTGTTGGTCATCAGTGGACTAAATCTGTGTTGATGGTCTGATTCATCTCTATGCTACAAGTTTTTCATCCTTCCCTGGCATGAGTCAGTTAGCCTGGTTATGCCACTTTTATGGTTATGAGAGACTCAAAGTGCAAAAGGACAAGGAGACTTAATTTAATTGTCCAAAACAAACCACAGCAGTCGGGGTGAAACGCATTCTGTCTCCTTTGTGGAGGAACTGCAAAGATACAGGCTTAGCAATAGAATAGAACAGAAAAATGAATAGAAAAGGGTGAGGACATTAATGTAAGAATGGAGACCATTAATGTAATTAAAATATGGAGACCATTAATGTAATTTGTAAAAGGTATAATATATATAATTTTTTTTTTAAGTCAGAGTTACACTCTGTTGCTAAGGCTGGAGTGCAGTGGCATGATCATGGCTTACCACAGCCTTGACTTCCTGGATTCAGGCGATCCTTCTGCTTCAGTCTCCTGAGTAGCTGGGACTACAGGTTACAACAATCACTCTTGGTTAATTTTTTAAAAAATTTTTTTGTAGAGTGAGTTCTCACTATGTTGCTCAGACTGATTTTGAACTCCTAGACTCAAGTAATCCTGCTTTGGCATCCCAAAGTACTGGGAACACAGGCATGGGCCACCACACCCCGAGTAGCAATTGTGATTTTTTTTAAACCTAATATTTTGAACAAGTCAGTGACATTTTGTAAACATTTACTGAACAAATGGCAAGAAATGGCTAAATGGTGATTACAAAGTAGTACAAGTGAATTGCTAACGAAAAGTATGCAGAAATCATTAAAGGGTTTGGTCATATTTTATATGTCAGCTAAACACTAGCTAGGATTCTAGGAATGACATGAGACTAAAGGAGAGTAAAGAAATTGTTATAGAAAATTAAGTAAATTCTTAGAAAAGTAGATTAACTGGAAGGTCTGTATCTATACTAGGTGGGATAGAAAGCCAGTCTTTAAAAGAAATAAGCAAAATACTTATCTTCTTTAAGGTTAATTGAAAGATAATGATTGGCAGAATGATCTCCTCAAAATCCTAAAAATTAAATTTTGGTTTTAACTTGCTTAGTAATATAAGAATTCAACAAAAATAGTTACCGTTATTTGTACATATTATAAATATTAATTTCTAAAGTCTGAATATTAAACTCACATAAATTTCAATTTGCTGTATTGCATTGAATATCAATATAACTGAGCATTATTTGTTATTGTGTTTGTTTTTTAAAAACAAAAAGAAGAAGAAGTCCTACGCAAGAAGCCCTCCATACCTTTCTAACTGTCTGACTTTTTACCTTCAGACATAGAACAAGTCTATAGGAAACCAACAGTAATCGATAGGACACATTAAAGAGATTTTTAACTTTAGAAGTGCTCTGCAAACCCACTAGAGATTTGTTTCAAAATTGAGTGTCATGAGCATTTCCTTATCTACTTGAGGACGTCTTTGCATCAACATTTTTCCTACATGGGAAAAATGTTGTTTCTCATTGCGGTATCATAGTGAATTTATATTCAGGTGCCCACATTGTACAGCACCATTATTAAAGGAAGTAGAACTGTATTTATAATGATGTTATTGAGAGACTTATGTATACTATATATCAAATGATTAACATAAACATAAATACATAGTGTAACATTATAAAGTAAAATTGACTTTTTATGACCTATTTTTGGGTCATTTTCAGTATAGCATTCTGAGTGAGGCATCCCTTACATGGAGAATTATTAAAAAAACATTAATAAGCAATCAAAAAAGTGAAAACACATTAAAAAGAGAAATTGCCTGTGGTTCAACTTTATACTTCAGAATTCTCAAAATATCTGTCATTAAACATCAAACTTCATATCTAATGCTAATACTCAGTGCCTCTCTTCCTTTTTTCTCTACATTGTGAAGCAATATAGCATTCTGTAGTAGTTGAGTCGGTAAAACGTCACATAAATGAGCATTTAACCTTATTTTTCTTCCTTTTTTTCTCCTCATTCTTCTTCACTCCGAAAGAAAGACACATTGTCTCAAAAAGAAATATTTGAGGCTAGCAAAAGATAGTCTTTACAGCTTTTGTGTTCTTTTAGGGAAAGGAATTTTTAGGCAGAGGCAAAGCACATTGGATATATGCACTAGAAAGAGCAGACTTTAAAATCCAGATAATGATCCTAACTGGAAAGAAATTCTCAGGTGGTAGCTAGGAGAAAAGAGTGAGAAAGAGCAAAAGGGACTTAGAATCAATTTTTTTTTTAAAGGACTGTGTAGTATATTTAGGTAGATAAAAACTTAGGTTGCCTCATCAAAGTTTTCTAAAACCCAAGTACAGTTCAGAAGTCACAGAGAACAGCAAATTCTGATGGAAACACATTAGAACTGACAACAGATATCTCAGTGAACTCATGTGTAGATTTATGATCAATGTTAGTACCCTTAACTGGCCTTCTTCTCCCTACTGGTATCTTGACACTGTTAGTTTCTACAGCCATAGCACAACCCCTGGGATTATGGTGGCTATTCTAAGAATGACTGAGGCAAAACTTTCCTCTGGAACATCAAATTAGGTATCTGTATTCAAATATTTTTAAAGTAAATTAAGAAAAGTTTACTCATATTGTTGAGTTTGAGGACAATTCTAAGCCCATAATTTTACTTCGTTGTAAACACTACAGATATTTAATCTTCCCTATTATATTTATGTATAATAAATCTATGCAGTTTTTTGTTGAATTTTAACCATATTTATGAATAATACCTGTGTTATCCTTCACAATATTTGCATAAAGTTAATGACATTTTAACTCACATGTCAAATATCAACCAAAGTTTTTGAATTTTATTTCTCATCATCAGTCTATTTAACTCTTCTTCTTAAGTTTCAGTAAATTTCCTCTTTCTCTTTAATGTTAATCTTCTATGCTTTATCTATTGGGAAATATTATAACAAATCAGTTTTTAATTATCTCTCTATATTAGTAGACTCTGAGTTATGATACAAACACTTATTTGGCATGTAACATGAGTTAGGTTTAGCAAAGGTATCTGTTACCATTAGATAACTTTTTTGCTTTCATAAAAGGAAATAGAATTTTGACTCTGAACAGGAGGATACAAACATATATTTGCTACTGAATGAGTAATGAAGGGAATCTGGTCTTAATAGATTGAATCATGAAGACAAACTACCAAATTTAGATAACTTAAAGTTAGTGTATCCGCTTTTGGTTCACTTGACTCTATCCAAAGTAAGGGCAGGGAATTGTTTTTAAAATCTCAGAATCCTCAAATCTGGTACCAGAGTCAATTCCCTTTGTTAATGGAAGGATTTATTTAATTTTTGAAATTACCTCAGAATGAGACTGTACCTTTTTAATATCTCATTTTTTAATGAGAAAGAAAGGTCTTATTTCTAATGTTCTTCTTTTCTTAGGGCCATAGCCTTGTTTTCTTCTATTCAGAATTACTTCTGTTTTAGTAATGATGATGTGGTCTATTTTAGAACAATCAATGTAACATACTTGACAAAAGTACAATAACATCTATTTGACAGCATTGGACATTGACTATGGCAGTCAGTACTTGAAATGATATGATCTAAGAGAGAAAAAATAAAGGGGAGTTAACCATCTATAGCCCCTTTCCCCTCTAGGCATTTCTTATGTAGAAAAAGCTTAGATTGAAGACAGTGATGAGACAAGGTAAAGTGTAGAAGTTAAGAGGTTGTGTATCTCACCTGAGTTCTACCCACATTCATATTATTAAGGAATAAGAAAATATAACATTGAATTATGGGTTGCCAAAGTAGTGAGGACAGGAACAACAAAGATGCTGGAATGAAAAAAAGCAGACTTAGAAGAAGGAGGCTGAATGGCTAAAAGACTGGGAAACAAGGTAAATATTTAAGAATCTTAATGGATCTGGCATTTAACAAATGGAATTTTCAGTTAAATTAGAGAGGTCTTACCTAACACATTACTTAAACTTCCAGTTTGGACTATGAAAGGGGTAAACCTCAGAAATAAATATGAATGGAAAGTCTTCTCAAAGACCAAATTAAAGACTAAAAAAAGGGGGGCTAAAATGGTACAAAAATATATCCCTGCTGCTGCAAAGTGAAATATTCTTCCTTAAGTAAATGAGTTTTAAATTATTACCATCATTTATTCATGCACAAATTTAGCACTTTGTCAAAATTATCATACATATTAGTGTCAAGAGAAAATAATCAAATGCCAAGTGAAAACAAAAATAATAACAGAATCAGAATTAATCTGGATATTTTAAGTATCAGATTACATTTAAAATAACTCATTGCTATATTCAAGGATAGAGGTATCAAATTTCACTAGACAATTATATCTTATTTTTTAAAAGATAAGTTCCAGGGTATAGAGTTAAGAAAACTACTTCACAACTCATTTTGAGAGCAAAGTATTACCCTAATACCAAAAGAAGACAAAGATAGTATATATATACTTATATATATGAACACAAACTTATGAAATCCTACTTAACAATGAAAGAGAAATAACATTTGGAAGGATTCTGGGAAAATGACAGAGTAAGAAGATTTTGGAATCTGTCTTCCAACCTAGACACAATTTAACTAATAGATTTTGTAAGTATTTTAGAACTCTTGATACTATTAAAAACTTGTGACTTCCAGGGGAGGATTGATTGGTAAACTGTGAATGATTTTGGTTATTGTCATTTTTCAGCACAGTAACAGCTACCTCAGCCTTGGCCCCCATTCTCATGCAAGGCTTCTGTGCATGTGTTTCTTAGCTTGTAGAGGCCAGAGTGGGCAAAAGAACCTTTCCTCCAGATCAGGATTCTGTGCTCTGATTACTGATTGCTGCTTCTGATCATAAAGGTGCCATCAAAGAGTTGAATGCCCACTATTGCTGCATGTCTTTTCATTGTTCCAAGTCCCTCTCCCTGTGTAAAGTGACTTCCACAGAATATAAAGGACCATCACCCTCTTTGTTTTTATCTTTTTCCTCTTTTGAAAAGTAGGTATTAAAGAATAGGACCGTCAAAAGTACCTGCACATGTGAGAAAAACTAGAAAATGAAAATGCATGCAAAAGCTACAGGTAAAGAAAACACCTGAGAAGACCTTTACCTCATACCTCATGCTGATCCTGGGCAAAAAAGACAACCCACAACAAGAAAAAAAATAATATGCATAATAATAGATGAAAGTAAACTTTTGCATACCAGGAAAAAATGATTTCAAGAGTTACCACACTACTAGATTCAAATGTTTATTTTTAAATAAAACCTTCATAAGGCAGTCAAATAAACAAAAAAGTGCAGCACATTTAAAGAGAAAGAAAACAAGAGAAACTTTCCCTAAATGTTGAGACTTCATGACATTTATGCTAGATCAAGATGTTAAAACATCTGTCTTAAAGATGCTCAAATAACTAAAGAAAGGTGTGAAAAATGGCAAGAAAAATGATACATAAACAAAATATAACTATTGATAAAAAGATAGAAAATCTAAAAATAAATTCAAAATAAATTCAAAATAAATTCTAGAGCTAAAAGTTATAGTAACTAAAATTAAAAATTCACTAGAAGAATTCAAAAGCAAATATGAGAAATAAAAAAGAAAAATTAGAAAATACAAACATAGGACAACTGAAATTGTTGAGTCTGAGGAACAGAAAAAGAAAAAAGATTGAAGAACATGAACAGAGCTGAAGGGACCTGTGGTATACTATCAAGAAAACTGGTCAATGCATTATGGAAATCCCAGAAGGAGAGAAGAGAAAGAGAAAGGAACAGAGAGAATATTTAAGTAAATAACACCTGAAAACACCTCAAATTGATAAAATATATGACTATTAACATCCAATAAGCTTAACAAACCCCAACTATGATAAACTTAAAGAGATCCACATGGTAAACAAGCTTTTGAAAGATAGAGAATTTTGAAAACATCAAGAGAAAAGCAATTCATGCAAGAATTTCTCAATAAGACGGTATATACATAGATTTTTCACCAGAAACTTTGAAGATCGGAAGGTAGTGGGCTGATATATTTAAAGTGGAAAAAAAAATCAACCAAGAATACTATACCTAGCAAAATTGTCCTCCAAAAATGAGGAAAATCTAGATATATTCCTAGATAACAGACACTGAAAAGGTTCATATCCAATAGAACTGTTTTACAAGATAATGCTAAAGAAGATCTTCAGGCTAAAATAAAATGACATGACATTATGTAGTAATTAAAAACTGTATAAAGAAACACATATCTCAATACAGGTAAATACAGGGCAATTTAAAAAAGTACAATTGTAACAATGGCTTGTAATTATTATTATTTTTTGCTTTATACATGATTTTAAAGACTAAAAAACTTTAGTCTAAAATTTAGTGCATTTGTAATATGGTTTATAATTTTACCTTTTGTTTTCTGCATAACTTCATACACCAAAGCAAGTAGACAAATCATTCATTTATGTTTTAAAAACATAATGTATAAACATGAAATTGTGTGAAGTCAAAATTTGGCAGGGTGGGAACAGAGCTATTAAAGAAATAAAATTTTGTATGTTATAGAAGCAAACCTTCTTAGGGTACTAATGGACTGAGTGAGGATGGAGAGGCAAGGTGAGGCACACAGTACTGCCAGGGCTGGCAACCCAGAGGTGCGCACTGGGAACCCAGAGATACGAGTAAATTGCAAAGAATTGTGACACACAAAAAGATTAAGAATGAAAAGTTTGTTGGGAGCCAGCCTTGGAGGCCCGCCTGATTGACAAAGTCCAGGTGTGCTGAGGACCCCCGACCGCAAAGTGAGTCCAGGCAACTGAGGCCCACCTATCTTCCCTCTTTGCTGTTGGTATGGCTGAAGAATTCTGTACAGTCAAGCATGAAGAAAACAACATGTTTATGTGAAGTACTCACAGCTAACCTGAGAATGTCATGGTTCATTTTTCCATTTCCCACTATGCTGTTTGGCCATTTCTAACATATGCAATGGTTAAACTCTGAAGCACATCAAGAATGCTTTCTTTCACTTGGTTATAAGTTGCTAGATATTCCTTGAGTAAAAAATGATATAAGTATATTCTCTTCTTATTTGATTTAGAAATATGTAGTTTAGTGTTTAGACATAAGGTTTTTTAGAAGCACAAGTTTATAGTAAGTTCATTATGAATTCATTATAAGTTCTAACACTTATCTAGGAGTAATGTAGGTGATTTATAACACTGTTTTCACAGACTAAGGATGAAGATTAATTGTTAAGGTTTTTAATTCAATAGTTAAAATTTTAAGTTAATGTTTATAGAGTGAGTTTTCACTGAATTCATGAAATACTAATTGGAAACTTTTATGATAAATTAACTAAATACAGAAAGCAACCTTGGAGGTCTGGGAAACATCACTAAAATCTTCTTTTGAGTTTTCTTTAGAAATAAGCACTGCAGGATAAGAGAAAAGTAACGAAGTCACTTGGACAAGAAAGACGATTACAAAGCTGTGAAGGTCATAGAAGCTCCAGAGAGAAAACTCCAGATATGTGGAGAAATGTGCACTTGGAAACTTTCTTGAGACATTTCAAGGACTGTAATTTGGGACTTTGGTGGACTAAAACTATAATTTTTGTCTTTATGCAAAAGACTCATTGACTGAAAGCAGATAGTGTTCTTGGCTTGTTTGTTGCTTCTAAGATTGCTAGATGGTGGTAACTTTTAAAGGATATATACGTGAAGGAATTTTCTTTGTCTTGCCCCTTTACGAATGGTATAAAAGCTTTCTGTTAACTAATAAAGAATGACATTTGTCCTGCAAGCAGGTGTTCAAGTATATCATTTTGTCGTAAGTTCCATCTTTTGCCTATTTTGTCTCTCCTTCAGGATACCTTACACCCTAGTGGGAGCAGGACCCACACAAAAGTTTATTTAAAAGTAAGTTAGAGAGAGAAAGAAAGGAAGAAAGAAGATTCACCTCCTCAAGGTGGAGGAGGGGGACCAAAGCCAGAAAGCATAACGACAGCCATGGCTCAAAGAGCACATGGCCACACCAGACTCTAGGAAGGCAATGGTTCCTGGTTGCTTGTGGTTGAGTCCTTTTAACCATTCTCTTAGATGGGGGAGGACCCTGATCCCTAACGCTCAGTGGGCCTCTGTGGCCGGCTCCCAACAATTGGGTGGTGGTCTGCTTCCACGTCATCAAAGGGGTGGGCAAGTGCAGGTACTGATGATGTCAGGTAATGGACAGCAGGTAGATGGGTGGGTTAGTCACATGATTGCTGCCCCTTGGTGGGGCTTTTTTGTGTCAGGTAGGTTAACCCGGGTGGGGGGGGGAGTGATTCCTGCAAGAGACTTGTTAGACATCTGCAATTCACAAATTCCTTGACCTAAGATGGGGTGGTCATTTGGGTTGTCCTGATCTTGTATCTGAAGGAGACTTGCCTAGGAGGGATGGGATAGGCTGCTGTTTGTCCTGCAGTAGAATGTCTGAATGCTTGCTAATTGTTATGCTGAGGCAGAAAGACTAAAGAATATGCTAAGATTCTTCTAGGTTTCTATAGGCACCTTTCATTCCCACTCATGCTCTTGGAAATATTCTTATGATCCTGGGAAAACAGGGCAAAGATCTTTCTTCTGTATCTACTGCCTGCTGAGATGGGGCCGTAGCGATGTCCCTACCTATTTATTTTCAAGGGCATGAATGGGAAATGTCAGGATCTTAAGCAAATGCTATTTGGATCTAATAAAACATCAAACGAGAGCATAGGAAAAAATTATTAGGCAAACGGTGATGAAAAAGGCTACTGTCCCAAAAAACAATGTTGGAAAAGTGAAAGTTCCGTAAATTGTATATGTTTATTAACATAAGTTGAAATATTCCTTTGTAAGTTATCTATAGTTGTACTTTAACAAGGAAATACAGCCACTTTGACAAAGTCTGAAGAAAGAAAAATTGAAATCATTAGAGACATGTAGTTAGGTTGTAGCTTAAATTGAGAATTCAAAACAAGTAAACATTAGCAAGAGAAAAGTTTCCTTTGATTTTTTTTATAATAGGTCTGATATACTTTACAACGATTGATATGCTAGAGGGTGAAGCCCAGTTTATTTTGTCATTCATCCTATGTTGGATGGTAATCCTTGTGTCTAGAAGAAGATATTAAAGTTTGTTAGCAATTTGGCAGTGCTGTTAGTGAAATTAACTCACCTGGCCTTCTGGCAATTCAGAAGGGAGTGGGGTTGGTGTGGTTCCTGGAGCTTGCTTCTTATCTCCATAGAGAGACTGAATCAAGAACTTGAGTTAAGGAATTAAAATTTATAACAACATAATGTAACACAAGATCACAGTAGTTATTGTAAAAGTCACTTATTTAGCCAAAATGATAGTCCAGATATTTTGAAAAGAAAAAAATCCTCATTTTTTTGTGACAAAGACAGTGGGGGAGAAAAAAAAATCTCACTTTTTTTGTAACAAGGACAGTGGGGGAGAAAAAAATCCTCACTCTTTTGTAACAAAGACAGCAGGGGAGGGATAGTTGAATTTTGTCTCTTTCTTCCCCCCTCTGTTTTTTACAGGAGAAAATTATTTTAGATTGTTAATTAAGAAGCTCATGTTTTGGTCTTTGAGTAGCATTTTGGACTAGCATTAGTGTACTTGATATTAATGGTAAACTTATAGAACTTTTTTTGTAACCTCAAGTGTTTATAGAATTCCTTTCACTTCTTTTCACATACTTTCACCTACTATATTCCACATATTCATACCATTTTTCGACATACTTGAACCTTCTATTTTTGTTCTATACTTTCCTTAAATAATCAGCCATTCTATTATAGAACAAAAATGTACCATACAAGATTCTTTCCTATACAAAATTATTTCTCTTTCCTTTATCCTTTCTTACCCCAAAATACCTCATACCAGCAACTTTCTTTACACTTTTTCTAACCTCAGAGCTCTAACCAAAGCTATAAGCTTAGATGCAGTGGAAGGGCTTGGATGGGATCCAATGTAGAACTATTAGGGGAATCCAAAGCTAAACAAAAGGCACCCAAAAAGCACAGTGGTGATGGCTCAGGGTAAAGAATATGAGTTCCAATTTTTGTCATAATGTCCCTTCCCAATAATGGAGCTGGACACGTTGGCATAACAAGGAAGGAGTGTTGAAATATTTTATCTCCCAGAACACATGGAAGTAATGGCGTAGTGAGGGACCTGGATTTAATGCCCTGTACCCCACAACCAAAAGGGGTGAAGGAAGGAGTGGACTGGGAAATTCAAGTAGAACTGAGCATGTAGCCCCCGTACCAATAACGAATGATATATAACCCTACCAGCTGCTGATATTTCCATCCTAGGCTCGGTTGGTTTAATAGTTTGTTCTGAAGACATTGGGGTACCAAAACAGGGGTGAGTCAATCCAACTCGAGCAAGCCCAAGAGATCCCCTTCTGAGATCTTGCAAGGTGCCCAGTGTCCCTCATTTGCAGCAAGCTTCTGGGCCATGTGCTTTCCTCTGACTAGGTGAACAAGGTAATCATAAGCCCAATGTCCATGTGGTTTGCATTTGGGACAGGGTTTTGCTGGTGGCAGGGCTTGACAATCTTTGGCCATATGCCCATTTTGAAGGCATCGGAAACAAACCTGGGAAGGGGGCTGTGTACACCTTCTGTGATTGACTGTCTGGGGTGGAAGATTATCAGTGGTGGCTCTTTCTGCTAAAGCAGTAGATAAAAGCTGAAACACTTTTCACTTCAATTTGTGGTCCTGCATTCTTTCCTCCTCCCAGTTGTTAAAGATTTTAAAGGCCATGTCCAATAGTTCTAGTTGAGGGGTTTGTGGGCCCTTCTCTAATTTTGGAGTTTGCACCTAATATCTGGTGCTGACTGGGAGATGAAATACATAGCCACAAGAACTTGTCCCTCCAGAGTTTAAATCAATATTAGTAAACTTCTACAATGTCTCAGAGAGGTGACTTAGAAACATTGCTGGATTTTTATCTGGTCTTTAAAAAACCTCTTTATTTTGTTATAGTTAACCTGCTTAATAATACCTTTTTTGTAGTTAGCTAACAGGATTAATTTATATGATCCCTTTACTTTCATCTGGGAAGAAGGTTGATATAGTCCCAGTTTAGATATAACTTGAGAGAAATTTATCATAAGAAAACAACAAAGAAGAATTTTAATATCCTTTTGTCCCAGCCACCCCCTTGAGAAGAGACCTATTAAGCCATGTGGAAACTTGAATGGGCTTTCCAAGTACACATGGGGGTGGTGACTTGTTGCAGCTAGTAGGGCTGTACCAGGGGGTTATCAAGTGGTGGGGGAAAGGAGGGTGAGAAGGCTGGAGGCTGGGGTTAGGTGCTATGGCCTTTGGCACTAGCCCCTCCTCCAAAGACAAAAGAGAAAAACTGGAGGCCAGAGTTAGGTGCCCCAGCCAGAGATGCCAGCCCCTCCTTCACAGGTAAAGGTGAAGGATGAGAAGGGAGAGAAACTGATGGAGAGTGGAAAAGCAAAAGCAGACTATAAGAGAGATTAGAGAAGTTAAACCAACTGGGTTAGCATTTGAGTTAGAGGGTAAGCAGGAATCAGAGTTGTAGAAGGAATAGGAGAGGACAAAGGAGGTGAAAACTCTTTTGAGGGAGGGAGTGGCTCAGTCAGCAGGATCAGTATCCTCTGATGAGTCTATGGGCAATAGGTTCTGGGAAGCCAACACAGAAATACGGCAAGAAGAACAGACAACTGGGTGGCAAGCTAACTCATAAAAGGCTTGAATATCTTGTATTGTGGAATTTCCCCATACTTGTTCACCAGATGAAAAAGTCAGCTGGGGCAAGGTGGGCCAGAGCCAGTGCTGGGGCTGCAAAGCAGTATTGTAGTAAAAGAAATTCCCCCCTACTTGTCCACCAGAAGAAAATGTCAGCTGGGACAAGGTAGGCTGAAGCCAGTGCCGGGGCTGCAAAGCAGTATTGTAGTAAAAGGACAGGGATGGGCTCTTGGTATCATGGATGTTTCTGGGCCTTATAAAAGACCCATAAAGTCATCCAAATGGATGACCAAGAGTGCACAAAAGGAAATAAGGGTACTATTGGAATGGGCTTTTGGTATCATGGATGTTTCTGGGCTTTATAGAGACCCAGAAACTCATCTGAACAAAGGACGGTCCAAGAGTGTGCATTCAGATATGTGTATGTGGATGAAAAAAAAGGGGATGACTCACCAAAGGCTCAGAAAGGTGTACCATAGCTGTGGGAGTTTCAAGGTCCTTTGTGGAGTTACTTCGCCAGCCAGAAAGTAAAAGAGTAAGAAACCAACCACTTTGTCACCCACCCTTATGGGCGCTGGTGGTCCGAACTTTCCTTCGGGGACATTCTTGCCTCCCCTAGGGAGTAGCCCTAAACAGAGACCATCAATTGTCCTCCAAGATCCAGCCCGGTCCATAGGGAAACTCAGAAATCTTGGCTAGAAGGAAGTAAAGAGTTAACCTTAGTCTCTCACCCAGTCAGGCCACAGCGGTCTGATGTTTTTCCCTGGAGCCTTTCAGCATGCTGAAGTGTAGCCTCAGTAAGAGCCTTCAATTGCCACCAGGTTCCAACACAGTCCACAGAGGGTCACCAGTTAGAAAATAAGAAAGAGAGAGACAGATCTCAGTGGGACCTCCAAAAATGTTAGGATATGGACAGACGGGGTGAGGGTGGAGAGGTGAGACAAGGCGTGCAGCACTGCCGGGGCTGGCAAATCAGAGGTGTACTCTGGCAACCCAGAGTTCCAAGTAAATTGCAAAGAATTGAGACACACAGGAAAGGTTAAGAAAGAAAAGTTTATTTAAAAGCAAGTTAGAAGCCGGGCTCGGTGGCTCAGCCTATAATCCCGCGGCTTTGGGAGGCTGAGGTGAGTGGATTGCCTGAGCCCGTGGGTTCGAGACCCGCCTGGGCAGCAAGACCTCATCTCTACAACAAATCAAAAAATCAGCCAGGCATGGTAGCGCACGCCTGTAATTCCGGCTACTCGGAAGGCTGAGATGGAAGGATAGCTGGAGCCCAGCAAGTCGAGGCTGCGGTGGCCAGGAGTGGCCACTGCACTCCAGTCTGGGCAACAGAGTGAGACTCCAACTCAAAAAAAAAAAAAGTAAGTTAGAGAGAGAAAGAGAAGGAAGAAAGAAGATTCACCTCCCCAAGGTGGGGGAAGGGAACCAAAGTCAGGAAGTATGGCGACAGCCATGGCTCAAAGAGCATGAGCTATGGCTGTCGCCATACTTCCAGACTCTAGGAAGGCAATGGCTTCTGGTTGCTTGTGGTTGAGTCCTTTTAACCATTCCCCTAGACAGGGGAGGATCATTAAGGTGATTGGGTGGTGGTCTGCTTCCATGTCATCACAAAGAGGCAGCAAGTGCAGGTACTGATGATGTCAGGTGATGGACAGCAGGCAGATGGGTGGGTTAGTCACATGATTGCTGCCATGGTGGGGCTTTTTTGTGTCAGGTAGGTTAGCCCTGGGGAGGAGTGATTCCTGCAAGAGACTTGTTAGACATCTGCAATTCACAAATTCCTTGACCAAAGGTGGGGTGGTCGTTTGGGCTGTTCTGATCTTGTATCTGAAGGAGATTGGCCTAGGGGGATGGGATAGGCTGCTGTTTGTACTGCAGTAGAATGTCTGAATGCTTGCTAATCGCTATGCTGAGGCAAAAAGACTAAAGAATATGCTAAGATTCTTCTAGGTTTCTATAGGCACCTTTCAAACCTCATATGAATTAAAATTAGGTGTTGGAACTTTAGGATGTTAAATATAATTCCCATGGTAGTCGCAAATAAAATAAATGTAAAACATATACAAAAGAAAATAAGCAAGTTAACTCTTTAAATATTAAAAAATCAATTAAATACTAAAGAATGCAGAATTTTAGAAAATGGGGAACACAATAGCTATAAGGAACATAAAAAAATAACAAGATGACTAAAATTATTTCTTGTCAATAATTACTTTAAATATATATAGATTAAACTCTCCAATGAGAAGATGGAGATTGAGAGAATGGATAACAAACATGATCCAACTATCAACTGTCTACAAGAGGCTCAATTTAGAGACAAAAATATAAATACATTGAAAGTGAGAACTAGTAGAGTGAGGATGTTGATAAAAATAGTAAGAGTGTGAGAGTCTCTTCAAAGGTGAATGTTCATAAAGACAGTCTGCCTGAGTGGAGAGTGTGCAAGTGGGTGACTGAAAACTCCGTCTGAGGGAACACTCAGGATCAGCACCTGGAGCTCCCCTCCAGAGGTGGACTGCAACTCACCACTGCCCTGAGATCAGAGTCCCCAGTGCATAGGACCATCTGCCATTCTTGGGGGTCTCTTGGGAGGAGGTCATAGTGATCAGTTGTTCTTCAGCAACTGGCACCTGGGCCAAGCCACCACCTGTGGCAGCAGGCTGGGCACTGGAAGTGGGGACTGTGGAGAATCTGTGGCATTAAATCTGGAGCTGAACCCTGCTGCCAGTGAGGAGACTTGACTGCCACCATTTTATCTGTTCCAGAACCAGGCAGAGACATGTGTTGGTCTGCCCAACCTGAGACCCAAAGTCAATCTCTGCACCTCTCTGGGGTCAACCATTGCTGGCTCAGAGAGAAATTTTCAGGAACAGACATGAAGAAACAGGTGCCCCACCCCCAAACTGGACCAGGCACAGACACATCTGTTATGAGTGGAAAATATGGCAGCAGCAGCAGCAGTGGAAGAGTTGGGGTACTCCAGGTCTAATTCATCTTCTTCCCACAGCAATCCATGAGTCATCTGACCCACATTTAAAGAACCTGATTAGCCTGCACCGACGGTGGAAAGGAGGGGCTGGAGATCAGAACCTGCTCCCTACTGTAGTGGCAGTCAAAAGTAGCAGCAGTGTTTGGGAAAGAAACCTGAAGTTCGTCAAATGTCAATAGAGGGATTCTTTCTTTCTTTCTTTCTTTCTTTCTTTCTTTCTTTCTTTCTTTCTTTCTTTTTGTTTTTGTTTATATTTTTGTACTTTGGTTGTTGTTGGTTTTAGTTTATCTGCTTGTTTAAGAGTATGTTTCAGGGTAAGTGTATCATCAAGTTTTTCTGTTTATATGTTTGTTCATATATTTTTCTTTTTTGTTGTTTTTGTTTCTTTGTTTATTCACTAGTTGGTGTGCCTGTCTATTTTCCTCCTCCTTCTTCTCTCTTTCTTTTGTCTCACTTCTTCCTTTTTCTGTTCTTTTCCTTTTTCTATTCTCATTTTGCTTTCAGGGGGCATACATATGCACCCACCACATGGACAGATTGTAAAGTGATGGGAAGTGGGTTCCAAAGGAACCAAACACCTGTCAGAGGATACAATGATCTGCAGTTAAATTCTGAACCACAGCTCTCCCCATCATACCTTAATCAGATCTCAAAACTGCAAAAAGCACAGTCACCCATCCCCAGTCCATCTTCAAAATCAAACAAATCCAGAGGATCTACATGGGGAATTATAAGAGATTGAGCAAACAGAAGTGAAAGCTATCTCACCTATCACTGAGCAATGGAATTAAAGAAGAGGGGAAAACATGAAAGAAAACCATCACATGAAGAAGAGCCAAAGGAGCATCACAGGCTCCATCCAGAATTCTGGGAAGACAGCAAGTGAAAATATTGACTTTGGAACTCTAACAATGAAGAGTCCCCAGAACAACTTATCTCAAACCACAAACCCAGATAACAAGATATTAATAGAGAGAATGAATACAAATGAGGTGAGATAAGAGGAAAGAATGAAGGAGTTGATAACTGAGATGATGACAACAAAGATTACAGCAAATGAAATAAATAAATAACAGACAAGCATGGAAAGCAGAATTAGCCAAGCAGAAAAAAGAATCTCAGAGCTTGAGGAACAAAATATGTAACTAACATAACTGTTATAAACATAGAAAGATATGTGCATTTATAGCAAGAGGTTGAACATATGATTAATTGGCACTTCTGAGGCAGATAGAGAGACAGAGATCACCCTGGACCAAACATTCCATGAAATTATCCAAGAAAACTTCCCTCATCTCATGAGAGATGTGACCTTTCAAACACAATAGATTCAGAGAAACTCTGTAAGACATCAAGTGAGAAGATCAATTCCTAGACATATTGTAATTCACTTACACAAAGTAGGTATAAAAGAAAAAATCCTAAAGGCAGCAGATGAGAAAGCTCAGATTTCCTACTGGGAAAACCAATTAGAATAGCAGGAGATTTTTATCTACAGAAACACTAAAAGTTAGAAGAGACTGGAGTCCACTCTTCAAAGTTCTCAAAGATAAACAATTCCAACCAAGAATTTTCTACCCAACTAAACTAAACTTCATGATTACAGAGAATTTAAACCTTTCCTAGACATCCCTAAGAGTTTATGCTGCCTCCAGAAATGCTTAAGAAAGTATTAAACACAGAAAAAAAAAAAAAAAAAAAAGAATGGCCATTATCTTCCCAAAAGTGCAGGAAAAGTATTGAAGACACACATATGTATCAACCCCATAATCAAAAGAAAACCAACAAACAAATAAACAAACAATGACAAACTCTATAAAAACCTTATGACAGGGAAAAACTTTCACATCTCAATAATTAGTCTGTACATGAATAGACTATATGCCCCACTGAGAAGACATAGAATGGCAAACTGGATACAATAGCATGACACAACAATATATTATCTCCAGGAGACTCACCTCACCAGAATGAACACAGACTCAAAGTAAGAGAATGGAAAATAAATTTTCAGGCAAAGGGAACACAAAAGAAACCAGGAATTGCAATCTTAATATCAGAAAAATATCCTTTAGGCTATCAATAATTATCAAAGAAACGGATGGTCACTACATAATGATAAAAAGATTAATCAATTCATAAGAAATATCCATCCTAAACATATATGCACCCAATACAGGATCACTAACTTTTACAAAGTCGATTCTAGGTAAACTACAGATATTGACTCTAACACTATCATAGGATGCGAATACCCCATTAACAACCCTAGATAGATCATTGAGGCAAAACATCAACAAGGAGATCCAGAACTTCAACTTGATGCTTGACCAAATGGACTTGATAGATGCCTACAGAACAGTCCACCCAAGAACCATGGAATATACATTCTGCTCAATACCACATGGAGTGTACTCCAAGGTCGACCACATCCTCAGTCACAAATCAAACATAAACAAATTACATGAGATTGAAATACTGCCATGCACTTTCTCAGAATAAAATTAAATATCAACACCTACAAAACTCCCCCCAAATCCACAAAGATATGAACATTAAACAGCATGTGGCTGAACAACTCCTAGATCAATATGGAAATCAAAGCAGAAACTAAAAGATTTTGAAAAACAAATGAAAATAAAGACAACTCTCTAAAACCTCTCGGATACCATGAAGGCAGTACAAAGAGGGGAGTTCATTTCTTTGCAAGCATACCTCAAGAAAATGGAAAGTTCACAAATAGCAGCCTAACAAATCACCAAAGACAGCTGAAACAAAAAGACCACCAAAATCTTAATTTTAGCAGAAGAATCCAGACAACTAAAGAAAAATCCAAATACAAGACATAGAAGACAAAAATACCATAGGAAAAAAATCAGTGAAAAAATAACTGGTACTTTGAAAGGATAAACAAAATTGACAGACCCCTAGCCAGATTGAAAAGAAAGAGAAAGAGAGAGAGAGAGAGAACCCAAATAAACACAACCAGAAATGCAAGAGATCAAATCACAACAGATCCTCAAGAAATAAAAAAAAGTACCAGAGATTACTATGCACATCTATATGGAAACAAACTTGAAGACCTAAATGAAATGAGGGACTTTCTGACATTACATGACCTTCCAAGGTTGAAACAAGAAGAAACTGAGACATTAAATAAACCTATTAGACCAATAACGACCCAGGATTTCAGCACTGTCATAAGAAAACTACCTATAAAAAAAGTACTGGACCTGATGGCTTTCCAGCAGAGTTCTACAAAACATACAAGGAGGAGCTGTTATCAATCCTATTGAAAGTATTATAGGCTACTGAAAAGATAGAACTCTCCCCAAATCATTTTATGAAACTAAAATCACACTGATAACCAAACCAGGTAAAGATCCAACAAAGAAAAAACTACAGGCCAATATCTCTGATGAACATAGGTACAAAAATACCAAGATTCTAACAAACTGGCTCCAACAACACATCTCAAAAATCATCCACCATGAACAAGTAAGCTTTATCCCCAGAAATGCAGGGCTGGTTCAACATCTGCAAGACCATGAATGCAATTAAACACATCAAGAGATGTAAAAATAGGAATCACATGATTTTATCATTAGACACAGAAAAAACTTTTGATGAAATTCATCATCCCTTTTTGATAAATACCCTTGAACACCTAGACACAGAGGAAATGTACCTCAAAATAGTAAGAGTCATCTATACTAACCCATAGCCAACATATTGCTAAATGGACAGAAATTGAAAGCATTTCCCTTCAAAACTGGAACAAGACAAGTTTGCCTATTTTCACTCCTCCTGTTCTACATAATGTTGGAAATCATAACTAGAACAATTGGACAAGAGAAGGAAATTAAGGGTATCCAAATAGAAAAAGAGGAAGTCACATTATCCCTCTTTGCTGATATGATTCAGTAACTCAAAAACACAAGGGAATCTGTCAAAAACCTTCTTGCACTGGTAAAAAAAAACTTTGGCAAAATCTCAGCATAGAAAATTAACATGCAAAAGACAGTAGCAGTCTTACCCACCAGAAACAAATAGGCAGAAAACAAAATGAAATGCACAATCCCATTCACAAAAGCAACAACGACAACAACAAAATGAAATACCTCAGCATCTTCCTAACCAGAGCAGTGAAAGACCTTTACAATGAAAACTACAAAACATTGCCCAAAGAAATCAAAGATGACACAAACAAATGAAACATATTCTATGTTCATGGATTAGAAGAATCAACATTGTTAAGATGTCCATCCTACTAAAGGCAAACTACAGATTTAATGCAATACCCATTAAGTTGCCAACATCATTCTTCTCAGACTAGGAAACAATAGTATAGAAATTCATATGGAAATGTAAATGACCAAAAATAGCCAAAATAATCCTCAACAAAAGAAACAAAGTGGAAGGTATCACACTCCCCAACTTTAAACTTTATTATAAGTCTACAGTAATCAAAATAGCCTTTTATTGGCACAAGAACAGGAATATAGACTAATGGAACAGGATAAGATTCCAGAGGCAAACATCAGCTTTTCTACCAACTCATCTTTGACAAAGCTTCCACTAACAAACACTAGGGAGAGGATTTATTCAGCATGGTTTGGGGAACGCTGGTTGACCACATGCAAAAGGTTAAAACAAGACCCCTACCTATCACCATACACAAAAATTAACTCTAGATGGATCAAAGACCTAAATGTAAAACCTCAAACTATAAGAACCTTAGAAAATGCAGGAGTTGCACTACAGAAATTTAAACTGGCAGCCAATTCCTGGTCAAAACCCCAAATGACCATGCCATAAGAGGTAAATAGATAAGTGAGACTTCATCAAACTGAAAAAATTCTGCAAAGCCCAAGAAATCATCAAGAGAGCAGGGAGACAACCCACAGACTGGGAAAAAATATTTGCCAACTGTATATCTGACAAAAGCCTAACATTTAGAATCTACAAGTAACTCAAACATGCTGAAAATTAAAAAAAAAAAGTCTTGTTAAAAAGTGGGTAAAAGATATGAATACATACTTCTCAGAAGAAGACATATGAGCAGCCATCAGATACATGAAAAAATGCTCAGACTCACCAATTATTTAATAATTGCAAATTAAAACCACACTAATGCCAGTCACCATGACCATCATCAATAACTCAAAAAGTAACAGATGCCAGAGAGGATGCAGGGTAAAAGGAACATTTCTTTCTTTTCTTTTGTTTCCTTTTTTTTTGTTTTTGGAGTTGGGGTCTCACTCTGTTGCCCACACTGGAGTGCAGTGGCCACTCCTGGCCACCGCAGCCTTGACCTGCTGGGCTCCAGCGATCCTTCTGCCTCAGCCTTCCAAGCTGCTGGAACTACAGGCACGTGATACCACACCCAGCTAATTTTTTGATTTATTGTTGAGATGAGGTCTCTCCAAATTGCCCAGGTGGGTCTCAAACCCATGGGCTCAGGCAATCCACTCACCTCAGCCTCCCAAAGCATGGGATTGCAGGCTGAGCCACTGAAAATGAACACTTCTACACTGTTGTGCAGAGTATAAACTAATACAACCTCTGTAGGAAACAGTGTGGAACTTTCTAAGAGTTCTAAAAATCAGCAACATATGAAAAACTTACAATCAACATCATACTCAAAATATTTTATTTAAAGATTTAACATTTTACTGAAAGTTCTAAACACAATAATTTGCTAAGGAGAAAAGAAAAAACATATCTTCATTAGAAAAGAAGAAGTAAAAATATTTCTGTTAGCAGATAATATCATATTTCATGTAGGAATTTGTAAAGATTCCACTATAAAACTTAGAATTAATGCATAAATTCATTACAGTAGTAGAATATAAAGGTAGCATGTAAAAATCAGTTGCCTTCTTATAAACAATGAACTATCTGAAAATAAAACTAAAAAGCAATTCCATTTGCAATGACATCAAAACAATTGAAATACTTAAAAATAAAGTTTATTTTGGAGGTGAAAGACTTCTATTAAAATCACAATATGTTAATTAAAGATTAAATCTGGGGACTTCTGGCAAATGGTGATGGGGAAGGTTGTTCTGTGAGATTCTCCACGAAAGTGAGTGTCCATAATGACTCTTGCTCTCCCCCAGTGGCTCCTGCTTCTGCCGCTGCCAGCCTGCTCTTCAGCCAGTCACGCAGGCCTGCGGCTGGCAGAAACCAACATCACACACTGCTCTGCCATTGCTGCAACCACAGTCACTGCTGCCAGACATGTTGGCATACGAGCTGGAGGTCCTAAGTTCCATGCACCACACTGTTGATGTAGCTGCTGCCACTCCCTCCACCTGACCAGGGCAGCCCTCAGCTCCAGTTTGTGGAGTTCCTCCCATGCATCACAATGCTGAAGTGGCCACCACAGCCACTACTCCCTCCCACAGCCCCTCCCTCCACCCACCCAGGGTGGCCCTCGGCTCCTAGCCCCATGCGGCTCTGGGCTCCCATGTCTGCTGCACCACACTGCCTCACCCAAGCTGACCAGTGCCATGCCAACCTGCAAGTCCTGGCTGTCTCACACTCCACCTCCCCCAGCTCAGTCAATGGCCAGTGGGTCCAGAAAGCAGCTGGAACCCTGACACCAGACAGAGACCTGCATTGCCCCACCCAGTTCCACCAGCCTCCAATTGGAACCTAAGGTAATAGCATCAAACTGGGAGAGACAGATCCCCTCCCACAAGCTAGATCTGACACAGGTCAGATCTGAGTGGTAGATTTCTCAGGCAGCAAACTGACTGAGCCCAGATCTGATCCACACTCCCCCCACAGCAGACCTGGGGCATCAGATCCTAGCTGTGAACAGCCCTACCAGCCTGCAATGAGAGCTAGAGATCAGAGCTGAAAGGAAATTGAACTTAGAGGAATGATGAAAGAGCATGCTTAGTTCCCTTGTTTTTATTTTATTATTATTTTTATTCTTTGTTTTACTTTTCTTTTTGTTCTCTTTTCTCTCTCTTCTTACTGTTATTGATAATGTCTTCATGTTTGTGTAGTGGAAAAGTATCAGTAAGGAGACTGATTGGCTTGTGTGTCTGTATGATTGTATGTTTTAGTTTTTTTTTAATCTTTTCTGTCTTCATGTCTCTTTTCATTTTTTAGTTGGTATGTTTGTTCACCTTCCTCTTCCTCCCTCCCCTGTTCCATTCTTTTCCTTTTTCTTACCCCATTTTACTTTCAGGGAGCAAATCTATTTCCCCACGGCATGGACAGATTGCAAGGCAGTGGGAAGTAGGTTTCAGGGTATTCATACCCTTGTTGGTGTATACTGGGATCTGCAGATAGATTCTGAATCACAGATTCCCCCTCAATTAAATCTCAAAACTGCAATATATATATATATATAGTCCCCAACCCACAGCCCAGCTTCAGAAGTGAGCAAAGCTAGAGGATTCACATAAGGAAGAATAGGAGATCAAGCAAACAGAAGTAAAAGCAACCCTGCCACCACTGACCAACAGAATTAAAGAAGAGCAGGGAAAAAGGAAAAAGTGGGGAGAAAAATCTACACAAATGAAGGAAAACCAAAGGGAAAAAATAGGTCTCACACAGACCCCTGAGAGATCAGACACTGAAAAAACAGACTTCAGAATGCAAAAACTGAAGAGCCCCCAGAATGACTGGTCACATACTACAAACCTGGACATCATGACATTAATAGAAAGAATAAAAAGAATTGAGGAAAGACCAGATGAAAATAGGAAGGAGTTGATTACTGACATAACAGCAGTAATAAATACTGTGGCTGAAATAAGTTACAAACTAATAAGCATGGAAAGCAGAATTAGCCAAGCTGAAGAAAGAATCTCAGAGCAGGAGGACCAAAGTAAAGAATTAACCCAAACTGTCAAAACCATAGAAAGGAAGCTTAAAAAAGCAGAACAAAATCTTTAAGAGATGAATAATTACTTCAACCTAAGAGTAATTGAACTTCCTGAAACAGAAAGAGAGACAAATACCACCCTGGAACAAATATTCCTTGAAATTATTCAATAAAACTTCCTTCATCTCATCAGTGATGCAAAAATTCAAACACAAGAGATTCAGAGAACCCCCGCAAGACAACAAACCAGAAGACCAACTTCCAGACACATAATAATTCACCTAAACAAAGTAGATATAAAAGAAAAATATCCTAAAGACAGCAAGAGAAAAAAGTCAGACTATATACCAGGCAAGACCAATTAGAATAGCAGCAGATTTATCTACAGAAACACTTCAGACTACCAGAGCTTGGAGCCCAATCTTCAAAGTTCTCAAAGATAAACAATTTCAAACAAGAATAACCTACCCAGTTAAGCTAAGCTTTATCAGTGAGGGGGAATTAAAATCTTTCCCTGACATTCAATCCCTAAGAACTTACACTGACTCCAGACCACCTCTACAAGAAACACTTGAGAATTTATTAAACATACAAGAAAAGGAAAAGAGAACAACAATGTTCTTCACAAGAGTACAGGAAAAAGATTGAAACACACACGAATCAACCCAAAACCAAAAGAAAGATAACAAACAAACAGGAACAAAAACAATGCTATAATAACCTCATGATAAGGATAAGCCCTCACATTTCAATAATTAGTCTGAATGTGAATGGACTAAATGCACCACTGAAAAGACATAGAATGGCAAAATGGATAAAATATCATGAGGTAACAATATTTTGTCTCCAAGAGACTCACAAAGTAAGTGGATGGGAAGTAAAATTTCAGAAAAGAAAGCAGGAGTTGCAATCTTAATCTCAGAAAAAAAATATCCTTTAAAGTATCAAAAATTTAAAAAGACACAAATAATCATAAAGGGTTCAATCCATCAGTAAGAAATAGCCATCCTAAACATATATACACTCAACATAGGAGCTCCAATTTTCATAAAGCAGTTTCTAGGCAAACTTTAAAAATATATTAACTCTAGCACTATCATAGTTGGGGGCTTTAAAACTCCACTCACAGCCCTAGACAAACCATCAGGACAAAAAATCAGCAGGGAGATCCTGAACCTCAGTGTGACTCTTTACCAAATGGACTTAACTGATACTTACAGAACACTCCACCCAATGATCACAGAGTATAAATTCTACTCATCACTGCATGTAATGGATTCTAATATTGACCACATCATTGGTCATAAATCAAGCAGAAACAAATTTCTTTAGATTGAAATTTTTCATGCACCTTCTTATACCACAGTGGAATAAAAATAAATATCAAATCAGTAATGTTCTGCCAACACCACAAAGATATGGACACTAAAAACCATGATGCTAAGCAACTCCTGGGTCAACACAGAAATGAAACCAGAGATTAAAAGATACCTGGAAGCAAATTAAAATGAAGAAACATGTTACCAAAATCTCTGGGATGCCATGAAAACAGTAGTAAAAGGGGTATTAATATCTCTACAAATGCACATGAAGAAAATAGAAAGACCACAAGTTAACAGCCTGACAAGTAGCTTAAGGAAGCTGGAAATGCAAGACGACCAAAACCCTAATTTCAGCAGAGGAATCCAGATCAGCAAACTAAGATCCCAAATCCAGAATATAGAAGACAAAAAGATAATATTAAAAATCAATGAAACAAATAGCTGGTTCTTTGTAAGGATAAACAAGATTGATGGTCCCTAGCTAGATTGACCAAGAAGAAGAGAGAAAAAATGCAAATAAACACAATCAGACACACAAAAGATGAAGTCACATCTGACCCTGAAGAAACAAAAGATTTTCAGAGACTACTATGTACAATTTTATGGAAACAAACTTGAAAACCTAAAGAAAATGGAGGACTTTCTTACACCATACCACCTTCCTGGGTTGAACAAGAAGAAATCGAGACCCTAAATAGGGCAATAGCCATCAAGGAAATTGACTATGTCCTAAGAAAACTACCTACAAAAAAAGCCCTTGACCAGATGGTTTTCCAGTAGAATTCTACAGAATATATAATGAGAAAATGATACCAAACCTATTGAAAGTATTCCAGGTGATTGAAAAAGATGGAACTCTCCCTAAATCATTTTGTGAATCTAACATCGCATTGATACCCAAGCCAGTTAAAGACCCAACAAAGAAAGAGAACTACAGGCCAATATCTTTGATGAGCACAGATGCTGAAATTCTCAACAAGATCCTAGCAAAACAGATTCAGCAACACATCTCAAAAATCATCCACCTCAACCAAGTAGGCTTCATCTACGGGATGCAAGTCTCGTTCAACATTCGTAAGACCACAAACGTAATTAAGTACATCAACAGAAGTAAAAACAAAAAACACATAATTTTATCATTAGATGCAGCAAAATCTTTTGATAAAATCCAGCACCCCTTCTTGATTAAAAAAAAAAAAACCCTCCAACATCTAGGCATAGATGGAACATACCTCAAAATGGTAGGAGCCATCTCTGAGAAACCCACAGCCAGCATAGTGTTAAACAGACAGAAATTGGAACCATTCCCCCTGAAAACTGGAACAAGACATGGATGGTCACTCCCACCCCTCCCGTTCAATATAGTTTTGGAAGTCCTAACTAGAGCAATCAGAGAAGAGAAGGTGATCAGGGCTATCCAAATAGGAAAAGAGGATGTCAAGCTATCTCTCTTTGCAGATGACATGATTATAAACCTTGAAAACTCAAGAGAAAGGTGGATCTTAATATGGCGACCAACAGGTCATGCTGTAAGAACCTCCTTGGAGGCAAGTGCCAATAAACACTCTCTGAGTAGGTGGGTGCTGGTGGGAGTGTGAAAGTCCATCTGAGGGGACATGGGTGCATTCACCCAGTTCCCCTCTCTAAGGGCAACTCTAAGCCCCCACCACCCTGAAATTAGAGCTCAGGTCACAAAATCATGTGCAGAAACGTCTACTGCCTACAGGAAGGTGCTTGAGAAAATTCTGCTGAATCCAGCTGATTCCTAGCACCTGGCACCAGGTGCACACTATCACCTGTCATACGTATCTGCTGCAGCACAGGATCAGATTATTGGAGAGAGAGCATCAGGGAATCCTGAGAGAAGTCCATGCCTGGTGAGGTGCTGCCCACCGAAGCCATTTTCCAGGCAGAGATTTGCATTGCCCCACCCAGCTCCCCACAGCCTTCAACTTGTTGCCTAAGCAGCATGAACAAGCTATTGCCCCAGGCGCTCCCTCTCCATTGAAGTAGGAGAGAGACTGTTCTGGGCTTTGCCTCACCACTTCAGTACCTGGTAGGGTACTGCAGATGGAGTCCAGAGATCTAATCTCTGTGAATGGCAGATAAACTACTCAGGGCTTCATCATGGTCCAGAGGAAATTATCCTGAGAGCACAAACTTCAGAGGGACCTGATGAGTGTTGAGTTCAAGGCACCCCACCCCCTACCCTGATCCAGCTGTGGGACAAAGGGTGTAGCCAGAAAAGGATGAGGAAGAACTCCAAAGAGATCAGTGATGAGTCTGGAGCTGACGCAAACCCTCTCCTCCCCAGCAATCCTCTGAACATCAGACCCACACAGCTGGGCCATGACTGAGAGGGACAGACTTAGACAGAAACTAAACATCAGTCACAACAGTAGAACCCCATTTCAGGATAGGCCTGGCTGGGGCAACCTAGTGAGAGTACATGCCTGGGGAAGAAACTATCCAGTATATCCCCACCAGAGATCTCCCTGGCCATACGAGAGTGGGAGGTGAGAACTGCAGCCCCACACATCTCCACTGCCCTTCTTTCTTCCCTGCTTCATTCCCTGAGGAGAGAGTGAAAAAGGTGGCTCTGCAAAAGAGATCTGATTAGAGAAAAAATTACAGAGCCTGGCACAAGAGGACAGGTTTTTTTCTTTGTTTTTTGCTTTGTTCTGCTTTGCTTTCTAAAATTTTCAATTATTTTTAAAATTTAAAAATGTTCTGACTGTTAGTTCATCTATTTGAAAAATGTTTTTCCTTTGTGCATGAATGTATGTGAGGCTTTGATCTGAAACCTCCCCATTTTTTTGTTTTCTATTTCTGTTACTTTCTTCTTTTATTTGTCATTCTCTGTTTATGTGTGTATGTGAATGATTGAGTGTTCATTTTTTATTTTGTTGTTGGTTTCTGCTCTTTTGTTATTCTGGGTTTTTTTTTAATATTCATTTTTTATTGTTTAAAGGATGTGTCAATATATGTGTGAGGGTTCCACCTGAGTCACCACCCCCTTTTTTTTTCTTAGTTTCTCTTATTCTACCCCCTTCAGTCTTTTAAATCTTTCTTCTTTATTCACTTTGTACTAGGCATGTGTGTTTTTAGTTTTCTTAGGGTTTTTTGTTGTGGTGGTGGTGGTTTGTATTGTTTCACTTGTTGTTATTCCAGATTGTTTTGTAGTGTGTGCTGGTTTCTGCTTTGCATCATCATATAGAGTGGTGGGGGGGAGTGGATCTTAGGGAACACATACCACAATAAGTGAATATTTTAATTTTCAAGTAGCATCTGATTCCTAGCACCCCATCCCCCACTTTACTCGGATTTCAAAAACGACAAGAGACAGCAAAACTTCCCATCTACCATCCTATTTCAAAATATAATAAATCCAGGGCCTGGATCAGGGAAAAATAGAGGACTGAGCAAACATCAGAAGGAAAGCCTCTCCTAGTCACACTGAATAACAGAACTAAAGAAAAAAACAGGAGCTCTCTCACAAATGAGGAAAAGCCAAAGGAAGACCTCAGGCAATTCCAAGCCTCCAAAGACAAAACTCCTGAGAAATCAGACCTCGTTGCCCAAAATATGGCAGTCACCAACAACTGGCCCAGAATACGAGAGGGATCAGTGAATGGTTGGAAAGAGTGAATAAGATTTCAGATGCAATACTGAAAGAACCTGTAACAGAGATTCTGGCAATAAAAAATTTCATCCAGGAAATAAATAACAAGATGACAAGTATGGAAAGCAGAGTTAATCTAGCTGAAGAAAGAATCTCAGAACTTGAAGACCAGAACATGGAATTAACCTGATCTGTAAAAAACATAGAAAGAAGACAAAGAAAGAAAGAACAATGCCTACAAGAGATGTGCAATTATAACAAGAGGCCAAACCTACACTTGATTCATATCCCAGAAGAAGAAAGGGAAAATGAGAACAACTTGGAACATATATTCCAGGAGGTAATCCAAGAAAACATTCCTCATCACACCAGGGATGTGACTAGCCAAGCACAAGAGATACAGAGAACCCCCAAGACATCAAATGAGAAGACCAACCCAAAGAAACATAGGAATTCGCCGACAAAAAGTAAGCACAAAAGAAAAAATACTAAAGGCAACAAGAGAGAAAGATCAGACTACCTACCAGGGAAAACCAATCCGAATAATAGCAGCAGACTTATCAACAGAATGACTACAAGCAAGAAGGGACTGGAGTCCTATATTCAAAGTCCTCAAAGATAAATAATATCAACCAAGAATTTCCTATCCAGCCAAGCTCAGCATCATCAGTGATGGAGAATTAAAATCCTACCCAGATATCCAATCCCTAAGGGATTATGCAGTTTCCAGACCAGCTCTACGGGAGATGCTTAAAAAGGTATTAAGCACAGAAGAAAGAAAAAAAAAAGGAATGACCACACACTTCCCAAGAGAACAGCAGAGCACAGAATCAACAGAGAATACAGTGCAACAAGAAACTTGAAAACACACACATACATTAACCCTAAAGCCAAAAGAAAAGAAACAAAGAAAAAATTTATAAGACTCTCATGACAGGGATAAGCAATCACATTTCAATAATCAGCCTGAATGTGAATGGACTAAATGCACCACTGAAAAGACACGGAATGATGGATTGAATAAGAAAACATGACCTCACTATTTGCTGCATCCAGGTAACTCATCTCACTATGAGGGACACACACAGACTCAAAGTTAAAGGGTGGAAATGAGTTTCCAGGCAAATGGATTACAAAAGAAAGCAGGAGTTGTGATCTTAATATCAGATGACACAAACTTTAAGCTCTCAAAAATTAAAGATGCAAAAGGACACTACATTATGATAAAAGGTTCAATCCATCAACAAGAAATATACATCCTAAACATATATGCACCCAACACAGGAGCACTGGCATTTATAAAGCAACTACTAAATAAACTAAAAAAAAATTGACTCTAACACTATTGTAGCTGGGGACTTGCTATTATAGCAGTGAATACCCCACTGAAAGCTATTATAGCAGTGAATACCCCACCGGGAGCCCTAGATAAAGCATCAAGGCAAGAAATCAACAAGGAGATTCATAACCTAAACTTGATACTTGGCCAAATGGACATAATAGATATCTACAGATTATTCCAACAAACAACCACAGAATATACATTCTACTCATAACCACATGGAGCATACTCCAAGATCGGTCACATCCTAGGCCTTAAATCAAGAATAAACAAATTCCATAAGGTTGAAATCCTGCCATGCACATTCTCAGACTGCAGTGGAATAAAAATAAATATCAAAACCAACAACATTTCCCCAAAGCCCACAAAGACATGCACACTAAACAACATGATGCAGAACAATGACTGGGTCAACACTGAAATAAAAGAAGAAATTGAAAGATTCCTGGAAACAAATGAAAATGAAGAAACATCTTACCAAAACCTCTGGGGTGCCATGAAATCAGTTCTAAGAGGGGAATGTATATCTCTATGAGCACACATCAAGAAAATGGAAAGATGACAAGTGGAGAACCTAACAAATCACCTAAGGGAGCTGGAAAGAGAAGACCACCAAAACCCCAACTTTAGCAGGGTGAATGCAAATCACAAAAATAAGAGCCCAAATACAGGACATAGAAGACAAAAATATCATAGAAAGCATCAACAAAACAAAAAGCTGATTCTTTGAAAGAATTAACAATATTGATGGCCCCTAGTCAGAATGACCATGAAAAAGAGAGAAAAAGCCCAAATAAACACAATCAGAAATACAAAAGATCAAATTACAACTGACTCCGAAGGAATACAAATGATTATCAGAGATTACTATGTACACCTATATGGAAATAAACTTGATAACCTAGATGACATGGAGGACATTTTGATATCACACAACCTCCCAGGTTAAAATAAGAAGACACTGAGACACTAAATAGACCAATAAAAACCCAGGAAATTGACTCTGTTCACATGAAAACTACCTACCAAAAAAAGCCCTGGACTGGATGGAGGAGCTGATATCAATCCTATTGAAAGTATTCCAGGCAATTGAGAAAAGATGGAATTCTCCCCAAATCATTTTGTGAAGCTAACATTACACTGATACCCAAACCAGGTAGAGATTCAACAAAGAAGATGTCTACAGGCCAATATCCTTTATGAACATAGATGCAAAAATCCTCATCAAGATTCCAGAAAATTGGATAGAAAAACACACCTCAAAAATCATCCACCATGAACAATAGGCTTCATCCCCAGGATGCAGGCTGGTTCAACATTTGCAAAATCATAAATGTAATTAAATACATCAACAGAAGTAAAAACAAGAACCACATAATTATCTCACTAGATGCAGAAAAATATTTTGATAAAATTCAGCATCCCTTCTTAATAAAAACACTCAAACACCTAGATACAGAAGGAACATTCCTCAAAATTGTAAGTGCCATCTACAACACACCCACAGTCACCATACTCCTAAATGGACAGAAACTAGAAACATTTCCCCAGAAAACTGGAACAAAACAAGGCTGCCCACTCTTACATATCTTGGTCAATATTGTGTTGGAATTCCTAGCTCAGGCAGTTAGATGAGAGAAAAAAAACAGGGGTATCTGAATAGGAAAAGAGGAAGTCAAGTTATCCCTCTTTGCTGATGATATGATCCTATACCTTGAAAATCCAAGAGAATCTGTCAAAAACCTGCTTGCACTGATAAAGGGCTTAGGCAAAGTCTCAGGGTACAAAATAAATGTGCAAGGCAGTTGCATTCTCATACACCAACAACATACAGGCAGAGACCCAAATAAAAAGCACAATCCCATTCACAATAGCAACCAAAAAAATGAAATACCTTGGCATCCTCCTAACTAGAGAAGAGAAAGACCTTTACAATGAGAATTACAAAACACTGCTCAAAGAAATCCAAGAAGATGCAAGCAAATGGAAAAATATTCCATGTTAATGGATAGGAAGAGTCAACATTGTTAAGATGTCCATCCTGCTGGGCTCGGTGGCTCAGCCTGTAATCCCGCACCTTTGGGAGGCTGAGGTGAGTGGATTGCCTGAGCCTGCAGGTTCAAGACCCGCTTGGGCAGCGAGACCTCATCTCTACAATAAATCAAAAAATCAGCCGGGCGTGGTAGCGTGCACCTGTAATTCTGGCTACTCGGAAGGCTGAGGTGGAAGGATCGCCGGAGCCCAGCAGGTCAAGGCTGCGGTGGCTGGGAGCGGCCACTGCACTCCAGTCTGGACGACAGAGTGAGACTCCAACTCAAAAAAAAAAAAAAAGATGTCCATTCTACCAAAGGCAATCTATAGATTCAACACAATACCCATTAAGTTACCAACATCATTCTTCTCAGACCTGGTAATGACAATACAGAAATTAATATGGAAACATTAATGATGATGAATAGTCAAAACAACCCTTAGCAAAAGAAGCAAAGCAGGAAGTACCACACTTGCAGACTTCAAACTTTACTATAAGCCTACAGTAATCAAAAGAGTGTGGTATTGGTAGAAGAACAGTCACATAGACTAATGGAACAGAATAGAGTTTCAAGAAGCAAAGCCTCAATTCCCCAACCAACTCATCTTTGACAAAGCCTCCAATGACAATCATTGGGGAGAGGAGAATCTATTCAGTAAATGGTGCTGAGAAATTTGGCTGACCACATGCAGAGGATTGAAACAGGACCCTTATCTATCACCATACACAAAAATTAACTGTAAATGGATCAAAGACCTAAATGTAAAACCTCAAACTATAAGAATCTTAGAAAACGCAGAAGACACCCTTATGAAAATTGGAACCAGGAACCAATTCCGATTCAGAAACCTAACGGCCAATACCTTAAGAAATATGATAGGCAAGTGGGACTTCATCAAATTAATGAGCTTCTGCAAAGCAAAAGAAACCATCAAGAGAGCATGGAGACAGCCTACGGAATCGAAAAATATATTTGCCAACTATGTATCAGACAATGGTCTAACATCTAGGATCTACAAAGAACTCAAACATGCCAAAAGGAAAAAACCAAACAGCCCCTTGAAAAAGTGGGCAAAGCACATTTATAGACACTTCTCAAAAGAAGATATATGGGTAACCAACAGACACATGAAATAGGGGTCAACCTCACTCATCATCAGAGAAATGCAAATCAAAACCACACTGAGATACCATCTAACCCCTGTAAAAATGGCCATCATTAATAAAACAAACAACAACAGATGCTGGTGAGGATATGGAGAAAAAGGAACACTTCTACACTTCTGGTAGGAATGCATACTAGTACAACCTCTTTGGAAGACAGTGTGGTGATTTCTGAAAGAACTAGAAATTGACTTTCCATATGACTCAGCAATTCCCCTCTTGGGAATGTACCCAGAAGAACTCAAATTATTCTACAAAAAAGATACCTGCACATGTATGTTTGTTGAAGCTGTATTCACAATAGCAAAAACTTGGAACCAACCATATTGCCCATTGAAGCTGGATGGGATAAACAAATTGGGGTACATATACATGATGGAAATTATGCAGCCATAAAGAAGGACAGATATATGGACTTTGCAGAAACTTGGATGGATTTGGAGTCAAGCATACTCAGTGATTTATCACAGAAACAAAGAGCAGGGTTCCATATGTTCTCACTCATAAGCAGGTCTTGAACAATTATAGTGCTATAAGAAAGTGATTGGCAGTAGTGGGAAACTGTCAGGGAAAGGGTGGTGGGATTGGCAGTTTAGGGAAATTGCTAGGGGAGGGACGGGCATACCCCATTAAAGGGTACCTGCATAATCAGTATACCTAACTCTGAATTGTACCCTATATATTTATAATTAAAATTAAAAAAAGAAAAAGAAAGCCCAAGAGAATCAGTCAAAAACTTCCTTGCATTGATAAAGAACTTTGGAAAATTCTCAGGGTGTAAAATAAATGTGCAAAAGACAATCGCATTTCTATACACCAATAGCAATCAAACAGAAACTCAAATAAAAAGTGCAATTCCATTCACCATAGCCACAAAAAAATAAAATACCTTGGCATCTTCCTAACCAGAGATGTGAAAGATCTTTACAATAAAAACTACAAAACACTGCTCAAAGAAATCAAAGATGACATGAGCAAGTGGAAAAATATTCCATTCTCATGAATTGGAAGAATCAACATTGTTAATATGTCCATTCTACCTAAGGCAATCTATAGATTTAATGCAACATCCATCAAATTACCAGCAACATTCTTCTCAGACTTAGAAACAATAATATGAGAATTCATATGGAAATGTAAATGACCAAGAATAGCTAAAACAACCCTCAGCAAAAAACACAAAGCAGGAGGTATCACACTGCAAGATTTTAAACCTTATTATAAAGCTACAATAATCAAAACAGCCTAGTAATGGCACAAGAACATGCATACAGACTAATGGAAGAGAATTGAGAGTCCAGAAGCAAAACTTCAATTTCTCAACCCACTCATCTTTGACAAAGTGTTTACCATCTACTACTGGGGAGAAGAGAACCTATTCAGTAAATGGTGCTGGAAAAACTGGCTGACCACATGCAGAAGATTGAAACAGGACCCCTACCCTCCCTCCTGCACAAAAATTAACTCTAAATGAACCAGAGACCTAAATGTGAAACCTAAGACTATCAGAACTCTAGAAAATGCAAGAGACACTTTTATAGAAATTGGAACTAGCAGCCAATTCCTAATCAAAATCCGAAGTGTCCAAGCCATAAGAGATAAGATAGATAAGTGTGACCTCATTAAACTGACAAGCTTCTGCAAAGCCAAAGAAACCATCAAGAGAGCAGGGAGACAGCCCATAGACTGGGAAAAATTATTTGCCAACTCCATGTCTGACTAAAGCCCTAACATAGAGGATCCACAAGGAACTCAAACATGATAAAAAAAGAAAAAAACAAACAGTCCCATTAAAAAGTGGGCTAAAGATATGAACAGACAGTTCTCAAAAGAATACATACAAGCAACCAACAGATACATGAAAAAATGTTCAGTCTCACTAGTCATCAAGGAGTTACAAAATAAAATTACATTGAGATACCACCTAAATCCAGTCAGGATGAACATCAACAATAACTCAAAAAATAGCAGATGCTGGAGAGGATGTGGTGAAAAGGGAACACTTCTACACTGTTGGTGGGAGTGCAAACTAGTATAGCCTCTGTGGAAATTGGTGTAGTGATTCCTAAAAGTTCTAAAAATCGACCTTCCATACGACCCTGCAATCCCCGTACTGGTAATATACCCAGAAGAACTCAAATCACCCTATAAAAAAGATACCTGCACACATATGTTTATTCCAGGCTTGTTCACAATAGCAAGATCATGAAATCAACTGTGCTGCCCATCAAAAGAGGACTGGTTTTAAAAAAATGGTACAGCCGGGCTCGGTGTCTCAGCCTGTAATCTCGCACTTTGGGAAGCTGAGGTGAGTGGATTGCCTGAGCCCGTGGGTTCGAGGCCGGCCTGGGCAACCTGGCGAGACCTCATCTCTACAATAAATCAAAAATCAGCCGGGTGTGGTAGCACACGCCTGTAGTTCCAGCTACTTGGAAGGTTGAAGTGGAAGTATCACCAGAGTTCAGCAGGTAGAGGCTGCAGTGGCCGGAAGCGGCCACTGCACTCCAGTCTGGGCAACAGAGTGGGACTCCAACTCAAAGAAAACAAAAAACTAAAGAAACAAACAAACAAACAAACAAACAAAAAAATGGTACATATACACAATGGAATATTACACAGCCATAAAGTAGAGCAAAATCATTAACTTTGCAGCAATCTGGAAGGAATTAGAGTTTATAATACTGAGAGATCTTTCACAGAAACAAAGATCTGAGTATCACATGTTCTCACTCATTTGTGGACCTTGAACAACTACCGTAATACTATAACAAAAAGATTGACAGTAGCAGGGGAGGGAGCGGGGAGGGGGCATTGATAGTAGTTGAGATCTTGCCTGGGAAGGGGTACACACCTCATCCTCAAGGTTATCTGCACAATGAATATTTGTATACCTAACCCTGAATTGTACCCCACAATTTTTTAATAAAATAAATAAAAAGAAATCTGTAAAAAAAATTTTTTTAAAAGATTAAATCATATATACATAAATAAAAATACATCCTATGTTTATGTGTTTGAATAATTTAAATTGTTATAATGTCAATACTACCTTAAGCTATCTACAAATACAATGCAATTTCTATATGAAATTCAAATTACTTTTTTGGCAAAAATAGAAAAAATATATTCTGAAATTCATTTTTTATTCAAGGTACCCTGATTAGCCAAAACAATCTTGAAAAAGAAGAATAAACCTGAAACACTCACACTAATTTTTAAACAATACAAATCTACACTAATCAAACAGTGTGGTACTGGCACCAAAGACATATAGATCGGTGAAGTAGAAGAGAACCTCCAAATGAACCCTCACATATATGGTCAAATGATTGTTCACAAAGGTTCTAAGACAATGTAACCAGAGAAAGGACATTATAATCAAAATGGTGCTGAGCGATCAAAAGAATCAAGTCAAACCTTTATTTAATATCGTACACAAAAATTAACTGAAAGTAAATCAAATACCTAAGGGTAAGATCATAGACTATAAAACTCATAGAAGAAAACAGCTTCATGACATTAGATTTGGTAATGAGTTCTTTTGTATGACACCAGAGAAACAGGTGAAAACAAATTTTTTAAATAGTGAAATTGAACTTTGTGAAAAATTGTAAAACTTTGCATTAAAAGGCAAGATCAACAGAGTAAAAAGGCAACCCACAGGATGAGAGAAAATATTCACACATCATATATTTGATTGAAGATTCATACCCAAAATACATAGAGAACTTCTAAAACTCAACTGCAGTAAATTAGAAAACCTGACAAAAAGACAAGCAAAGATTTAACTAGACATTTCTCCAAAGGAGATATACACATTTCTAATTTGCGCATGAAAAGATCAACATCACTAATTATCAGGGAAATGTAAATCAAAATTGCAATGAGATTCTATCTTACACACATTAGGATGACTACTTTAAAAAAATAGAATAAAGTAACAAGTTTTGGTGAGTATGTGGAGGAATTGGAACTCATATTCACTGCTAATAAAAATGTGAAATGGAACAGCTGCTATGCAGAACAGCATAATTGGTTTGTTCAAAAATTAAAAACTGAATCACTATATAATCCAGGAATTCCACGTCAAAATACATAGCCAGGAGGATTGAAAGCAGAATCTCAAAGAGATATCTGTATATTCATGCTCATAGCAGCATTATTCACAATAGCTAAAATGTGGAGGCAAGCCTGGTGTCCATGGATGAATGAATGGAAGAGCAAAGTATGGCATATACATACGATAGAATATTATTTAGTCTTAAAGGGGATGGATGTTCTAGGGGAATGCTGCAACATGGATGAATTTGAGGACATTGTGCTAGGTGAAGTAAGTTAGTAACCCAAGGAAACCTATTGTATGATTCTACTTATTCATCAGTAGTAATGGTAGAGTAATCACAGAAATAGGAGGTAAGGTTTTCAGGGGTTGTGGGGAGAGGAAGAATGAAGAGTTATTGTTTAATGACTCTAGAGTTTCCATTTTATACAATGAAGCGTTATGAACTTAGATGATTGTGATGGTCACACAAATGATACATGTTTTTAATACAACTAAAATGCACACTTTGGGATAGCTCATACGGTAAATTAAATGCTATGTGTTTCACCAATATTAAAACAAATGGGAAAAAAGCCAAAAGGAAATAACTATTGAAACACAACAATTTGAATGAAATCTAGAGAATTACATTGAGTAGGGGAAAAAATGCCAGACCCAAAAGGTTACATACTGTAAGATTCCTTTTATATATACGTGTGAAGTTACAAAATAATAAACATGAACAATAGATAGATGGTTGTCAAGGGCTATGAAAGAGTCAGAGAGTGGGAATTGGGTGTTATTATAAATAGAAAACATGAGAAATCCTTGTGAAAGAACTGCCTATTTATAATGTGTGAAATGTAAATAAGACCAGTAGATTATATCAATGTAAACTTCCTAATTGTGATATCATACTGCATGGTTTTACAAGCTATTACAATTTGGGAAAACTTGGTGGAGCATATTCACGATCTTGACATAATAGTTCTTCAAATTGCATGTATATCTGCAATGTTCTCAAAATATATTATAAAATTAAGTATTAAAAGATCCGGGTGCAGTGACTCCAACCTGTAATCCCAGCACTTTGGGAGGCCGATATGAGGCGACTGCTTGAGGCCACAGGTTCAGAGCAGCCTGGGCAACTTGGTGAGAACTATCCTCTATAATAAAGAAAAAAATTTAGCCGGGCATGGTAGTGTACATCTGTAGTTCTGGCTACTTGGAAGGCTGAGGAGGAATGATTGCCTGAGCCCAGCAGGTCAACTCTGGTGTGGCCATGAGGGTGCCACTGCACTCCAGCCTGGGTGACAGAGTGACATTACAACTTAATAATAATAATAATAATAATAATAATAATAAGCATTAAATGAGTGCTTAAAAGAGCAAATTAGATGTAACAGGTCAGAGGATTGAGTAACTAGAAGCTAAAACATTAGAAATATTCAGTACAAGACCAAAAAATTTGAAAAAACATAAAATGTTAATGCTATATTGATCTAAAATTTATCTTAACAAAGTAGAAAACATGTAACTAACCAAAAAAACCTACACTGAACAAAATTATAAACATAGGAACACAAGTAAAAATAAAACTACATAAGAAAAATTTGCAAAGTCAAAATTGTTATTTTGCAAAGATTACTAAAATTGAAACCAAGGTAAAAAGCACAAATCGCCAAAATTAGAAATGAATGGCATAATCACTAGATATTGTAGGCTTAAAATGACAATAGTCATATAATTTACTTTATGTTACCAATTTGATTCTGATAAAACAAATAAACTTTTAAAACCACAACTTAACAGTGACATAAGAAAAACTGGAAATATTTTTCAAGGGATTAAATGTCTAATTACAAATCTTCATGTAGAGAAAAATATAAACTGAGGTGGATTTTAACATACAGTGCAAAAAATAGCCAGATATGGTGGCTCATATCTGTAATCCCAGCACTTTGGGAGGTCAAGGAGGGAGGATTGCTTGAGTTCCAAAGTTTAAGACCAGTCAGGGCAACATATCAAGACTTTTTCTACACACACATACACACATAACAGCCATACACTGCAGTGTGTACCTGTAGTCCTAGCTACTCAGGGGCTGAGGTGGAAGAGTCGCTTGAACCTGGAAGATGAGGCTGTAGTGAGATATGATCATGCCATAGCACTCCAGTTTGGGCAACAAAGTAAGACTCTAACTCAAAAAAGAAATGAAAACACCACACACACACACACACACACACACACACACACACACACATAACAAAATAGAACATACTTTCTAAAAAATGACATTTTATAGAATCAGAATAATGGGTAGCAAAAATCTGACAAAAATATTATGAGAAAAAGTTACAGGTCTATCTATATTTCTCCTGGACATAGATGTAAAGAGATTTTTTTAAAATAAATACAAGTAGACCAAATTGTATTAGATGTAAGAATAACATGTCACAAGTAAACTGAGTTTATTACAAAATGCAATTTTGGTATAATATTTGAAATCAATGTATTACATTAACATAATAAAGTAGAAAGATAATATTAATCTCTAATATACAAGAAATAACAACATTATCAATTCATAACACATCATAGCAAAAACTTGATGTGTAAGAACTAGAGATAAGCTAATGGTTGGGCAGAGTTGTCTATTACATATTTTTGTTTTTTTTCTTTTCTTATTTTTATTAATGTATAATGCCCTGTGCTTCTGTCAGTGAGTTTTGCATTAAAATCTACATTTTAGAATATTAGTATAATTTCTTCAGCTTTACTTAGATCAATATTTTTGTAGGGCAGGTTCTTCCTTGATTTTTAAACTTTTTGAAGAATTAGTTTTACTTGTATCTCTTGTAAAGAGCAGATAGCTGGATCTGAAATTTGTAGATTCTTTTTAGTGATTATTAATGTATCTGGGTTATTTTCTACAGGCCTACTTTGCATGTTTGTGTATCTCTCTTTTTCCTTTTATATTTTCTATTTCCTGATTTCTGATAGACTGAATAATTTTTCTTGAGGTACACCTATTGGTTGCTACTGCTCATTTTGAAGTTAAATAGCATATGCTATTTTTAAAGTGATTGTCCCTAAATTAATAATTTAGGTAAATAGCTGTGAATCTGCCTAACAAAATGCTCAAGTGTTTCCATACATCTAATCTCCTTCCAAGTGTGAGAAGAAATATATATATTTTAATAACATTTGAACAAGGCTCTAATTTCCTAACTTACCACATCCTACACAATTGTAACTCTTTAGAGGTGAGGAGAAAGGAGTTATTTTAAACATAAAGTGGATAGTTTTAATAACAATACTTAATCAAGATACCTGGCATATTTATCAATGTACATGTTCAGTCGTGTTTCATACCATTTTTTTTTTCCTGAGGAATTCCTTTAATAGAATTCTTAAAGGCGGGAATCATGGAAAAATATTAATGTATATGTCTCTAAAAAGCTTCTGACTTTCAAATAATATTTTAGCAAGACCAAAAGTAATATTTTTTCAGTTCTTTCAGTCCTTTGGTCGAACTCATCATTTAACTATGTTCTCTTACTCTCTGTTTTTGATATCTCTTGCACATGTCTTTTACTTTACAATGTTTTTCACTGTAGTAATTTTAAAAATTATACTTTTAAAATTTACTATAATGCTTCTATATGTGTAATTTTCAAGGGTGGCACTTTTTCTTTTTGTTTGTTTGTTTGTTTGTTTTGAGTTGGAATCTCACTCTGTTGCTTAGACTGGAGTGCAGTGGCTGCTCCTGGCCACTGCAGCCTCGACCTGCTGGGCTCCAGTGATCCTTCTGCCTTAGCCTTCCAAGTAGCTGGAACTACAGGCACGCGCTACCATGCCCGGCTAATTTTTATTTATTTATTTACTGTAGAGATGAGGTCTCGCCAAGTTGCCCGGGGGGGTCTTGAACCTGTGGACTCAGGCAATCCACTCACCTCAGCCTCCCAAGGTGTGGGATTACAGGCTGAACCACTAAGCCCGGCAGGCAGCACTTTTTCATTCTAAATTCTTGATTGTTAAATCAGGAAGATTTTAGGTATCATTATTTTCAAATTTCTTCTTTGTTATCTATTGTTTCTAGATTATGACAACAAAAAAAATAATATATGCTATCATGAAGAACTAAATATTCTATTTTTGTTTCTAATGTGCAGTACATTAACAATATAAAGATTGCAGCCTGGATTTTTGGATTTTGTTTGGCATAGAACAAAAATATACATATATTTTTTCCCCAACACAAAAGCCACAGCCAGAAAACCAAAATATTCCTACTTGCTTTCAAATGGGTAAGACTGTTTCATTTCAGTGATTAAAGCAACCATTGTACTTTTTAAGCTAATGTTATCAGTCTCAGTGATTACTGAAAATTTCTCTCATATTTTAAAAACTAAACTAAATGACTGTTTTAGTTTTGCAAAAGATAAAAAGGGTCTCTGTCAGGAATGGGTAGCTGTATGTTTAAACTAAATCAGTTGTATTTTAAGGTGAAGGATAGAATGTGAAGAAGCATTGATGAGGCAGTTTAATTCAACTAATCATACTTAGCTAATTAACTCTACATACTAGAGATGGTGTTTGCACAGCTGGCAGTAAAACTGAAACTAATATTATCAAAATAATACACAGAGTTTGACATTAAATCTGTGCTGGGCCAATATTGCTTGTCATGCAGCATTTCATAAATGTGAAAGAAAGAAAAAGAAAACTGACACAAACAGTAGAGACCTAAAATTTTTTAAAAAGAAGCAATTGAAAATAAGATAAAAATAAAACAAATTTTCAATCTCAACTTTTAAGGTTTACAAAATACTAAATATTTGTTATAAACTATCTAGACTTCCTATGTTATAAGTGATAGTATACTTATTGGCCTTATAAAAAAGATCATGCTACTTTAAATCCAATATACTATAATATGATTTTTATACTTAAAAAATTTAAAAACTAAGACACAATAAAAATGACTTCAATTAAAAGCGGTCTTGCTAATGTGAATCAAATCAATTTCAATCCAGTAGACTAAGAATAATCTAGTGGATAATTAAAACAGATTAAAGTGATTTTGGCTTATATAAAGACAGCCTTCTTAATAAAAAATTAAAAAAAGAAAAATAATGTAATAGGTCCTCAAAAGATATACATGTTCACCAATATAATTGTTTGACTGCCTTTTGGCAATGGGTAAATCTGATTATAGCTGGTGATTGATAATAGTTATTTCCCCTGACACACTGATACCAAGAGTATGCTAATGCCTAAGCAAAAATAAAAACCAGAAAACAAGATCGTCACTCCATCATCTAAGTAATTCCAACATATACCCTTTTCTCATTTTGTTGCTTTTTAAAATGTTTAAAATACTGCAATGAGCATCTCATTAGTGACAGAAAGCTCTATTTAGCAGAAAATTATTCCTACCCATAGAAATGACATTTCAGTTTTAGACTGCCAAAGTGAGTTTTATTGGTCTGTCGTTAATCACTGCCTTGGGGTGACACCTGGGGAAAATGATTTAGTGGAGATTAGAGCACTCAAATATAAGGCTGAAAATATCCAATTTATTTCCATTTGTGGTCAGTGAAATGTATTTCAGGAAATAATGAAACTGATAAACATTTACATTGGTTAGAGATTATATTCATTTGTACTTATTAACACAATTACTATAATGTTGCTTATTAAAGAAATTGTCATAGTTGATTATTAAATACCCTATAAAATAATGAATAACATTTATGAAATGTAGTTATTTATTACTATGTAGAATTAAATATATACATTTTCAGTTTACTTTGCCACTGTTTATTCTTAAAATTTCCTTTGTACTTTCCTCTGTACTCTGTGTTGTCTTATAAAGCTAAATTTTTCCATAAAAACTTAAAATATAATTTTCAAATTGTACCTGTATTTAATTATAACCTATTATATTTTACTATCATTTAATTATTTAATATTCAGTTTATTTTAACAGTTATTTATTGACTCCCTAATATATAACAAGGTAACTGGTTTGATAATCAAACAAAAAATCCCTAGCCTCATTAAGAATACAGATCGCTAGGAGAGGTATACTTTTGCCAAGTATTATTACAAACAAATTTAAATGTATTTATGGTATATATATTTGATAACTGTTGTGTGCTTGACATGCACAGCTCAATACTAGCAAGTAATCTGGAATTTATCTTTTATTCTAAGTTTGTTTTTGCCTTTTTTGGGGCAGTGGCAAAATGTCATTTAAAAAATTATGTATGTTGAGACTTCCAGCAAGATTACGAAGGGTCAGGATGATCCATGAGACTCTCTGTGAAAAGTAAGTGACCACAGGGATTATTGCTCTCCCCCTTGCCTCCTGCTCCCACCACTGCCAGCCTGGTTTTCGGCCAGGCATTCAGGCCTGATGGCTGGCAGAAAATGGCTCCACACACTGCTCTGTTCGCCACAGCAGCCACTGCCACCACTACTGCTGCCGCCGGCCACATTGGCCTGTGGGCTGGAGGCCCTCGATTCCATGCACCATACTGCTGGCTCAGCCGCCACCACTGCCACTCCCTCCCACAGCTGCTGCCCCACCTGGATTGGCTCTAGATTTCCAGCCCTGGAGTTCTTCCCACACACCACATTGCTGAAAGGCGCTGCTGCCACTTCCTGTGGCTGCTCTCTCTTCCTGCCCAAGGCGGCCTTCAATTTCCAGTCCCAAGAGTTCCAGGCACTGATGCCTGTTGCACAACTTTGCCCTGCCCAAGTCATCCAGTGCCACACTGACCTGCAGCTCCTGGCTGTCCCACACCCTGCCTCCCCCAGTTTGGCCCTATGGGCAGGTCAGAGAACAACTAGAGCCCTGAGACCAGCAGAGACTGCATTGACCCACCAAGCATGCTGGCTCTGCCCAGCTCCACCCACCTCCAGCTTAAGATCTAAGGTAATAAAATCATACTGGGAGAGACAGAAACCCCTCCTCCATGCTAGATCAGACTCAGGTCAGATATGAATGGCAGACTTCTCAGGCAGCAAGCTGACTGGGCTTACATCTGATTAAACCTTCCCCTGCAGCAAACCTGGGGCATTGTATCCTAGTTGTGAACAACCCTACCAGCCTGCAGTGAGAACTAGAGGTCAGAGCCCAAAGGACATTGAACTTAGAGGAATGATCTAAGAGAATGCTTGGTTCCCTTGTTTTTAATTTTTCTATTTGTATTCTTTATATGTTTGTTGTACTTATCTTTTTCTTTTTTTCCCTTTTTTCTCTCTTCTTACTGTTATTGAAAGCGTTTTCATACTAGCTTAGTCTCTGTTAGTTTACTGATTTTTTAAATTCTTTAGACTTCATGTTTGTGTAGGGGAATAGTATTGATAAGGAGGTTGATTGACTTATGTGTCTGTATGATTATATGCTTTAGTTTTTTGTTTTTTGTATTTTTTCTTTTTCTTTTCTGTCTTTGAGTCTCTTTTCATTTATTAGTTAGTATGTTGTCTGTTTTCCCTCTTACTCTTCTCACTCTCTGCCTTCCTTTTCCTCCCTTCCCCTGTTCCATTTCTTTCCTTTTTCTTACCACATTTTGCTTTCAGGGAGTATACTTATTCCCCAACTGCACGGACAGACTGCAAAGCTGTGGGAAGTAGGTTCCAGGGTATTCCTACACTTGTCAGTGGTTACTGTGATGTGCAGATAGATTTTTAATCACAGCTTCCCCCTCGATTCAATCTCAAAACTGAAAAAGAAAAGTACAATCCTCAGCCAGCAGGAGTTAATCCACGAGGATTAAAATCTAATGTATTATGGCAAATGGATGTAACTCATGTACCTACATTTGGAAAATTGTCTTATGTGCATGTTACTGTGGATACGTTTTCTCATGTTATTTTAGCCTCAGCAAGAACTGGAGAAGCTTACAAGGTCGTGGTGCAACATTTTTTTTTTGTTTCTCACAATTAGGTATACCAAAACAACTTAAGACTGACAACAGTCCTGCATATACATCAAAATCTTTTCAACAGTTTTGTTCTCAATTTAATATTTTTCATGCTACAGGAATTCCTTATAACCCACAGGGTCAAGCTATAGTTGAAAGAGCCCAACAAACTTAAAAAAATCAAATACATAAATTACAAGAGGGGGAGGTTAGGTATAGTTCTCCTCATCATGTTTTAAATCATGCTTTATTTGTTATAAACCATCTAAATTTGGATTCTTCAGGCAATTCAGCTATAGCCATAGCTGAAGAAGAATCCAAATTTAGACACTGGAACCCAGAAGGAAATGTTAAACCTATGGTAAAATGGAAGGATCTTCTCACAGGCCAGTGAAGAGAGTCTGGTATATTACTAACCAGTGGGAGAGGATATGCTTGCATATTTCCAAAGGATGCATCAACTCCTGTTTGGATTCCTGATTGATTAATTCGAAATGCCCCTGCTAACCCAAAGACTGAGACGGGTGGCATGAATCCTGTTGAATCAAAGGAATAGACCGGAGAAAAATATAAACAAAATAAGGGCTTTCACTTCCTTTGTCCTCTCCTATTCCTCCTACAACTCCAATTCCTGCCTTCCCTACTACTCTTGTTTCTTGTAATCTGTTCTGTGAGTCCTTTTGCCTTTATCTGAGAAGGAAGGGCAGGCGTCTACGGCCGTGGCACCTAGCTCTGACTTTCAGTCTTTCTCTTTTACCTTCAGAGAAGGGGCAGGTGCCAGAGGCCATGGCACCTGACCCCAGCCTCCAGTCTTTCTCTTTTACCTTCAGAGAAGGGGCAGGTGCCAAAGGCCACGGCACCTGACCGCAGCCTCCAGTCTTGCCCTTTTACCTTCGGAGAAGGGGCGGGTGCCAAAGGCCATGGCACCTGACCCCAGCCTCCAGTCTTTCTCTTTTACCTTTGGAGAAGGGGTGGGTGCCAAAGGCCACGGCACCTAACCCCAACCTCCAGACTTCTCACCCCCCCACATGTCTCTTCTCAAGGGGGTGGCTTGGACAAAAGGATGTCAAAACTTCTTTATTGTCTTCTTATGATAAATTTCTCTCAAGTTCAACTTTCCCAGATGGAAGTAAGGAATCACATAAGTGAATCCTGTTAGCTAACTACAAAATAGGTGTTAATAAGCAGACTAGACTGGAAGGACAAGTTCTTTTGGATGTATTTTATCTCTCAGTCAGCACTGGCACAAACTCCAAAAATTAGAAAAGGGCCCACAAACCCCTCAACTATAACTATTGGACACAGCCTTTAAAGTCTTTAACAACTGGGAGGAGAAAAGAATGCAGGACCAAAAACATAAGATAAACTTACTGTGTGCAGTTCGAGACATCAAGGTGGGAGAAGAGCTCACCATCTGCTACCTGGATATGCTGATGACCAGTGAGGAGCGCCGGAAGCAGCTGAGGGACCAATACTGCTTTAAGTGTGACTGTATCTGATGCCAAACCCAGGACAAGGTGATCTGCAACTCTTTCACCATCTGTACTGCAGAGATGCAGGAAGTGGGTGTTGGCCTGTATCCTAGTATGTCTTTGCTCAATCACAGCTGTGACCCTAACTGTTCAATTGTGTTTAATGGACACCACCTCTCAGCGTACCTGCTTGCCCCTTCAATGATATGGAAAAGGACTGGTCACTCATCTAGTGAGACACTGGCTTCCTGAAATGTAGAGACTGTGCTTATAGCTCTAAGGTGGACTATACTGTACCTGGTGAAAGACTATATATTAGTGACTGGGGTTTTAATGGCTCTATGCAATGTTTATAAGGTGTCTTGTACTGGGTGCATTTTTAACTAATTGTTTAACTAATGCCTTTTATGAAGGTTTTGTTATTCTTGAGCAGCCATCTTATTTGATGATTCTTGTATAATTGTCATCTTGTTGGTATGATGCATATGGTTACAGATATTTTATGAGACTAATACTCTTTTAGAAAGACAGAAAAGATTTTTGGCTACTTTTAATTTAGGAGTTACGGCTTTAATAGCTACTTTTGAGCTGTAGCATTATCTAGAGAAGTTCATACAACTATGTTTGCTGATTGGCTGTATAAAAACATTTCTATTGCCATAGCTATTCAGGAAATCATAGACCAGAAGTTGGAAAGTAAGGTTAGTGCTTTGGAGGAAGGAGTTTTAGTAGTAGGGCAAGAACTTGTGACCTTAAAAAAGAAATTGGCTCTCCAATGTCACTCTGAGTTTAAATCTGTCCATACTTGGGACAAAGTGACTTGGAATTTGGAACCATTCAAACCTGAGTATCGACCTTACTAAATTACATCAAGAAATTCAGGCATCATTTGCTAATCAAAAATCATTAATGTCTATACTCATCAATGTGGGCATTTGTGGAGCAGTGATTCTTTTGTTGCTGTGTTTACTCCCAATCATCTTCAGAGTGCTAAAGAAGAGCAATATGGAGTTTCATGATTTCATGTTAAAAAATAAAAAAGGGGGAGATGTTGGGAGCCAGCCACGGAGGCCCACTGAGTGTTAGGGATCAGGAAGAGCCGTTGACCCCGAGACCACGAGGATGCATTCAGGAGCTATTGACCCCATTTCCTCCCCCTTTCTACTCAGCACTAACCAGATTAAGCTCCTGTGAGCTCAAAACATAAAAACTCTGAGACCGGATTGAACACAAGCTAACTTTAGAAGCTCATTGCTCCCATTCTTCTGCAAACTGCAGTTTTGGCTTTCACACAACTTATAATTCAAACTCGTGTCACATCTAAGAACCTTAGTATTGGTCACAGGCTTCTGGGTCATGATCTTAGGATTTATTGAAGGTGTAAATTGTAGAATATAGTTTTAGAAGACAGCTATTTTGTTGAAAGAATGCGGCTGGGTTACTTGCAGTAGCCCACTGTGAACTTTGGACTGGGCCACATTCCAAACATTCTGGGATGGCCACTTTTGTTTGTAAAGTAAATACTTAAGCTTCTATAGAATTGTTTAACTTGGCATAAATCAATCAGCTTAGGATGAAAAAGGTTTATAGAATATGTCAGTTACGGATTAGGCTATCCTTTGTTATGGGATTTTAAGATTATCATATGAAAAGGGTTTAAAGGCAATCATTGATTAAGTTTTCATGGATTAAGGTTTCTGGTGGGTGGGGATGCCCTCCCACATCTGACTTTGTGTATAAAAGACCCCTTGTAATTCCCAATAACACACATGCTTCTGCACTAGACCAGAGTCCAGTCTCTTTCTTTCTCTCTCTCGCTTTCTCTTTTTCTCTCTTTCTTCTTCCCCCCCAATCGCCAATGCCGTCTCCACCTTTGGGGTACCCTGAACTTGGCTGGAGCTGGTCTCCAGCAACAGTCAACCTTTAGAAGAAAACAAAGCAGAGGATTCACACAAGGAAGAACATGAGATCAAGCTAACAGAAGTAAAAGCAATCCTGCCACCCCTGAACAACAAAATTAAAGACGAGGGGGACAAAAAGAAAAAAGTGGGGAAGAAAATCTACATAAATGAAGAAAAACAAAAAAATATATATATATAAGTCTCACACAGACCCCTGGCAGATCAGACGCTGAGAAAATAGACTTTGGAATGCAAACAATGAAGAGTCCCCAGAATGACTGGTCACATACTACAAACACAGACATCAAGACACTAATAGAGAGAATAAAAAGAATTGAGGAGAGACAAGAGGAAAATAGGATGGAGTTGATAATGACGATAACAGCAGTAAAGAATACTGTGATTGACATAAATAACAAACTAATAAGCATGGAAAGCAGAATAAGTCAAGCAGAAGAAAGAATCTCAGAGCTTGAGGACCAAAATATAGAACTAACCCAAAAGGTCCAAACCATAGAAAAGAAGCTTAAAAAAAAGAACAAAACCTTAAAGAGATGAGCAATTACTTCAAGAGACTGAACCTAAAAGTAATTGGACTTTGTGAGGCAGAAAAAGAGACAGAGACAGCCCCAGTACAAACATTCCAAGAAATTAATCATGAAAACATCCCTCATCTCATCAGTGGCATGAAAATTCAAACATAAGAGAGTCAGTGAACCCCTGCAAGACAACAAATGAGAAGACCAACTCCCAGACACATAATAATTTGCTTAAACAAAGTAGGTATAAAAGAAAAATCCTAAAGGCAGCAAGAGATAAAGGTCAGACTACCTACTGGGGACGACCAATTAGAATAGCAGCAGATTTATCTACAGAAACACTTCAGACTAGAAGAGCTTGGAGCCCAATATTCAAAGTTCTCAAAGGTAATCAATTTCAACCAAGAATAACCTACCCAGATAAACTAAGCTTCATCAGTGAGGGAGAATTAAAATCTTTCCTAGACATCCAATCCTAAAAAATTATAGACCAGCCCTACAAAAAACACTTAAGAAAATATTAAACACAGAAGAAAGGGGGAAGGAACAACAACATTCTTCACAAGAGTACAGGAAAAATATTGAAAACACATATGAATCAACCCCAAAATCAAAAGAAACATAACAAACAAATAGGATCAACAACAACTCTATAAGAACCCCATGGCAGGGATAAACTCTCACATTTCAATAATTAGCCTGAATGAGAATGGACTAAATGCACCACTGAAAAGACATAGAATGGCAAAATAAATAAAATATCATAAGGCAACAATATATTGTCTTGAAGAGACTTATCTCACCAGAAAGGATAATCACAGACACAAAGTAAAAGGATGAGAAGAAAAATTTCAGGCAAATGGAACACAGAGGAAAACTGGAGTTGCAATTTTAATCTCAGACAAAATACCCTTTAAGCTATCAAAAATTTAAAAAGATGAGGAAGGTCACTATATAATGAAAAAAGGTTCAATCTGTCAACAAGAAATATCCCTAAACATATATGCACCCAACAAAGGAGAACCAAAGTTTATCAAGCAGCTTGTATGGAAACTTTAAAAAGACATTGACTCTAACACTATTATAGCTGGGGACTTTAATACCCAACTCACAACTGTGGACAGATCATTAAGACAAAAAACCAGCAAGGATATCCAGAACCTCAATGACACTCTTGAACAAATGGACCTAATTGATACATACAGAAAAATCTACCCAATGACCACAGAATATACATTCTACTCATCACCACATGGAATGTACTCCAAGATAGACCACATCATTGGCCATAAAAATCAAAAATAAGCAAATTTTGTAAGACCTAAATTTTGCCATGCATCTTCTTAGACCACAGTGGAATAAAAATAAATGTCAACACCAACAAAGTTCCCCCCAAACCCACAAAGACATGGACACTAAATAATATGATGCTAAGCAACTCCAGGGTCAATGAAGAAATCAAAACAGAGATTAAAAGGTACCTGGAAACATTAAAATGAAGAAACATCTTACCAAAACCTCTGGTATGCCATGAAAGCTGTAGTAAGAGAATAATTCATATCTTTACAAACACACATGAAGAAAATGGAAAGATCACAAGTTAACAGCCTAACAAGTCACCTAAGGAAGCTGAAAATGCAACAACAAAACCCTAACTTCAGCAAAAGAATCCAGATCATCAAAATAAAAGCCCAAATCTGGGATATAGATGACAAAAAGATAATACAAAAAATCAATGAAACAAAACCTGGTTCTTTGAAGGGAAAACAAGATAGATGATCCCCCAGCAAGACTGAAGAAGAAAAAGAGAGAAAAAGTCCAAATAAACACAATTAGAAACACAAAAGATAAAGTCACAACTGACCTGGAAGAAATACAAAGTTTATCAGTGACTACTATGTACAATTGTATGGAAACAAACTTGAAAACCTAAAGAAAATTGAGGTCTTTGTGACATCACACAACCTCCCTAAGTTGAAACAAGAAGAAATGGAGATCATATATAGACCAATAACAATTCAGGAAATTGACTAAGTCATAAGAAAACTACTGACTAAAACAAGCCCTGGAAGAGGTGGCTGTCCAGCAGACTTCTACAAAACATACAAGGAGGAACTGATACCAATCCTACTGAAAGTATTCCAGGTGATTGAGAAAAATGGCACTCTCCCCAAATCATTTTATAAAACTAGCATCACATTGATACCCAAGCCAGGTAAAGACCCAACAAAGAAAGAGAACCACAGGCCAACATCTTTGATGAACATAGATGCTAAAATTCTCAACAAGATCCTAGCAGACCGCATTCAACACCACATCTCAAAAATCATCCATCATGATCAAGTGGCTTCATCCCTGGGATGCAAGGCTGGTTCACCATTCATAAGACCATAAATGTAATTAAATACATCAACAGATGTAAAAACAAAAGCCACATGATTATATCATTAGATGCAGAAAAGCATTTGATAAAATCCAGTACCGCTTCTTGATAAAACCTCAAACATCTAGGCATATGTGGAACATACCTCAAAATAGTAAAAGCCATCTATTAGAAGCCCACAGCCAACATACTCCTAAACAGACAAAAATTCGAACTATTTCCACTGAAAACTGGAACAAGACAAGATGCCCACTCTCACCCCTCCTATTCCACATAGTTTTGGAAGTCCTGGCTAGAGCAATCAGAGAAAAGAAGGTGATCAGGGGTATCCAGATAGGAAAAGAGGAAGTCAAGCTATCTCTCTTTGAAGAAGACATGAATGTATACCTTGAAAATCCAAGAGAATCTGCCAAAAACCTCCTGGCACTGATAAAGGACAAAGTCTCAGGGTATAAAATAAATGTGCAAAAGACAATCGCATTTCTATACACCAATAATAAACCAACAGAAACCCAAATAAAAAGCACAGTTCCATTTACAATAGCCACACACACACAAATGAAATATCTTGGCATCTTTGTAACCAGAGATGTAAAAGACTTTTACAGTGAAAATTACAAAACACTGCTCAAAGAAATCAAAGATGACACAAACAAGTGGAAAAATATTCCATGCTCATGGATTGGAAGTACTAACATTGTTAAGATGTCCATTTTACCTAAGGCATTCTACAGATTTAATGTAATACCAGCATCAAATTACAGCAACAGTTTTCTCAGACCTAGAAAAAACAATACAGGAATTCATATGGAAACATAAATGATCAAGAATAGCCAAAAGGATCTTCAGCAAAAAACACAAAGTAGGAGGTATCACACTCCCAAACTTTAAACTTTATTATAAAGCTACAATAATCAACCAGCCTGGTATTGGTACAAGAACAGGCATATTGATCAATGGAATAGAATTGAGATTCCAGAAGCAACACCTCAATTTCTCAACCAACTCATCTTCGACAAAGCCTCCACCATCCACTGCTGGAAAGAGGAGAACCTATTCAATAAATGGTCCTGGGAAAACTGGCTGACCACATGCAAAAGATTGAAACAGGACCCTTCCTTATCCCCACACACAAAAATTAACTCTAAATGGATCAGAGACCTAAATGTAAAACCTCAAACTGTAAGAACCTTAGAAAATGTGGGAGGCATTCTTATGGATGTTGGAACTGGCAACCAATTCCTGATCAAAACCCGAAGTACCCAGGCCATAAGAGATAAGACAGACAAGTGGGAATTTCACTAAACTGACAAGTTTCTGCAAAGCCAAAGAAATCATCAAAAGAGCAGGGAGACAGCCCATGGACTGTGAAAAAATATTTGCCAATTCCGTGTCTGGCAAAGGCCTAATATCAAGGATCTACAAGGAACTCAAACGTACTGAAAAGAAAAAAAACAAACAGCCCCATTACAAGGTGGGCAAAGGATATGAGTAGACAGCTCTCAAAAGAAGGCATATGAGCAGTCAACAGATATATGAAAAAATGTTCAGCCTCACTAGTCATCAAGGAGATGCAAATTAAAACTACACTGAAATACCACTTAACTCCAGTCAGAATGGCCATCACCAATAACTCAAAAAATAAGAGATTATGAAGTGAATGTGGCAAAAAGGGAACACTTCTACACTCTTGCTGGGAGTATAAACTAGTACAGCCTCTGTGGAAATCAGTGTGGCGATTCCTAAAAGTTCTAAAAATCCACCTTCCATATGATCCTGCAATCCCCCTACTGGGAATACACCCGAAGGAACTCAGGTCACTCTGTAAAAAAGATACCTACACACGTATGTTTATTACAGCATTGTTCACAATAACAAGAACCTGGAACCAATCATGCTGCCCATTAAAAGAGGACTGGTGGATAAAAAAATGTGGTACATATACACAATGGAATATTACACAGCCATAAAGAAGAATATAATCATGAACTTCATAGCAACCTGGACCAGGAATTAGAACTTATAACACTGAGTGATCTCTCACAGAAACAATGAACTGAGTATCACATGTTCTCACTCATAAGTTGTCCTTGAACAACTACCATATTACTATAAGACAAGGATTGAAAGTAGCAGGAAACTGCAGGGGGGGCAGTAGTGGGGCTGTGGGGAAGTGGGATTGACAGTAGTCAATAACTGCCTGGGGAAGGGGGAGCACACCTCATCAATAAGGTTACCTGCAGAATGAAAATTTGTATACCTAACCCTGAATTGTACACCACAATTTCAAAATAAAAATTAAAAGAGAAAAAAGTTATGCATTTTAAAGTATATTTGGAATGTGAGATAGTGAGTTAAAATTTTGATTTAAATAAGACTCAAAATCATAACTCTTATCTCATTTAATATTTTATGAAAATATGTGTGTATATACATATACACGTGTGTGTGTGTGTGTGTGTGTGTGTGTGTGTGTGTGTGTGTATTTTACTCAGAAAGTTTTAATACAGAATGTGTAAATGTTAAGGAAAGAATGTTAACAATGCCACCAAGTAGGAATTTAGAAACTATGCAGGTTATTTTTCTAAAACACCTGGAATACATTTTGTAACATACATTTCCCAAACTTGCTTACTCCACTACAAACACATGGTAGTCCAAAAATAATATACTTAGGTGTCTGAAAAACAAAGCCTCATTGATCATGATAGTTTTTTAGGTTCAAATTTCAAGTCATTTAAAGAACAATTTATACCAGCATTATTTTTTTAAAAACTCTGGTAAACTAATCTATCTAACTAGAAAGACAAATAAACATTCAAACTGTGTGAAATAATGTTCAAAATGAATATACAGAATTTAATAACTGTCAACTAAATAATTCAAGAGAATGTTAAGTAATGTACATATTAATATTTAACTGAACTCATTTTGCTTGTGATAAATGTCAGAGATTCATTTATAGCACCATTATCTTTCAAATGTGAAACTTTACATAGACTCTCAGTTCTAAGACAGCTGCAGAATGTTGCTACAGCAACCCAAAAAGGTTGAAAACAAGGATGAATGCAGTCAAAATGGTATAGCTAAAGTCAAACCATGTTTTGAAAATAGGTTTGCTGCTATTGCAAAAAAATGACTTGGCCTACTAAATATTTTAAAACAAAACATGGCACTAATTTATTTTGAATTAAGAGAACAGTGCCAATTTTCATTAATGATTTACTTAGATATTACTTTAATGTGTTTTGTAATTACTAATTTCAACATAAAATTAAATTAATCCATTTATATGTTAATGAGTTCATACTACTAAATTAAATCTCCATGAAGATTTATCAATAATTTGGTTGTACAATGAATAAAAATCAATACTTTCATCATTTTCCAAAAAATGAAAAATTACCCACTCAAATGTATACTTAATTCACTCTCACTCTCTGTTGGATACTGTAGCAATAAGATGGCATTTGTTTCTAACAGATGCTGGAGCAGGTGCAGAGAAATGGGAATGCTTCTTTACTGTTAGCGGGAGTGCAAACTACTCCAACATCTATGGAAAGTAGTATGGTGATTTCTAAAAGAAGTAAAAATTAACCTTTCATATGATCCAGCAATCCCCCTTCTGGGATTATACCTGAAGGAATATAAATCATTCTACAAAAAGGACACCTACACACACATATTTATTGCAACAGTATTCAGAATAACAAAAACATGGAACCACTCCTACTGCCCACTGGTATCCCAGAAGAAAAAAGGGAAATGGAGAACAATTTGGATCAAGTATTCCAAAAAGTAATCCAAGACATTTTTCCCCATCTCACCAGAGATGTAGCCAGCCAAAAACAATAGATACAGAGAACCCCCACAAAAAATCAAATGAGAAGACCAACCCCTAGACACATAGTAATTTGCCTACATAAAGAAGGCACAAAAGCAAAAATCCTAAAGGCAGCAGGGGAGAAAGGTCAGACTACCTACTGGGGAAAACCAATCAGAATAGCAGCAGGCCTATTGGCAGAAACACTAAAAGCAAGAAGGGACTGGAGCCCTATATTCAAAGTCCTCAAAGATAAACAATTTCAACCAAGAATTTCCTATCCAGTCAAGCTCAGCTTCAACAGTGTTGGAGAATTAAAATCCATCTCAGACATCCAATTCATAAGAGATTATGCAGCATCAGTGTAGCTCTACAGGAGACACTTAAAAAGGTATTAAGAATAGAAGAAAGAAAAAAAAAGAATGACCACACACTTCCCAAGAGAACAGCAGAGAACAGAATCAACAGAGAATACAGTGCAACAAAAAACTTGAAAACACTCACATACATAAACTCCAAAGTCAAAAGAAAACACACAAAGAAAAAACTTTATAAAAGTCTCATGACATGGATAAAAGTATCAAATTTTAATGATCAGTCTGAATGTGAATGGATTAAATGCACCACTGAAAAGACACAGAATGGTAAACTGGATAAGAAACCATGACCCAATTATTTTACTGCATCCAGGGTCTCATCTCACTACAAGGGATGCACAGAGACTCAAACTTAAAGGATGGAAAATGAGTTTCCAGGCAAATAGATCACAAAAGAAGGCAGGAGTTGCAATCATAATATCAGACAGAACAAATTTTAAGCTATCAAAAATTTAAAAAGTTGCAAAAGGACACTACATAATGATAAAAGTTTCAGTCCATCAACAAGAAATATTCATACTAAACATATATGCACCCCAAACAGGAGCACCAGCAATTATAAAGCTTCTACTGAATAAACTAAAAAAAGATACTGACTAACACTATTATAGCAGTGGACTTAAATACCCCACTAACAGCCCTAGATAGATATTCAGGCAAAAAATCAATAAGGAGATTCGGAACGTAGACTTGACATTCAACCAAATGCACTTAATAGATACCTACAGATTATTCCACACAACCACCACAGAATATACATTTTGCTCACCACCACATAGAATGTACCAAGATTGATCACATCCTTGTCCATAAATCAAGCATAAACAAATTCCATAAGGTTGAAATCTTGCTATGCATATTTTCAGACTACAGTGGAATAAAAATAACATCAACACCAACAACATTTTTCCAAAACTTACAAAAACATGGACACTAAACAGTAAGTATGATGTTGAAAAACTACTTGGTCAACACTGATATCAAACCAGAAATTAAAAGATTCCCGGAAACAAATGAAAATGAAGAAAGATCTTATCAAAATCTCTGGATGCCACAAAAACAGTTCTAATAGGGGAATTTATATCTCTATGAGCACGCACCAAGAAAATGGAAAGATGACAAGTGGAGAACCTAACAAATCACCTAAGGGAGCTGGAAAGAGAAGACCACCAAAACCCCAACTTTAGCACATGAATTCAAGTCACAAAAATAAAAGCCCAAATATGGGACATAGAAGACAAAAATATCACAGAAAACATCAACAAAATAAAAAGCTGGCTAATTGAAAGAATTAATAAGATTGATAGACCCTTAGCCAAAATGACTATGAAAAAAGGAGAAAAAGTCCAAATAAACACAATCAGAAATACAAAAGATCAAATCACAACTAACCCTGAAGAAATACAAATGATTATCAGAGATTACTATGTACAATTATATGGAAACAAACTTGATAACTTGAATGAAATGGAGGACATTCTGATATCACACAACCTCCCCAGGTTGAAAGACGAAGACACTGAGACACTAAATAGATCAATACCAACCCAGGAAATTGACTCTGTCATATGAAAGCTAACTACAAAAAAAAAAAGCCCTGGACCAGATGACTTACCAGAAGAATTCTACAAAACATACAAGGAGAAGCTGATACCAATCATATTGAAAGTATTCCAGGTAATTGAGAAAGATGAAATTCTCCCCAAATCATTTAACAAAGCTAGCATCACACTGATACCCAAACCAGACAAAGATAAAAAGAGAGAGAGAGAGAGAGAGAACCCAAACCAGGCAAAGATAAAAGAGAGAGAGAGAGAGAGGGACTACAGGCCAATATCTCTTATGAACATAGATGCAAAAATTCTTAACAAGATTCTAGCAGATTGGATTCAAAAACACATCTCAACAATCATCCACCATAACCAAGTAGGCTTCGTCCCCAGGATGCCTGCAGGGCTGGTTCAACATTTGCAAGACCATGAATGTAATTAAATACATCAACAGATGTAAAAACAAGAATCACATGATTATATCATTAGAAACAGAAAACACTTTTGATAAAATCCAGCATCCCTTCTTAATAAAAACCCTTAAACACATTTTTTATAGAAGGAACATACCTCAAAATAGTAAGTGCCATCTATGATAAACCCACAGCTAGCATACTGCTAAATAGACAGAAATTAGAAACATTTCCCCTGAAAACTAGAACAAGAAAAGTCTGCCCACTTTCACCCCTCTAGTTCAACATTGTATCGGAGGCCCTAGCCAGGGCAATTAGACTAGAGAAGGAAATCAGCAGTGTCCAAACATGAAAAGAGGAGTCAAGCTATCCCTCTGTGCTGATGATATGTTCCTATACCTTGAAACTTTAAGAGAATCTGTCAAAAACCTGCTTGCACTGATAAAGGGCTTTGGCAAAGTCTCAGGGTACAAAATAGATGTACAAAAGACAGTTGCATTCCTATACACCAACAACAAGCAGGCAGAGACCCAAATTAAAAGCAAAATCCCATTCACACTAGCCACAAAAAACAAAGGAAATACTTTGGCATCTTCCTAACCAGAGAAGTGAAAGACCTTTACAATGAGAACTACAGAACACTGCTCAGAGAAATCCAAGAAGACACAAACAAATGGAAAAATATTTCATGCTCATGAATAGGGAGAATCAATAAGGTTAAAATGTCCATACTACCAAAGGCAATCTACAGATTCAATGCAATACCCATTAAGTTATCAACATCATTCTTCTCAGACCTGGAAATGACAACACAGAAATTCATATGGAAACATAAATGACCACAAATAACCAAAACAATCCTTAGCAAAAGAAACAAAGCAGGATGTATCACACTTCCAGATTTCAATCATTACTATAAGACTACAGTAATCAAAACAGACTGGTATTGATAGAAGAACAGGCACACAGACCAATGGAATAGGATAGAGATTCCAGAAGCAAAGCCTCAATTTCTCAACCAACTTATCTTTGACAAAAGCATCCAACAACAATCAATGGGTAGAGGAGAACCTATTCAGTAAATGGTGCTGAGAAAACTGGTTGATCACATGCAGAAGATTGAAACAGAACCCCTACCTATCACCATACACAAAAATTAACTCTAAATGGATCCAAGATCTAAACATAAAATCTCAAACTATAATAATTTTAGAGAACACAGGAGATGTTTTTATAGAAATTGGAACTGGCAACCAATTCCTGATCAGAACCCTAAGTGCCCACATCATAAGAAATAAGATAGACAAGTAAGACATCACCAAACTGATGAGCTTCTGCATAGCAAAATAAACCATCAGGAGGGCAGGGAGACAGCCCACAGAATGGGAAAAAATATTTGCCAACTGTATATCTGACAAAGGCCTAACATCCAGGTTCTACAAGGAACTTAAAAGTGCCAAAAGGAATAAACAAACAGCCCCTTTAAAAAGTGGGCAAAAGACATGAACAGACACTTCTCAAAAGAAGATATATGGGCAGCCAATAGACACATGAAAAAGTGCTCAGCATCAATCATCATCAGAGAAATGGAAATCAAAACCACATTGAGATACCACCTAACCCCAGTAAGAATGGCCATTATTAATAAACAAACAACAGATGCTGGTGAGGATGTGGAGAAAAGGGAATGCTTCTACACTGCTGGTGGGAATGCAAACCAGTGCAACCTCTTTGGAAGACATTGTGGAGCTTTCTGAAAGAACTAGAAATTAATCTTCCATTTGACCCAATAATTCCCCTATTGGGAATATACCCAGAGGAACTCAAAACATTCTTCAAAAAAGATACCTTCACATGTATGTTTGTTACAGCTCTATTCACAATAGCAAAAACATGGAGCCAACCATGTTGCCATTCGTAGCTCGAATGGATTTTAAAAATGTGGTACATATATGCAATGGAATAGTATGCAGCCATGAAGAAGGATAAACATATGGGCTTCGCAACAACTTGGATGGATTTAGAGTCAGTCATACTCAGTAATCTATCACAGAAACAAAGAACAGGGTACCATATGTTCTCACTCATAAGTGGATGAACCTTGAACAATTATCATAACACTGTAAGAAAGGAATTGGCAGTTGTGGGGAGTGTGATTGCCAGTTGAGGGAAACTGCTAGTGAGGGAGGGGCACACCTCATCAACAAGAGTACCTGCATAATCAACGCTTCTATACCTAACCCTGAATTGTAACCCACATCTTTATAATAAAAAAACAAACAAACAAAAAACAAAACAAAATAGAAAGTGGACTGAATAAAGAAAATGTGGTACTTATACATGATGGAATATTACAAAGTCACAAAGAAGGGCAAAATCATTGACTTTGCAGCAAATTGGATGGAGTTGGAGAAAATCATACTTAGTGATCTATCACAGAAACAAAGAACTGAATACCACATGCTCTCACTCATAAGTGGGACCTGAACATTAATTACAAAAGCACAAAGGAGGGATTGGCAGTTGCAGGATACTACCAGGGAAGGGAGGGGTGGGGACACTTAACATCACAAAGGGTACTTGATCCTACTTCAGGAGAAGTGAGGACAAGTTGGAGGCCCAAATTCACCTGCACACTCATACTCTGCAACTTCATTCTTAATGTTAGTTACAAGAGTTAAATAATCACAGAAAGAGGGAATAAAAATTGGTATAGAGATTCCTATCAATTTTCTATAAATAGTTGCATATGGAAATAGTACTCTGTTATATAATGACATCTTTTCCTTAGAGTAGATACCTAGTACTGGGATTGCTGGATCAAATGGTAGATCTACTTTTAATTCTTTAAGTAATCTCCATATCACTTTCCATAGAGGCTGTACTAATTTATACTTCCACCAATAGTGTATATGTGCTCCCTTTTCTCCACATCCACATCAGAATCTATTGCTTTTTTTTATCTTTATATAATGGTCATTTTGACTAGTGTAATGTGGTATCTCATTGTAGTTTTAATTTGCATTTCTCAGAAGATGAGTGATGTTGAGCATTTTGTCATGTTTGTTGGTCATTTGTATATCTTCTTCATGTCTGTTCATGTTGCTTGTTCACTTTCTAATGTGGTTACTTGCTTTTTACTTGCTCATTTGTTTAAGTTCTTTGTAGATATTACATATTTGTCCTTTGTCAGATGTATAGTATATGAATATCTTCTCCCATTCTATAGGTTCTTTGTTTGCTCTGTTGATTATTTCTTTTGCGGTGCAGAAGATTTTTTAGTTTAATTAAGTCCTACTTATTTATTTTTATTTTAGTTGCATTTGATTTTGGAGCTTTAAAAATAAATTATTTGCATAAAATGATATCTAGAAGATTTTTACCTAGTTTTTTTTTTGTTGTTGTTTTTTTTTGTTGTTGTTGCTGATGTTGTTTTTTAGATTTTCATAGTTTCAGGCCTGACATTAAAATCTTTAATTAATCTTGAGTTAATTTTTGTATATGAAAAGAGATAGGGATAAAGTTTCATTTTTCTGCATGTAGTTAACCAATTTTTCCAGACCTTTTGTTGAACAGGGTGTTCTTTTCCCCAGTGTATGTTTTTGTCTGCTTTGTCAAAGACAAGTTGGTTGTAGGTATTTGCATTTATTTTTAGATTCTCTATTCTGTTCCATTTGTCCATGTGTCTACTTTTCTATCAGTACCATGCTGTTTTGGTTACTACAGCCTTGTAGTACAATGTGAAGTCAGGTAATGTGATGCCTCTAGCTTTGTTCTTTTTGCTTAGGATTGCCTTGTCTATTGTGGGTCTTTTCTGGTTTTATATGAATATTAAGATTGATTTTCTAATTCTGTGAAAACCAATATTGGTAGTTTGATAGGGATTGCATTGAATCTGTTGATTACTTTGGGTAATATGGTCATTTAAATAATGTTGATTCTTCCGGTCCATGAGCATAGGGTGTTTCTCCATTTGTTTGCACCTCTGCAATTTCTTTCATCAGAATTTTGTAGCTTTCCTTGTAGAGATCTTTCACCTACTTGGTTAAATGTGTTCCTAGGTATTTTATCTGTTTGGCTGCTATTGTAAATGGAATTGAGTTCTTGATATGATTCTAAGCTTGGTTACTATTGGTGTATAACAGTGTTACTGATTTGTATGTGTTCATTTTGTTTACTCAAGTTTTACCAAATTCATTTATCAAGTATAGGAATCTTTTGGAGGAGTCTTTAGGGTTCTTTAGGTATAAGACCATGTTGTCAACATTCAGAGATAGTTTGATTTCTTCTTTTCTAATTTGGATACAATTTACTTATTTTTCTTGCATGATTGCTCTGACCAAGACATCTAGTACTATATAAAATAGTGGTGGTTTAAAAGGGCATCTTTGCCTTGTTCCAGTTGTGAGGAGAAATGTGTTCAACTTTTCTCCATTTGGGCTGACATTTGCAGTAGATAGTTTCTATTATTTTGAGTAATGTTCCTTCTCTTTTTTGCTGAGAGTTTTTTTTTATCATGAAGAAATACTGTATTTTATCAAATGCTTTTTCTGCATCTATTGAAATGATCATATAATTTTTGTTTTTAATTCTGTTTTTGTAGTGGATCATGTTTATTAACTTGCATATGTTTAGCCATCATTGTATCGCTGGGATAAAATACATGTGGTTGTGATGGATTATTATTTTTTTTAATGTGCTGTTAAATTCAGTTTACTAATATTTTGTTGAGGACTTTTGCATCTGTATTCATAGGGGATACTGGTCTGTAGTTTTAGTTTTTGGTTGTGTCTTTTCCTAGCTTTGGTATTAGGGTGATACTAACCTTGTACAAATAGTTAGAAAGAATGCCCTCCTCTTCAGTCTTGTGAAATAGCTCCAATAAAATTGTAGCAGTTCTTATTTGAAGGTCTGGTAGAATCCAGCTGTGAGCCCATCAGGTCCTGGACTTTTATTGTTATTGTTGTTGGGAGGCTTCTAATTATCGCTTCAATTTTGCTACTCAACACCTGCACCCACATGTTTATGGTAGCACAATTCACAATTGCAAAGATGTGGAATCAATCAAAATACTCATCAACTGATCAGTGAATAATAAAAATGTGGTGTATATTCATCAGGAAGTACACTGCAGCAACAAAAAAGAATATAATTATGTCCTTGGCAGCAACATGGATGGAGATGGAGATCATTATTTCAAGTAAACTGACTCAGAAATAGAATATCAAATATCGCTTGTTCTCACTCATGTGTGGTAGCTTAACAGTCACAAAGATTAAAATAATAAGCTCTGATGATACCAATAAGGCAGTATTGGGAAGGCGGTCAGGGTTCAGAAACTACCTATGGGGTGCAATGTTTACTATCTGGGGAATGGGCTACATGAGACCCAATTCTTACTACACAATATATCAAATAATAACATGTAACAAGTACACATGTACTCCCTGAACATAAAAAGGAAAGATAAAAAAGGAATATTACTCTGATATTCTTACTCCTGATTTCTTTTAAAATTATTGGCAAATTTTGGCATAAACAATGACATTTAAATATAAAAAAAGTATCTAAAATTTGTACAAGTTACTTATGACTTGATTACAATCACCACGAATCTTCAAAAGTGTTTATGTTTTAAAGTACACAAACAAGTACAAAATCTCTTATATTTTTCTGAGTGGTTATAGAAATCTATTACCTTTTATACTTTTTAATGGTTTTCATGAGTTTTTACTGACATATAATCATATACATGTTTAAAGTGTAAATTTGCAAATTTGTCTTAAATTATCCTTAGTTCCAAGTATTACTAGTTCATAATCAAGAAAATAAACATATGTATGTTTTACAATAGCTTTTCAGTGACTTTTTGTAATCTTTTCTTCATGTTCCTTCTCATGTCTCACTCCTCTCATTCTCAGGAAAAGATTTATCTGCTTTTTCTCAGCATAGGTTGGTTTACTCTAATATTGTGATATGAATAGTTCATAAACTATATACTTTTTTTGGTCTGAATTTTAAACCTACAATTATTTGCGGAATCATTCCCATTGTTGTGTGTATAAATAGTTCATCCATTTTGATTGTTGATTAGCATTCCCTTTTATGGTTATATCACAGTTCATCTGCTGATGGACATTTGGGTGGCTTCCCAATTCTGACTATTGCAAGTAAAGTTGATATAAAAGTTCATGTGTTTGTCATTATATAGACATATACTTTCATTTCTCTTGATAAATACATAGGTGTATGGTAATTGATTTATATGGTACTTTTATATTAAGAAATATAACTTTTAAAGAAATTACCAAACTGTATTTCAAAGTGGTTGTGCTATTTTACATTTCCACAATGTTATGAGAGAACATAAAATGTATCTATTTTATTATTTTCTTGTTGTTCCTAGATTTAATTTACTCTAATTTTTAATTAAAAGATCACAACTGATTTCTTTTTTTTTTTGAGTTGGGGTCTCACTCAGTCGCCCAAACTGGAGTGCAGTGGCCGCTTCCGGCCACCGCGCCTCGACCTGCTGGGCTCGGCGATCCTTCCGCCTCAGCCTTCCAAGTAGCCGGAATTACAGGCATGCGCTACCATGCCCGGCTGATTTTTTGATTTATTGTAGAGATGAGGTCTCGCTGCCCAGGCGGGTTTTGAACCCGCGGGCTCAGGCAATCCACTCACCTCAGCCTCCCAAAGGCGCGGGATTACAGGCTGAGCCACCAAGCCCAGCTTACAACTGATTTCTTGAAGTTTGTCCAAGTTCAGATGGATGAACCTTATCTTCTAATGATTTATCAAAAAAAGACCTGAAAGTGTAGCATTACCTGAGTTATTTTTTAACATATCTCATAATAGCCTTGCTATATAAAAAAAGATGACTAGACACAAAACCGTGACTAAATTCTTCTTTAATTAAATTTCTTAAAATGTTTTATTAATGTGATCTGTTTTGTGTATTCCTTTTGAAAAATCTCTTGTACATCTATTTTTTTTTCTGTCTATTGTAAGTGACTTGTTCTTTTCAACTGGAGACTCCCTCCTTACTTTTAGGGCTAATAATTTATTAATATATTTCAGATATGAGTTTTTAATAAGTAGAATCAGGTCTTTATTTTTAGTTCCGGAACGTTTTTTCAAATTATTGCTTAGTTATTTATTTTCAGAAACTACAATTTTGCCTGTGCTGAATTTCCTTTTCCTATCTTCCATGTTATCTACTTTCTAATAGTTCATGTTTTTAAAGTTTTTATTTTTCTTCTCTTGACTATTTTGATAATTTTTTCAATAAACCTAATTAAACTTTTCAGCTGAATCTCTTCTATGTTGGAGTCCTTGTAATTTTATCTTTATTTCAAGACAATTGTTTTTAATTTCAATTTGTTCTTTTCTATTATTATTTTAAACTTTTGATTTTGCAATAATTTTAGCTTTACAAAATATATGCATAAGTAATCCAAAGAGTTTCTGCATATTCTTCCAATTTCCTCTAATATTAACATCATGCTGAGCAATGTTTAAGAAATTAATGTTGATAAAATACTATTAATTAAATTAAAGATTTTATTGAATTTCCCCAGGTTTTCCACTGATGTCTTCTCCTTGTTTTAGTATCCAATACTGGATGACTTCTTTGTCTGTAATCTGTTACAATTTCTCAGTCATTCCTTGTTTTTCATGACTTTAACAATTTGAGACACGTTAATAAGGTATTTTATATAAATGTCTTTTTTAAAGTTTATCTTTGCCTGATATTTTCTGAGTAGCCAGGGTTATAGATTTTTTAGAACAGTAACAAGGAACTGAAGTTCCCTTTTCATCACATATTTTAAGGGCTATATGATACTGACATAATTTATTACTGGTGATGTTAGTCTGGATAATTTGGTTAAGACTGTATGTGCCAGTTTCTCCAATGTAAATTTTGTCTTTTTTTTTTTTTTTTTGGTCGATCTTTGTCCACTTTTTGTTTTGAACTTTTTTGGTATTTCTAACTTGGGAAGATTTTCCTTGTATATCTGTTCTTAATCACATTAGAACATTATGGAACAATTTTATTACTTCATATTTGGTTGTGGGGAATAATTTTTTTCTGTATAAAGTATTTCATTTTTTTCCTGTTTCATCCACTATTCAACTTTTGTAAAGTTACTTTTTAAAAAATTTGAAACATATTTTTGTGGACTTTAATAACAATTGTACACCTGCAGATATGAGTGTCTGAAGTTGCTTTACAGGTTCTTGTTTAAAAGTTCTCTTTTTTGTTGGTATAATTAGTCAATGCCATCCTTATTTGGTTGTGTTATGTATTTTAGGACTTTTAAATTCTTCTCTTTTTTCCTTCTTCCACGTTGCTACACAGTCTTTTGTAGGTCCTTCTTTTTTCAAAATGTTCCCACTTTTCCAGGGAATTGTAGTTCTGCAACACTGTCATGTGAACTTGTAGCCACCTCTTTGCTGAATTGTTCCAGCTTGTTCCCAAGTTCCTGGAGTTGATGCTGCTGGATTTGAATTTATGTTCCTACTCACAGAAAATTCAAAATGTACTGCATTTTCTGTCTCTTTGCTATGCCAAAAGTATGAGTAATATTTTTTCTTTTTTTATTGTTCAGTGTGATTTTATTGCAAAATGTGTGGTGAGATTCAGATTCGGGAGGCTGTTATGTTTCATTTATCATCATTCTTTTCTCTAATAATAGAAATACTTTTGGATATGGAAGAACTATTATTTTAAAAATAATAATTATATGTTCTGGATTTTTTCCAGTCAGTGATTATAAAGACAATACTTTAAACATAGAATTTAAGAAACTATTTTGGAAGAAAAATAGATGACATTTTAAATTTGATTTAATCTTGACATTTTTTACATTTCAGATATAAAACATTAATACATTGTGTTGATTCATTTCAATGATGTTATTAATAAGTATTCTTTTTGAAGTTTTCTGCAAGAATTTAAAAAAAGAAAGGAGCTAAAACTGCCTATAAAAATTGTAGAGGACTCACAATTTTTTTTTTTTTTGCTCAGCACATCATCAAATTCTCTTTAAATGGTGTGATCTTGTAGAATGTTCACCTTTATCTCTTCCTAAGCCACATCATTCATCAAGATTGCTTGTGAGAAAAACTTAAATTGATGCAAAATATTATTTAGAAGAAAAGCCTCCTGCTTTGTTGGTCTTTAGTTTTATACCTATAATTGTAATAATCAATAGCTATTAAATGATCCCAGGGAAAATTGTTAATGGTTTTAAGACTCTTGATAAGAGACTATCAAAACCTGATTTCTAAGATGTAGAATGAGGTATTTTAATAGCATTTACTGTTTGTGTTAATTATAAAAATTCATGATACTATTTATGCTAATTGTGAAAAACAGAGAGTACAAGATATTTCATTAATAATGGCATTAAATTTGTATTATAAATTTCCAAACCGGGTTTATTTATTATGAATTCCTTTTTCATTTATTTAAAATTATTAACTCAGCATCTCCTGTATTTTGTTTAGAAAATAATGGTGAATAAGTTATTGTCTAATATCCTGGGCAACAGTGTATTAATCTTTCTAATGCAGGAAGGGTTTAGAGCAGCAGACTTATTACATAGAGAAGAAAGATGTGTCTATGGTGAATTCCATTACATTTGGCCTGAGTCTACCTTGTACTATGAGTTCATAAGTAGGAAACTGCAACCCAACTTAGTATGTAAACAAACTGCAACATAACTAAGAGTATATTCTTGTTACAATTATAACAGCTGAGTTTCAGCCAATCAGAGACTTCACCAATCAGATCATGTCTATATCATTCAAATGTCTACTCACAGCCGGGCTCGGTGGCTCAGCCTGTAATCCCGTGCCTTTGGGAGGCTGAGGTGAGTGGATTGCCTGAGACCGCGGGTTCGAGACCCTCCTGGGCAGCGAGACCTCATCTCTACAATAAATCAAAAAATCAGCCGGGCATGGTAGCGCATGCCTGTAATTCCTGCTACTGGGAAGGCTGAGGCGGAAGGATTGTCGGAGCCCAACAGGCGAGGCTGCAGTGACCAGGAGCGGCCACTGCACTCCAGTCTGGGCGACCGAGTGAGACTCCAACCCCCCCCAAAAAAAAAAATGTCTAGTCACACTATACCCAAAAAAGACAGATGCTGAGCTGTAACCAATCAAGTTATTTATTTCTATAAATAACTTCCTTTTTCTGTCCAGATATACAGCCTGCCCATGTTGCTGGGTGGAGCTATCTGAGCTTCTCCTGGTTCTGAGTGCTGCCTGATTTATTAATTTCTCTTTGCTCAAATAAAGTATGCTAAGATTAATTTGTCTAATTATTATTTCTTTCAATACAATAAAGATGCTCATTTAAGTATTTACCCATGAGCAATGTATAGGAAAATTATTTAGATCATGGTTACTATCTATTTATTTCAAGGGAATGAATAAATTCATCAAATAGTATATGTATAAAATAAATGCATTCATACATAGAAGAAATCTCTTGAACAGCACAAAACAAATATTTATATTAATTTAGATATTCCCTATTTTTCTTAGTGATATTTTCATAATGTCATATGCTATTTTCAGCATCTCAAAAATTATTTTGCCATACAATTTGTAACCAAGTTTACTAATACTTTAGGTAAAAAACTGTTTTCTTTCTTACCTCTAATCTTCTATCACTTTTCTCTTGATATGTTAGCTTTCATCACCTTCCTAAAATAGGGCATTTGTTTCCCCCAGAGCTTGCAAAACAATATAAAATAAATTGAAAGTTGGCATCAAAACACATGTGCAGTAATGAGATAAAGGCAGATAGTCTAAAAAAGAAAAAAAAAGGCAGATAGTCTAAAAAAGAAAAAAAAAGGCAGATAGTCTAAAAAAGAAAAAAAAGAGCACCTTGCCCATTTCCTTTCTCATATTTTCAGAGAAAATCATGTATTAACCTGTTTGGCAAATAGCAGTCCTCATAGAGACTATCTTTTTATTTCTTATTCTTTGAAACATTTTTGAAAGCAAATTTAAAAGAAGGTAATTTTATTATTTTATAGGAAATAGAATCTGTTATCTTACAACTTTTTTTAGCATTTAAATTTTTTTATTTTAAAATTGTGGGGTACAATTCAGGGTTAGGTATACAAATACTCGTTGTGCAGTTACCCATGTTGATGAGGTATGTCCCCCACTTTTACAGGCAGATTTCCAGTACTGTCAATCCCACTTCCCTGCCTTTCCGAACCCCCCCGGCAGTTTCCTGCTACTGTCAATCCTTTTCTGCTAGTACTATGATAGTTGTTCAAGGTTCATTTATGTGTGAGAACATGTGATACTCAATTCATTGTTTCTGTGAAAGATCACTCAATAGTATAGACTTTAATTCCATTCAGGTTGCTGCAAAGTTCGGGATTTTCTTCTTCTTTATGGCTGTGTAATATTCCATTGTGTATATGTACCACATTTTTTAAAACCAATCCACTTTTGAGGGCAGCACGTTTGGTTCCATGTTCTTGCTATTGTGAACAAGGCTGTGATACATATACATGTGGAGGTATCTTTTTTATAGAGTGATTTGAGTTCTTCTGGGTATGTTCCCAGTAGGGAGATTGTGGGGGCATGTGGAAGGTTGATTTATAGAACTCTTTGGAATTGCCACACTAATTTCCACAGAGGCTGGACTAGTTTACATTCCCACCAACTGTGTAGAAGTGTTCCTTTTCTGCCACATCCTCTCCAGCATCTGCTATTTTTTTGAGTTGTTGATGATGGTTATCCTAACTAGAGTTAGGTGGTATCTCAGTGTAGTTTTATTTTGCACCTCCTTGATGATTAGTGAGGCTGAACATTTTTTCATGTATCTGTTGGCTTCTCATATGTCTTCTTTTGAGAACTGTCTATTTATATCTTTTGCCCACATTGTAATGGGGCTGTTTGATTTTTCTTTTCAGCACTTTTGAGTTCCTTGTAGATCCTAGATGTTAGGGCTTTGTCAGATATGGAGTGGGCAAACATTTTTTCTGAGTCTGTGGACTGTCTCCTGTTCTCATGATGGTTTTCTTGGCTTTGTAGAAGCTTGTCAGTTTGATGAGGTCCCACTTGTTTATCTTATCTCTTATGGCATGGACACTTAGGGTTTTGATCAGGAATTGGTGGTCAGTTCCAATTTCCATAAGAGTAGCTCCTGCATTTTGTAAGATCCTTATAGTTTGAGGTTTTATTTTTAGGTCTTTGATGCATTTAGAGTTGATTTTTGTATATGGAGATAGGTAAGGGTCTTGTTTCAATTTTCTGCTTGTGGTCAGCCAGTTTTCCCAGCACCATTTACTGAATAGGTTCTTGTCTCCCCCAGTGGCTAGTGGTGGAGGCTTTGTTGAAAATGAGTTGGTTGAGAAATTGAGGTTTTGCTTCTGGAATCTCAATTCTATTCCACTCGACCATATGCCTATTCTTGTACCAATACCAGGCTGTTTTGATTATTGTAGCTGTATAATACAGTTTAAAATCTGGGAGTGTGATACCTCCTGCTTTGCTTTTTTTTTTTTTTTTTTTTTGCTGAGGATTTCTTGGCTACAACAAACATCATTTGTCTCCGTATGAATTCCTGTATTGTTGTTTCTAGGTCTGAGAAGAATGTTGCTGGTAATTTGATGGGTATTGAGTTAAATCTGTAGATTGTCTCAGGTAGACTGGACATCTTAACAATGTTTCTTCTTCAAATCCATGAGACTAGAATATTTTTACCACCTGTTTGTGTCATCTTTGATTCCTTTGAGCAATGTTTTGTAGTTTTCATATAAAGGTCCTTTACATCTCTGGTTAGGAAGATACCAAATTATTTCTTTGTTTTGTTTTGTTTTGTTTTATGGCTATTGTAAATGCAATTGTGCTTTTTATTTGGTTTCTGTTTGTTTATTGTTGGTGTATAGAAACGTGATTGCCTTTTGTATATTTATTTTATATGCTGAGAGTTTGCCAAAGTCCTTTATCAGGACAAGGAGGTTTTGACAGATTCTCTTGAGTTTTAGAGGTAAAAAATCATGTCGTCTGCAGAGAGAGATAACTTGGCTTTCTCTTTTTCCTTTTGGATACCCCTAATCACCTTCTCTTCTCTGATTGTTCTAGCTAGAACTTTCAAAACTATGTTGGACAGGAGGGGTGAGTATGGACATCCTTGTCTTGTTTCAGTTTTCCTGAGATATGGTTCAAATTTCTGTCTTTTTAGTAGTATGCTGGCTGTGGCTTTTTCATAGTTGGCTCTTACTATTTGGAGGTGTGACGCCTAGATATTTGAGGATTTTTATGAAGAAGAGGTGCTGGATTTTATCAAATGCTTTTACTGCATCTAATGATATAATCATGTGGCTTTTGTTTTTACGCCTGCTGATGTATTTAATTATGTTTATGGTCTTATGAATGCTGAACCAGCCTTGCATCCTGAAGATGAAACCTACTTGTAAAGGTGGATGATTTTTGAGATGTGTTGTTGAATCCAGTTTGCTAGGATCTTGTTGAGAATTTTAGCATCTATGTTTATCAGGGATATTGACCTGTAGTTCTCTTTCTTTGTTGCTTCTTTACCTGGCTTGAGTATCAATATGATGTCAGCTTCATAAAATTATTTGGGGAGAGTTCCATCTTTCTCAATCACCTGGAATACATTCAATAGGATTGGTATCAGTTTCTCCTTGTATGTTTTATAGAATTCTGCTGGAAAGCCATCTGGTCCAGGGTTTTGTTTGTTTGTTTGTTTTGTAGGTAGTTTTCTTATGACATAGTCAATTTCCTGGATTGTTATTGGTCTATTTAGTGTCTCCATTTCTTCTTGTTTCAACATAGGAAGGCTGCATGATGTCAGAAATTCCTCCATTTCCTTTAGGTTTTCAAGTTTGTTTCCATACAAGTGTATATAGCTGTCTCTGATAATCTTTTGCATTTCTTCAGGGTCAGATGTGACTTCATCTTTTATGTTTCTTATTGTGTTTATTTGGACTTTTCTCTCTTTTGCTTGGTCAATACTGTAGGGGAACATCAATCTTGTTTATCCTTCCAAAGAATCACCTTTTGTTTCATTGATTTTTTTTTTGTATTATCTTTTTGTCTTCTGTGTCCTAGATTTAGCCTTCATATTGGTGATTTGGATTCTTCTGCTGTCGTTAGAATTTTGATGGTCTTGCTTTTCCAGCTTCATTAGATGACTTGTTAGGCTATTTACTTGTGATCTTTCCATTTTCTTCATGTGCACTTGTAGAGATGTGGAATCCCCTCTTACTACTGCTTTCATGGCATCCCAGAGATTTTGCTAAGATGTTTTTCTCATTTTCATTTATTTCCTGGTATCTTTTAATCTCTGTTTTGATTTCCATGTTGACCCAGTAGTTGTTTAGCATCATGCTGTTTAGTGTCCATGTCTTTGTTTGTTGATATTTATTTTTATTCCACTGTGGTCTGAGAAGGTGCATGACAAAATTTCAATCTGAAGAAATTTATTTCTGCTTGATTTATGGCCAAGAATGTTGTCAATCTTAGAGTACATTCCAAATGGTGATGAGTAGAATATATATTCTGTGGTTGTTAGGTGGAGTATTCTGTAGATATCAATTAAGTACAATTGGTAAAGAGTCACACTGAGGTTCTGGATCTCCTTGCTGACTTTTTGTCTTAATGATCTGTCTAGGGCTGTGAATGGGGTATTAAAGTCCCCAGCTATGATAGTGAGAAAGTCAATATCTTTTTAAAGTTTTCCCAGAATCTGCTTTATGAAAGTTAGTGCTCCCATGTTGGTGCATAAATATTTAGGATGGATATTTCTTGTTGATGGATTGAAACTTTTATCATTTTATAGTGACCTTCTGTATCTTTTTAAAATTTTTGATAGCTTAAAGGGTATTTTTTTTTGATATTAGGATTGCAACTCCTGCTTTCTTCTGTGCTCTGTTTGCCTGAAATTTTGCTTTCCATCCTCTTACTTTGAGACTATGAGTGTCCTTTCTGGTGAGATGAGTATCTTGGAGACACATATTGTTGCCTCATGATATTTTATCCATGTTGCCATTATATGTCTTTTCAGTGGTGCATTTGGTCCATTTACATTCAGGCTAATTATTGAAATGTGAGGGTTTATCTCTGTCATGAGGTTCTTAAAGAGTTGTTGTGGTTCCTGTTTATTTATTGTCTTCCTTTTGATTTTTCGGTCGATTCATGTGTGTTTTCAGTCTTTTTCCTGTATTCTTATGAAGAACATCATCATTCTTTTTTCTATTTTTTCTTTGTTTAATAATTTCTGAAGTGTTCTTGTAGAGGTGATCTAGAGGCAGTATAAGTTATTAGGAATTGAATGTCTAGGAAAGATTTTAATTCTCCCTCACTGATGAAGCTTAGCTTAGCTGCTTAGATTATTGTTGGTTGAAATTGTTTATCTTTGAGAACTTTGAATATTGGGCTCCTAGCTCTCCTAGCCTAAAGTGTTCTGTAGATAAATCTGCTACTCTTCTAATTGGTCTTACCCAGTAGGTAGTTTGACCTTTTTCTCTTGTTCCCTTTAGGATTTTTCTTTTATACCTACTTTATTAAGTGAATTATTATGTGTCTGGGTGTTGGTCTTCTCATTTGTTTTCTGCAGGGATTCTCTGAATTTCTTGTGTTTGAATTTTCACATCACTATTGAGATGAGGGAAATTTTCTTGTATAATTTCATGGACTGTTCCAGAGTGGTCTCTGTGTCTCTTTCTGCCTTATGAAGTCCAATTACTTTTAGGTCCAGTCTCTTGAAATAATCACTCATCCCTTGAAGGTTTTATTCTGTCTTTTTAAGCTTCTTTTCTATGTTTTTGACAGTTTGGGTTAGTTCTTTTTTTTTGGTCCTCTAACTCTGAGATTCTTTCTTCTGCTTGGCTAATTCTGCTTTCCATGCTTATTAATTTGTTATATATTTCTTTCACAGTATTCTTTACTGCTGTTATTTCAGTTATCAACTTCTTCCTATTTTCCTCTCCTCAATTCTTTTTATTCTTTCTATTCATGTCTTGATATCTGGGTTTGTAGTTGTGACAAGTCATTCTGAGGGCTTTTGATTGTTTGTGTTCTGAAATCTGTTTCTCAGTGTCTGACCTCCCAGGGGTCTGTGTGAGACCCCCTATTCTTCTTTTGGTTTTTCTTCATTTGTGTAGATTTTCCTACCCCCACTCCACTTTTTTTAAACCCTCTTCTTTAGTTCTGTTGTTCAAGGATGGCAGGGTTGCTTTTACTTCTGCTTGCTCAATCTCCTATTCTTACTTATGTGAATCCTCTGACTTTATTCAATTCTGAAGCTGGACTGTGGGTTGGGGCCTGTACCTTTTGCAGTTTTGAGATTTAATTGAGGGGGGAGCTGTGATTCAAAATCTATCTGCAGATCCCAATATCCACTGACACGTGTATGTACCCTGGAACCCACTTCCCACTACCTTGCAATCTGTCCATGCAGTGGGGTAAAGTTTGCTCCCTGAAAGCAAATTAAGGTAAGAAAAAGGAAAATGATGAAACAAGGAAGGAGGGGGGGCAAGAGGAAAGTGGAGAGAGAGAGGAGCAAGAGGGAAAACAGACAAATGTACTGACTAACAAAAGAAAAGAAAAAGGAGATACAAAGACAGTAAAGAGTTAAAAAAAGGAAAAAACTAAAACATACAACCATACAAACACACAAGTCAACCAACCTCTCTATTGATATACTATTCCCATACACAAACAAGAAGTCTAAAGAAAAAAAGGAAAAATCAGTAAAATAACAAGTAAAGCAAGTATGAAAACATTATGAAAAACATAAAGAAGAGAGCGAAAAAACTGAAACAAACAAACAAAAAACAAGGATCCAAGCTCACTCCAAGGTTGTTCCTATAAGTCCAACATCCTTTCACCTATGATCTCTAGCTTTCTTTGCAGGCTGGTAGGATTTCTCATAGCTAGAGTGAGATGCCCCAGGCCTGTTGTGGAAGGAGGGTGGATCAGATCTGGACTCAGCTGACTTGTTGCCTGTCAAGTCTGCCACTCAGAGCTGACCAGTCTGTGTCTGATCTAGCATGGGGTAGTGGCTTCTGTTTCTCCCAGTTTGATGCGATCACCTTAGGTCCCAAGTTGGAGACTGGGTGGAGCTGAGTGGAGCTGGGCTGGGCAATGCAGGTCTCTGCCTGGTCCTGGAACAGAGAAAATGGCTGCTGTCCACATTTATTCACCAGGCATGAACCTCCTCCCTTGCTCTCCCCAATCCTCTCTCTCCACTGATTGGATGTGGGGCTCTAGCTGATATCAGGTCCCGCTATGGCTGGGGTCTTAGCTAGAGAGGTGGAGTGTGAAGCAGCTTGGTGCTGCAGGTCGGTGTGGTGTGGGGCAGGGTGGCGAATTGCAACCAGTGAGGGAGCCAAGAACTCTGTGGGTCCAGGAACCGAGGGCTGCCCCAAGTAGCAGACATGGTGGCGGAGGTGGTGGCTGCAGAAACAGGGCAATGCTTGGGGCCTGGGTCTTCCAGCCTGCAGGTTGGCTTGGTTAGCTGAGGAGCAAGCTGGCAGGAGCAGCAGCAGCCGCCACCCAAGGGAAAGTGAGAGTCCTTATGGCCCTCCCTTTTGCATAGACTCTCACAGTTTGACCTGTCCCACCGCCATCTTGCCAGGAATTCACAACATTTTTAAATATTAAATAAGAGTGGAACAAACAAAGGCTAATAGATCAAATTATATTACCTAAAATTTTTAAGTTGAACAGTTGAAATAGAACCTAAACTTTATGATTTCTTCTAAGTTATTATCATCAGTAATGATTTTGTGTGTGTGTGAAGTTAAGTAAATAATATAGTGTAGCATTAATGCTGAACTGTTTCTAGATATTGACATCCAGGAGGTTAGAGACCCAATAAGACTTGTTGAATTAGCTATGTGTGCAATGAACTTGACATCCTTTGGAATGAACCGAAGTAAAGTAGGTATTACTTCTATAGAATTATGTGTATGGGAGTTTATATGATATTGCTTATTGTATTGGTTGGTGATTTGTGACTTTACATACTAACTAACTCAATCTTAAACAATCACATTGAAGGCATTTGTGTGAAAAACACTGTTTATTTTAACCTAGGAGTCAGGTAAGTATTTTCTTTTCATATATTCCATTAATTATAGAAAACAGAGATGGACTATTCCTTTGTAGTTGAAGCGCAGTTCTCCATAGAGTGGGAAAAAGGAATATATTATTTGACAGGCTTATTTTTAGACCAGTGACTTTACATTATTTCAAGCACAGAAACATGTCTATGTGGTATCTTATAGGAGCTGTCTACAGAGCAATCTATTCATTACTGTGTATCAACTAAGAAAGAAATTATCATTGTTCTTATGTGAGTGAAAAATTCCTTTATCCCTTGATTTAGCATTACATAGTGGTATTATCTGAGGATATGCTCCTTAAATATGTGAAACATGGAATGTTTTTTGCTTCTTCTGTCTTCAGAAAAGTACTACTTAAGCTATGGTGTAATAAGTACAGATAAGACATTAAAACTTTCCTCCTCACTTCATACAGTCACAAACTGTCAATAAGCTTTAGTACTCAAGATGAATCTTCTCTTTGGTTATAATCTTAAATTATGTAATTTATAATAGGCAAAGTTTCAAGATATGCTGGGCCAATTCACTCTGGGCCTACTAAAACATGATCATTCCAAGAACAAAAACATAACAAAACAAAACAAAAATCTCAAAAAACGAAAAAGAAAAACAAAAACAACAGCTATTAGAATCATTTGTTCAATCAAGCCTTTTTCAAAAGTACCAGTAATCTATTTTTATTTTGTCCATTTCTGAGCTGCACATAAAATTTCATTACATTTGAAAAATTTAAAAATCCTAACATTATTTTAAAAATTAAAAAAATGCATCTATAATTTTATTAAATGCTTGGTTAATTTATTAAAACTGATGTGTTTAAACATTAATATTCTTTGTCTGGTATTATATCATTGCCTCTATCAGACACATGTAAGCTAGACAAGCTAAGTTTTCCCTTTGTTCATATTTAAATAACCCAAAACTTTTAAATTTCTTAGCTGATTATCAAGATTATCAAGATAAATGAGTTAATCAGAATGGGGAATAGTCAAAAGAATCAAACTTCAGTGCAAAATTGATTTGATTTGGCAAAAAACTTATATATAAAACGATGTAAGGCATCACATGTATACAAAAATATAGTGTGGTACAAAGGATTTATTACATACTATATTAAGGAATTTGAAAATGAAAGAAAAGCTCTATGAAATTAAAATTGACTGTAAAACATTAAAGGAACTATAACTATAAAAGAGACACAAATTAAATCTATAATTAAATGTGCTTATCTATTCTGGTTTCTCACTTAAATAAAGGAACATTCTATTTGATCTTCATGGTTGAAAAGATAAGATGCCTTAAAACTGACCTCTCTATGAAAATGTAACAAAATTGGTAGCCAATTTAATGATCTGTAAATGAAGCCAAATAGTCATAATCTCTCATTAGATGTCATCTATTGATTTCTGACTATCATGAGAACAGTAATAGACCTGAGAGGAGTTAAAAGTCAAAAGTTCTGATTTAAAGAAAATGAACTCTTCAGAAGCTTTATAACTATAAGATATTAAAGAATAAAAATGATATAGAACTGGTCAATATCATTTCATAAAATGAGAAAGATGAATAGGTTGGTATGCCCATTGCATGCTCCTAAACAAACCCAGGGAAATTTCATATTTTCCTGTTTTGAATACTTTCCTATATGTATTCCACTCTCATTTTAACAAGTTCAATTGGTAGATCCTATTCAAAAGGCAGCAGCAAAAATTTAGTCAGGCAAAATTCTCATGCATCTTTTTTAGAAATTCTAGGGAGATAGTCTGAATCATTTTCTTAAAAATATCTCCTGTAAATGCATATTTTAAAAAAAGAATCAAATTCTCTGATATTATAAGGAATTATTTAATAACATAACAAAGTCTCTAGTACTATCCTCTAAATAAAAAAAATAGATCTTTATTATAGGGTTAAGAGATACTTCTGGAAATTTATAAGACAGTATATTCTCTATAGATAATGCATGAGTGCTTGACCAAAATTCACCTAAGAAATCAACAGGAATTAGAGCAACTGCCTTTATCTGTGAAATACATATTTTAAAATTAAACTTAGAGAGGCTGTATAAATAGTGTTTTGGAGCATGAACTTTGACAGAAGACATTTAAAACTTTTATACTTTTTTAATCCAGTCCTCTTGATGGACAGCATGGTTGGTTCCATGATCTTGCTATTGTGAACAATGCTGTGATAAATATACGTGTGCAGGTATCTTTTTTATAAAATGATTTGAGTGCTTCAGGGTATATTCTCAGTAGGGGGATTGCGAGGTCATATGGAAGGTCAATTTTTAGAGCTTTTAGGAATCGCCACACTGATTTCCACAGAGGCTGTATTAGTTTACACACCCACTAACAGTGTAGAAGTGTTCCCTTTTCATCACATCCTCTCCAGCATCTGTTATTTTTTGAGTTATTGATATATCACGCAGTCATAAAAAAGAACAAAATCATGAATTTTGCAGCAATCTGGATGGAATTAGAGTTTATAATACTGAGTGATCTCTCACAGAAACAAAGATCTGAGCATCACATGTTCTCACTCATAAGTGGACCTTGAACAGCTACCATAATACTATAAGAAAAGGATTGACAGTGGCAGGAAACTATGGGAGGAGGGTACAGGGAGGGGAAGGGAGGTGGGATTAATGATAGTCAATATCTGTCTGGGAAAAGCGGGGCATACCTCATCAACAAGGGTACCTGCACAATGAATATTTGTGTACTTAACACTTAACTGTACCCCACAACTTTAAAATAAAAAATATATATTTTTAAAAAAGAAAAAACTTTTATATTAAACTAAAGTCACTAATTAACTGTGTGACATTTGACTATTTACTAACTATTTACAAACTCACCTTATAAAGTGAGGAAACTGATGATATAAGCATAATTGGGGTATCATAATATTAAATAAGTTAATATATGTAAAGCACATGGTATGTTACTTCATAGTTAGAAAACATTCAGTGAATATCAATTATTATAGATATTTCTTTTAGCAATACTTTAGTCTGAAATACAGACTTCCAAAAAATAAGAAAAGATTAAAGGAAGGATGTTCACAGCTCTTACACTTCAGTGGACAGATTATGCTCCTATAAATAGAGCTCCTATAATTTTGTCTACTTGGAAGACTGAGGCAGAAGGATCTCAGGAGCCCAGCAGGTTGATGCTGGGGTGGCTGTGAGCCTGCCACCGCACTCCAGCCTAGGTGATGGAGCGAGACTCCAACTAAAAAAAAAAAAAAAGAGAGAGAGAGAAAACTTATGGGCACTTTAAAAAAAAAATCAGTAGCTGCCAGGGTTAAGAAGAGAGAACGAAGGACAAATGAAGAGGTGGAAAACAGAATTTTTAGGGCAATGTATAGAAGAGTATTATTATCACAGTTTATAGTTTTGTTTCAATATATTTTATTCATAGACTCAGATTTAAATTAGTGTACCACTATATCATTGATTTAATTCCCATTTTGATCAGCAAATCTTTGTTGCTAAGTAAAGTACATCTAAACTTTGTGACTTTCAGGACATTTTTCTTCTGAAAAGAGTGTCAGATTGTAACAGACAGGGTTTTGTTTTTTTTATTACAGATAACTTTGATATTAGTAGACTAGTATTATGAACACATAAATTTGTGTTTAAGATGGCTTAATTTCCTACATAATTTTATAAAATTATAAACGTCTATATGTTTACAATATATTCTGTTGGAACATTATCTTTTTCTATAGTATAAAAATGATCTAAATATGATAAACTGATTAAAATCTAAATATATTCAAAATAGTTAAGGATTCATGTTTCTTTTATTTAAAACAAATGTCTGCTTACTTAGAAATTATTAAAATTGTTAAGTTATTGACAATTACTTTTATTTTTTATTTATTTATTTTTTTGAGTTGGAGTCTCACTCGGTCACCCAGACTGGAGTGCAGTGGCCGCTCCCGGCCACCGCAGCCTCGCCTGCTGGGCCCCGGCGATCCTTCCACCTCAGCCTTCCGAGTTACCGGAATTACAGGCATGCACTACCACGCCCGGTTGATTTTTTTGATTTTATTGTAGAGATGAGGTCTCGCTGCCCAAGCGAGTCTCGAACCCGCGGGCTCAGGCAACCCACTCACCTCAGCCTCCCAAAGGCGCGGGATTACAGGCTGAGCCACCAAGCCCGGCTGACAATTACTTTTAATTAAAAAGTAAGTGACTCATATAATGCTATATCATAAAATTTCAAACCAATGGCAAACTAATTTTTATAGCTATTCATTTGTTTCTTTTTGCAAAATATCTTGGCACACTTATTTTTCCTAGTTAAGAATGCAAGTAAAAATATGGAAAATGTTGAATGGGTGTAATAAAAAAAAGTGTTCGAATTCAATTATGTGGAGGATAGGATTTAAGTAGAGTTTACAGGATGAGTGCTTTAGTAAAGGCATGAAATAATGTTATGTCCACATGAAATGGGGCCAGAGAAGTTCTAGAGAAACTAGTAACTAAACAGACTTAGAAGTAGATATCTATATAAACATACGTGGTTATAGTTGAGATACTGTGTTAGTATACATACCTATATTTGGGAACCCAGAGCAGTAAAAAGTAGAGATTAATTTAATTTTTTTCAGTCTTAAACTTTGTCATGGGATTTTGAAAATTATATGTTCAATATAGACCTGTGAGATGGAAGCTATTAGTTCATGACTGGATACAAATTAGAAACTTGAGGGAAGTGTAAAAGTGAAGAGTGTTGTGGAGCCAAGTGTTTTTGCTGAAAAACTAGCTTTGACAATGCACATGTACTTGACAGGTTCTGTCTTCACTTTGGTGATTGGTAATATTTTGAGAAACAGCTCTACCCAAGAATGAGCCTAGAGACAGTGCATGTCCCTATAGGCCTAGTAGCTGCTAGTGTGTTCAGACTTAATATCATAATAATTTCTGGACACGTGTTCAAAATTCAGATTTCCAGTGTCCTTTTTTGTGACTCTGATGGAGGTCATTTGGGGAGCGGCTCAGGATTGTATTTTTCAAAAGCTTCACAAGTCAGTGTTACCAGCAAAATTTGGACAGGTGAACAGTACATTGTGTCAAATATACTCTCGCTCTAACTTCCAGATTGAAATATTCCCCAATTCATTCACACAAGTGCAACTGGAGTGAATTATATAATACATGTATTTAATAGATTTTAGCCTTTTTTGCTCCCAAGAGAGATAACATGTTATGGGCATGCATTCACAGATTTCACTGAACTGGAGATTATCAGATGTTAGGTGAGAAAAGGAAGTTCTGATCTATGATCAGAACAAAACACTCACCTTTTTTGATGAGAAACATTCCTATATCATTTTTTAGCGCAATGAATATATGTTCACAGTTTTCTTATTCAGTACATATCAATAGATGCATATATTTTTGATTTGTATTGCTTAAGACAAGTTTAATACAATCAGCAGAGATGCTCTTTTGCAAAAGCTAAAATAAGCATGCCAGAAAACATATCACACTTTTGAGAAATTTATCTAGTAGTTGTGGAGTTGAATGCTGGTTGCTAAGTCTGGAAAATCATATGTATTTGCTAATCTATCCAAAGGCGCGGGATTACAGTCTGAGCCACCGAGCCCGGCTGACTTAGTGTTTTCGATCATCTTAATGATTGACTCAGATGAACAGCACTATTGGTTCAGAATACTGTAAGGTTTTGGCTACATTAGAAAATGCAGCTTGCAATTTGCTTCAAATACAGAAGTTATTATAACTTACTATTTCTAGTATCTTATTTGTAACGATGAATATATTAGCCAATGTTTTGATGAATACTTATTCATGCAAGTATAAATCAACAGCATTTGACCTTGGGGTAGTGATTCATGTCATTGTTCTTGTATATGGAAAAATAAAAGAAATTCCTTTTATCAAGTTTAAGATTATAAAAAAATGCTTGAAATAATTTGATTCATTCAGTGCATTTTTTCCTTTTAAATTCATTATACTTACACTAAATGTGAATGATAGGGTGTTTGGTATCATTTTTAAGGTTTTCTGCATGTTCAAAATATGAGATTAACTAAAATACTTTAATTTAAATTATTATCAAACACCATACCTTACTACATTAAAATATTCAAGTAATTCATTTTTTCCAAACAGTTAAGTTACATTTTTCCATACATTTATTCCATATCAATATAATAGGAAATTATATATATACAAAATGCACATTCTTAAAATGTAGGTTCTAGAACAAAAAGCAAATCCTTTTTTTTTTGGAAAGCAAGATTTATAGAGAACACAGAAAAGCTCCCACAGTGGGAGGGAACCCACAGAAAAGCTCCCTCAGTGGAAGGGGACCCGAAGGGGTTGCCCTTTTGTGGGTGTGTGTGTGTGTGTGTGTGTGTGTGTGTGGAGTTTCCCTCTGTCCCCAGATTAGAGTGCAGTGGCATGCTCAGGGCCACCACTGCAGCCTCTACCTTCTGGGCTCAGTCTGTCCTTCTGTCTCAGCCTTCCAAGTAGCTAGAACTACTGATGCACGCCACCACACCCGGCTAATTTTTTTATTTATTATAGAGATGAGTTCTCACCAAGTTGCTTAGGCTGGTCTTGAACCCCTGGGTTCAGGCAATCTTGCCTTGATCTCCCAAAGTGCTGGGATTACAAGTCCAGCCTTCCATATTTTTATTTCAACATTTTATGTTGAAATGATGCTTAAATGGAAAGAAAACTATAGTAATAAAATTATTGTGAAAGCAAGTTTAGACAGACTATCTTCAATTAAATAAATCTGTTAAAGCACCGGCAAACACTACCTAAGTAATGAGGGGATAATCTGATACATAGATTAGTGGCCAGGAGGAAGGAGAAGACAAATAATATGATTTTGTAATGCTAAATGGGTAGATCGTTAAATTGATAGAAAATTGATAGATAATAGGTAGAAGTAGGTGGGTAAAGTAATGGGCAGGCACTTTTACAGCTATCTTTTTCTGTTCACTTTCTTCTTTGTATGCAAAGACATAAAGCAGAGAGAGATGATATACTTTATACTGAGTTTTTTAAGTATTTGTCAGGCCATGCTGGCTTACCTGTCTGTTTCTTCCAACAGAAGAGAATGTGTCTGTGTATAAGTAATTATTTATGCTCATTGAAGAAAATGAAGAAATTACAAGAATGAAAAGGAAAAAGAGCACAAATAAAGGAGAGGGGAAAAATAATGCATATCTAGCTACCCTTAATAGAAGGAACTATGATACTAGCTGTATAGTGACCTAAAATGAGCTTAAGAGTAGAAACTAAAGAGAAAAATGGGAATTTGAAAATGAAATCTCAGTATCTGATTAGTAGTGCAGTGTTGGGTTCTTAAAGTATTGCCTTTGGTCTATATTCATGTGATGTTAGAGATAGCATCTATTCTGTTTTTCTGAATTAAGTGCACCAATTATGTACATAATTACAGCTTAAATGAGTTAAAGTTATTCCCCTCCTAAGAAAATAATGCGCATATACACGTATTGAGTTTTCTTTAGTAGGGAGTAAGTATCTTAGGAGTCAGAATAAACATATCATCATTTAATGGTGTTTTAAATATACTAACTTTAGGGCTTTGGATATTTAAACGAAACAAAACAACTGTTGACCATTTCAGTGTTCCTTACCTTATTCCACATTTGCATCTGTCAATCTTTCCTGGATTCACTGAATCTTATTTCAAATTGCAGGCATAAGAATTAATTAGGGAAATTTGTTTACATATTTAGAAGCCATATGTGACACTGTTCTCAATGGAATAACTATTCTATGAATAATTAATGATTATAAACAAGTTAACGACCATTTTTTACTTTAATTTCATGTGTATATGCCAACTTCTAATACTTATAGCTAATGATCACAGGTACTGATGTTTGCATGAGCTAACAAGAATATTATGAGGACTATTTGTAAGACAAATATTCATAATTATAAAATCTAACATTATCATGCCATTGCATTCTATTTGTATAAGTCTGGAAATTTCTTTTTAAATATTTATTAACATTCAGTTTGTGAAGTATAATTTAAATGTCTTGAAAGAAGCAGGGACATTTCTCACGTGAAGATCTTATTAGGGTGAAATTGCATTCTGCTCCATCCGTGTAATGTGGTACATCAATATCTTAAGCAATGTAGAACTTCTGCATTTAATGTCTTTGCTAGGTAATGAAATGGAATATAGAAATATTTCTACAGATTTTGACTCTTTTTTTTCATTCAGTACAAAGTTGAGATGATGCACGAGCATATTACTGCAGCTATATCACAGCACATAATAAATGAAATCATATAAGGATAGATAAAAATACCTCTTGATAGCTTCCTCTGTCAGCATGTTAAGAGATTATTGATGGTAGAAATCTAAAAAGAAGCTTAAGAACAGCTAGGGAACCAAACAGACAACTTAAATGGAAAGGAAAACTGATTTACTTCTCACATATTGGTGAGCAACTGAGAATATGTTCAAGTAAGGTTATGCCAAGAAAATAAATGCTTCTTCCAAAATTAAAAAGGTAGTATCTATAAAATCACAACTATTATGTCCATATACATACCCCATAACAAATGCATACATATATGACACCAGAATGCTGATCAGATTTCAGCACTTTCATAAAAATCAAATTCTAAAAGATTAAATTGAGGGCTAGAAATTTTGGTAAGCAATTAAAAGATTAAAATATACAGACAAAAGCAATAGAGTTTTATGATGAGAAGGATACATTAAAGAAAATTGAAAATGGAGGAATATTTTTTAAAAAGTAATAAGATGTGGAGTAGTGATTTTAAGATTTTATAAAGTAACTGACATGTAATAAGATAAGTGAAATTTTTCAAAAATGCATTCTCTCACCCTGTTTTAGTATTACGACTTTTAGTTATATTCATTTTTTCACACTCATTACAGAAGATAAACAGTAAAAAAAAAAAATCCCTACCTAGTCTATATATTATAAATGGATAAATTGTTTTGTTAATTCCCGAGAAAACACAATTAAATTGAACTTTATAAAAAGAAATGTATTTGCTTGTGAAAATAGTGTAAGCAAAAAATAATATATGTACTTAAAAAGATAAAATTTATTTCTGAAGCTGGAAACAAAAAATGTGCAATGAATTTTGTTTAAGAACAAAGATATTAAGAGAGGCTAGAATATGGAAATTACTTGTGCCTGATCATAGGGTCTACTCAAAAGATTAGTATTTATGAATGGTATTCTATTATCTACACTAGAATACAACAAATAATATTTCACAGATATTTGGTCCAAAGTGTATGGTGTCTCCAAGAAATAACTTTCTTTCGAGAGATTTGTATTTAAGACTAAGGCAGTTGTTTAAAGTGTCTAGCATAAAGAATATTCACATAGAAAGCACACAACAAAAAAAAACTTTGAATATAGGAAAAAGGTTAGATTGAAAAATACAAAATGCAGTTTAAAATAAGATTTATTTTCTCAAATGGTTAAAGAGTAACTTACTGTGACTCATCCCAGCATATTCAAATTTAGAGAAGCAAAAAATACAGTTAAATGATTACTATCACCGGGCTCTGTGACTCAGCCTGTAATCCCAGCACTCTGGGACGCCGAGGTGAGTGGATTGCCTGTGCCCGCTGGTTCGAGAACAGCCCAGGCAAATCGGCAAGACCTCGTCTTTACAAAAAAAAAAAAAAAATCTAACCAGGCGTGGTAGTGTGCACCTGTAGTTCCAGCTATTTGGAAGGCTGAGGTCGATACTGGGGTGGCCATGAGTGTGCTACTGCACTCCAGCCTGGGCAACAGAGTGAGACTACAACTCAAAAAAAATTTACTATTTTACTCAGTGGTAACACATGCCAAATACTTACATGTAATAACATTCTAGGTATTTCTAATAATCAGATGACTATGCTAGTAGGTGAACTAGTTAAGATCACTCGAGTTATTGGCTGGATAGAGCTGTAGTAGCACTGATGTTTGTTGAAGAAATGAGTCTTGAAACGAAGATTTGCTTTGCAATTGATATAACTGAGGAGTCTCAGATTGAATGAGCCACCTTAAACTTCTCCAGCTTTCAAAACATTTGTTGTGCTCACAGAGAAGTTCAGAGTACTGACAGTGTCCTTTTGGAAAATATGTATTCTTTATGCTATCTAATCTTTTGAAACAATATGGTTTGTAGATTATTTTTCTTAGCGTAAAAAGCAAGGGGCCCTTGTCAGCAAATGTGGTTAAGTGTTAGAATCAGAGAAATAAAAAGTTATTTCAGGAACCACTAGACAACTATCAGCAGCAACAACTGTCTTTCTAATTTCTGCCTGGTATACCAACTTATTTGGTATCACAGGTCAAGCTTGCTCTTCTCCAGGTCAAGCAAGTTGTTTTTTTCTTGTTTACAGTTCGCCATAATCAAAAGTGACCTTCTCATTTAATAGGCACCTAAACATGAAATATACATCTCTTAATCCAGAGATACAACTGTTATACTGCATGCACAAGTCAAAGATTCCTAGTGGATTTTGTTAAGAGAGCTGAACTTTCCTGAGCAAATCTGTGGATATTAGAATAAAGAATCACTGTTGATCTGACATCTGGAATAGATAAGGAAAAAAATGAGAGGCAGGTATTCTGTATTTTGAGCTGGTGTTCTGGTAGAAAAATTTGAATTGATATTCTTGATGCAGGTTTATTTCAGCCTATGTAAAATAATTTTTGGTATTATTTTTCATATGCTGGTTTTATAGCCTTTGCAGGATTAGAAATTTGCTATTAAAAATGGTGCGTGTAGTGAGCAGGGACCAGGCAAAGGAGGAGTTACATCACTGTTGAGGCAAACAAAGACCCAGAGCCCATCCTAAGGCCCAGTGGAGATGGAACACTCTTGCCTCCACCACTGTATGGCCATATTTACTATACCCACAAGACACCTACTCATCTCCTTGGAGAGCAAAGGGGGGATGAAGGGAATAGGGGAATATGGGGACTGGATATGTTTAAACCAAAACATTGAAAATTAAATTTAAAGGGGCTGTTTCATTATTGCAGTGGACCAGATTTACTGGATTTGGCTTAAAGTTCATATTTTTTTCCCACCTCTATATGAATGGAAACTATTGATCATTTCATTGAGAATTTCTTTAAACTTTATTTACCTGAGCACAGTGTTTATAATCCTATGCAAACAAACAAACAAACAAACAAAAGACAAACATCTGGTGCTTGGTCACTTACCTGTTAGTCTAGTCTGTTTGGAGGGAGTAATTGGCTTTCTAATTACTAGCAGGTGAGGAAAAGACAGGGAAGTTTCCACCTGCCAAGCTTCCTGCACCAAATAACAATTGTTACCATTCATCCATTCATAGACCTTCTGTCAGAGGGAATTAGAATATATCATGCATTGCAAATAAAAGTATTATCCAGTGAGCAAGAAGTTCCAATGGAAAGTTTCGCTTTTTCTTTGTCCCTGTCTCTGACTCCCTCATCATCTCCCTCATCACCATCATAGGCATCATCACCTCCATTTCCCTCCCTCCCTTGCTCCCTTCCTCCCTTTCTCTCGCTCATATTTAAAATATATTTTTTTGAGTCAACACCCCATTACCTCCTTTTCTGTGTTCATTTAAAATTGTAATTTTGTAAAACGGACAAAAGCAAAGGTCCTCTTTCTTTTCTGAGTCACTACCACTTCTCTCCCACTAGTGGATTTCATACCTTTCCTTCCCAAAGGGTGATAACCACTTCCATCAGTTCAGCCTTTATCTTTTCAGTTATTTTTTCCTATATATTTATTTACTTGTCATCCATCTATACATACATCAATGTATTGCAAATATATGCTTGTATATTTGCATATATGCTTATATAATTTTTCATTATTTGTACAGTATTACTTTTCAAAAATAGAACTAAATCTTATGAATCATTTCAGACCTTCCTTATCATTCAAAAATATGCCATGAACATTACTTCTTATCAATCCATGTAGTCTTTTATAATTACTGAACCATATTCCAAAAGGTGGATATAGCACATTTATCAATTCTTCTGTTAGTAATCATTAAGTTATTTTGAGTATTTATTTATACACACAAGGCTGTAATGAACATTTTTGGCGTAGTTATTGTGTACTTAAGCATGCATTTCTCTAGAAAGATGTTTCATAATGGTATTGCTGAGTTAAAGGATATATACAACAGGTACTGCCAAATTATCTTTGAAGAGGCTCTGTAACTTTTTGCTTCTATCAGAGTGTATTAGATTACTCATGGCTTTAAATTCTCACCATCTCTAAATATGATCAATGTAGTTTCTTTTTTCTACTTTTTTTTTTCATCAGAGTCTCACTCTTGTCACCTAGACTGGAGTGCAGTGGCATGTTCATGGCCACCTCAGCCTCTACCCACTGGGCTCAGGTGATCCTTCCACCTCAGCCTTCCAAGTAGCTGGAACTGATTTAATCACACAGACCTCATATTATACAATTTCTTTCAGTTAGTTTCTTTTCTCTTATTATGAAAAAGGGTTAAGATTAGTATCTAAATCAGCAACAAATCACCACTGTATGTGACCATTTTAGAAGTATGTAAAGATCCCCTGTCTCAGAGGATGCTGAGATGATGCATACTACCACACTTGGCTAGTTTTGGTGATTTATTGTAGAGGTGAGGTCTCACCAAGTTGCCCAGGCTGGTCTCAAACCCCCTACTCAGGCAATCCTCTTGCCTTGGCCTCTCAAAGTGCTGGGATTACAGGCTGAGCCACTGCCCCCAACTGATCAATATAGTTTTATTTTAAATATTTAGCAATCCAATAGGTGAAAAATGTTGCTTTGTTGGTTTGACTTTCCAAATGACTATGAAGGATGAAAAAAATTTTATCTGATTGTTACGCATTTGTAGATCCTTTCTCTTAAATTGTCTGTTCATAATCTTTGCCTATTGTTCTTATTAATTTGGACAATTTATTACAATATTACAAGCAAATGTTGTAAGTATGTGGACTAGATATTGAATTTTTATTAGATTTACTTTGTGACCTGTAATATGATTAAATTCACTCTGTGGCTCATGTGTACTTGAATAGAAAGACTATTTTATGCTAAATAAACTTCATAGTCATATTATATATTTTTTCTCTAAGTAGGATCAAAGATAATCCTTAAAAGAACTGTTGATATAAAAGCTCTAGAACAATAGTGAAGATTTAGAAAACTTGCTATGGAGAATTATAGATGAGAAAGTGAGCAATTCAATAATGTTCTAAGCCATAATTTAAGAGATGGATAAACCCATCACATTATATAATGTTTCAGAACAATAAACAAGGACTTAGGCAAATAATTCATGTAAAATAATTTGTGTATGGGAAAAGAAGGACTTAATAGCTGGATTGATTAACATACAGAATGGCAAGGACCTAGTCAACTAAAAACCTTCAACCAAGTACTTATGATTGGATCAACATAAAATGGTCACATAAAGTGGTGATTTATTGTTGATTTGGATACTAATCTTAACACTTTTTCATAATCAGAGAAAAGAGCCTAACTTAAAGAAATTGTGGAATATAAGTTCTGTGTGATTAAATAAGCTAGTTCTAAGGAGCGGTGAGTTGTTTCATTGTACCTCTTTGTGATGAAAGGACTGGAATTATCTCAAAGGGTCCCTCTATGAGTAGACATAAATTTATAAATCCAAAATGAATTTTAAAAATTGCACTCATGATCCCCATGGCCCTGTGGACTTTTGTGAGAAACAAGAGTGACTGTTTAAATGATGGTGATAATACTGGCTTGGTAAAATTTCCCTGCTAAGGTTTGAATATTTCCTCTGAAACTCATGTTTAAATATAATTGCCATTGTAGCAGTATCGTGAAGTGGGACATTTTAGATGTATATCTTAGTCTGATTTCTAAAAAAGTTCAAGTTTGGACATCTGTTGAGGGCCTCATGGTGAAAGGCAAAGAGGAGCCAGTTATGCAAAGATCATATGGCAAGAAAGGAAACACGAGAGAAATGCAGGGGAGGTGCTAGACTTTTTTTTTTTTTTTTTTTTAACAGCCAGCTCTCATGGGAACTAAAGTGGTAAGAACTCACTCACTCCAAGGGAGGGCATTAATCCATTCATGAAAAATATGCCCATGACCCAAATACCTCTCATTAGGCCCCAAGTCCAACACTGACAGATTTCAACATGAAGCTTGAGAGGACAAATATCCAAACCATAGCAATGTGATTAAGCCAAAAGGGCTCTGTTCTTATGTCATTATCAGTGGGAGTGTGTTTGCTATAAAAGAACAAGATTGACCCTCTTTCTTCTTTCTCTAGCTGCATTCTCTTGCCCTTCCACCTTCTGCCATCAGATGATGTAGCAGAGGAACCTCACCAGATGCCAACCCCTAGATCTAGGACTTCCAGCCTCCATAATAATGATAAATAAATGTTTATTAGTTATTCAGTCTGTGATGCTTGCTATATCAACACGAAACAGTTGAAGAGAGTCCCTCCACAAAATAAAAAGTTGTGTGCTCTTGTATAAGCCACTAAGTGATATTCCTGAGTTTATTATTATGATCTTCTTGGAACAATTCTGAGAATGTTCTGGAATAAGAATCTTATGAGGAAGAACTCCAGTACTGCTAGAAATGGAAACATCCATATTTATTGCAATTTAGGGGTTCATTTAAGTAAAGTATTTCTATGGTTTAAGCAGATAAACAAGATAAAGGGAGAATAACAAAGAGATAAGCTGCTAAAAATATTTAATAAGAATATGAAAATTGCTAATTGCAGAATTGAACCAATAATTATAAATATTAAAGTAAAAAACAAATTAATTTATGCATCAAAATTCTTTTTAAAAATTAAATGATTATGTGGGATATTTTCAGTGAATTTTCTAAAACTTTAAACCTCTGTCAATGCAGACTGAACGATGATGGCTCTAATAGGTAATGAATTTCTTACAAGAACCAACAAAGTAGTTTTTTTTACATAGTATTACATTTATATCATAAATCTTGGACTAAATTATAGTTATAATTTCTCTTAAACCTTATCCAAAAATAAAACTAAATTGCCTAAGGTCATTTTATGGTGTTAAATATGCATTTATTTTTCTCCACATCTTGTGGAGGGGTAGAGGTCAGCAGGAAAAGAAAAAAAAAACATATTCAAAGATATCTGAATAAACTCATTTGTATATGGGTCTACTTATGCTTCATGGGAATTGATGAAATTTCATAGTGTAAAATTTTAAATCTCTAGATAATTATGAAAATAAGGTGTCATGTTCAGATGTGCTTTCTTTTCAATATTTTTTGAAAGATTGTGTTTATTGATACAATTGAAAACTGGTGGTGCATGTCCCAGCTACTCAGAAGGCTGAGGTATTTCAAGCCCAGGAGTTCAAGACTGTAGGGCATAAGTATTGCACCTGTGAATAGCCACTACACTTTAGGCTGGCCAAAGAAAAGAGACCCCTATCTCAAAAAAATAAAAGGATAAAAAAAAGAATAATGTAAAGCATAGTCTTCTCTTTGTAAAAATACATATTTTAAGAGCAGTAACCAGTTGACTATAATCAATTCAGGACTAGGAGCAGCTGCAGTATGCTTTTATGAAATGCCATAAATTCAAATTAATTAATCCAAAATGAATTACAAATTATTTTTGTAAACTACACATTGATCCTTAAGGGTTATTTAAACAGCTGAACTTGATATCATTTGCCCCATCTGCTATAACAGATGCCTTATTTCAATATGAATATTAAATAAATTTTGAAAGCAATTTTCATAATTGTAAGAAACATTTACAATATGAAGAACAGATAATAGTCTTTCTGATGACTTGAAGTAGTTTTTTTTATTGTAGGGTAAAATTGTTAAAGATATAACCCATTCGAGACCCGCCTGGGCAGCGAGACCTCATCTCTACAATAAATCATAAAATCAGCCGGGCGTGGTAGCGCATGCCTGTAATTCTGGCTACTTGGAAGGCTGAGGTGGAAGGATCGCTGGAGCCCAGCAAATCGAGGCTGCGGTGGCCAGGAGCAGCCACTGCACTCCAGTCTGGGCGACAGAGTGAGACTCCAACTCAAAAAAAAAAAAAAAAGATATAACATATAACACAAGTCTAAGTTTAACTGCAGAACACAAGGACATAAAGTACCCCTAATAAAAAAAAAATTCAATTTCATACTTTTCTATAGATTATGCAAGCACTTTAATACTACAAACTAGTCGTTCTTGTAATATTTTAATTGAATTTTCCACCTTCTTTCTAAATGATTCATTTCAAGGTTATTATCTCTGTTTTTTTGAACTATGCTTTTCTTTTAATTTTGACAAAACTGTTAGGGAAAATTAGAGTTTGCATATAGTTATGCAAAAGCTATTTTAGGGTATAAATTCTCCAAGTCTCATATTACCATAAGAGATTAGGCATTGATTTAGTACGTAAGGTGAAAAAAAGCACTAGAAATAATTGAATGCAGTCAATGCAATGAAGAAATATAAATGAAGAATGATTTCTAAGTGAGAATAGATTACTGAGCACCAAGGGGCACTTGCTTAACAGGTGAACAAAAAGACATATGAAGTGCTATTAATTGCAGCACTGTTCGTGCTGGCAATGATTTGGAGACAAGCTGGTTTTCATCACTGAAAAAAGTGGTAGATATAATGTGGTAAATTAGCACTAAGAAGTTTATGCAACAGCTAGAAGCACAGAATAGGTATAAGTCAGAGATAAGAATACATAATTAAAATATAGTGTTTTGCAACAAAAAGAGAAAGAAGAATATCAGTTTCAATACTGACTTTTATCCTCATTACAAGTCACATGTTACTGTTTCTATTAATTATCAGTTTCTTTGAGTGATAATTTAAATTATAATACATTATTGTTCTGGGACACAATTAAGTTACTTAGAAAAAGTTTGATCCCTTCTGTTCTTATTTTTCAGATTTATTGGACAGAACCTGAGACATATATAGCCTAGAGCTAATAATTCCCACTACTGTGGCAAGACCCTTCTGTGTACTTCATGCACTATGAGGTTTTCCAGTTTTGGTTTGGGAATAAGCACTATTTACAACCCTGGTGATTGACAGATACTTCTACCTTTAGGGTGATTCTTTTTCAAGGATGAGGAAGCTTTCTTGTGTCTACTTGCTGTATAGTCCTTGCCTGAATACTCAAGAGGGGCCATCTGTAGATTAGATCTTTTGGGATTCTTTATATGGCTCTCTCCTCTCTGGTGTTATGCCTTGTAAATTCTAGCCGCCTTGATCTGGATTCTCAACTTTGTTTTCTAAACTCAGTGAGTCTGTTGTGATCCACCTGGTGCTTTCACCCTGTGCTACAACCTGGAAATATTCTTGAAAATATAACCTTGCATAATCATAAGCCATACCTGATTTGTTCCCCATGTCTCAGGGATCACTGTTTTTGGTTACTTGATATCTAGTGTGTGGGCAGAAGTTGTTTCAAATATTTTATCTGCTTTCTATGGTTACTAGAGATGAAAAGACAAATCTGGTCTTGGTTAAACCATTTTGGCTCAAAGCAAAAACTTATCAGTTATAAAGCATATAAGGGTAGGTCACATCAGCAAGATGGCAAATAGTAAGTTTCAGGCTCCACTCCACACTCTGTAACCCTAGAAAGTTCAACTAGTAACTACTCACAGCTAAGAACATTTTTTCAATATCCTCAATACTTGGAAACAAGCGTGAGACACTAGTATGTTCCACTTCAGCACCACTCAATGAAAAAAGCCTGCCCAATGATGTCATCCAAGAACAGACACCCATCTCTTGGCATTTCCAAAAAATGTTGGGATAGACATGCTTGAGCTAGGAAGCCAAAGAGTTGCTCAAGTTAGTGAAAAGCCCAACCCAAAACTCCACCCAGATAGTGAGGCAATCTTCAATCATGCATTTCTAAGGAGCACAGACTCTGGTTCTACCCATTCTAAGCAGAGACTCCATCTAACCTGAAAGTCCAGTCTACACCCCTGCCAACTGCAGATTGCAAACACCATAAATGCACAACTAAGAAATACATCTTATAAATTAGCCTTACCAGAAACCACCACAGTATATACTCAGAAGCTTCATTTAATAGCTGAGCCCACCCAGTGGTATTGCTGGACAGTAGAGCCTAGACACCAGTCCTAGGTGATGTAAGAGAAAAGACAGGAGCCCCAGTCAACTAGAGAATTCACAAGCTTTGACTGCTCTGGGCCATCATCAGTTGGCCCTTGAAGAATCACAGGCAACACTGTATAATGAAAGTCTATCCTTGTCAAGTAACACCTTCAAAAGCCAAAAGAGAGTGCTGTCTCCTCAGATTTATAGACAACAATGCAAAGGCAGAGTACTATAAAGAATCAGAAAATAATGGCATCTCCAGAGCAAAAATAAAAAAATAATAAAGCTTTTGTAACTAACCCTAAATAAATGGAGATCAATGAAATTACTGACAATGTATTACAAACATCTTAAAATGTATAAAACTACAAGAAAGATAGAAAATTAAATAAAATTTGAAAAAATACAAAGTGAAAAGTTTAAGAATGAAGTAGAAACAATACAAAAGAGTCAAATAAATATCCTAGAAATGAAGAATGCAATGACTGAACTAAACAATAATAATAATAATAGAATATTTCAATAGTAGATTGATTAAGCAGATAAAAAAAGCTGTGAGCTGGAAAATAGAATATTTAAAATTATCCAACCAGAGTAGCAAAATACTAAAGAATGAAAAAGAATAAAGAAAGCCTATGGTAATTATAAGATACCATTAAAAGTCCAAATCTCTGCATAATAGGAGTTGCAGAAGAAGATAGAATAAAATAAATAAATAAATATAGTTATAATAATAAGAAACTTTCCAAATCTGGAAACAGATGCCACCTTCCAGGTTCAGGAAGTACAGAAATTTCCAACCAAACTCATGCCTAAGAGGAGTTCACCAAACCGCAGAACAATCAAACTATCAAAAATCAAAGACATTAACCTTTGTGAATGAGGATAGATAGGGGTCCTGTTTCAATCTTCTGCATGTGGTCAGCCAGTTTTCCCAGCACCATTTATTGAATAGGTTCTCCTCTCCTCAGTGGTAGGTGGTGGAGGCTTTGTCAAAGACGAGTTGGTTGAGAAATTGAGGTTTTGCTTCTGAAATCTCAATTCTATTCCATTGATCTACATGCCTGTTCCTATACCAATACCAAGCTGTTTTGATGATTATAGCTTTATAGTAAAGCTTGAAGTCTGGTAGTGTGATACCACCTGCTTTGTTTTTTTTTGCTGAGGATTGTTCTGGCTATTCTTGGACGTTTGTGTTTCCATATGAATTCCTGCATTGTTTTTTCAAGGTCTGAGAAGAATGTTGCTGGTAATTTGATGGGTATTGCATTGAATTTGTAGATTGCCTTAGGTAAGATGGACATCTTCACAATGTTGATTCTTCCGATCCATGAGCATGGGATATTTTTCCACTTGTTTGTGTCAACTTTGATTTCTTTGAGCAGTGTTTTGTAGTTTTCCTTGTAAAGGTCTTTCATGTCTCTGGTTAGGAAGATGCCAAGGTATTTCATTTTTTTTGTGGCTATTGTGAATGGAATTGTGTTTTTTATTTGGGTTCTGTTTGTTTATTATTGGTGTACAGAAATGCGATTGTCTTCAGAGACCTAAATGTAAAACCTCAAACCATAAGAACCTTAGAAAATGAAGGAAAAATCCTCATGGAAATCGGAACTGGCATCCAATTCCTGAACATTACCCCAAACCCACAGCTCATAAAAGAGAAAATAGACAAGTGGGACCTTATTAAACTGACAAGCTTCGCAAAGCCAAAGAAACCATCAAGAGAGCAGAGAGAGAGCCTACAGACTGGGAAAAAGTATTTGCCAACTCCAGATCCGACAAAGGCTTAACATCCTGGATCTACAAGGAACTCAAACGTGCTGAGAAGAAAAAACAAACAACCCCATTATAAAATGGGCAAAAGATATGAACAGACACTTCACAAAGGAAGACATCCGAGCAGCCAACAAACACATGAAGAAATGTTCAACCTCACTAATCATCAGGGAGATGCAAATCAAAACCACACTGAGATACCACCTAACCCCAGTCAGAATGGCCATTATCAACAACTCAAAACATAGCAGCTGCTGGAGAGGGTGTGGTCAAAAGGGAATACTTCTACACTGTTGGTGGGAGTGTAAACTAGTGCAACCTCTGTGGAAAGCAGTGTGGCAATTCTTAAAAGCTCTAAATACCAACCTCCCATATGACCCTGCAATCTCCCTACTGGGAATATATCCTGAAGAACACAAATCACTCTATAAAAAAGATACCTGCATATGCATGTTTATCACAGTGTTGTTCACAATAGCAAGAACCTGGAAACAGCCATGCTGCCCGTCAAAAGAGGACTGGATTAAAAAAATGTGGTACATATACACGATGGAATACTGCGCAGCCATAAAAAAGAACAAAATCATGAATTTCACAGCAACCTGGATGGAACTAGAGTCTATAATACTGAGTGACCTCTCACAGAAACAAAGATCCGAGTATCACATGTTCTCACTCATATAATGGACCTTTTTTTTTTTTTTTTTTATAATCAGTATTTTTTATTATCGTTTTGTAGGGTACAGTTAAGGGTTAGGTGTACAATTACGTTTCATTCAGGCACCCTATTGATAAGAGGTGTTTTCCCAGTCCCAGATAGATATTAGCTACTGTTAATCCCATCCCCCCCATAATTTCCCAGTACCATCAGTCATTTTCTTATAGTATTACATTGGATGTTCAAGGTCCATTATATGAGTGAAAACATGTGATATTCTGATCTTTGTTTCTGTGAGAGGTCACTCAGTATTATAGACTCTAGTTCCATCCAGGTAGCTGCGAAATCCATGATTTTGTTCTTTTTCATGGCTGCGTAGTATTCCATCGTGTATATGTACCACATTTTTTTAATCCAGTCCTCTTTTGATGGGCAGCATGGTTGTTTCCAGGTTCTTGCTATTGTGAACAATGCTGCGATAAACATACGTGTGCAGGTATCTTTTTTATAGAGTGATTTGTGTTCTTCAGGGTATATTCCCAGTAGGGGGATTGCAGAGTCATAAGGAAGGTCAATATTTAGAGCTTTCAGGAATCGCCACACTGCTTTCCACAGAGGTTGCACTAGCTTACACTCCCACCAACAGTGTAGAAGTGTTCCCTTTTCACCACAGCCTCTCCAGCAGCTGTTATTTTTTGAGTTGTTGATAATTGCCATTCTGACTGGAGTTAGGTGATATCTCAGTGTGGTTTTGATTTGCATCTCCCTGATGATTAGTGAGGTTGAGCATTTCTTCATGTGTTTGTTGGCTGCTCGAATGTCTTCTTTTGTGAAGTGTCTGTTCATATCTTTTGCCCATTTTATAATGGGGTTGCTTGTTTTCTTCTTTTCAGTACGTTTCAGTTCCTTGTAGATCCAGGATGTTAAGCCTTTGTCAGACCTAGAGTTGGAAAATACTTTTTCCCAGTCTGTAGGCTGTCTCCCTACTCTCTTGATGGTTTCTTTGGCTTTGCAGAAGCTTTCAGTTTAATAAGGTCCCATTTGTCTATCTTCTCTCTTAAGTCCTGTGGGTTTCGGGTTTTGTACAGGAATTGGATGCCCGTTCCGATTTCCATGAGAGTATTTCCTTCCTTTTCTAATGTTCTTATGGTTTGAGGTTTTACATTTAGGTCTCTGATCCATTTGGAGTTAACCTTTGTGCATGGGGATAGATAGGGGTCCTGTTTCAATCTTCTACATGTGGTCAACCAGTTTTCCCAGCACCATTTACTGAATAGGTTCTCCTCACCCCATTGGTAGGTGGTGGGGGCTTTGTCGAAGATGAGTTGGTTGAGGAATTGAGGTTTTGCTTCTGGAATCTCAATTCTGTTCCATTGATCTATATGCCTGTTCTTGTACCAATACCAAGCTGTTTTGATGATTGTAGCTTTATAGTAAAGTTTGAAGTCTGGTATTGTGATACCACCTGCTTTGTTTTTTTTGCTGGGGATTGTTCTGGCTATTCTTGGACGTTTGTGTTTCCATATGAATTCCTGTGTTGTTTTTTCTAGGTCAGAGAAGAATGTTATTGGTAATTTAATGGTATTGCATTGAATTTGTAGATTGCCTTAGGTAAGATGGACATCTTCACAATGTTGATTCTTCCGATCCATGAGCATGGGATATTTTTCCACTTGTTCATGTCAGCTTGATTTCTTTGAGCAGTGTTTTGTAATTTGCATTGTAAAGGTCTTTCACGTCTCTGGTTAGGAAGATGCCAAGGTATTTCATTTTTTTTGTGGCTATTGTGAATGGAATTGTGTTTTTTATTTGGGTTTCTGTTTGTTTATTATTGGTGTAGAGAAATGCGATTGTCTTTTGTACATTTATTTTGTATCCTGAGACTTTGCCAAAGGCCTTTATCAATGTAAGGAGGCCTTTAACAGATTCTCTTGGGTTTTCAAGGTACACCATCATATCATCTGCATAGAGAGATAACTTGACTTCCTCTTTTCCTATTTGAATACCTCTGATTGCCTCGTCTTCTCTGATTGCTCTAGCCAGGACTTCCAATACTATGTTGAACAGGAGGGGAGAGAGTGGGCATCCTTGTCTAGTTCCAGTTTTCAGGGGAATTGGTTCCAATTTTTGTCCATTTAGGAGTATGCAGGCTGTAGGTTTCTCGTAGATGGCTTTTATTATTTTGAGGTATGTTCCCCGTATGCCTAGATGTTCAAGGGTTTTTATCAAGAAGGGGTGCTGGATTTTATCAAAAGCTTTTTCTGCATCTAATGATATGATCATGTGGTTTTTGTTTTGACATCTGTTGATGTATTTAATTACATTTATGGTTTTACGAATGTTGAACCAGCCTTGCATGCCAGGAATGAAGCCTACTTGGTCATGGTGAATGATTTTTGAGATGTATTGTTGAATCCTGTTTGCTAGGATTTTGTTGAGAATTTTAGCATCTATGTTCATCAAAGATATTGGCCTGTAGTTCTCTTTCTTTGTTGGATCTTTACCTGGCTTGGGTATCAGTGTGATGTTGGCTTCATAAAATGATTTGGGGAGAGTTCCATCTTTTTCTATCGCCTGGAATACCTTCAGTAGGATTGGTATCAGCTCCTCCTTGAATGTCTTGTAGAATTCTGCTGGAAAGCCATCTGGACCAGGGCTTTTTTTTGTAGGAAGTTTTCTTATTACGTAGTCGATTTCCTTGATTGTAATTGGTCTATTTAGGGTCTCAGTTTCTTCTTGTTCCAACCTAGGTAGATTGTGTGATGTCAGAAAGTCCTCCATTTCCTTGTGGTTTTCAAGTTTGTTTCCATACAAGTGTACATAGTAGTCTCTAATGATCTTTTGTATTTCTTCAGGGTCAGATGTGACTTCATCTTTTGTGTTTCTGATTATGCTTATTTGCTTTTTTTCTCGTTTTTTCTTGGTCAGTCTAGCTAGGGGACCATCGATCTTTTTTATTCTTTCGAAGAACCAGCTTTTTGTTTCATTGATTTTTTTAATTATCTTTTTGTCTTCTATGTCCTGGATTTGGGCTTTTATTTTGGTGATCTGGATTCTTCTGCTGAAATTAGGGTTTTTGTGGTCTTGCTTTTCCAGCTTCTTTAGGTGGCTTGTTAGATTGTGAATTTCTGTTCCTTCCATTTTCTTCATGTGTGTTTGTAGGGATATAAATTCCCCTCTTACTACAGCTTTCAGGGCATCCCAGAGATTTTGGTAAGATGTTTCTTCATTTTCATTTGTTTCCAGGTATCTTTTGATCCTGTTTTGATTTCGTCATTGACCCAGGAGTTGTTTAGCATCGTGCTGTTTAGTGTCCATGTCTTTGTGGGTTTTGGGGGGACTTTGTTGGTGTCAATATTTATTTTTATTCCACT